>OX596280.1:37832758-39082758 GCA_951394225.1 Harpalus rufipes | reverse complement strand
AAAGAATTATAATTTTTAGAATTGTAGTGTTGAAGTTATTGTCTATGAAAAAATCGTCACACACATACACAAACACACACACACACACACACACACACACATACACATACACACACATACATCATCGTAAAAATGGTAAAATCGTATTCTAGGGACCCTAAAACGTGCTTATTGTCTAAAAACTCATCATCGAATTTTTTGACCCAAGATAATATCTTCCTTACCTAAAATGACGGTAAAAGCGCCTTTTCCGTCTGTAGAATCTATTATATTATTGCATTGCCTAATTTCCGTTCTTGGATTACACTGAAAAACAAGAAATTTGGCATTGCTGGTTTAATACTTGTACTAAGTAAATAATACTTGTGGATAAATAGATTTTTACTTACAATACAAAGTATTACAAGAATGACTAAAAATGTGCTTATGTAGCAAAGCCCAAAATATTGAACAATATTATTAATATATGCAAGAAATAAATTGAAATAAATATTAAGAGAGGTATATCGCATATCCAGATTTTAGTAAATAAGCACGTTTTAAGATCCCTATAATCCGATAATAACATTTTTACGATGATGTCTGTCTGTGTGTGTGTGTGTGTGTGTGTGTGTGTGTGTTATTAAATTACATCCATTAATGATAAGTATTTTTAACAAATGAATATGGTAAATACTAAGAAATTTGGTATGGTCGTAAAGAGAATAAAATATACAATCTAAATTTATGAAAAACTAGTATAGGTTGTATTTAAATTAACAAAGTTGATATCACTTCCGGTTATACCGAAAGTCCCAGAATTACACTTTTCATATAAAATAATCGCAGATATTGTATTCAATAAATTATGTCCTATAATCAAACAAGAGTTATTATGGAGTTGAGGAAATTTTAAATAGAAAGTACGTCTTGGTGAAATGTCCAACAACGTCGGAATTTTTTACAATTTTCATTACAAGTTGTTTAAAGTAAAATTTTGACAATAAACTGTAGTTTTAATTCAAAAGTTACTAAAAATAGTAAAAAATGGTTTTAGTGTAAACCAGTGATACCAAAAATGTGTTAAAAGTTTGAAATATTTCTGCTGTAAATAGAACGCTTTAGAGTGTAGAAAGGTGCAGGATTAAGTAAGTAAGTAAGTAAGTAGAGTGTAAAATCCATTGTAATATTAATAAACGTACATAATTTAATGTATTTGATATAAATTTTGAATCGTATGTTTTGTTGTCCAAATCGTATTCGTTAATATTAATAAATAAAATTAATTATTAATACAAATAAGGTATGACTTTTCAATAATAACTCTTGTTTTCCGAAAGTACATTGATTACAAAAATTAGAAAATTTCGTGTTATTTATAGAACTTCAACCTCTTGTATTCTGGCAACTCAAAATGACCTCAGGAATAAGCTGTTAAAGTTTGTTACACTAGTCCTGAAACACCCTGTATATATACAGGGTGTAAATGGAACTAGGGAACACGATTTTTCTCGGAAGTTATAAGAGATACAAAAAAATCTTTCAATTAAAATTATTAGTGTTTCTAGTAAGCTACATAAATTAATGTACATCAGAAAAAAAATATTTTAATTTTCGGAGATATACCTATTTTGACTTTTTTTAAATGGTACGCCCTGTATATTTTTATACCATTTAGTAGGAAATAATTTTTGCTTTAAAAAAAATTCATAAGTTATACCTTCTAAACTTAATAGTATTCGAGATATTGAAGAAAATATTAAAATAATTTTACTGGAAATTAAAGCTGGCTATGGAAACAAACTATTTATCAAAAATTTTCAAATGCCTGAATTGGAACAAGAAGACCCATAATGTGGCCTGCAAGGTCTCCCGATCTATCGCCCTTAGATTTCTTTCTGCGGGGTGCCATCAGAAACAAAGTTTATGTTACGCACGTTACTACACTTGAAGAATAAAAACATAGAATAAGACAAGCTGTTAAATAATAAAATTAATAATACTGTAAATCAACATTTGTTAAAAAGGCTCAATTTTTGTATACAAGAAAACGGTGAAAATTTTGAACAATTTTTATAGTGTTACCAGTAAGACAATAATTTGATGTACATTTGTAAATTAAAATGTTTCGTAACTCAATAATTTTGTTTTCATAGCCAGCTTTAATTTCGAGTAAAACTATTTTAATATTTTCTTCAATATCTCGAATTCTATTAAGTTTAGAAGGTATAACTTTAAAAACGTTTTTAAAGCAAAAATTATTTCCTATTAAATAGTATAAAAATATATAGGGTGTACCATTTAAAAAAAAAGTCAAAAATACGGATATCTGCGAAAAAAATTTTTTTTTTTGATTTAGATTAATTAGCTTGCTAGAAACATTAAAAATTTTATTTGAAAGATTTTTTTGTATCTCTAATAACTTCCGAGAAAAATCGCGTTCCCTAGTTCCGTTTACTCCCTGTATATACATATATATATATATATATATATATATATATATATATATATATATATATATATATATATATATATAGTGTGTTTACGGTCTTTTTTTTTAATGGGTGATACTATTTTTTTAGTTTTTATTTTTATGGAATTAAAACATAACGATACGCGCTTTTATAACAGATGTTCAAAGTTATCACCCTGTTGCTGTATGCAAAGGTCTTGCTCATCATATCCATGAATTAACGTACGTTGCAAGGCCCATGCCTTGTCGAATTTCCGCCGCTGCTGCTTCCACCCGGTTACGAAGGTCTTCAGGGTCGATAATTTCGGTGGTGTATACCATGTTTTTCATATGCCCCTACAAATAAAAGTCCAATGGTGTTAAGTCAGGTGACCGCGGAGGCCAAGAAACAGGACCGCCCCTACCAATCCACTTATTTCCAAATGCATGGTTTAAGTGATGACGTACGAGACGACTGAAATGCGCCGGTGCACCGTCGTGGAGAAAACACATTTCTTGACGCACATTTAAGGGAACATCGTCTAAAAGTTCTGGCAAATCATTTTGCAAGAAAAATAGCATTTAGTCGTTCTGGCAACACAAAGTGGCCAATCAACTGTGAATTCACTAATCCGGCCCATATGTTCACAGAAAATATGTATTGAAAATGACCACGACGAACAACATGCGGATTTTCGAAACTCCAGATATGCGTATTGTGGCAATTGTTTATGCCGTTACGAGTAAACGTAGCTTCGTCAGTCGCCAACACACTCAACGAAAAATTAGGGACTTCGTCATTTTTGCGCAAAAACCATCTACAGAACCGTACGCGCTGAGGGTGATCTTGAGGTTGTAAAGCTTGTACTCGCTGTACATGAAACGGATGTAGTTGATACTCGCGTAGTGTTCGCCATACAATGCGATTTGCCGAGCAATTTACTGGTTGAAGGATTTTCGTCAACGAGGTTTAAAATTTGTACATCCGCATCTAAAATTCGTCGGAACCGACCAGGACCTCCATCACGCCTTTGATTATTTCGCAGATCACCATTATCTAGAGCACGTATTACTAAATTAGTGTACTGATCGGGTACAGGACATTGCCTATTTGGAAATCGCTCTCTGTAAAGACGACTTGCTGCAATTGAATTTTGATGCACTTCCCCATAAATGAGCATCATGTCAACTAATTCCGTATTAGAACACCGATGGTATATTGTTCACCTTTTACACAATTAATAACAATAATCAATTAGAAACTCATGGTGCACAATAAACAAACTGTAACTGACAGATAAAAAAATTAAAAAACAAAAGAGAGAAATTTGTCATTGCACAGGTTACTACAACTTTTTTCAACATTAATTTACCTCCCCTTTATAAAAACTAAAATATTGATATCTCTTTTATTATAAATATTTTACCAAGGTGTTTTAATGTTTTTCGCCTTCTTTTGACCTGTAGTATCGCCCATTAAAAATAAAACAAAAAGACCGTAAACACGCTGTATATATATATATATATATATATATATATATATATATATATATATATATATATATATATATATATACATATATTAAATGAGGGCTTTTTTAAGTAAAAAAAATTCTGAACAACTTTTAATTCTTGTACTTTTGCTTTAAAATGTACAGGAGAGCCAATTTCCGCACATATTTAAAATCCCATGTTAAAGTCCTATGTTCCACGTACATTTTAAAGCAAAAGTACAAGAATTAAAAGTTTTTCAGAATTTTTTTTACTTAAAAAAGTCCTCATTTAATGCAATAGAATATCTGTAGCACTAGATATTTAGAAAATAAAATATGACATTTTCATCAAAATTCAGATAGTCATGGAAATAAAAAACAAATAAAACAAAATATTAATTAAGATCATAATACTTTAATATTTAATGCTGAATTATAATAATAGACACAATGATTACAACAATTAACATCAATAACACTGAACTCAACTGAGATTTCGGTGAATATTAAAAATGGGAAATTATCAAATATTTAATAATAAAATAAATCATACAAATCGGAAGAAAAGAATAGCAGCAAACTAGAAAACTTTTATTTAAATTAAATGCTCAAATATGTCTTCATTCTGCGCCAAATAATAACCTAATATATCATAAAAAGAACTCCTAACATTCGCTAGTTGGTAGCACGATATTTTAGTACATTCCAGGGATATTCTGTTTTTTAGTGATTCTAAATCTAGATATTTGTAATCAGTGTAAATTTTTGATTTTAGATGTCCCCATAGAAAAAAATCATTTGGCGCTAGATCCGGAGACCGTGCGGGCCAGTGAATTGGCCCGTCTCTACCAATCCATGTATCGGGAAATACATCATTAATATATTCTTTTACAATTTTTGTATTATGAGCGTCCAAGCCGTCTTGTTGCAACCATACTTCACGATCATTGGCCAGTTCTTCAATTGCCGGTCCAATATCATTTATCAGCAGATCATAATAGGACTGACCAGTTAAAGGGCCGTTAATTAAATATGGCCCAATAATATGGTTTTTTTTAATTCCAGTCCAAACATTGACTTTTCGGGGATATTGTGTATGAGTCGTAACATTCAGATGTTCATTATTTTTACGCCAATATCTAAAATTTTGAATATTTGGCTTATTATTGAGTGTAAATGTGCTTTCGTCGAAAAAACAAATATTTCAATAAAATGTATATCTGCATTTGTTTTTTCCAGCATTAATTCACAAAATGTTGCTCTCAGAAACTTATATTCTTCATTGAATTGCTGGTGTTTGCCATATTTAAAAGATTTATATTTTTCTTTTTTTAAATAATTTCTTACAGTACTAAATAGAATTGAAGTGTCTTTTTCTATTTGCCACAAACTTATATTTTTATTATTTTCAATGGCTGCAATTACATTAATTTTATTTGCTTGTCTTTCTTCATCTTCATCTTCATCTGCAATTGACCTTTGACACTTGCATGGTTTTAAAACACTTCCTGTTTCATTAAATCTCTCAATTACACGAAATATTGCACGAATTTCTTCATAACTATTTGCTCTGCAATGTTATTTGACAATCGAATTTTTTTCTTTGGTACTGAACAAATCCATTTTATTATGCACAGACGAACAGTGATGCAATTTATTGATTACAACAGTGTAGACACAATGATTGCAACAATTAACATCAATAACACTGAACTGAACTGTCAGTATGAGATTTTGTTTTATTTGTTTTTTATTTCCATGGCTATCTGATTTTTGACGAAAATGTCATATCTTCTTTTCCAAATATCTAGTACTAGAGATATTCTATTGAATTAAAAATTAAATGAGGAAAAGGAATAAGTAAAAATTAATTCTAAACAACTTTTCATTCTTGTACTTTTGTTCTAAATATAAGTATTAACATGTAATTTGGAAAGTTTTGGATTTTATTTTAATGTTTTTTCAATAAAATCTATTAGGAGCTTCAAGTAAAATACCACTTCACTAATTCACAACTAGCAGCTAAAATTAAATATTTGTTCTCATCGATATAAAAGCCTTTAATACAAAATTTGAAAAGTTTTTATTTATATTTGAAGGACTACTTCCGGTTGGAAAATGGAGTATATGAATAAAAAAAATATTGCATGAAAATTAATGAAAAATATTAAACCACTATTTTCTGACGAAGGTCATGCAGGCGTTATGGGTTGACCTTGTGCCACATTATGTTATACGGAATCCAATTTTTTTAAATAACTTCAAGTATTATCTTTTCATTAATCAAGATGTTTGTATGTTATTTTTCATAAAATTCATTTCTGATAATACACCTTAAAAACAGAATCTAATCACTTCCTCGCTGGTATGACGGAAACTTGAATACAAAAAATTAGATAAATGGTTAAACGGAATGGTTACCCCTGCCTACTATATATGAAGCGAAAATTCAAATAAATTGTTCATGTACTAGAATAGTTAACATTTTAAAAAGTTCAACATTAGGCGAACATACTTCTAATATGAACCTGCATTTTAAAAACAGTATTATAGAAATCTATTAGTATATGACTTAGATTTTATAGGGAAAACGAGAAATGCTGTTTTCGTCATAAAATCATAGTCAAATACTAATAGATCTCAAAAATACTTTTTGAAAACGCAGGTTTATTTTAGAACTGTTCATCTAATGTTGAATTTTTTAAAATGTTGATAGTTCTAGTAAAGGAACAATTTATTTTAATTTTCACTTCATATACCGTGTATCTATCTTAAAGGTGTACGTAGCAGATTAACATGGAAATCTTTTTTTTCGCAATTCCCTGCTTGCCTAAATATTTTAAGCAAAAACGCGTCAGTTTTAGGGCATAAAATTCTGCATCTAAATCAATAAACAGAATTACTTTTATATGCTTTGTAACGGCAGAAATTAAACATTAAAATGTCGAAAATTACTTTGAAAATATCGACAGCCATGGAATTGAACAAAAAATAAATAAATGCTTGACGTTTTTCTATTTGGACAAATATCGTTAATTATAACAACAATAGAAATATTAGATTAATAAATAAATTTAAAAAATACAGTTTTGTTTAATATATGAATTTATTAAAAATTTAATATTGCGTAACAAAATATGCTCAAGCAAGTAAAGTTTTGTAGTAATTAGGATAACAAGTAATTATAAAGATAATAGTTACAATAAATATTCAAATGCAGAACCATTATAGGATGACATTCATTAAATATGGAATCTGTTAGATCATTTATGTTTTCGTGCCTTTTTTATAAATTTGATTTTTTATGTAACCCCATAAATAAAGTCACATGGAGCAAGATCTGGAGATCTAGCAGGCCAGTCAATAATACCCCCTCGTTTAATCCAGCGCCCAGGAAATACCAGATCCAAATATTCTCTAAAGTTCCTAGTGTGCAGAACATCCATCCTGTTGGAACCAGACCTCTCGATCTCTATTGCAGGACCAATTTCATTTTGTAGCATCTCCAAATAATTTTCGGTATTTAGATTGCCACGTATTTCAATAGGACCAATTATGTGGTGACCTAAAATTCCGGCCCAAATATTAACTTTTCGAGGATATTGTGTCCTTGTAGAAATATTAATTCCAGGATTTTCTATAGCCCAACAACGGGTATTTTGGATATTTGGTTCATTGTTCAAAGTGAAAGTGCATTCGTCCGTGAAAGAAATGGAAAAAATTTTGATCATTATTAGCCGGGTTCTGCATATCTACGCAAAACACTCTTCTACTTTCTTCATCGTATGGGACAAGTTCTTTGTGACACTGCATTTTATAAGAATAATACGTTTTTTTTTTTAATAATTTGTATGATGCTGTGATGTACTCCCAACTCATTTCCAATATATCTAGTACTACAGAAGTGGTCTACACTTATCAATAAAAACTTTTTATTAGTATAAATATTCATTTTTTAATAATTTCAAACAATAAAACCAGAGACAAAATCAAATTGTCAGAACATACGTTGTGACAGATAAAATGTCAAGAATTTATTTATTTTTTGTACAATTCCATGGCTATCGATATTATTTTCAAGGTAATTTTCGAAATTTTCATATTTAATTTCTGCCGCTACAAAGCATGTAAAAGTAATTCTGTTTATTGATTTAGATGCAGAATTTTATACCCTAAAACCTTTATTTGACGCGTTTTTGTTTAAATAATTAGGCAAGCAGGGAATTGCAAAAAACTGGTTTCCCATGTTAATTGCCTATGTACACCTTTAAGACAGACACACGGTATACGCAGGTGTAGCCATTTCTCTTAAATAATATATGAACTAGTGTATATTCCATTAATACACACATAAAGACATTATCGTAAAAATGTTAAAATCGGATTACACAGGCCTTGAAACTTGTTTATTCATGAAAATCTAAACTGGTGAATTTTAACTTGATCATATATCTCTATTATTGGCTGGAGGTAAAAACATCGGTATCTCTACCCAGTTTAAAAAAAGTTATATATTTCAACCGTATGCAGTGACATACAAAATTTTTTGTTGTTTACCTACTCTGAAAATTAATTTTTTTCAAGAAAAATTAAAGAACAACCAAGTATGTATTTGAATTTCGGTTAATTTTGACATTCTAATTGACACTAATGACATTGACAAGTTAAAAATCAAGATCGACTCAATACAACAAAAAATAGGTGTACGCGATTTTTTTGCAAACCAGTGTACCAATTTCGGTTGATCATAGCTAAAATTTAATCAGTTGCTCTCTCAAATGTATACAGGATGAGTCTGAGACGACGCCTCCCCTTTAACTTTTTAATTATAAGTAATAGAAAGAAATGGCTCATATAAAAGTTTTATTATTTGAATTATAGATAATATTTGACGGCAAATATAGATATTTTTTATAAAGTCAGGTTTACAAGATACAACTATCAACTTTTATTTTTTAAATAGCAACCTATTATTATTTTACTAAAATATATACCACTACATTTTTGTCTTTTAACGATCTAATAGTTTTTATTAATGTATTTGAAAAATTTCGAGTAAAATAAGATAAATGAGTTATATGAGAAATAATTTTTATTCAAATATTCTAGGTGGCTATGTGAAAATAAATAATAAATAAATAGATAAATAAATAAGTAATAATAAATAAGTAACAAACAAATGTATACTTTGTTGGTATTAGCATTGTTATATTTTGTTTATTTTCACATAGCCACCTATAATATTAGAATAAAAATTATTTCCTATATATCTCAATTATTTTATTTTTCTCGAATTTTTTCAAATACATTCATTAAAATTAATACATTATTGAAAAGAGAAAGATATGGCGGTTTATATTTTAGTAAAATAATTCTAGGTTGCTATTTAATAACTAAAAGTCGATAATCGTATTTTGTAAACCTGACTTTGTAAATAATATCAACATCTGCCATAAAATTGTATATTTAAAATTATAAAACTTCTGTATGAGTATTTTTTTCTATTACTCAAAATAAACAAGTTAAAGAGGGGGGGGGGGGCGTCACCCCGACTCACCCTGTATAAAAATTTAGGAACATAAAGGCCAAATACAAAGATTTTTTTTAAGAATATTCGGAATTTTTTTAAATAATTTAGAATGTGTTTTTTTTGTAAATAATGAAATTATTTTTTTGATAGTTAACATGAAATTAAGTTTATCTAAATTAATATTAATATAATAAAACAAATTCGTAACTAAACAGCCTTTATATAATTTAAAACAGGAAAATACAAGTATGTGGATTTTTTTAGGTAAAGAGTTAAATATTGTTTCCATTAAAAAAAAAAGTTAATTATTTAATGGACTGTTCTATGAATTTTAAAAAAATATAAAGAACAAAAGAGCACTAACATAGCCCTAACAAATTTTGTGTTAAACAGTATAATATTTTATTAATGCCATGAAGTTGGCACGTCATCAAATAATCTTAATTATTTCATAAACCGCTTTATGAATTTCAAAAAAATTTAAAGCACAAAAGAGCACTAACGAAGCACTAACAAAACATGTAATAAGTAATTTGAAATTTAATTAATGACGTGCTAAGTGTGAACTTGGCACGTCATCATATAATGTTAATTATTTCGTAAACCGTTCAATTAATTTCAAAAAATTTTGAAGCACAAAAGAGCACTAACGAAGCACTAACAAAAGATGCAATAAGTAATTTCAAATTTTATTAATGACGTGCTAAGTGTGAACTTGGCACGTCATCATATAATGTTAATTATTTCGTGAACCGTTCAATTAATTTTAAATTTTTTTGAAGCACAAAAGAGCACTAACGATGCACTAATTACTAATATAAAAAAGAATATTTGTGCTTCCAATGACGTGCCAACTTCACGGACCCGTTATTTTGTTATATACAGCATAATTAAAATCAATATATATATATATATATATATATATATATATATATATATATATATATATATATATATATTTTCTAAAAATTTGTCAGATGGATTTAATATATTTTGCATAGTTGTTCCTGACTTAGAGAAATATACAAATAAAGTTGTTCAACAACGGTTTTCTACTTGAATTATTTTAAATAAGTCCCGAACGTTTCTCATACTAAACTACAGCTCATCGGGTTTTTTTTTTTAACGATTCCGCATTTACATTACCCATATCCAATTTAGTTCGCCAATTTTGCTTTCAAATTTAACCCCCTACTTATGATTCACTTTCTTGTATTATTATATTTAGTATGTTAGTGATAAATAATGTTTAGGGCACTTACATTTTTAGCTATGCGTTTAATTTGTCTGCTTCCCTTCCACCACGTGATAACGGCCTCTGGTCGCGATCCGGCTGTCCGGCATTCAACTTCGTACCGCTTGTCCGCTGATACTTGTTTTTCTTTCGTCAGAATCGTCACTGATGTAGGTTTCACTGAAAAGAAAAAGAAAATAGTGTTGTAGGTATTTACATATTTTACTATTAGACTAGACATTATAATACTCATTGCTAAGTAAAACTAATTTAGGTCCAGGCAACTAAAACATTTTCCTGGGCCCGTAGGCAATTGCAACACGTAATCCGTGAAAGATATTTATTTTTGTTTAATCTATGAATGAAACAAGTGTCACAAAGTATTACAATAAAGAAAATATGATTATAATAATGAAAATGACTATACTCGTACATGTGTATGTTTTACTCTAAGGTTACAACGAAGAAAGTTTTATTTTCAATAAATAAGATTTGATTATTACAATAATCAAAATGACTGTATGCTATTCCTGTAAGGCTGTAGATAATATAGTAAATGTAATGTATGTTTCTCTAATTATATCACTTCAGCTTTTTACCTCTCGCTAAGAGGTCATCATGCTAAATATCGCATATCCACATTTCATTGAATAAGCACGTTTTAAGGTCCCTAGAATCCAATAATAACATTTTAACTATGATATCTGTGTGTGGATGTGTGTGTGTGTTTGATGTTGTTGGAGGTACGATTTCTCAAATTCTATAAGACTAAAAACCTGTGTAACTACAGATTCCTCAATTTTTTGAAAATTTATGTTATTACAAATATTAAAAACCAAAATTATCTATCCAACATATTTAATTTTTTTATTATACCTGCTATAGATTTAAAGATATAGATATATAATCTATTAAATAATCTGTTGTAGTAAATCTCACAGCCTGCTCACAGCCCAAACATCTCCATGGTAACCACTTGAGAAATTAAAATGTCTGTAATTGACAGATAAATGTCACTAATATCAGTGTCAAAAATTCAGAGATAGTACTGAAAGCTTTTTCTGAGAACGGTATTTAATATTCCTTATTGTATTATTAATTACCTATATATTTAAAATTATAGGTATATTATATGAACCCTTCAAAAATACCGCCAATCCCGTTAATGAATTGGAAAAACCTGGAACATTTAGATGCAATGGAGAAAACTTGCACATAGAATGAATTTAAAATTATAGAAAATACGTAAATATAAAGATTAGGTGTAATTAGATTTTTTTTGTGTGTACAAGAAATGTTAAATACAATATTTTTATATACCACAATGGAAAGGGTGCGAGAGGTATTGTGATGGCCACAACAACAATTAAAATAATGAAAAAGACTAACAAAAAAATCTGATGTGGCCAGCACATAACCTCTCGCCGTATATTTTACCTGGCTGTATGCATAAAGCAAAGATTATTTTTATAAATACAAATAATATATTCATATAAATCTATGACGTTTAAACTTCTTTATTATTCAATAATAGCATGTCTCAACATAAAGATATTTTACCATAAATTATGTTACAATAAATTACAAAGTAGATTTTACCATATATAAATATTAGGCTGGTAACAGCAATTTTCAATTCGAACAACCTTGTTTACTTTCTCTTCATATTCTTCTAGTAAAAACATTAATTTTGGGCGGTCTAAAATGTATATATCTGGATTGTGCATCTATTCTTATATATCTTCTTTTACATTTTATTTTTTCATACTTGTTATATCTAAATAACCTTAATTCCCTTTAATAAAGTGACGGATAGATTGCACTACGATTATTCTTATATCGATGTGTAATTTTGTCAATATTTACAACTTACTTGAGAAGAATTTGATAGCTTTTTCGCAATTCAAAGTTACTCTAATCTACAGTACTGGTGTACATTGTCCCATAATGTTTGAAACAAATTTAAGTCCTTCAACCTAGACTTGTCATCTCCATAATAGTCACAGATCAAGAATTAAGGGATTCTCCAAATACATTTTTCTTTCATTACTCATTATTTCTGACACTGACATTTATCTGTCAGTTACAAATAATTTAAATTTGCAACTATTTTTCATGGCATCCTTTCGGTTGTAAAATTAATTACATTATTTTATATATTATATTCCTTTTATCTCTAAATCTATAAAATATGTATAAAAATATTTAAATGTATCAGAAAGAGAATTTATTTTTCTTTAATATTATCAAGAAAAATTTTCAAAAAATAATATTTAGAAGATTTTTTTTCAAGAATCTTCTACTTCCGGTTGTCCAATTGTTACCAAAACCTTTTCAGATCTTCCCATGAATGTCCGATTGGGAAATACGTTGTTAAACAAATTTTAAGTCTTATAGTTTTTGAGTAACCGTCCTTCCAACATCCCCCACACACACACACACACACACACACACACACACACACACACACACACACACACAGACATCATCGTAAAAATGTTAAAATCGGATTGTAGGGACCTTAAAACGTGCTTATTCAATAAAATCTGGATATGCGATTTTTAGCATGAATGCAATACCTCTCTTAGCGAGAGGTAAAAAAATGGTTATAATAATTCGAAAGCGACAAAGACACTTTACCCTTGTAATACATAATATTTTTTCATGTTCGTTCTATAAGCGATATTTCTGAAAAAATCTGACAAGCAAGAAGTAACGAATATAAGTTTGAGTCCAAGAATTAATATTAAAATTTGTCAAAAGTGTACAATCTATTTTAATAATTAAATAATTAAATAAAAATAAATTTTTATTTTGCGAGTAAGCGAAAAACGTCAACTTTACGACGCCAAATTATAGCGTACATATTTATTTTTCATAGCACCCTGTGAGAAATTATTATTTCTTTGAAAGATCTAACGTTCTAACGATCTGACGTTCTACCGATCTAACATAATGCACTAGCTAATGTCTTGATCGTATTCTGGACTGTTGAATACCGTACCGAGCAATTATAACTTGTCGGCACTACGCTGTCTCAAGTCTCCAACGTCGCCTGATAATTGAAATCGGACTTGACATTTCCACGAATTTATTACATTTCGATTACTTGATTAATGTCACGACGTACGAATAGAATCATCCCCAATGAAAGACCGACATGATTAAGAACAGGAAGATTTTAATTTGTTCCTGATAAATGGAAACTGGAAACTGGTACTAAGTAATTTTCTTTTTTATTATCATAAATAAATAAGGAAGTGGCTAACGTCATATATGGGATGGCAATTTGTGATTTAAGGTAGGTTTTTTTCCTGATAAATAAAGAAGTTGGTGTAACAGAACAACAAATGAATTAACGAAAAAGAATAATAATAATTTGTACTTTCTGAAATTATACAAATTAATAATAGTTATTTGTATCACTAGTCTAGAAATTGCACTTTTGCGAGTGAGGTTATTTTGACAGGCCGAGCTGGAGACAAGGTCTTTAAATACAACCACTGGCCGTTTGGTACACAAAATTTTTGTGTCGACCTCTGACTAAATTTATTAAATAAATTTGTCTTAATGTCCAAATGTGAAATCTGTTTTACCTCTCGCTAAGAGAGGTATTGGATTTATACTAAAAATCGCATATCCAGATTTTAATGATTAATCACGTTTTAAGGTCGCTACTATCTGATTTTAATATTTTTACGATGATGTCTGTGTGTGTGTGTGGATGTATGTGTGTGTGTGTATATGTGTATGTGTGTGTGGAGGTTGGAAGGACGATATCGCTAAAACTGTAATACTTAATATCTGTTTAACTACGTATTTCTCAATGGGACATTACTGGGAAGATCTGAAAAGGTTTTGGTAATAATTTGACAAGCGGAAGTAGCAGATTCTTTAAAAAAAATCTTCTAAATATTGTTTTTTGAAAAATTTTGTTCTTGGTAATATTAAAGAAGATTAAATTCTCTATCTGATACATATAAATATTTTATTATATCTATTATAAATTTAGAGATAAAGAAATATAAGACATACAATAATCTGTTGTAATAAATATCACAGTCCAAATAATGCCATAGAAACTAATTGAAATATTAATATGTTTGTAACTGACAGATAAATGTCAATGTCAAAAATTCAGATACTTTACTGAATATTTTTTTCTTGGAAGTACAGACACTATATTATATCTTATTGTATTAATAGTTAAATATTTAAAATGGGGTCTCGTGGCCGTGTGCCTGAGTGTCTGGTCGCGAATCTGGGGACCCGGGTTCGATCCCGACCGACGCCAAAAAATTACATCGAATTTTAATGGCACAAAATTGACCCCTGTGGTGCACTCTCCACGCCAGCTATGAGTGCCCGTGAGGTGACGCCTGGTAAGCGCCCACACGGTACAAATATTCCATCATTACCGATATCTGTATACAAAGCAGATTGGCACACCCAGCAATGGGTAATATGCCGTGATGAAATATTTATTTATTTTATTTTATATTTAAAATTATAGCTATATTACATATACCCTTTAAAAATACTGTCATTCCCGACAATGAGTTGGAAACATTTAGAAAAATTAGAAGAGGGTAAAATTTCTTCATAGAGTGAATTTAAAATTAAAAAATCTAATTCTAAAGAATAGATGTAAATAGAATTTTTGGCGTAGAGTATGCAGGAAATGTTAAATACAATAGGGGGCAAGCAGTCATGTGAGTTTGTTGGCCTTGACAAACAGATATGGGGGCCCGTGTCAGAATGATAGCTAGTAATTATGTACATAGATGTCAAATATCATAATTATTCATTCCAAATTTAGTGATTTTCCAATTCCATGTGGTTTATTTTCCTCAACAAGTAATTTCTACATTCCTGGTGACAAATTAACTACGTGAGTTTAGAAAATCTTGAAATTTTTAATGAAAAATTCTGACATTTGACACCTATGTACATAATTACTAATTGTTATTCTGACACGGGCCCCCACATCTGCTTGTCAAGGCCAACAATGCTACATGACTGCTCGCGCCCTATACTTATGTAACCAAAAATGGAAGTGGCTAGAGGTATTGTGTTGGCCACAACAGACATGCATTTACAAGTATCAATTTAATGGTTCACTTCAAATGAACTCTTAGTTAACGAGAACAAAACTGTGCAAGTGCTAATCACAAGCAACACCGGTCTACAGACACGTGACCATCCAAAAATACTAGGAATGTGTTTGTTTTACAAAAACGTGCAGTGCGGGTTATTGTTAAATGTAATAAATTTGAACACTGTAGTGTAAACCTATTTATGAGAAACTAAAAATAATGTCTCTTTTCTCACTAATAATATATGTAAATTTGTGCTTCATTAAGAAACATTTAAACAGTTTCTCGTGTATGACAGACATTCATAACTACAATACAAGGTCTAAAACTGTGTTACTGTGGCAAAAGCCAGACTCAAAATCAAAACCCCTTATCAACTTTTGCCGGTAGAGACCTGTAAAAAGTGTTATCGTTATTGATTCGTGCAACTTTTTGATGAATAAATTGAATTAAAAATTATAATCTGATTTCTTTGAATTTTATTGCCTTCATTAAAAATTAAAAAATCCCGTAATAGTTGAATCATTTATTTTACATGTATAATACACTCAGATCTACACTAAACTAGCTTTTTTTTTTTTTTGTATTTGCACTGAAGGCAATGTATGCGAATATGTTTACTATTTACCCTAGGATGTTAAAATTCATGATATTTTCTTTTCAAAGTAAACTACACAATGTACTTTAAAGTCTTATCAAGTAGTCTATATTTGCGTCTATACGAGTATTTCAAGACTAGTGTAATATTTATGTCTGGAATAAACCGAGTCACGAACTAGGATTTAAACTGTGTACAACAGAGAAATACAAGACTTAAAGATTGCAATCAAATGTAATAGTCATTATGCTATTAGAAAAGAGCAAGTATTATTAGAAGTTAAATTCACAGCAATTACACTAAATTAAGCCACTGAAATTTTTAAATTTTGTAACATAAATGATCAGTAAATTTGAATATTGTGTTCAGGTTAGATTAGGTTACGTTAAGTCATAGTTAGGCTGGTTGAGGTTAGTTTAGATTAAATTGGGTTGAGTTAAATTAGGTTAAATTACATTTTATTAAAAGTCACCGATCATTTAATACTGATCATTCAATTAAAATACTGATCCAATAAATAGTAGCCAAATTATAAGTATAAAATTGTGACGTATCACAACGCCTCCACCAAATGATGTATAAGATTTTTACAAGAAAACGTTCTATGAGACGAGACCATTCCTATAGCGTCACGAGCAGCAAGATTTTGTCAAAAACTAGCAAAGCACAATAAATGTAAAATACGAGTATACAGCCGTACGTTTGTAATTCTACAGGAATCATAATACTTCGCTCTGTATTTGAAAATATTGAGATTTTTTTAAAGAAAATAATAAAAATTGATAAATAGGTACCTATACCTAAAGCCTATTTTAGATGTCATTTTTTTCGTCACTTTTACGTACTTGGCAAAGTTTTAGAAATTGAGCTTAAAAACATTTGCATTACACTTGTCAATTTTTACATAAATTTTAAGCCACTTATGCTGTAAATAGAGCATGTTCTATTTTAACTTCGTTTTTTAATGTTTTCTAGTAATCTGAATAACACATCAACATGTTTTTTTAATTATATGATTGTTACACATCAATAATTTTCGATATTTCAATATGAAAAAATGTCAGGTTGTCTAGAAATTGGGTTATTCGAAATAGTCCTTAAATTTCTTATTTTAAGTAAAATATTTACCAATACATTTTATTATTGAATTCAACAAAAAAAATTACATATAAATAAATACGAGATCATCACGGCATATTACCCATTGCTAGGTGTGCCAATCTGCTTAGTATAGAGCTTTTTATAATTTGACATATATGAAACAACAAAAAACACGTTTTCTCTTCATAATCAAACATTTTCGATCTATTTTTTTTTTACTTTTTGTCTTAAATGGTCACATCTTTATCACTCTTTATCTCGTGAATATAATAGAATTTCTATAATTTGCAAAAAACGGTTTTATAAAGAAAACTTTTATTTTTATATATGTTTATACTCAATTTTTTTTTTGAAAAATTTCTGCGTCAACGTAGAGTAGAAAATATTTCAAAAACTCGATTTTTAAATTGCACACCCATTTTTTATTTATTTAAATATTTTTTTTGTTAAAAAATAGGAATAGTTTA
Source organism: Harpalus rufipes (assembly GCA_951394225.1). Lineage (NCBI taxonomy): Eukaryota > Metazoa > Arthropoda > Insecta > Coleoptera > Carabidae > Harpalus > Harpalus rufipes. Next base: position 39,064,808 of record OX596280.1, on the reverse strand, counting down.
TAGTTTTTTTTTAGTAAAAATAGAAAGTATGTATGTACAGCATCATGTACGTACAGGCTGTAAATCGAAAACAAACAAATGCTTTGATTTTAAATGTCAAGTAGAACTAAAACAATTTACCTTTTACCTTTTTGTGTTTGTGTTAATTTAAATAAGATCGCCAAAGTGGCTTTTAAAGATATATTATATTTTTAAACGTAAATATTATAAACATAATATATAACACTTGTGTATACAACCAAGAAAATGTCACGTGCATAGCTTATCCCATCAAATATAGTTCCGAAAAATACCACCAGATGTCATATTGCTTATTTCCTATCGCCTATTGTAACTTTAGTCCTAGTTGACAGTTAAAAATAACGCATTTGTTTATTTTTTGTCATAAATCCATGGCTGTGTAGAAAAAATCTTAAAAAACTGTAAATTTTATAATTATTGTTTACGATTATATGAAGAGCTAAAATAATTGTTTCACATGAGTTAGATGCAGAATTTAAATCTATAACTTTTATTTGAAGTATTTTTGCATAAAATAATTAGGTAACGTTTGCGCAAAGAAAAACAGATTTCCCATGTTCAACGCCTATGGCCCACTTTTATATTTACACGCTGTACAAAAATAAATATATACCTACATATTTATTTTTGTATCTTTATTGAAATTTACAAACATGATATGTAGGTACACGTATATGCAAATACTACATGTGAAAATAACCTTTTTCGTAGAATATTCGCAATAAAGTTCTGTTTTCAATAAAATATACGTAGGATTGTATTTCTGCAAAAAAATTAGTAGAGCGTGAATCTTGAGTTTGTGGTATTTTCTGTTTCATAAAGCGCGATCTGCGGAATATTTGCCCGATAACAGTTTTCCTCTTAAACACACAGGCCATAAATTTGATGGTTTTCGATTATGGCTATAAATAACCGAGTGGGATGACCCGTTTCATGAGCTTTGTGCTTTTATTTTATGCCCAACCTCATGTCATTTCACTGTTTATACATGGTTAATTTATTATGCATAGAGGTATCCTTTGATTTTATTATCCTGTAATCAATTACCAGGGAATTTATGGACATTAAAATGGGCCGGTTTTATTTTATCTCGCCCGAAACCAAACATAACGGAAGGTATATATCTATTTTAGCCGGCGCTCAGCCTTTTGATATTTATTCGTCAAATCCAGAGCAGATTTGCCCTTTGCAAAAGCGCTGCGCTGCAGATAACCACACAAAATTCTAGATTGGAAATTAAAAATACATGCTCGAATCATTTATTTTACTTGTATTTACATATGGATCCACATGTAAACTAGCTTTGAAAATTTTGTATTTACACTTCTACAGTTAAAATTCATGATATTTTTTTAAAACTTCGGTTCCAATTGAAACTAATTCTTTTGAAGTATGAGTTACCTCTTTGCTAGTTTGAAACTCAGTTATTTTATTGGAAAACCTGGAAAGCACAAAGAAAATGACACAGCAATAGTGAGATAAATTAATAGTCGAGCAGATTTCGGAAAAACATAATTTTTTCCCCTTAAAACAATAATAATTTTTTTAAACTTTTTTAAACTTAGTTTTTGACATTTCGCAAAATGCTAGTAGGTATTAAAATATGGACAAAATTTCCTTTTTGCCGATTGACATTAAAAGTGCGTTTTTTGACAACTAACAGTCTGTAAAATATCACTTTTATTGTCTAGGGCGTAAGCAATAATAGCTATTAACATATATAGGATTGTTTTGAGTATCATAACTACTGCAGATGTCGGATTTTAAGACATCTAAGGTTTGTTATGATTCATAACATTCGTCGTTTGTTAACAGTTTATCAGGAAATGAAGACATTATTATAGTAGCCGTCAAATAAGTATGGACTGGAGATTTCTACACTGTTGCCAATTCAGTGGTCATGTTCAAATTGCTAAGTTATGAAAGAAACAGCAACACCGCAGGACAAGGGATAGGATGCGGAGAAGGGAAAAAGTTATTTGACGTACATATAATAAATATTATTTTCAGAATTTCTTTCATTAATGCTTCTTTTAGAATGCTATGATAAACAGAACAATTATTTTGACATAATCAGGCCTATTATGTAACTCAAAGATTCATTTTTAACAAGTGGTTAATATTTTTATTCAACAGATAATGAGTTGATAACTAAAAATCCAATTTTTTGTTATAATATATATCAACCATGGAGGTAGGAATAATATGGAGGAATTATTCGTTAGATATAATTTTATTTTAATTTCTTTCGAATATTTTGTAACAGATTAGAAATGACTTGAAATAAAATAAATTAATAAAATATTAAATAATAATTTTAGTAGTTTGCAAGGCCGTTCTTAGGGGTACTGCCGCCTGCGTGCATATATATAATTCACTACCTTTAAGTGATAAGATTTAAACAGACACGGATCATATTTTTCGTGTATTTTTGATTTCGAGCTTGTGCCAGTAATTCCATTTAGAGCCTATTATATTTTCTTTCAGGAATATTCATTATTGCGAATATAATAGAAAGGTTTGCTAACATTATTCAAGTTCTCCATCTCTTTAATCGCAATTTACGTGGGTAGTGAATCTTGTAATATTTATCTAATAATTTAAAATATAATATAAAACTAAATATGATAAAATAGTTTACAGAAATCACACATATTATTGGAAAAACTATATTTTTTGCTAGAGTAATGTTTTAAGAAACTTCACTTGAGATCTTGAGAATAAGATAAATTAAACAAAATAACACATTTTCTTATTGAGATATTTCTTTGGTATTAATTTTTAATTCTACTTCGGCATGTATGCAATCTAAAATAATTTTTACTTATATAAACGCCTCCACCAAATTTCGTCATTACTATATTGATATCCACTCTGTTCCAAATGTTTCCCTGAAATATGATACACACATCCACTTAGTTTAACTTATAAACAGCTGGCAGGCGTAGGAATACATTAGCTGTGAGACGGCAGTAAGGAATTATCACGCCTTATTAAAGAGCACGCTTACTAATCGCACTGTAACATATAACTATTAGTTCTGTTATTAGTATTATTCAAGCCATCAAAATAATGGATCGTGCTATATATCTTTCCGGGCGCATATGTGCACACACGGCACGTATGTTAGGAATACTTCATGGTAATGGTACAATTATCAACTCGTATACAGCAGGGTAGTTAGTACACCATGCATTACACAAGCCACCACATGGAGGGAAACACATTATTTATGCATTATACTGGATAACAAAATAATTTTCATTTTATTTTATGCAAAGCACGTAGCTATATAGAAGAATATGACAATGACTAACACGAAATATATATTAGGAGGGCGATTCAAAATGTAATAGCAGATTCAACTATAAATAAAAAAAATAGTATAAATTAGGGATTAATTTTTCAACTTTTCAAACGGATGTGTTAACAAGTACTAAACATTTTAATTTTACAACATTTATCATATTTATAGATATCGTAATTTTCTGCCTCAATCTTGTACTCCTACATCAGGTGTACCACAAGAGTCTAACCTGGGACCTTTTTTATTTTTATTATTTATTAATAATATTACAGAATGCATCTTGTCTTCTCTTTGTTGACGTTTTAAAATTATAATTATGAAATTAATTCTGAAAATGATCATATAAAGTAGTCTAGATGCTATCAGTACATAGTGTGAGTCAAATACTTTATATCTAAACATATACAAATGCAAAGATAGATCTTTCTGTACAGGGCAAAACAATGAAACTTTCAGATATAACATTAATGATGTTCCTTTAGATACTCTTGTTGTTTACAAAGATATTTTTTGACAAAAAAATCACCTTTGAACCTCAATTGTTGCTTGTATTGGATTTATTATTTGTAAACTATGCTGTGCTACTTGATTGTTCTTATTTTGCTATTGTTTTATATTTATATATTTCATTGTACGGGTAGGTTAAAGATCAGCCTCTGGCTGAACCTCGTCATTGACTGTCAGTCAAGAAAGTTATTATTAGTATTCTTATTATTATATTAGAGGCATTCAGAATTTATGGTTTAATTTAATATCGTGAATTTTCAAATACGTCTACTTTATACACATCTATATATTCTTTTTTACAATTGTCCGATCTAGATTAGAATATGCTAATATTATATGGTATCCAATTTATAAAAATCAAATAGATATTATTGAACTTTCGCCCACTCACCTATCATTACCGAAAATAGGAATAAACTAAAATAGAATTCATAACATTTATTTATTTACATAAAAATTTCCTGCGTACTTTTTGAACACAGCATTTACTTAAATTAAACATGTCAGCAAGTGACATTTTATCAATCTCAGTGTCTTCTATAACCTCAACCTACGCGAATTTTCTTACTGGTGTTGGCGCCCGCTTCACGTTTTAACTATTTTTCTTGCAATTTTATTTTATTGATCGTAGACATTCTTCTTTAATTTCCATATTTTTATATATAATATCTATAGAATGTGACAGCCAAAAAATAATTTTGTTGACATTCAAATGTTTATATGTGCCTTTGATCTGGCACATGCGTGAGCGAAATTCTTAGTTTCTTCACTCGTATTGTAATACACTATTGTTCCTCATTGGCAATTTGATATATCCTCCACTACCAACGATAATTTGAACTTGCAAAAATGGAATAAAGTATTTATGATTCCATTGACACCTGATCTAGAGTTATTAAAAGATCATTTAACTTCTGTAGCAAAAAATTTGGTAGCTTTGTTAACTGCAGATAATAATGATACGAAAGCCTACTGTGATTTTCTGGAAACATTACATTTTCGAGTTATTTTACTCAACAGAAAAATACCTGAAGATTTACAGCGTTTATTGTTGCATTATTACGTCCATTCTGAAACGAGGGAACATATTTATGAGGAATTTGAACACGGAGTTTCCCCCTTCAATTTTTTTTACTGAATAAATTTAAGAGTTGTTATTAGGAGAAAACGTCGTCGTAGAGTTCCAGTGTTCTTTGCTACGGATATACAAGAAGACATAAATATGTTACTAAAATACCGATGTTATATTTGTAAGTTCACAGACAAAATTCCGTTTCAATTTCAATTTATTAGTTACAATTTAGTAAACAATTATTTGTTTAAAAATAAGTGATATTAAACTGGAGCACCAAAATGTTATAAAAATTTTGACAAAAGAAGACAATCGCCCTAAATCTATTCATAAACGAATACTCCAAGCTATTTAAAGTTAAATTTTGGTGCTTACAGCTCGACGACTGAAGGTCTCCTTTATTGCCAAGGAAGTATCCTTAGCTGAAGCGAGTGTGTGGGAAATATTACACGATGGTAAGGTGTGAGAAATGTGTCTTTATGTTGAACCCTCGATTGCTCAGACCTGAAAAGTCGGTGCAGACGAAGCGCGCAAGATTGAAGACATTATAACGGACTGCGGCTTTACTGAATTACGTCACCCACCCTAAAGCTCCGATTTAGCTCCTAGCGACTTATTTTTCTTTAAGAATACAAAAAACATCTTAAGCAAATAACATTTGAATCAGATGAGGAATTAATGTATGCTATTAACAATTATTTTACAGATTTTTCAAGAAATTATTTTTTTGTCAGAATGTCGCAGTTGCAGAAACGTTGGGAACAGTGTATTAGTATTGAGTCTTTTTTCATAGCTAGGAAAATATGTTTGTAAAATGCCCTCCTATATAATACGAGTACCTACTCATTTTTGAGTGATCTAATTTGCTATTATCTGCATTTTATTTCAGTAATGGCAAAAATATTTGTATGATCTTCGTTTCAGATTGGGTAAATTTCAACGTTGTTTACAGCCAAACAATGTTTCAAAAGTAAACAATGTAACTAATAAACTGTAAACAATTAAATTCCGGATGAATTTCTTTGAAAGTCCTTATGAAAAATCTGTTGAGTCGCCCTCTTAATCATTCTCGGGAGCCGTTGAAAACTCCTTGGTTTTTATTGCGAAAAAGTAAACTGATAAAAGCAATTCTTAAAGGTAAACAGTAATTCTTACTGCCAGTCGGTTTTGAGCAACGAGGGACGCACACGGCCAATAAAGAAGCCGCTGTTTAAACAAAAGATAAAAGTGTCGACCGCCAGAAATCAATACATGAAAAACCGCACTTTATTTATGGCCCTCTGCCGGAACGGCGGCTACCCGGATTCCACAGCTTACTACATAAATCACACCGGGCGAGATAGTTTTTAAAAAGCTGAAATTAAAATGTGTACATAAAAATTGCTCTCTTATACAATGATGGTGTGTCTACTACCTACAGATAAATTTTACAAAATATACAATTTTGTGATTTTTAATGTTCAATATTTTTTTTATAAAAATGTTATATTTGCATGCAGCATCGGACAAAAATAAAGTGACTTTGTAGAAACCAATACAAAATATGCCCTTATATTTTAAATATTCAATATATTTTCACACTTATAAGCCTGCTCACTATTGGTAACTACAGTGGAATCCACCTATAATGAACATGCCTGTAATAGTAACTCTGTTATAATGTACCCTATTTTTAAGTCCCTGTACAAAGAAAGTGAAAAATCCTCGGTTAAAATGAACTCGATTATAACAAACTTTAGCCTATAATGAATCCAAATTCGTTATTTTGTCCACTACAAGCGGAGCGATTCGGAACTTAAAATAAAGTCAAACTAATTCTAGATAAAGATTATATAGTCAAACCGTGGATCCCAACAGAACAGAGTATGTATATGTTGCAATAAATTATTCGCTATTATTTTCGTGCTTATGTATACCTATATACGAGTAGGTATATAGTTTCATATTGTATCTAGTTACTTTTTCGTAATAAATACATGACAATGAAATAACATAAATAAGCATTTGTTTAATTATTAATTATGCTGGTGAGATGAACACTCGACTATAATGGAGTATTTTCTTTGGTCCCCTGAAGTCCATTATAAGCGGATTCTACTGTATAGGTATTATTTGAAGAGATAGGAGTTTGGTTCAATGAGTAAAATTATGTTATTTTGAATTACAAATTTGGTGATATCAGCAAAAATAAATTTATATTTGTGGTTCCCAAAATATAGAACCCAACTTTTTATTGAATTATATATATATAGAATTTAATTCTGAATTCAACGATACAATTATTTCATAGCAATTTTTCCGCCATTAACGCGATATCAACTTTCTTGCTCGTGTTCGTTTTATTACATTTTTTTTACAGTCAAACTACTTTATAAATAAAGAAATAGGTAGTTACTTCATTTGAAATATCGGTACCAAAAAGACGAATTAATTAAAATATCAATCTCCACACTGTTGTCCAAACTTCAAACAGGTAATGTCATGTTTAAATTACCCGCACATGCCGTTGCTATGGGATGCTATAGATTTACGGCCATTCATCGGTGTGGCGTAATTCTACCTCATATATAGCGATAATTTACTCGTAAACACTCAAATATCATTATTATTTTTTCTGGCCAACTAATATTTTTTTTTTCTGAATTTAAATAAAAAAGAACATAAAATTTCAGAATTATAATACAAATATGCAAAAGATTTAGATAATAAAATAAACATATTGGAATACCCTATTCAATATTGACAAGCAAGCTAGGCGTTAACATCTTTCGAGAAAACGCTATTCAAAAATTCTCTTTTAAACCAATAAAATGGCCCTAATTCATATATCTAATAAAAGCTATTAACAAAATCATGCTCTACTTACGATTAATATCGAGTATGACGACCTTGCTCGCCGGCGGTGCTAAGTTAGTATTACTCGCTTGACACACTAACCGAGCGTTCAAATGCTGCCTCCCCACATTGGGAAAAGTAAGGTGGTTCACCACCACCCCGTCGGGTCGGGCCTCGTACGAGTCGTCGATCACGGTGTTCTCTAGGTACCACGTGACCTTCGGTCGCGGCCGACCTACAACAAACCAAAGGGTTAATGCAAGGGGGTTGAATTAGTAATAGGGATAGACGGTATAAGTGGTGCGTGCTATTAAATAAGAGGGAGGGTGGTAATTTACAGTTCTCTATAATACATCGAAGGGTTTACAGGAATTTGATAACAGGATATATTTTTACAGTTTGATTTAAGCACGATGTATAATATACAAAAGGTGATCAAAAAAGGTTAAAGGTCATGTCACGATACTTATTCCAAAATAATGTCAAAATTAAATTTCCATTATACTCCATAATTCATCAAAACTATTCCACATATTATAGGTACACGACATTTGATTAATATCATTACCGTACGTTGATTCATTTGATGTTTAGTATACCTTCGTGAAAAATCTTTACTTTCGTTGCATTATGGCTTTTAACGAAGAGTGTAATATTTTTATTCTTAAAGCATACTTTTTCGAGTGAACGTAAAGAAGACGGTTCTTGGGATTAATTTTATGACAGGTAATGACATGGAAATAGTAATGCTGTCATATTTAGCGGTAAATGTCAAAATCATATGGAGCGGCACGTTCCAGCCATTTTCGATCACTCTGTACAATCATAACACATTTTTTTAAATCGTAGAAATAGGCCTTAATGATCGAGGAAATTTTAAATTAACGAAGAAAGAATTTGAGAAAAAATCATGGACCCCGCAGGGATTTGAACCCTGGACCTTCTCGTATCTAGTGAGACGCTCTAACCACAAGAGCTTCTCACTCTATATGAAACAAGTATTACTTGTAGTGACTTTAACTATGTATATAACAAAACTAGCCAGGGTTCGTTTTCTAAATTTTGACGCGTGCGGAAAAAAAACATATCTTATAAAACTCTTTTTAATATACTATTTCAACACTTATTATGTAACACTTTTTGAATAAAATGAGAGATGACATTTACATTTTGATACTGATTAAAGATATTTTCATCCATCCACATTTTAGTGAATAATGTACCACGTTATAAGTTCATGTTGAAAAAATAATCTTAAAATCACTTACCACCAACGACTTCGCATATAAGATTGACGTCTGTTCCTTCGTTGTAAGATTCTTGTAAGTTGGATCTATCTCGACGTTTTCCGTCATAGATTATAGGCCGTTCAGGAGGGACTGGAAAAGAAGAAAATAATGTTTAAATTGCTAAGATCCTTGAAATACGGTTTAGAAATGGACACATTCTCGGTAAAATGGTGTTATCTGATGAAATGAGACATACAAATCACCACCTAATGTATTACAAAGAAAAAGTTAAAGATCTATGATTAAAAATAAAAGATCGTCCATTTTATCTCGCACTTGATCAGATTGTTATCATAGTTAGGAAGTTAACAAGAATTTTAGACAGGAATTTGTATAGTTATTGAAAGTGATAAAACTTACGTACGGGTACATGGTAATCGTATCTTTTGAACATCATAAGATAACCCGATTAGTTGCAGTTACTTTAAATATATAACCGTAGTCTGCAGTACGGTATATGTATTGTTGTTATACATATCATGTTTTAGTGTTTGAGTATTCTCACTTTTATACAAAATAATAATAGTAATAATATATTTATTTGGTTAAAGAGTTTAGTACAACGTTATAAAAATGAAAAAAGCAAATTGCGAATTTCTCTGTGAAACAAATACACAAAATAAATTACGAAGTTACGTCTAGTTTCACTAGTTTACGAACATCTGAGTCAACTCTCATGGAGCCATCGTCAGAAGTCGGCCAGCACAACAAGTAACCACAGACTCGTTTCGCACTTATTGGTGCTCATCAGTGTGGTGTAACCTGTGGTCTCTGTCCGGTCCACAGTGAGTGGACTCCTGGAGCAGAGACAATGACTCGTTGTGCTGGCGGTGATCATATGATCATCTATAATGGTAAAAGGCCTGTAGAGGTATGTTAATACCATCAGTGCCCTCTACCGAGAAATATTTTGACTACCGTCAAACTGCAAAAAGCAAATTGCGAATTTCTCTGTGAAACAAATACACAAAATAAACACTAGTGAAACTAGATGTAACTTTGTAATTTATTTTGTTATAAAAATATTGATTGGTGTATTATAGACATATGTGTACAATGCAATATAGATACATTTACTTAAAAAACTTTTGATTTTACAAAATTATTGTATTTGCGCAAAAAAATATTTTGTATTCCAATATATCAGCCATATACATATATACAGACAGAAATGCACGGATATCACAACATGCATTATATACAAGGGTGATTCAAAAATATTCATGTTATTTAATATTGTATATTTTTATTTTTTCCTGAATATATATTTCAATTTTTTATATGAGTATTTTAAATTAGTTTATATTTATTTTCTCAGTATTTTTTGCATTAATGATTGGGTAAATCCGGGCGAGATGATTTTGCGCAAAATCCAAATAATAGTAGATTGATCTTAACGAATGTTTCTAAATGGATAGTACATTTAGTCAGTTGGCAAATTTTACTTGTGATGTTTCTTTCAATAATTAAACAAGTAAGTTATTACTAGAATTTTTTTGATACCCCATGAAAAACTTGTGTATGTAATCTTGTGATATGTTCTTTATACAGAGTAGTATATACAATTAATACAACCTCCCAAGCAGAAAGAGGTTCAATGTAACAGTTTAATCAAAAGATATTGTAGTTCATCGTAGTACAGATGCACGCAAAAAATAGTGAATGTGAATAGAAAATAATTAAAAACAAAAAGAAACGAAATAAAAAATTGAGCAGCATGATTTATCATCGTCAGAAAATGAAATTTTAATGAAAATTTGTGAAAACGATGATTCCGCAATAAATATGAACGATAATGAGTGTATAATTTGTGATGATTATCAGTTCACTAAGAAAAAGGAATATTTGATTCAATACATTTCTTTGTGCAAATAGATCCATGAAAATTGCACGAAATTCTGTAATATGTGTGGGAAAGTAATTACTACGAAAATAAAACTTATACGTAATTAGATAATATCTGAAAATAATTTATTTTTATTAATATTATTCATTTATTTCATATAAAGTATGATTTTGTAAGAGATTTTCAAATCGGTAATAGTAGGTATTCAATGAAGATAAGACTTTGACAGCCAATTGCATGGGAAAAAATGAAAATGTTTAATTTAATTTAAGTTGTTTCATTTCTATTATTTCTACCATCGTATATTCCACCTGCATTCTTCTTATTTCTTCCTTTCTTACTTTGTCTAGTTTTGTTAGAACACAGCACCTTCTCCAGTAGTACATCTTTGTAGCATTTATTTTTCTTTTATTTTCTTGTTTAAGTTCCCATACTTCACTGCTATAAGTAGCTATGCTTCTAATTATGGTGTTATATACCGCTTTTTTGTTTTAGTTGTTAAATTTCTACTGCATATTACAGGCTGTAATTGTTTTATTGCTTTCTTTGTTTGTATCATTCTAATTTTTATTTCTTCGTCACAATCTCCTGTATTTGTAAAGATTGTTCCCAGGTACTTAGATTTTTGTACGTGTTCAATAGAGCCATTTTCTAAAATTAATGTTTGTCCTCCTCCTACTACCATGTATCGTGTTTTCTCCGTTTTGATTTGCAATCCCCAGTCAGCATAAGGTTTTGTTAATTTTCTAATCATATAATTCATATCATCTTCATCCTCTGCACAAAGGACTTGGTCATCAGCAAAGTGTAATGAATATAGATGATCTTTTCTATTTCTATTCCCATCATTGTACATTGTCTTTTCCAATTAGCAAGTGCCGCTTGTATATATATTTTAAATAATGTTGGAGCTAAGCAGCACCCTTGTCGCAGGCCTTTAGTTATATAAAGGTGTTCTGTTAGTGTTGATGCTATTTTAACTTCAGCATTTGTTTCTTTGTACAGATTTTTTATTGCTTTGATGTATACTGTGTGTACATCCGCGTCTTGTAAAGCTGTCCATAATTTTTTCAGGGGTACGCTATGGTAGGCCTTGTGTAGATCTATAAATGCTACATGTGTTGCTAAACCACACGCGAGTATTTTTTGGGAGGAGTTGGCGTAATAAGATGATGCATTTATTTTGACACTGACTGAAAAACTGATTTCCAATGTTAAACGCCTATGTTTCACTTTCCGTGATACACCCTGTACATATATATATATATATATATATATATATATTAAAAGTTAACAAGTAACTGGTCGAATTCTATTCAAACATTACTGTTCGGATGCTTATGTGGGTATGCCGGTTAGTTGAATAAAAAACTCCTTCAATTAATAAATTTTAAATAAATATGTTATTAATACAGATCGTTCCCAAACAATAATTTAGATTATTTTCTTGATTAGAAGCTGACATTACAGGCGATTATCCATCCAAGTAGTATTTGTACTCATTCTTGCTTGAGTCACGTACGTAAGATGATAAGGTTCTCAAAATATATATTTGATAATATGAGACCAATAAGTTTGTTATAATTCATTCTACCTTTGGTTACAATCTTCTCCGTAATATTATTCTCGTTGAACTGGCAATGATTTTTATGAGATGGTGTAAGAATAACAATATTTTTGCCTCTACCACCATTTTGAATGGAATTGGCTCCATATTTAAAGAAGAAAATGATAAGATTTCGCAGAAGAGAAAGGCGGGATGGAAAATTATCACAGTTCGAATAAATTGAGAAGGCGTCTCCTCAAATCCAAATCCGCTGTGGAGCTTGCACGCGACTGCGTTTCCAGTGGCGTACCAAAGCTCGAGCTCAAATCATATCACCCCGGATTCTACTAGAAATATTTTATTTACCTTGCAGCCAGGATAGAAGTGCAATACACTAAGGTGTTTTATTTGGTACAATTTGTTTTGTACGTTTTATATCTGTTGCGCAAAATTTCTAAATTGGTATTCTTGTAGAAGATAGGTAGAATCAAGTGGTGGAATCACCAAATAGTCATTTATTCGTACGTAATTTTTGAGGAAAAACTTCATTCCTATGTTTTTCCGACGTACCTACTATTTATTTTTAATTCTTGCTAATATAGTTAGACATTATTACTCTTGAGAAATGTCGTGAAAAATCATTTTAATAAGAATTTAGGCCAAAATCAAGTTTGTTTTGAATTAATTTTCGATGTCCGATCTAGTTGTCTGGTTAGATCAGAAATTAAAAATCTAATCTTTTTCAAACATAAAAGACCGGGGCCTGCTCTATCAGAACTTTACATTTAGCATTTTCACTTTTTGTGCCATTATTGATACAAAATTTTGAAAATATAAAATGAGATGTCATACATTTTACAAAATGAAAATTTATCATTAAATCATTGATATTTTTAATCCACGATTCTTACAAATTTGTTAATAATAAAAAAAATGTTTTAAATATTTTTGATTGTACATAAGGATTATTCTCCCATAATAAATTTAGATATTTGCAAAATTTTAGATTCATTAAAAGTAAAAAGTGCAAAATGTTCATGGAACCCTAATTAAAAAAAATTGCTACTGTTTAAACCTATTTTATTTTCTAAACATGTTATTATCATGTATTTTCTCATATCCTTTTCAAGATTTTCTATAATGAAGAAACAATTTAATATACTTATGAATTATTACTAGGTAGTATGGTTGTGTATGATAAATGACCGATTATTTTTCGGACCCTGGGGTTCGATTTCAACCAAAGTCAAATTTGAAAGTTGAATGAGGCTTGGTAAACGCCTTCAACGTTACAAATATCGTCATTAACGAAATTTGAGAATGCTCAGAAATGGATAATAATTGAATGTATTCTCACATTATAATTTGCATCACACAGAATATACAGGTTGTTAAAAAAGGGTAATTTTTTTTAAAGGCGTATAGTACTGACCAAAGTGAGTAAAAAAGCTTAATCAACATACGTCCGATTTTCAATAGTTTCCGAGATATAAGGCAGTGTAAAATGAGTTTTTACGGGGTTTACCTCTGCTATCTCAAAAACTATAAGATGTGCTTTTTTAATCAAATAATTGTACTATGTTAAATGTTGTGGCGACCTTGACTAGTATTTAATTTTCAAATAACTTCCTAACTATTAGAAAATGAGAAAAATGTTCCAAATAAATTGTTATTGTTTTTTTTATAGTCTGGCAAGATTTTGTTCGATCACTAGCTTTGTCAATTTTTCTTTGATTTTTCGTTTTTCTCGGAAATAGTTGAGACCACACCTATGTTGATTAGTATTTTTTTACTCATTTTGGTCAGTACTATACACCTTCAAAAAAAATTATCCTATTTTTTAACACTCTGTATGTCATCCTTATCATGATCATAGATCATGATCCATATATAGAACGAGATTAAGGTATACAAAAATAAAATAAGTTAAATGGATAAAGTCAATGGATTTATTTAAATCAATAATATTGATAATTAAAATAAATAAATAAATATATCATTACCCATTGCTGGATGTGCCAATTTGATTTTGTACACAGATATCGGTAATGATGAAATATTTGTACCGTGCGGGCGCTTACCAGACGTCACTTCACGGGCACTCAATGCTGGCGTAGAGAGCGCATTACAGGGGTCAATTTTGTATCATTAAAATTCGAAGTAATTTTTGGCGTCGGTCGGGATCGAACCCGGGTCCCCAGATTCGCGACCAGACACTCAGGCACGCGGCCACGAGATCCCATTATAATAATATTGATCAGTTGATTTAAATTAAGAATCATCACATCCAAGTGTATTAAAATCTATATTATTTTGGTATTTTGACTAAAAAATACTCATCCGGCCAATATATTCAAACGAGATCAAACGTAACAAATAATGCTTTAATAATAAAATATAAATAGAAAAATATCGTGACGATTTATTACCCATTTCTGGGTATGCCAATCTATTTTTATTCACATCACCTTAAACAAAAAATAGAAATAATTTTAAAGTTTAATGTCGATCGGATTCAAAACTAGGCCTTTAGCACAGTAACAGATCACTTGACTTATTCAGTCTTGCGATGTTATGTTTAATAATAGTTTTGTGCATTTTTCTGATGTTTACCTCCGCCACTGTTTCCATTTTGGTGTTTGCACGGGCACTGAACGCTCAGCTCAGAGTAAATAACATAGAGGCGATTTATTTTTCATCATTTTGTCATGAAAATTGGTGGAGGCGCCGTACACCACACGGTTATTTATATCTAGCCTGTGCTTTATACCAGAAATACAATTTACTATTACAAAAGGCCAATATCTCTCTGCTATTATTCCGAGCATATTACCACGAATAAGAAGAGAAAGATATTCTCCCTTACGACCGACAAACAAACACGAAATATTTTTACTGAGAATGCAGCAATGTCTTAAGTTACAATTTTTGATGCAAAGACTTTTAAATTAATTGACCGTATTTATAAACTACATCACTTAATAACTAATAATTAGGAGTTAAAAATACTAGAAACCTCAATTATTATCAGGATGATCTTATAGATTCGGAAACATAAAATTTAATACACATAATTACAATCTTTTAATCATTGAATTTTACATCGTACAAAAATTTAAAAAAGCACGAACGAGTGCATATCTATTCTCATTATCAACAATAGAATGATACAAATCTACACCAAAGTCAAGGAATTTATCCAAAATTAATCATTAATATTTCAAACATTTTAAATGTACTCCGTCCATCTCCACTTAGTAAAAAGTAGTTCTTGAGGAATTAAGTTAGTAAACAGTGTGTTTACGGATTTACCCTGTTATTTATAATAGATGATACGACAGTTCAAGGCGACGAATGTATAAATTATATGAGAAGAAAGAAAAGAACAAAAAAATAAAATTTTATGTTTATGTAGTATATTGGTAAAAGATGGTCATAATTTTTTACAGCAAACGTTCAAAGGATGTTATTGAAGTAATCCTGCTAACGCTTAACCGATAGTAGGGGGTAGTAAATCTGACAATAATTTTATTTCTTATTGTTCTACAAGAACTGAAGCCCCTTAAAACTGAATAATTACGTCAAAGTTCGAATATTGTAAAAAAGTAAAAATCAATGTGTTCTCTGGAAAAAATGTCACACCTGTCACAATTGACATAAATCATTTGACTTTCATAATGAAAAAAATACATGTTTATCAACACTGTTTCATGGCTGCATATAACTCTTGATTGATGAAGATAGTTGGCATTGTCATAATATCAAATAAACAGAATATAAATTGTACGCTTATGTAAAAACCGTTTAATGTAAGTTTTGAAAATCAACATTTGTCTAGAGAAAACAATAGTTTTTACTTTTTCACAAAATTTTGAACTATGATCTAATAGGCTAGGTTTAAGGTGTTCCTGTTCTTATAGAAAGCATGTATTGACAGATTTACTATTGATGGGGTTACTTCTACCAACGGTTAAGCGTCGTACGCTGACTTAAAGAACACCCTATATATAGTTTCAATCTATTTTATAGCTTAATATTGATATATTTAATTTATATATTTAATGTTATTTTATATTTTTTAATAATTGTACTAATATGTTAATGGTAAAATATACATTGTACATTAACAATTTTTTAAAATTTATGTATAATTGTAAAGTTGATTTTTATTATATTAGTAATACATTGGCTTAAATTTTTACAAAATTTGGTAGGTACTGAAAACTTAAATATCTTTTCAGTTATTAGCTCATATTTCATAAATTATAATTAATTTAAATTAATTGGGTTTTTATGGGTAACATTTTTTTGGGAAATTATTGTCAATAGGGGTATTATTCTTACGTAAAAATATTTAACTTTTAATAAACTCCAGTGTCTCGGCTGATAACGAACCGCATAATGAAATAAATATCTGCTTATGGTTCTCTTTTGAACTCATAAAAATAGAAAAAATTGAAATATCTTTTCATTTATCGCCTTCTTTTGATCTGCAGTATCATCAATTAAAAATAAAAATGAACGTCCGTAAATGTCCTATACAAAAGCGCGCTATTGCATTACATTACTAAAACGCAGTCATCATTATCTTTTCAAAAGAAACTATGTTCTTTTTGGAATGAGTTAAAGAACAAATTAATTTATCTTGGTATCTGTAATTCATTAGACAAACCAAGTAACTAGTGAAATAAATGTAAACACATCCCCATATGCAAATTCAGGGACGCGCGGTCGCCTCGGAAAATTACGGGACGTGGGAACAAAATGTGACCTAAATATTTTTCCCAGCGATATCTCGATGAAATAATTATTTAGAATATGTTGCGCTGTGTGAAATTCTTCACATATTAGATATAATAATTGTGGTTTGTTATAATTAAATAATATAAATTACGGAATGTTTGCGGTCAAATATTATTATATTTGCCAAAGTATTTAATGTGCGGTAAGTACAAAACGATATTAAACCTTTATTTGATTATCTGCCTAATAATGTATTTCCATACCGGGTTTTTATTTCTCTCTGAACATTGCAAATACACTTATAATTTTGTAGTTGCGATTTTTCTTTACCTATTAATTTCAACAACAATTTTCTGCTCATTACATGCACGTTTTAGTTCTAAACAATTTTTGTTCCTATTCTTTTTGCTGTAAAATTAATAGGAAAAGAGATATCGCTTTTAAAAAAAAATGTATTTCCTTTGATCACATTATTTACATTCTAAGAGCAACCGTATTCTCGTTCTCTTTTTTAAATTATAAACTAAATTAATTAATTTACCTACTGTTTTAATAATTTTAAAACTTAGCTGGTTCTACATTGTATAATGTTATTGAAGCTATCTTAATTTTCACAAAAAGTGACATATACCGTTTGTAATTAAATTTTATTAAGTCATCGATACGTACAAATTTTTCCGCTGTTTTTCAGAAATAGTGAAATAAAAATAAATCATAATTTAGAAACTTTTTTTATAAGAATTGTCAATCGTATTCAAAAGAAAAAGGGCCATTTAAATATGAGATTGAAATATATTTTACCTCAGATTAATTTAAGAATCATGCAGAAACTCATTCGTATTTCATTATTTATACTGTTTTCTGAAAACATTGATATATTCTTAAATACTACAGGCTGGCACAGAATAACGGGAATTTTTGAAATGCATAGTGACAGCCATGATCAGGTGGCAGCACTGCGGGACAGTAACCTTGAGCAAGTAAACAGTTTGCTATTTTAGTAGCCATGGTTCAGTAGAACGGGCAACAGCGTGCGTTAACCATAAAAATGTTTTATAAAAACAGTGATAGTTTGATAGCTGCGCAGAGGGAGTTCCGACGTTTTTACAACTTAGGACGTCATGGTGCCGTCCCATCAAAACACGCGATAATAAGTTGGATTAATAACTTTCAAGAGAATGGATCTGCCCTAAAGAAGAAACCACACGTTCAAGAAACCTGGTTTCAACAGGATGGAGCAACATCACACACTGCACGGCAATCAATGGAAGAATTGTTCGGTAACCGTGTGATCTCAAGATTGGGTAACGTTCTAGATCGCCAGATTTGTCCGTTTGTGATTTTTTCTTGTGGGGCTATCTCAAGAGTAAAGTGTATACGACTCGGCCAAGAACTCTGGATGAGTTAAAACAGAGAATTCAGGATGAAATTCACAGTATCCCAGCTGAGATGTTGCAGCGGTCAATGAGGAATCTCAACAGCAGATTTCAAGAATGCATTCGTACAGGAGGACGGCATCTAAAGGACGTAATTTTTTAAAAATAATAAATTCCATTAATTTTTCTTAATTGGCAAATTTTAAGGTTTCAATTACTGTGAATAAAATGTTTTTCTTCCATCACTCTTGGTTTTATTGGATTGTTAAAAAGTTCCCGTTTTTTTGTGTCACCCTGTATAATTAAAACTGACTATTATGAATGATTAACTTCGCTTCTGAAATACATTTGGAAAAGGATATTTGAATGATTCATATTTAGCTAATTTAAATTATAGAGTATAAGAACTAAATACTATCTTACGGATAATTTTAGACTGTGAAAAATGCACCAATCTAATATTGGTGCGTTAAGAATACGTCACAGTAATAGGTCACTACACGATTATTTATTTAAAACTGTTGTGGAAAAATTATAGTCTGTAAAATTGTTTTGATTCTCGTCGCTTGTTATGCTGAACTAAGTCCGTTAGTTATTTTAATTACTCTAGTAGTTAGAATACCGTAACAGAATTACAGTATTTCCCAAGTGTTTTCTATAACTTTGTTACTCGCACCGCAACAAATTTCATTAGCTTGCTGAAGAAAATCTATTTAAAATGTAAAAATTCAACTGATTCAATTTTAATATAAAAACATGAATATTCTTTGTCGTTAAGCGAGAGAAGTGATCAAAAGCACATGTATTACACGAATGGAATTAAATAACAATGACAAAAGCAAGTTTCACATCAATATTGTCCGACAGAAATTAATATGACAAAGTCCGATGTACTTAATCCAGTATAATGAAATTACATTAATGAACTGGTTGTGCACAATGATAGTGCAAAGGAGTGGATAGCAATATTTGCTGATTTGTGGTCGGCATTGTTATCTATACGTTCATTTTGTTACAAAATATAATTTTATACTCTATACTAAATTAATTACATCAAATATTTGGTATTAAATTATCATATACTCTGTGTATTCTGATAATTATCTATATCAAAAGCCATACATATGTAATTGAAATAGATCTTCTTTCTCATCAAAACTAATTCGCTTGCCTGAAATCATTTTTGTAATTATTTTTGAAAAATTACACTCATCAACGCCATTACTAAAATCTGTCTAAAATGACAGCAATGATTAAACAAATGTACCTACATGAGTGGAACAGAAAACAAAACTAATTGAGTCAGTTTTTGTTTTATTACACAGTACTGAAACCGGTTGTTAATAGTTGTGTAATAAAATTAACGGGTTTGACAGTTCGTATTAAACTTGTGGAAAAGAACACTTTTTTACTTTTCCTTAATTTTTCTCGTATGTTTTGCATCCATACGATACTCCATATGAAGCATTTTACAATCCTTTTTGGTAATATAATATTAATGAGCCTTGCTGTTAGCAGTTCCTGAATTTTAATAAACGCTGGGTGTGATTTTGTCTGGTACTGAGGTTCGGGGAATATATATCCGCCAAGTTGTAAATAATTAAAGATGATTCCTTTTCAAACTGTTTGATTCAATAGAGTCCATTCACGATTTTTTTTATGAAACTTCATTCAAATTGTACGCGATCTGTAGTTCTAGAAAGTCTTAATTGTTATTCGTTAAGTCGTAATATTTTTTTAAATATTGTATGACATAGATGTTGATTTTGTTGTCAAACAGTAAGTTCGCTAATAATTTGTCACATAATTGACTTTTATACAAACGCACGGAATATATATTTAAATAAATGTTACTTGATTTAATTTCGTCGATTCGTTATTTTCTGCATTCATATACATGAAAATGGAATCTAGATACCAAAAAGGTGATAACAGAAAATTTGTAAGTAGGACAAATTTGGAATAGAGTATTTAAACTTTGATACTGTTTTAAGGTAAAGTGCTGATCACAATTAAGTGATTTTAATTTCTAATTTGAATTTCTACTTTGCGTCAAAGCTTAGAACATGTGCCTGAATATGCGCGTTGCCAACAACATTATTTCACTCTCCAATTTCATTTTCCATTTCCTACCTTGCAAGGTCCAAATATTGTAATTCCAATTTGAGGTAACGCATCCGCTTAGTGTTATTGAATGTCAAATGTCAAACCCAGCTGTCAATACTGCCATTATTTTATTCTCTTTTCAGTTAAACTTTTCAGTAGATACTATGTTTTCAACTTATTACGAAATCGTACTCAGTCCACTGTCAACTAGAACAGAGTGCAAATTTTATTACACCGACTACTGTATCAAGTGCACCAGTTTCAGTGATATATGACAGCGTCAAACTTAAAAAACGTTACATTCTTATCAATTTTTGAAGAAATTTGTTAGATGTCATCATCATTTGATAGTGCTTTAACAGAGACAATTTTAGAATTTATGTATGACAAATCCGAATCGTGTTTATATCATTATAAATTTCAAATGTAACTAAACTTTTTTATCGCAGAACTCTTATATCTAAAACTATTTCAGTATTTCTATTATTTTATTAAATTTTTAAAACTGTACTTAAATATTTAAAAATGAACATAATGACCACATTACCTAATCAAATTTTTATATAAATGTGAAACGAATTGAATTACGAACTTGTTTTTCGCTTACCATCTGCGTCCATTCCGTACTGTCCACAAAACCAGTATAAGGCACATTGCACCGAGTGCATACAGTGCGCACTAAATTTTACTAAGCTAAAACGCAATTAGAAATGAAAAAAAGCTCTTCATGTTTATTTATCTTCTGTCAAATATCTCGATGTAAACAAATGTGTTCAGAAATGCGCATGCAATGATTGCTTGCGCATGCGTTAAATTGAAATCACATGCTGTTGTGAATGCGTTAAATTAAAAGTAAAAATTACAAAGTAAAAATTGAAATTATTTGTTTCTGAATGCAGCTTAATACGTTGAACTTAGAATAGTTTTATGTATGTTTGTAATGGGCGAGATGAAGCTATTTGTGTTATGTTTGTAAGAAATTGAAAGCCGTCTTTGTGTAAGAATCCCTTGGAAGAAATAAAAGAAAAGGAGAGAAGCCATATATACGACACGGTAAAGCCATGTTCACAATTTACTGTAGTCAGCGTTTCAGCGACTAGGTATTACATGCCAAAATTTTACATATATTAACCATTTGTATTCGCGCAGAACGTGCGAAAATGTACGGAAGAAAATTTGAAATTGCATGTGGTGGTCAATAAAAACGTTTATTCGTATACCAGACAGAAAAGAAAAATATCAAACTGCTCGGAAACTATTTATTTATTTACAACATAACATTCAAAATTATAAATGTAATTGCATTATATATAGTAATAATTATTTATTTACGCATTGTTTGCTAATTACACCCACAAGCACATTATTTACAATATTCATTAATTTATGAATTTGGATCATATCTATATTTTATAATTACATGTCGATATTATTATCAAGAAAAACAGTAAAATGATTTTCATTATTATGTAAAACTGATAATACGAGTACATTCAGTAATTAAATAACAAATTGTTTTAGATACATTGTACCAAAATTCGTAAAAAAAACACATACACATCAGTAACTGAACTTAAATTCAACAAATAATGGTCTTTGAAGGTCTAATTTATATTTCAGTTTATTTTTTAATTAGTGTTCTGCTTTTCATGGTCGAATGTTTCATGAAGGAATTTTATAATATTGAATAATTAATTGTATATAAATATCAATACGAGAGACTTCTCTTCAACAATAATACACTTCACCATTAATTCCTCCAACTGCTTGAAGTTGTCTAAGTATAAATCATGAAAATGCTTTTTGGTTAATTTCAAATTTCACGATACTTTAAAAAATTGATTAACGAAGTTTTAACTAACTTAATTTTCGCAATTAATTTCAAATTACAGATAATTACTGTATACAAGGATGGTAAATTTTGTTTTCCATTATTACGCCCGGTAAAAGTCAGTAATATGCCACGATGATATATTATTATTCCTATTATGTTACTAGTTATTAAGCGACTCTGTTTTCTTCGGTTATTAGTTCAATTCTGTAAAGAAGTTTTAGCAACCTCAAAAACTGGTTAAATAACATGTGACTTGCTATTAACCACTATGTTTGCATTTCGTGTTCTATAAATTTGTAAGTGGTTAAATTTTAGTAACTAGTTATTATAGTGGTTGCTTATTCTGGCAACAGCTTCAAGACCATTGCTAAATGGTTAGTAACTTCCATAATATTACACTACTTTCTGAAGACTGACGAGGGCACAAATTATTGAAAATAAATAGCACTGGAAATATTGCTATAAAAAGGATTAACAAAAATTCCCCGTCGTTAATATTTTTAAGATTTACGAGTGAAGCGCGTCTGTTTAGTCAGTCAGAAGTTTCTTATTGTGTTCATTGGCATTGCTATGCTTCTGCTTCCAACAATTGTAATTTGGAACCTTTTTAAACATGTGAAATCTTTTAATAAAGGGATCATGACGATGACAAGCATATGTATAAAACTGTATAATACTACAGTAACAATTTAATGTTCTCCGGGCGTTTAGAACAATTTGGTATTATGCTATCAGTCTATTTATCATTTCTGTACAAAATAAATACTATTAATTGGTACTAGCACAAAATAATATACTATCCATAAATTATGACAATTGCATTGAATATTTGAATATGTAGGTTATGTAGCTCACTCTATACCGTTAGTTAGTCACTAGTGGTCAACTTAATTTTTTTAAGCAAGGAATGTCAATTTTCGGTAGGTTGTTATCGGAGTTGTTAAAATTTTATTATTTAGTAACTTTGCTAGCAAGCAAATGGTTTTAACATTTTTATTACAGAATTATGCTGAATATACTTGTACAGGGTGAAACAGCTAAACGAGCTACTTCAAATAATTTCTATATTATTAAAGACACAATAAAATACTGAGACAATCTTATAGAAGACCAAGGGGGACATCCGATTAGAGAAGAAAATATTTTTTGAAACCAATGATTCTCAAGTTATAGTACAAAGTCATATTTTGTAAATGGATGATATATATTTTTCAGGCTCATTCGACAGAGTTTTATTTCTGAATTCAACTGTATGATTATTTTATACTCGTATCTTAACATAACAAAATAATTAAGAAGAATTCAATTTATATTTAAATAAATTTTATTTTTATAGTTATTTTTCAGTGGGCTATGTATGAAAAACAATTGAGCTTAAATTAATGTGAAATGTATATTTGTAATAGTTGCCGTCAAATAAGTATGGACTGGAGATTTGTATACTGTTGCCAATTCAGTAACCATGTTGAAAATGCTAAAGGCGATTTTTCGCGAGCGAAATATTCGCTTATGGTTACTGTTCGCATACGAATTATGTATTTTCGCGACACATTATTCACTCAATATAAAGTAATGACGTCACATCCTGCGAAATATTTGCTATCAGAGCGAGCCTGTCGGCAAGAGTTGTTGATTGTGGTGATTTGTATTATGCACTATAGCCTCACAACATGGATAGCGATAAATGTTTTTGTATTCATTATATAAAATCTACTTTTTCTACGAGTACTACGAAAAAGAGACATTTACACTCTCATTTGTCATCGTAAAGTTGATGTTTTTACTTTTATTTAATTATTTACAATATCAAAATGGATTATACACGTTTGACAAGTTTTAAAATTAATTCCTGAGCTCAAAATTATATTAGATAAATTTTTCGTAACTTCTTCCTGCTTGTCAGATTTTCTAAAAATATCGGTATATAAATAGAACGAATATAGAAAAAATAATGTATGTATTACTAGCGGAAAGTGTCATAGTCGTTTTTGAAAAATTTCTGCAAGCGACAAAGTATTATCACTTTACGCTCTTGATACACAAATAACTATTTAACTGCTTAAACATTTTTTGAGATTACTATAATATTACAGATATAATTTAGAAAAACATACGTAGTAAATAGTCACGGCAATAAAAATGTTGCGCTTAGTATGATATTTACAATATGACAGATGGATTTAAGTAACCACAAGCATCAACCCATACTTATTTGACGGCGAGTATAATAACTTTTCTATCTTAAATATTTCAAATTTGACAAATAGCAGTATTTGTTTTTTATATATAGTCAACAGAAAAATGACTACAAAAATCAAATTTATATCAATTTCAATTTAATATTCCTCAAAATTTTTGTTATGTACAGGTACAAAATTAATAATTGGTTGAATTCAGAAAAAAAATTCTATCGAATGGGCCTAAAAAATACATGCCATACCGTTTAAAAATGTAACTTTGTGTGGTAACTTGAGAACCACTGGTTTAAAAAAAAAATTCTTCTCTAATCTGGTGTCCCCCTTGGTCTTCTATGAGAGTGTCTCATAGGATTTTATTGTATATTTAATAATATAGAAATTATTTGAGGTTGCTCGTCTAGCTGTTACACCCTGTATATTTATTGTATATTTATTGATTAGAAATTAGTGCATGTATGATTGCTCATAAAAACTTTATAAATTCTAAATGCAGTGTCAACGTCGTAAGAAAGTCGCGTTTGATGCAAAACGTAAACCGTAAGTTAAGTGAGAAACTTACATCTTTCCAGCGGGGATAATATGTAAATCAACATATCTCATTTCAAGGAAATCCATTTAAAGTTTTATGAGTGCAAGTTTTATATCAATGTGCAAGAACTGATCGCGTAGCTGCACAGAATAAGATGCGCGTAATGATAGGAGGTACTATGCACAGTTTTAAAATACCTCAACTTATATTGCCGAGAACAAGGCAGATTTTATATTCTTTTTGGATAGAAAGCTCAATTATAGACGTTCATCAAAATTTTTAACAATATTTTACGGTCTAAATTCCCACTAGACGCTTTTGCCCTGAATTGCCAATTTTCTATGTTATTTAAATAAATAAATATATTATCACGGTATATTACTCATTGCCGCGTGTGCCAATCAACTTTGTACACAGATTTCGGTAATGATGTTATATTTATACCGTGCGGGCGTTTACCAGGCGTCACCTCACGGACACTCACTGCTGGTGAAGAGAGTGCATCATAGGGGTCAACTTTCTGCTATTTAAAATTCGAAATAATTGGCGTCGGTCGGGATCGAACCCGGTTCTCCAGATTCGCGACCAGACACTCAGGTAAGCGGCCACGAGACCTCATGTCACCTCTCTTAATCTAAATCTATCTTGTATCGTCTTATTATATTCTGCTCTGTTTATTATTTGTGTATTATTGAATTTTTAATAGTTATGCCTTCTTATACTAGTACGGTGTCCAATAAATTACTTTTTGTTGATAAACTCGTCTATGGTTATGTGTGTGTTTTAGTGTTGCTATCATGGTTTGTTATGTAATATGTGTTGTAATTATTATATTTTATAACATACCTTTTACTTATCTTGGCTGCTTTCGTCTTATTTCTGTGTTATTTGTCAGTTTTCAATATTTTATTCTTTGGTGACAATAAGAGGTTATTTCTTTATCTGTTTGATACCTTTTTAGCTGTTGAATTGTGCCAGTGGCGTGGCAGATCGTTTTTTCAATGTATTTATTCTTTTTATGTTGTTGTTAAATATTTAAGCGCCATCTTCATCCCGCAAAACTTTTAGGCTCCGGAAAAATGTTTCAGCCTCATGGAACTCTGGTAATAGTCGTCTTACCGGGTGGACGTATTTTTTTTACTAGTGCGTTGGCGCGGGCCGATTGTCGGCGTGACTTAATTTGACACGAGTGGAGTACCCAATTGTTGTTTTGGAACCAGTATTTGGTCTAGACATTGTTGCGGATTTGTACGATATCGGAGGTGCCTTAAAGACTCTCTATTGTGTATATCGTTATTCCTATTTTGTTGAGTTTCTTGTTATGAGGAAAGAACTTAGAGTTCCATTGTTGTTTAGAAGGATTGTAGTTACAGTATCTTCACTGTAAAACATTATTTGGTTCTTCATTGTTGAACGTAGTATGTTTATTACCATTTTGTGTAATTTGGTGATTTATTTGAGTCATTTTTGTAAATTCTAACTTTATGTAAATTGGAGCCATCAGCTCATTGCTAGGATTATTTTTGTAAAAATTATTTTATGTGAAGTAGTATTTCTGATATTTTTTTTTTTTATTTCGTTGCATTGTTGTCCATTGTCCTGCTTGTGATCGTGCACTTGCCCGCGATTCGAAATTGATCAATTTTACGTTGCGTATATGTTATGCTTGCACCCGAAACTGGGTTTTTATCAATTCTATATATATATATATATATATATATATATATATATATATATATATATATATATATATATATATATATCGAACCTCAGTCGTTTTAATGCAACAACAATTACGGTAGGTAATATAAATTTATATATCGTTCGTACCGGCCTTTTCGTAATTTTCCGGTCAAAAATTACGTGGCGCCCTTTATGCATTTTATATAACCATTCCTGTGGTTTCAACTCCGCCCGTCTCAACTGTCTAAAAGCTGGCGGCCTCCCAGCCGAACAACCAGGTGTAGTATTGTGACTCATCAAACCAAGGTTTAAACACGTCACAATATCTATTAGAAATGGACATTATATATGTATGTACATCAACATTTTTTAAAAACATATCAAGATTTATGCACAATAAGTAAAACATTGTATTCAAGTAACTTTATATGGAATTTAACATGATAATCAAATAACTGATAAATAATTGGCTAATATTTGAGATTGTTTATGTCGAAAATGTTAATAATAGAAATACTGTGTTTTCTGTGAAATTCAGTGGGATCCACTGTGTTTACGAATGGTAGGTTTTAATCAAAATATGCCAATTTGCTGTATTGCAAATAAGGAATTTCAATTTAAAGCAACTAACTGCTAATCAGCGAGGTCGTATATTGCAAAATTTGTTTCAACTGAAGAATTCCTATAATATTCCACATATCAATACCTCAGGCCAAACTTCGTTGTGAGAGAAGGTTACCAAGTACTTTAGTGAGTACTCGTACACAAGAGATTTGGAAAAAAACCAGTGCTGAAATTAATGATCTCTTTATTAACAAAATTATTATCTGAAATTATAAATGTACACTATAAATTTGGATAAAATGAAATTTGAAATGTTTACCATATTTTCGGATGGAAGTAGTATTTAAATATTACGTACGTCTGGCACGAAAAGCGAAATTAAACAAAGTTATAATTAATTAAGGCCCAGTATTTTCATATCTGAGTTAATTGTTTATTAAATGTCAATTAATACTAAAAATGTCGTATCGAAAAATTGACACATTTTGCAATTTTTACAACCTATGTCGTAATATTCACGCTACATTTTTCGTTTTGACTACGGTTTGATACCAGACAATTAACTGGAGATGAAGTTTTGTACAATTGCTGACGGTTTTTTTAATATTTTTTTTTTAAATAATCTAGTTACCGTTATTAACCATAACATGTACAATCGTACAATGATTTTTACAAATTAGTAGTTGTATTTATGGACGGCACTTGGATTTCAGGACTGGTATACATCAGCTAGCTCGATATAATAAATACATAATTTAAAAACTTTATAATACTCCTATGAACGAAAAATATGCGCAAAATGAAAATTTCGCGTGTTAGCGCTTTTGCAGCTTGTGATTTTCAATGGTAATTTCTATATGTGAAACTGAAAGGCTCGAACATGTGTATAATAGCAATTCATCTCCATGTTTAGAAATAAGTAAATCCCTGTTAATTAAGTTCGAAGCAAGTATTTCTCATTAATTTTCCTCGCGTCGTGAATGCACATCTAAACATATGTGAGCCGCGAGAACGGTGTGCTATGCACTTAACGTCTTATGAACGAAGATATGTTCTCAAAGTGGATTTCAAACATAATCTTGTGAGAATTACTCTCAGTATCATTGTAATTTATCTCTCGGTAGAACGATGCTGAAAATTTAATTCGGATTATCTATGTAGCGCTGGTACTTTGGATCACTTTTACCCACTTGCATATCGTAGAAGCGACTACGAATATATCATAATAAATGCAAACTCTATGTAATGCAGTAAAAAGCAAAGATGAGTTCGTTCGCTCACTACAAAATCCTTGAATGGGTTCAACAACTTCAAATAAAGAAAACGACAGCAATACGTTCCACCGAATTAATAGTATATTATTCAATGAGCATATAATGTATGCTATTACTCATGAGAATGAAATGCTATACTTTATACACTGTCAAATAATAACATACTGTACTACTATAAAATCAGAAATAACTTAACAAATTTTAGAAAACTATTTGTATACAAACATATACAAAAATGAATTTAGCGTTGATCGTTATGCATTTTTTGTAACAAAATTATGAAGTAATTTGACATTTAGGAGAAAAATTTAAACCGGCTACTTGCTAAATTTTAAGCTTAAGAAGAAAATAAAAGTATAAAAAATGACAAAACGAGTGTAACTTTGGCTTCTAATGTGGAAAAAAATACTTATTAAAAGTAATTTGTTTATACTCATTGAAAAGTAAGATTTGAATTAGACATAAAGATTGAATAAAATATTATTCCATCAAACTGTCAATATTATGTATATTGTGGGAAAATTTCTCGACTGTGATATGGATTAGGAGTTAAAAATTACTTGAAAGTTCAGTGCATCCTTTCACCGAAACGTTAACATCTAATTATGTATATTATTTGGCAGTGGGATGTAATGTGGAATTTTGTTTTGTTTGGTTTAATTTGTTGTACTTTTCAAGGGGAGAACCGATAATAATTGCAAATACTGAATGAAACATAAAATGACATGCTTTATGTTTGTTTCTATTGGTTACAATGTTTAGCAATATTGCTAAGATAAGATATAGCAACTTGTGGTGACTGTAAAATAAAAATTACATGACGGGGAACATTAATTTATGTTTTTCTCGTAATAACCAGGTGTATCCATTATATTTGGACAGAGCTATACTGGGTGTATCAAGATAATGGGACAGTGCCTTTTATTTCAGTATATGAAAAGTTACACAAAAAATTGATTGTGATATTTTGTATGGCATAGAGGCGAACACATCTTGACATAACAATTATTATTTTAACGCCAGTTGTACTC
The DNA here is from genome assembly GCA_951394225.1 of Harpalus rufipes. Classification (NCBI taxonomy): domain Eukaryota; kingdom Metazoa; phylum Arthropoda; class Insecta; order Coleoptera; family Carabidae; genus Harpalus; species Harpalus rufipes. The sequence goes on along the minus strand of OX596280.1, from coordinate 39,035,047 downwards.
AACTTATGAATCAATATTACATTTTTTTTAAATGGCATATATTTTTATTAACTCACTAAATAGAGATTTTCTTTCTGAATTCAACGATATAATAATATCATAATCTTACATTGCGAAAAAATTGATAAACATTAATTCAAAGTTAGTATTTTATTTCTATTTTAATTTTTTCAAGTAGGTTGTGCAAACATTTAGTCATTAAAACAAAAGCAAATTATCTGCCATTTTCGTATTTCATTGTTACCCATTATTATAATTAAGGTAATTTTCGTTACCTTATATACCCTTGATACAGCCAGTATATATCAGAATTAAAATGCAAATAATTTTAATATGTTGCCATATGGCTTCTTCAAAGTACCGATTTAAATGCCAAATGTGTTCCTTCTTGAATTACCCTCGTAACTTCCACAATTACTTTGAAAAATTTTGATGTACTGGTGTTGTAGTGAGTTATATTGTTTGGGTAAGATCGTAATCAATGGCAGTGTCGTTTTCTGTAATGAAACGTTGGGTAAATGATTAAAAGAAGGAATTCGGTAATGAGGTCTTAACGTGTTCATTTGGGAAGTGCATTGGCACATTCCACGCGGGTAAACAGGCGAAGTCTCATCCTAATGCCTCCATTCCTCCGTCCACTCGCCTCGCTAGGGTTTACGGCCCTCGTATTTTACATGCTTGAATTGAAATGAACGTTTGGTTTTTGCCAGACTAGCGTGACATCTGCGAAAAACCCTTCACTAATTCAATTCATTGTAAGAACGTTACAATGGAGATAGTTCGCTTCTAATGAGGTCGCTCTTAAACTAATCAAATTTCAGTAATTAAATACGGGGTAGGTTAAACAACATTTTCTTCCCTAGTTCATCAAGAAAACTTTATCAGTCGGCTCCGTAACATAGTTGGGCAAAAAGAACATCCAATTTTTCACTAAAAATGTTTTCTGTTGGAATTTAAAACTCAGGATAAATTAACTGATTCGCTTTGATAATAATGTGAAAAGAACGTAATAGCTTTAAAACAACATGATTTTTATTACCGTTACAATTTCTTATTTGCATACGTCCTTTGCAGATAAGCAACTTTCGTTTTTTAAAATACTTTTCCTATTCCGCGTTCACCAAGTGAATTTTGTACAACTGTTTTTTTTTCATATCTGTATTACAGTGAATAGTTTTCTGCAAATGTTTTTGGGGTTTGAAATTGGAAAAATAGTATGAGAAACACGTATTACTATATCCTATCTATTTGTAATACTCGTACTTTGCTTTATCGAGCAATAGTAATACAATAAGGATCATTGTAATATTTGTCTTTAAATATACTATAGTGAAATTACGTCACATTTATTTTTTTCAGACAATTTTAATAAAATTTAAAAGATTAAAAGTGTTGTTTTGAATTTTTCAGAAACGATAATCGACTGTTAAAACTTATTGTAAGATTGATGAAATAATCAGACTGGCAGTCTTCTATAATAATTTATGGCTGTATTCTCTGTAAAACTGAAAGTTTTACAAATCTATAAATATGTAAAACAAAAAAAAAAAAACTGTTGAAAACATATATTTTTCTGGTAAGCTAGCAGTTTAGCTAGCTTGATGTAATGTCACTCCAACCATGTAACTTGCATTCGATTCATGTCGACCGACAATGAGTGATTTGTCGTAAAAAATGAATACAGCAATTCAGCTACGTGAATATATCACACTCGGATACTAATAAATTAATTAATTTGAAATAGAGTAAAGTTAAAATTTAAAAGAACGTATATCACATAATACTTGTAATAATATACAAGGCTAATCCTGCGTAATATGTGATATGTGATACTTTAATTTATTATTTTATTATTTATTTATTGACACCCATAATGGGTCATTGGCCGTGATGAATATTTATTTATTTTATATGGACAAAATGAAGCACATATATTGAAAAATTTTAGATAAACGAAATTATTATATTTCCATACCTGTTTGACAGATGATGGATGTAAGGATGAGTGTACCTTTGTATGCTAGATTTTGGAAATAAACCGATTGTGGAAGTTTGCTATACATATTAATGAGACTCTACAATTGATTCGATTCATTACCTTAAAACTATTGCGATTATGTACAAACTTAAACTACTGCCATTTAATAAGTAATATTACTTATGCTCCTGCGATTCTGACCAATGCTCGATGCATGCCGCCAGACTACTGTGTGATTTGAGCCAATGCTAGGGGCATACTGAACTTATAACTGAAAAGATGATACGCATGGAATTCTCCTCGCAACACCAAAGTTGTGCAAGAGGGTCCATATGGAATCATAATGTTAATTCTACATAGAGTCCTAAACAATAACATTATAATGTTCTTCGTGTTAAAGACAACAAATAAAAACTATGTACTAACAGTAAGATAATTAATGCCAAAAATGATATATATGATGGGATGACTGCAGTTTACTTCTTGGTGCTTGAAGGGGTAGCAACTCGGTTTGACCTAGTTAAATGGAACAACAAACTCCGCAGAGGGGAGTCAAGTGATGATCTTAAACTGGACCAATGAGAAATAGAAAATTCCTTAAGGAAGTACAGTGGCTCACAAAATTATTCGTATACTGTACTTTTATCAGTAAAATGTATAAATTAATTATAGTCTTCTTTCGATATTTCAAAATCAAATGATAGTTATCAAATTAAAAAATCTGATGCGGCCATCACATTACCTTCCGTCTATCCTGTGTATTATGTAAAAATTACATGCGTAAATTTTCTTGCAAATATCCTATATTTCCGGTAAAATTAATTCATAAACGAACTATGCAAATTACACTTGACACTGACATCTTTTCCTTCTTTAGCTTTTCCCATTCGTTGAGGTGGCTATTTTTTATTTTATTCTTCCACTTATTTCTGTTTTACGTATCGTCCTCATTCAGTTCCTTTTCTCTCAAGTCTTCCGTAATACAGTCCTTGCATCTTATCTTAGGTCTTCCTCTGTTTATTCTCTCTTCTACTACTATGCTATTCATTTTTCTTCCAATATATTTTTTATTTCTCCTCATGGCATGTTCAAACCAATGTAATCGTCTCTCTTGTATCTATCTTGAAACGTCTATCACTCGACCCATTTCCCTTACCTTTCATTCCTTCCTCTATATTTCAGTGTCTTCCCTAACATTTATCTTAACATCCTCATCTCTGCCACATTCATTTTCTTTTCATTGATACTGACATCTGTCAATTTGAATTATCTGCATAGATTAGCAGATTCCATGGTTAGCATAGCTTAGGGGCGTGAACTTGGCAGCAACATATTTAAAAAAAATTACAAGTGTACTTAATCGATTGTATTTCATTGTATTTCACTAAATGTTATTTGTAATTCTAATAAATTGCATTTTATTTTTATGCTTTCAAGTCCACGCAAGCAGCAAAGTTTGCGTATTTTTTTTTTTAATTTCACAAATCGCTTGTATTTCGTTTGTGTTCCAATGTATTTCTAGTAAAAATTTTGAAAGAAAATTCTACAGGAAGTTATGAAAATATAATTTTTATGCTGCAAGTTCATGCTAGCAGCAAAGTTTACGATTTTTTTTTAAATTTCACAGATCGTTTGTATTTCGTTGGTATTTGATTGTATTTCCAGAAAAAAATTCTACGGGCACTTATGACAATATCAGTTATATGCTGCCAAATTTACGCTAGTTAGTTTATGTATATTTTTTAATTTCACAATTTGTTAGCTTCCGTCACTTATGGGTCAGGAAGGTATTGTCTTTGGTCAAAAAATTAGATAGGAAGTTTTCAATGAATAAGCACTTTTTAGAGTCCCCATAATACGAATTTACTGTTTTTACGATGATGTCAGTGTGTGTGTGTGTGTGTGTGTGTGTGTGTGTGTGTGCGCGTGTGTGTGTGTGTATGTGCGTGTGTGTGTCAGTGTGTGTATATGTGTGTGTGTGACAAAAATGTCGCCTTCGATAACTCCAATACCTACTACAATACCAAAACTTATAATTCTTTCATATTGCTCTTTCGTACGTCCATATGAAAAGTTGATTAGATTCTGATTATGATTGGTTAACCGGGAGTACCCTAATTTGAAGATTTTAACAGTTTTTCTTGAAAAAACGCTGCTAAATATAATTGTTTTACTTTTTATGTTATTATAAATAAAATAATATGTTATTATCTATTCGATTTATATATTTGTTTCTTCATATCCAATGAATTTAGAGATAAAGAATTATAAAGAAATATCTTGCAACCTAATGCTGCTAAAAGCTACATCGTGAAAACAGAATTTCCAAATATTATTAATTAACAGATGTCATTGTTAAATAAAATTTACATAATATCTTTGCGAAATGATTTTACTGCAAATATAAAAATGTAAAATAATTTAAGGCGGCAAATACAAATCACTTAAAGTAATACAGCAGATTATAGCCATAAGCTATTTCAGCAGATTATTATGTTATAAATATAATGCTGTATATGTTTTTTTCTACTTCTTATTTTAATAAACGTACTGTTTTTTAGGAGTATTTCAGTTCAGTTCGGTACGAGGTAAGATCAGTTTATTTTTCCCTTAAAAAAAAACGCCCATAGAATAGTTTGCAAAAAAAATTCTGTGTGGAATTTGTACAAAATACGTACAATTGACGGAAGGTATTGTGATGGTCACATCAGATTTTTGTATATACCGTGGAACCATGTAGAAGTTTTTTCTTTCAGTATTTATATTCTTTTATAGATATTATTTTATATTTAAAACTGTATTTAAATCTTTTAGCAATGAACATAACATTGTATAAATGTGAACCGATTTACAAATTTGTTTTTCACTTGACAGATGTTCGGTTATTCTATACCATATAAATTATGTGATTATTTACGCGTAGACTATAATCTTTATATAATTTTTTGCTTAAAGGAGGACAAAAATATTAGCATTTGTTGTTTATGAGCTTCCAAGTTTAATTTAATTTTGTTAAAATTCTTGTTTTCTTTTCTGCTTTCTATTTTTGTTTATTTATTATCCATTTACAAAGTTTACATTTTCAACGTTTCTACATTTGACATCATTATCTACATTATCTACATTTGACATCATTATTTACATTGTTTACGCATTGTTTACATATGTAAGTAAACTATCATTGGTTACGCGTAGACGCATATCCCTGATATTCGGTGTTCACTCAGAGCGCATTATTTACAAAACCATTGTATTGCGCATTGCACCGAGTGCGATCACACAGTGCGCACTATAAAATAATTTTGGAACTACATTTGACGTTTGTGTATTATCTTGAAACGTTCATAGCAATAAGTTGTTTTTAATTTATATTCTTTTGCAGGCAACTTTCTTTCAATAATTTATATAAAATACAAAAAAAAAAACCGATGGAAGTTAATGTGTTGGCTTTTTTATTTGGGTTGTCAACATTCTCATGATTTGCGATATTTTGAATCAGCGTTTTCCTTTTTCTATTTCCTTTTGATTGGTAAAAGTGGCACGTATTGAAGTCCTGGATAAAGCATCTGTCCATCGCCTACTCAGTGAGGCGGAAAACAATGCAACTTTAGCCATTGTCGCGAATGATAAACACTCACACATCATCACAAAAGCATCATTGTGATAAAACCGTAAAAATAATTCAGAAAGTTTCCATCAGCCGCAGATAAAGCACGAACTACGGAACTTTTCCATCCGCATCCGACAGCCTAGAATTGTAGATCACCCGCCGCTTCACACATCTCGTGTATTTGCCAAGCCACATACTGAAAGTTAAAATAACAGTGAAAGTTTTACATTTTCTAAGCCGCCAAATTTATCCTTCCACACTTTGCTCTTGATTGCATCCAATTAGTTTTTGAAGAGCAAATAATAAGAACAATAAGGACCGTTTTTATGAAGGTCCAATTAGATTTAGTTCCATAGTAAATTTAATATAAAGAACAAATTCGAATCAATTTCCAATTTCTTATGACGTTTAAAATTACTATTTAAGGTGTGGTCCATTATCCACCAAGCGTATTTCTGAGTACTAGAGTACTCAATACTCGAAATATGAGGGTGTACTCGTTTAAGAGTATTTATTTATACAACGAACTTAGTATATAAACCACTTTTGATTTTTGAAATTAACATTAATTCCAAATACTTGAATTATTTCACAATTGATACAATGAAGAAAATAAATGTAGCACGCAGAGAATTTAATATTCTTTAACATTTGTATATATATATATATATATATATATATATATATATATATATATATATATATATATATATATATATATATATACATATATATATATATATATTTCCCATTCTTGGGTGCGCCAATCTGCTTTTTACACAGGTTTCGGTAATGATGATGACATATTTGTTCCGTGCTGGTATTTAGCAGGCGTCACCTCATGTGCACTTATTGCTAGTGTGGGGAATGGTCACTTTTGTGCCACGAGACCATATAATATTAATATTGGTAATAATATAAAATGTCTAAAAAATGTTTGTAAAATTTTTTTAATCAAAACTGTTTATTACTTCAAGTAAATTACTTCCGATTGTTAGCAAAAACCAATAAACTTTTTCTATTAATGCTAAAATGAGGATTACGAAGTCTCATTGCTATAAATTTGTAATAATTGAATTCTAGGGACCTTAAAACATATTTTTCGTCATCGGGAGCAAAAATAGATATCTCTGACGTCAAAATCATGACAGTACATTTTGCCCCTGAAGAAAATATCAAAAATGAACTCTAAGGAGTTTATATTCTTTTGACAGCTCTGTTAGAATTCTTCCGAGAGTTATTCGCTGCATTTTTGGTATTCCATTTTATAAAAAGAATGAAAAACAACATAAAACTCAAAATTCTCAAAATAAAATTTCATAATCTTACCTACGATGACGACAGGTAATAGTTATTTACGATACACGAGAAGAAGTAAAAACTTATTTTACAAATTAGGCGAGTGCATCAAATACTATGAGTCAAATAAGAAACGTTTTGTTCTAGTTACATACCATTTTTTTGCGTCTACTGTAAAAGCGTGAAGAACGTGCCATAGCGATTAATTTTTTACCCGATTGCGTTAGTAAAGTGCACTTTTTGTAAAAAATATATACTTACTTTATGATCCCATTTTAATGAAAAAAGCGCACTTTTTTAGAGACAAGAAAAAAGATATATTATATACCTGTCGTAAAACTGCGATGAGTGCTCGTCTCAAACGTCCTTCGAATATGACAAGATATATTTATTATATTTAAAATAAACGGAATACTGTAACGTAACGTATGAATCTTATTTTGTAACTTTACCATTTTCCATATTGATAATTAATAGTTACATAAAATTTACCGATTTTACTTTCAAATTACGGTGTGACTTTTTCCTGAAATATTGTCCTTTTCCTGTTACTTTTAGATTCATCCTCGTATTTACACCCTTAAGAGATTGATGATAAGGTTTTGTTGTGGATGATAAAAGTTTGAGAGAGTAGTAAGCTAGTAAATCCCGGGTTGTTTCATAATTACTCAAGTTGGTGAATAAATAACATTGTGTCCGAGTGCACTGGCAAAAGACAGAAATGGAATTTAATAGTAATCCTGAAAGGGCAACTAAACTACTGCAGCGCCGTTGTGGTCTGACCCGCGTCAGCCGTAGATGTATACGTGGCTCTATTTACAGCCCAGATATAAATTAATACACCTGCAAACCGAGAATTATATATGCACCGAATCATTGCATTTTTACATCAATTATTTCCCTCCTAATTAGTATTACATTTTAATTAAAATTTAATTTGTATGTGATTCATTACAACAAATACAATGTTTGTTATTGTTCAGTAATTGCGACCAGATACAATACTGTCCAATAATATGCATACGTATACACTTGCTAATTTGTAAAATATATGTATTTAAATTATTTTCTTCTTAATGTCAATTACAAAAAATATAAAGCCCAACATTTTATCATATTTTTCATAAATTAAAAACCTGGTACCATATATAGTAATCATTTCTGAACTAATATTTTCATATACCAATATTAGTTTTGTTTCAGCCGGTAATTTTGGACAACTTTGCAACGTGTATCCGATCTTTTTAATGTGCTTGCGTGTACTTAAACTACACACACCGGCAAAATTAGGAAAACGCCAAAAACAAGCTATGTATTTCAAAAAGTATGAACCATCTGTCTTTCATATATGTATTGGTTATTCTACATATACAATAAATAACAAATGACGATATAACATCTAAATACAGCTACCTACCAAAGATTGATTATCATTTATTCAGGTGTGAAATATTGCTTGGTCTTTAGTTTTATTAAATGGGTATTTAATTCGTGTTAACTATAGATCAAAGGTTAACAATCATTTCTGCTTTTGTTGTCTTTTCAATTTTAAGTATTTAGAGTAAAAAATTAATTAAAATTCCACTGTTTACAATTTACAAACTATTATTAATTATTACTTGAAAATAATATTTTTTCATTTTTTCCAATATTTTTTTTTTACTCTAAATACTTAGAATTGAAACGACAGAAGACAATAAATTATCTTGTTAGTATAAATAGTTTAAAACTTTTCGTTTTATTCATCCTCCTCAGTTATTAAAATACAGAACCATTTCCTAAAAATATAATTTACATTTAGAATAATTATATTTTTTACTATTTTATAAAAGAACAGACTTGTCTACGACGTATTATTAATAACTTATTGCAAATAAAATATTCAAAATGTCAAACATGACAAAGTTCTCTCAAAGTCTACCTTGTACCAAACTAGACAATTAAATCCCTAATTGATCCCTATAACAAAACCATGATATCAATAGGATGTCATTAATTGCGACAAGTCTCTAAAATGAAATAAAAACGGCCCTCAGTTGTCAGTTTTGATTTGTATGAATACTTCGAAAATCACACGATTTCACCCGACGTCATCAGTTAAATACTAACACCCCCCCCTCTCCCTGGCAATTTGAACCATATGTTTACGATTGATGATGTGGGGATCGAGTCGTGGACAGGGACTTTACACTTATTTTTTGCTGTATTGAGTCGGTATTGAATTTTAACTTCTCAATGACACTATGTCGATACCAAAGTTAACAGGAAACAAGAAATACATACTTAGTTGTTCTTTAATTTTTCTGGAATATAATGTATAGGTATGTAATTTAATAGGAACTTAAATACAATGAATAACTTGCTCCACAATAGATAAAATAGTGACATGATACTGACAACAGTGACGATTCCATTGACAGTTTATTAAAGAATAGTATTTACATAGATAAATAACTGATGTTGCCAACACAATACCTCTTTATTTATTTTATATTAATTTTAATACAAATACACCGACTTTTCCCACTTGAGTTTCACGTCATTGATTTCTGAATCGTAAAATAACAAGTGATTGCATATTTATCTCTGTCTTACTTATGGTTTCCTACATTATTATATACTCGTATATATTTATATTTGGAAGCAGGGGCACTTTACATTTTTGCATGCCCGTTCGCAACCCAAATTCAGGCGAAATTAATGAACTTACCCTTATGGCTCACTCTGTTTATGTCAAGTGTCACGAAATTCGAAAAGTATGAATTTCATTTTGGATAAAAAATGTCTGAAATATCTCAAATGTAAGTTTGACATTTTAGATGTACATATTTATCAATGTCAATGTTAGTTTTATAATTTATTGGTGATATTTACCTTTTCATACAATGAATTTTCGTTCTTAGGTAAATATAATATTAGGAATAATCGTAAAATGGAGTAGTCTTTTAGTTTAAGAATGAAATAATTCAGTATAAAATTTACAAATAAGGTTAAATTTTGAACAATTTTGAATTACGAACACATGAATTTTAAAGGACAAATTACGCTTCGAATATGAATAATTATGAACGTGGTCTGAAATTGAAACATCAAAGAACTTGCCACACGTGTAAACATGTAAAAATGAAGAAAATTTTATTCCAACTACGTACCAAAATTTCTGCTCCGTAGGCCGTAAGGATTAATTTACAATAGCGGTACAATGATGGTACAATGATGGTACAATAACGGTACAATGACGGTATGTCAACTACGAGAGGCATTTACATTAGACGGTACCACGACGGTACGAACATAATAAAATACCATGACAATATAATTTTGTCTATTATGTATTATGACGGTTTGCGATGTCATGTGTCCATCAAAAGTAGAAAATATCGTGCGAGGTTTAAAAATTTATCAAATACCGACTTGTCTATAATTGCCCTAACTCTTGACAAAGAAGAAGAAAATGAAGAAGATCCAGAAAAATTTACAAACGATACTTTTTTGTATGTCTACAATAATTTCTCATGTCTAGGTCAACAAAACTTTACTGTACCGTGGTAGTATCGCTAATGTAAATCAGTGAATATCAATGTGTCGTCAGCGTACCGTCATCGTACTGTCATTGTACCGAGAACGTAGATGTAAATGGGTCCATTAAAATTCATTGGAGCAAGAAGCATCGTACCGTCATCGTACCGTTATTGTACCGTCATTGTACCGCTAATGTAAATCAAGCATTAGAATACAGGTTAAAATGGTTTGTAAACAGTGGGAACAGACAGACAGACAAAGGAAGTTAAATAAAAGGATGAAAAAATATGTGATTCGTGATTATGATAAATAATTAAAGGTGTATAAATAAGTACATAACTCGGTACTACACAATTGATAAATAAATAATAGTTATATTATTTTAGAAAAAGAAAAATCGATACATTCGTATTTTATAAGTGTAACAATGGCTAGTCTATGACGTAATATATGGCGTAATTGTAAAACTGTTTGAGATCTGCAAGTAATCGCGTTTACATTACTATCAATACCATTTGATTCATACGAACATCAAACTATGACGTGAAACGTAAGTGAGAAAAACCAGTTTATACCTACATATTTACTTATGCTGGAAGCTGGATTAAGTTCTTTTCCACACACACACACACACACACACACGCACACACGCACACGCACACGCACACGCACACGCACACGCACACGCACACGCACACGCACACGCACACGCACACGCACACGCACACGCACACGCACACGCACACGCACGCACACACACACACACACACACACACACACACACACACACACACACACACACACACACACACACACACACACACACACACACACACACACACACACACACACACACACACACACACACACACACACACACACACACACACACACACACACACACACACACACACACACACACACACACACACACACACACACACACACACACACACACACACACACACAAACACACACACACACACACACACAAACACACAAACACACACACACACACACACACACACACACACACACACACACACACACACACACAGAGACATCGTGAAAATGTTAAAATCGGATTATAGGGATCGTTGTCATTTACTAAAATTTCGATATGCGATTTTTAGCACAATCCTTACCAAGTGTAGCGGGAGGTAAAAAGGTAAAAACTCGGTTACTTGATTTTTGAGGTTGAATATATGGGTGTACCTCGATTTGAAGCAACATTCTAAAAATATAATTTTGGTATGGACAGGTTTGCTGCATCCTAATATTAAAACATTCTCAGAAGTACGAATGCGTGATTTTACTGAAATTAAATATGTTCGAATTAGATACGGAGTATCTACTTGAAATCTGTAAAGGTGTAGGAAATACAATTTAATTTCTTTTTAGTTTGCTATAGTTAGTTAATTATTAATAGTTAGTTCGTATTAAACAAAAGTGAATTAAAAAGATTGTTATGAAATTGAGTATCATATTGCGCAGTTTTTAATTCTGCACAAGTTTTTATTTATAAATTTCCTCTAAAATTAATAGATACCTATGTAATTACAACAAAATAAAATAGTAAAATTGTACTTGCTAACAGATTTCAAGTAGCCAACTAGTTTATAAAAAATAGGAAACGAGATGCGCTGTTGTTTAGCGACAAGAAATTTACAGATACATTTTGGTGCTTCAAAATTAGAAGCATATAAAAAGTTGAAATTCGTCTAAAATATAGAAACACCTGCTAATTTATAAAAAATAAATGTAATGAATTGTTTCCACACAAAATTTTTAATGAAAGTAAAAAAAAATACTTCTATCGGATGAAATAAAGAGACAATTCGTTAAAACCAGATCAACCAATTTTAATGAGCTGTTGAAGAATTTCCAAAACATCAGGAAATCAATTTCTAATAAAGTTTTACAAAAACTAATAATGCTTAGAATTTCTCAAGCCGTTATTAAAACCAAGAAAGATTTTTTCCGAGGAATAGAAATTTTAAATTCAATATATAATTTTTCTCGGTTAAATGTTTATAACAATATTGTATTTTGTTAAAAAAAATGATATACCTATAGTTTAAATTTATATTTTTTTGAGCGATATTGTATAATCTACTGAAATATGTCACCGTTTTAAATTAAATTATTTCCCCTATTTCCAATGCTATGAGAACCTCCTTGTGAAAGTCTGAAAAATGGAGATAGGTCGTCGAAATTCTGTGAGATATTTCAGGGAATTTTTTGCGCCGTTCGATCAGTCGGCTTGAAATACGTAAATAAAGGCTGAATGAATAAAAAATGTAGCGAACCAAACGAAATAAAACATTTATATTCGGATATTGTCGAATACTTTCAATATTTTGTTTTATAGTCATTGTTCTTTGAACTTGATGTAGGAATATGGAATGCGGAAAATTCCTCAGAAGGGCACAAACGATAAATGATCAATTGCCCGCACTTTTCTATAAGAAAATAGATGCAACTATAAATAGATAAGGAAGGGAAAACTACTAGAGCATGGAAAGGACGTGATTTCAAAATAGAAGCCGAAATAAAAATGAGAACTATTTCCCAAATCTCGTATTTTTGGTAGACATGGGTTAAGGTTTAAATCAACTAATAATGTGTTTCAAGTAATGATGAATTTTGGAATTAATCTGGAATTGTGGCACTCTCAGATTAAGAAAAATATCTTAATTCTAAAACACTGCATGAACCAAGTTTCTCAAATAGTGAAATATTTCCAGCATTAATTTCTATTTTGTCACAAGATGAGAAGAGTTTTTAAGGTTACGAAAAATACCAAATGCATTTCAGTATTTTTAGTACTTCATTCTCATTATTGTAATAATTTAAATAAATAATTTATAATAAAAATTAGAAAAACATTTGCCATGTTTCATAAGATTTCGACATCTCGGTTAGATGCTGGCTGAGCCCAAGTTAGTAACCACAGACGCGTTTCGCTCTAATTAGAGCTCATCAGTGTGGTATAACTATCTTATCTTTCAGACAAAATAACTAACTGGGGTCAGCATAAATATTAATCTCAAACAAGCTACACAACTTCAGAGGTAATTAACCACACGCAGAACCATCTACCGTAAATCTCTGGCAACTATTGATATACAGTATTTTTTAAAAGATGTCCGATCCAGGCCATCTGTATCATGAACGAGTTAACAAATTGGCATACATTTATCTCTCTCCTTTGGAAAGGCTATAAGCATGTGCGATAAGGATGCTCTTTGTTGATAATACTTTCGCTGTAACGTAAGTTTATTTATTAATTCAGATACATTACCTTATTCATAGCCGTACGAATAACGTTATTATCTGTCCGTGTCACTGACACTGACATTGACATTTTCAAGTATTTTATATTCAATTTAAATTAGTTTTCAATAAAAATGTCTACGCTGGATGCGAAATTAACTGTTTTGGGGATGGTTCAAGATGCTAAAGTTATTTTATTTGCAGCATTTTCTAATAAATTGCAAAAAGCAGATAAAGTAAATGAATGGACAAAAATCTGCCAAACTTATCACGCTTTGGGTTTAGTAAGACAGGAGAAGGATTATAAATATATCAGGGACACTTTTTGGATAATGCATGGTTTCTGTTCGTATGTCGCTGAAGAATAGGTCCCAATAAATTAATTAATGTTACTAACTTATTTGACAACGCACTACTTCTTAATCACTGGACATAGACTTACTAGACCACATTATTATTTTATTTTTTAAAAATATATTAACAGTAAACAACGACAAACACTACATGAAAAGAAAATAAGCACAAACTATAAAATAATACGACTAGTAAAATTTATATTTAAAATTTACAAGACTTTTGATATTTGTAGCTTTTCTGTACTAAATTACTAGTCTGACAGATAATACAAATATTTTGAGAAACAAAATACTTGTAATTTTTATCAAATAAACTAGTAAATACTAGTTCCCAACTTATAACTAGTATTTTAACACTTTTATATTTCCGAGACAAAAACTAGTAAACTTCACTAGTATTACTAGTGTAGAGACTAGTAGTAGTACTAGTTCCGTATTTTTTTGAGAAACAGGCCCCTTCTTATTTGATGTTTCAGCTAGCCGTGGTTCTATTTAAAATACGTGGATGCATTACACTTGCAAATGCAATGTATGAAGTTACAATCAAATGTACAATTTGAATAAAATTTTCAAGTGTCTATTGGACTTTTATAAGTTGAGCTGCATAAAGAAAAATATTCGGCACTTCACCAACATGCCCTGTTCATGACGTATATTTGTGAGCAACTTTTTCCATTAAAATAATACAAGACGGAAAATTAGAACAAAAACTTGAAACAGGCGCCTTGAAAATACTGTTCGCATTATTACTAACTCTATCAAACTAGATATAGATAGTATCGAATAAATTGGCTCAGTGTTGACATTAAAAAGATTATGTTTATTTTTTCTTTTGTTTAAAAAGTAAACTATGCGGCCCTTAACAGACAACACTCCGTAAAAAACTACGATTATTTTTATGTATTATTACATTATTTTTATCATTTATCGCCGATTTAATTTAATAGTTATTTATTTATCAAGGTACTGAAGTTCTACTTTTTATCACGAATATGGAATTTAGTTGCCGAGGCCGCAAGGCCGAAGAAAATAAACCATATGAGTGATAAAAAGGAACTTCCATATTAAATTTTATTTGAAGTCGAAAAATTGTGAAAATGAAAGAAATATTTATTTGTATAGGTTATGTATACATAACTGTCAGTCTGGCATTCAATGTAGCCAATCTCGGACATTAAAATTGTCGTAGAGAACACTCAAAATTATGTTTTTTCTCAAACTTGTCCATCGAAATTATTTTGTTCGTTCTACTGGCACATATTTTTGTCAATTTACGAACAAATTTATTATTGTACATCGTACACTTGTCTAAATTATCTTATATGTCCAATAATTATCATAAGGTTGGCAACACGACATTTGTATGAAATCGTCCTATAATATTACTTTAGTTCCGATTTCTGAACTTTTAATGACGATTTTTGTGCATTTTAGTGACGATTTCAAATAAAAATATATTTCATTTGATATTTTTTTATTATTTCATAATGTTGGGCAAAGTTGTAAAACTCTTCAAAGTGATCTTATTTATGTGAGTGACCCTAAATAAAAACTTGAATAAAATATATACTTCTATATTTGTAAAGTGGACAAGTTAAGTTGAATCTAGTAACTATTTTCTTTCAAGTTGTCACATAAAATAATTTCATAAAATGAACGCCGGGTGAAAAGTGATGTTTCGCAAATTCCATTAAAGTTTTTTTGTTCATTTCAGTAACTGAAAATGAAATGTGTTCGCAGTGAAATATGAAATTTTAATTAATTTAATTTGAAATGAACATTTCCTCCTACTATTCTATTTGGTAATAAATAATTTCCTAAACATTAGATGAAAACATAATGTAACAAAGTAGTTATTTCAAATGCAGTGTTGAACTTTGTTTTGTAGTCATTAAACACTTTAATGAAAACAAAATTCACAGCGCACTTTCATACCCAGCAAAAACTATGTACAGTTTTTTTTCGTATGACAACACTTCCATACATTACTAAACGCGGGCTGGAACATTTTTCGTACACCCATTAAAAACAACTAAATGTTATACCGAAAAACTAGCGTGTCGAGTATGTACATACACTATGTAGCGTTTCCTTTTTTGCGCTAGCAATTACCTATTAACCGCGGGATGGATAAAATTTCTGCACTCACCAAATTGCTCATTTATAATTACTCATCAAATTTTTAACACATAAATCATTTTTCAACGCAACAAAAGATAGATATTTTTATGAATTTCAAAATATTCGGATTATGTATTAACGGGTACGTACGCGATATTTCAATCACACAGTCTTTATTCTTCTAAATCTGATGTTTCGGTATATACTTATATCTTCTTCAGGGTAGGAAAGTTCTTGCAGATTTTTATATTCTTAGATTCTGTTGTCGATTTTGAGAGTGAAAAAATGTGTACGTGCTTTTGCGAAGTTTTGTATAGAATTTGAAAACAGAATGTTTAAGCTTCGTAAGGCAGGATGAATATTTCTCTTAATCCAACCCACATGGGTCAACTTAAAATATTAGAATTTAACTGACGAATTTTTACTTATAAAATAATAGCAACTGACAATGTTTCAAATATTTATTTAAGTCAAAATAATCAGATCAAAAATGTAAAACAAATTCATTTGTTACCTGTAAATAAATCAAGATTAATTAATTTAGGCAACGGAGTGCATTGAACTCGTAGAATTGTATTTTTAACATTATTTAAAGATATCACTTTACAGCTAACAGAGTTTTGATCATGGATGATGAAAAATATTTCACGTTTTCTAATTCGGAAATTAAAGATAATGATGGATTTTATACGGATGATATAGAAAATTGTCCAAATAATGTGAAATATTTATAAAACAAAAAAGAAATTTGAAGACAAGATTTTGTTCTGGTGCGCCATATCAGCGGCAGGTATTTCACGTCCTTATGTTGGACATGTGAAGGGTGAGGCGGTTGATGCTAACATTTATACCGAGAGATGCCTCCCAACACTGGTTGATTTTATTAATACACATCATCCTAATGATAATATTATATTTTGGCCGGATCTAGCATCTTGCCATTACGCTAGAATGACCAGAGATTGGTTAGATGCTCACAACATCTCATTTGTGCCTAAAAATGACAATCCCCCAATGTTCCTCAGGCAAGGCCCATTAAAGAATTTTGGTCATTATTAAGTAGAAAGGTTTACGATAATGGTTGGCAAGCTCAAAATGAAGAACAGCTACGACGTCGAATATTTCAAAAAAATCGCGAAGTAGACAATATCACCGTCCAGAACATGATGCGACATGTTAATCAAAAATTGCGTGCTATTGAAAACAATGGAACTTTAAGTATTATTTAAATTATACATTCACTTAATCATTTATTCTAAAAAAAGTTGCTAAATAAATTATTTGAATACATGATTTCTATATTTTCAAATTTCACAAAAAAAAAATCCGAAAACTTTTGTTACATACAAAACCCGGAATTGGAGTTATTTAAAAAAAAACTGTCACTGGGGTACAAAAATACCCTACCTGGCCTTAGGAAGGTTAAACGAATGCATTTACATGGTACTTAAATGAGTTTATTATTAGGAATCTGTAAAATCTTACTTACCTTGAAGAAGGTATAACTGTTTACTGAAGAGTCAGTTTTGTAAAAATAAATACTGTATAACGACTGAGATTTCAAGTATTTTTCATATCTACAATAATTATCCTAGTGCTATTTTTTTTAAATTTATGAACTATCATTTTGGGTTTATTAATTTTAAAACTGAAGCAATATTTTGAATACCGCAGACAAACAACAAATTTATTTTCAACATTTTTGACTTTTTTTCTCATCGCAGGACACATACATAAGAGTCCCATGCAGTTAAAAGTTCTTGTTCTAAATAATTGAAAGCGGTTGCGTTTTCACAAAAAAATGACATATAATCTTTGAGCTTTAAGCCGCCGACATTTTATGAGTCATATTGTGTATATTTTTATATCAAGTTTTTTTAGAAATGGTTTGTTATTTCTTCCAAGGAGTATTGATGTTATCCATTGATGGATGTATCAATCTGTTTTTATTCGCAAATTTTGGTAATGATCATATATTTGTATCTTTGAGGAGGCTTACCGATCGTTACCTCACGGGCTTCCAAAGCTGTCGAGAGAGCATCATATGGATCAGTTTTATGCCATTTAAAAATAGGACATAAGTAATTTTTAAGTGCAATATTGGTCAGATTCGAACTTGAGTCATCCGAATCATCAACATCAATTACATAACAAAATCGGCCACACCAACTCTTTGAGAAATTAAATTTATGCTAAATATTTTAGTTCATTACTTAAAATTTCAATGTAGATATGAGCAAGTTTTTTTTTCCGACTAATATGAACAATATTCAGAGCCCAAGTACATAAAGCAGAACGTAGTGACCAAATGTTTGCTGAATACGCTAATTGAAAGGCATACAATAATTGACAAATGGTAGTATAAATTACAATTGCAAGGTATGCATATTCCAGTAAAAGCGACATTTCTATGGAGTAATATCTCCCAAGTGACTTTACTTAAAGTTTGCAGGAGACTTTTAAGTTAGAATGCAAAAAGTCAAGCAGAACCTAAATTTAGTAATAACTAACTTTTGATAAAAATGACAGATAGGAAATATTGCCAGGTCACCCCAGATATTTATACAGGGTGTAAATGAAACTAAGAAACGCGGTTTTTATAGAAAGTTATTGGAGATATAAAAAAATACTATAGAATATAGTACCTAGAAGTACCATGCCATTACAGGAGAAAATATTTTTTATACCAGTGGTTCTCAAGTTACAACACGAAGTTATATTTTTTATAAATGGAATGGCATATATTTTTTAGGCCAATTCGATAGGGATTTTTATCTGAATTCAACCACGTAATATTTTATATCCTTTATAATAGAAATATTGAGAAAAATTCAATTGAAATTTAAATAATTTTTATTTTTAGATTATTTTTCAGGAGGTTGTGAAGAAAAACAATGGAACTCAAATTAAAATGAAACAAATATTGTTAATAACTTCACAAATAGTGTTCTATTTGCAACAATAGGAATTAAGCACTAAATAATTCAAATTGACAATTGTTTTTTCCCAATATTTTTGATATAAAATGATTACATAGTTGAATTCAGAAGAAATACGCTATCGAATAGGCATAAAAAATATGTATAATCTCATTGGAAAGAATATAATTTTGTACTCTACTCCACTGCTTAAAAAATATTTTCTTCTATAAACAAATGTCCCCCTTGGTCTCCTAGAACTATGTTCTGTGGATTTTTGTATCTTTAGTAACTTTCGAGAAAAATCGCGTTTCATAGTTTCGCTTACACCCTGCATATAAGAAAGATGTTTACCAAACGTAACTTTATGAGCATTTATAGATGCTATGACGAACAATGTTTTATTAGAACTACAACTGTTTATATTACGTACTTGAGCATAACTCCATTCGAAATAAATATCATGATTGCGGTGGTATCTTTGGAAGCATTTAAAGGCGATGAAGTCCCGGGGTCGTTGGGATTGCGAACCGCGTGAAACAACACAATGCAGGCAGCCATGTATTATTCATATATAGTTGGTTTATTCGAGTAGGAAAAACGGGCGATGGTATGGTTTTCTGTTTGTATATAACAATCAATTGGTGTTTTCCAGAGTGGCGGGAATGAAAAGGGCGGACCGGGATGTTTTATCGTCGTTGTTGGCGCACCAAGGGCGGCGCCACTCAAAATTAATGACTTGTGATGTGATTAAATACCGCGAATTAAAAGCCAACCCGGAACTCACTTCTTGTTCACTCTTTGCCCTCTTTGTTCTAGTATCGATGCAGGCACAAATCATTCCGCCCTTTGTTATCTTTCACACGTGGACCGTGTCAGACCATCAATTATACACATTACCATTCTACAATCAAGTTACAAAAACAATCATTACCAAACTGGCTGGTCCCGCAAATATTATTAATTCACGATTATGAATACAAAATAGGCGATATGTAACAGCGATCTGAATAATATACCAATTTGAACATACGAGTATACCTTTTTTTGAGTTGTTTTTTGACTGTTTCAGAGGCAACCTATACAGCTGCTTGTATAGAAAATTAATTATTATTAAGAGCCGATTGACAAGAACTACAAATCTAACATGGTTTACAAAGTTCATTTTAAAGATAATTGCAGTGCTACATATGTATGTAGGTATGACTAAACGATATATTAAACTGAGGATGGATGGACATTAAAACAAAACAACAAAAAATGCGCTCTGACTTCAAATGATACATATATGAGTATCAGGGGCCCAATTCTTGAAATTTTTCGCATACGTAAGTGGGAGAAATACGCATACGAACTGTATATTGGTATTCTTGAATCGAAATCGTGTGTATTACCTATAAAATAATATACGTATAATAAATGTTTAATATAGAAATTATAATACTTATGATTTATGACAGCTTCACTGACAGCTTTGTTGACAGTGACAGTTAAAAAACAATCAAATGATGAAGCATTCACGTGATACAAATGTTTCGTTTGGATTGGCTGCAACATACTACATTCGTTTCCTTTCGAGAAACGTATACGTAGGCTTCGGCCGAGTTCCGTTTGGTATTCAAGAATACCACTCACGCGTATAATACTATTCGTGCACGAAACAAACCAAACGAATTTGTAGCGTGCGGAAAATTCCGCATGATTTCAAGAATCGTGTCCCAGAAATGAATACAAGAATTGGTAAACAAGGCTTATGTAATATATATTTTGTTGTACGATTTGGAAAAAATCAAAAAGAAATAGGCATATTTTAGGTCAAATCGTGGTTATTTAAATTCTTTATCTTTTATTTAAATTGAGTATAGCAATGACCAACAGGAATCTGTATCGAAGATGTCACTGGAGAAGAACTGATCCACAAGATAATGGGGTCCTCCACCATAGTAAAATATAATAAAATTTACACTTTGAATTTAAAGTATTATTCAATCAATAACGATTAAGATAAAAAAACTTTTTTTATACAATACTCTGCGATATATTTGAAATTTGTTGTCAGTGTCACTGATGTAACACTAATGCTCTTTCTCTCGCAGACTATTATAGAGTCTTGTGCGAGAGAAAGATATGTGTCGCCTTGACGTGGTATTGACATTAAAAAAACAAGTGCAGTTAAATTAAACTCAATTAAGACTTTTTAATACTACGAATTGTTTCAAAACTAAACGAACTTTCATTAAAAATAACAGAAAAATAAGAGTGGAAGACCCCATTCTGATTGCTTTCCGATTTATTCTGTTGTCGATTCTGAACGAGAACAGATATGTGTATGTGCTTTTACTGCAAATTTTTGTACAATATTTGTATTACTGAATGTTTGAACAAATATATTTATGAGTATACAAATTAATGTTTATGAATTTGTAACATTTTACTTGTAAGTGTGACAATGTTTATCTTAATGTTATATGTATTAATTTGTTTTTGAACGATTGTTAAAAAAAATGTAGTGAGCCACAGTTTTGAGAAATAATAGCATAAATCCCTTCCAACTACAAAAAAAATGTTTCCTCTTACATGTGTCACAATAAAAATAAAATTGTTGTCCCTGGACAGGTCGTATATTTGGTTAGGTTTTAAGCAGACTCCAAAGCCCGCTTATTCCCTCATTACATTCACATTGTTCGCAGCCCGGCTAATATACAAAACCCTTCCCAAGCTGCACATACAGTGGACTTGCATATTTAATGAGACTACATGCATCCTAAGTGCAATAAATGCTTCGCCAGGACCAGCAAAAAAATCAACACTGCCACGAATATTCTAAAGTTTTTTTAATGAAAGCAAAAAAATGTGTTCTACATCACATTCGACAAGACAAAAAAAATGTAAAAGCAGGATTTTTTGTACATATTACCAAGTTAACTATATTCCTTACAGAAATACATACTCGTATATACAGCATGTTAAAAAAGGTAAAAATATTTTCGGGTATATACATTTCGATGTGCTGATCCTTAATCAAAAAGATTTTTTAGAAATTTGAAAAATTCTTTCTTATTTTTCATGTAATTATTTTTAGTGCGTCACTGCCGACATGAAACTTTTATTAAAAAGAAAATGAATTATATAACCACATAACACTCATTGAATAGAAAATAAATTAATGTTAATATTTCCTATTCAAATTTGCAGTAAAATTTTGGAGTTAAAATATTCAAATAAAACTTTTGTTTCAAATCTTGAAATGGTAAAATTAGATGAGAAAACTGTTCCACCAGACGGCTCAAACTCGCTTTAAATCGTGGTTTCTAAGCGAAACATATCGTTTTAGACATGGGCGGGTAATGATCAAATTAAAAAATAAAATATGTAATGATTGCAGGTAAGATTTTTATAGTTTTGATCTTAAAATACATTAAAACATTCGATAATAAATAAACAGACGTTCGAAATATTTTAGATTACAAAATCAGTTTTTCTTTTGTTGTCACCAAAGGAATCAATAATTCTTTCATTATTAATGGATAAATCACGATGGATAAGTAAAAAAGCTAATCCATTTAATCTTTCTTGTCGAATAGTGGACCTCAACCAACTTTTAAGTCGTTTCTGTCAGGGAAATTTCTTTCTCCTGGTGCAACCCTTATCGACAGTGTAACATAACCTAACTTAACCGAAAGTTCCCATAGCAGCTGTAAACATTCTTTTATTCTTGGGAAGACGTTGTCCCACAATATCGATTCTTATTAGAGCCACAAATTTAATTGAAAATGATTTTTGTCCTAATCTAGTGTGAACCTTAATTCTAAATTAATGACACTCGAAAAAAGCTCATACTGTATACAGAATTTTTCTACCATTAATTACCTATTCAAATATATTTTTTCTTAATATGATTACAAATTGAGTACTATATGCTATAGCTGTACATTCACGTTAAATATTTGAAATAGAAAGTTTTTAGTAAATTTTAGTCCAATAACAAAATTTCTTGATTCTGTTACACTTTTTTAAATTATAAATTAAATCAAATATAATTGGGTAGTGGCAGTGGCCAGTGGGAGGGATAATTACACCCTTTACCCTCCTCCTTGTCTCCGCGCTTACTTTTACAGTGTTTTGTAGCTCCATAGGTCTAAAGAAGAATTTCGCTGTAACACGGTACATATAAGAATTCAGGATATGGACAAAGCCCGTATCGACCCAAGAAATTGCTTAGCAATTATTATGGATATAGACAATAGACAATTATTGTTGTCATCAAATTGTAATTAATGAAGATTACCAGTAAGTATTGGAGATTATTTATAATATCCGGTATGCTTGATAAATTACGCATATTTTCCAATATATTTGGAATTGTACATACTTGCCTGTAATTGTGTATACTTTCCGATTTATCATGTTGCCCGTAACATAAACAAATAGATGAAATACAAGAAAAACATTTAACGGAAGAAATGGTTTTTAAACAGCGCAAATAGAAAATAGTTGACGAGATTTAGAAAAAGTACGACAGAAATTACACATAAGGGATTAAGGAATTCAGATGTACTTAATTAATATATAATAAGTGATATAAAAATATAAAAACACAGGCATACAATATAATTTAAAAGACAGCAATAATATCGATTTAGCTGTAAGAATCCGCTACGGAAATAAAGAGAAGTATAATAAATATAGGTCAATGTTTGAAAGGGAAAGAAGAACAGAAGAGACACTTTTATATGAGAATGGAATAGGCATAATTGGTCCAAGAAGATTAAAATATCTGATGTGGCCAGCACATAACCTCTCGCCGTATATTTTACCTGGCTCTATTCATAAAGCAAAGGATATTTTTACTTGTTATATCTAAATAACCTTAATTCCCTTTAATAAAGTGACGGATAGATTGCACTCCGATTATTCTTATATCGATGTGTAATTTTGTCAATATTTACAACTTACTTGAGAAGAATTTGATAGCTTTTTCGCAATTCAAAGTTACTCTAGTCTACAGTACTGGTGTACATTGTCCCATAATGTTTGAAACAAATTTAAGTCCTTCAACCTAGACTTGTCATCTCCATAATAGTCACAGATCAAGAATTAAGGGATTCTCCAAATACATTTTTCTTTCATTACTCATTATTTCTGACACTGACATTTATCTGTCAGTTACAAATAATTTAAATTTGCAACTATTTTTCATGGCATCCTTTCGGTTGTAAAATTAATTACAACATTATTTTATATATTATATCCCTTTTATCTCTAAATCTATAAAATATGTATAAAAATATTTAAATGTATCAGAAAGAGAATTTATTTTTCTTTAATATTATCAAGAAAAATTTTCAAAAAATAATATTTAGAAGATTTTTTTTCAAGAATCTTCTACTTCCGGTTGTCCAATTGTTACCAAAACCTTTTCAGATCTTCCCATGAATGTCCGATTGGGAAATACGTTGTTAAACAAATTTAAATCTTATAGTTTTTGAGTAACCGTCCTTCCAACATCCCACACACACACATCCACACACACACACACACAGACATCATCGTAAAAATGTTAAAATCGGATTGTAGGGACCTTAAAACGTGCTTATTCAATAAAATCTGGATATGCGATTTTTAGCATGAATCCAATACCTCTCTTAGCGAGAGGTAAAAAAAGGAAGAATGGATACAAGTATATATAATGCAATTATTATTAAATAAATTTGTTAATTTCATCTATATTCAAAACCAGTAGGGTAGAATACGATAAATGCGAACAATAAAACCCAATTAATTCTACTTTCTACCCACTATGTTTACTTATTTATTCGAAATGTATTGTGTCTATAAGAATTTCTAAGACTGATTTAATTCAGCTTGGAGTTTCTTATAAAGTGTAGTCTATTCTTGATGAAGCGCTGGTTCCAATCAAGGCATGTTGTTGTATTTAACGAGGCCCGAGAGCCAGATTCCCGTCTCCATGCCGATATGAACGGTACTTCGGAGCATTTATAACATAGAGCTTCCTACTTCTTACGCGTTTCTTTGTAAACAACGGACCGACGGGGAATACACGGCTGTAATATTTTCTTGCCCTTCCGACGGCTTCAAGAGAACGGGTATAAATAACAACACAATATATAACATTTCGCAATCATTCGATAGGAGAGGATGGGAGAGGATAGGAACGCAGCCAGTAGTTTTTCACAACCCAACCTACATGGGAATTCACTTCCCACCATTTCGGGTAGTATTTTAACCACAGCAATTCCCTGGATGCTTGTAGAATGCCTTTGATAGTTTTATTTAATTTTAAAAAACAGGTTGAAATTTCAAACACGCACAGTTTGTGTCTATAATTTACACTATTTTATACAAAACAAAAAAAAAAAATGTTTGTGATTTCAGGATGTACAATTGAAAATTTCTTTTCGTTAAAATTAAAATAATTAATAGCTATTTATGGCACAAGTGAGTAAACATATTTTATGAACAAGAGGAAATTTTAGCCAGTTGGCTATGGGTCACGGGCTCACATGTGATATTAGTTTGTAGCCAATCCATGTTTGGTGAGACTGTCACTTTGCGTTGGTAGCAATTTGAATGTTAGTGTTCTGTGGGGTGTAATCATCAAAATGAAGTTTAAAAAAGTGAGTTCTCCAGTTTTATAAATAAAATTTAATTTAATATGATAATATATACAAAACCTTGGATTCAAATTATAATCCTGGATAAAAATTTAATTCGCTTTTATAAAATCGGGTATTAGTGTATTTTGTTTATTATTCTTTTAATTTTTACTGCTGTTTTGAATTTATTTAATAATTATTTGAGTTGTAAACACGGACATTTTTATAATTTCCTATGTAAGGCACATTTATTGTTTCAATCCAGCAACGTCTTTGTTCTTACTTAACATAATCTATACGACCTAGGATAAAAACATTAGTTTATAGTATTAATAGACATTTACACTTCGTACGTCGTGTGTCTGCTGCAGAAGGTATGCGGAAATGTGACTTCTCGTTCTCGGACGCTATACATTTCACAACGTAACAAACTCCTATTACATGGGGCATGGTTTACTTAAAAAGTCATTCTAACAAAACACAAATACTTCAACACAAACACAATAAATATTAAATAAGTTCAAACCAGCAATAAATATTAAAAGAATAATAAACAAGACACACTAAAAGACAAAAAGTGCAGCAAATCAACAAAACTTCAAGCGAATACAAAAAACAACCTAATTTTTTAAACGTCAGTTTGATGATTACACCCACGCAACACTAACATTCAAATTGCCACCAACGTAAAGTGACACCCCCAACATGGAATGGCTACAGAGTAAGGGCCACGCGTGAGCCCATGACCCATATATTATCGAGTTAGTAGAATGCATTTAATCTTCAAAGACATACGATTTTTTTATACGCTTTAAGGTCTTTTTAATATACTCGTACTCGCAGATAATTTTTTCGGGTGTGGTATACATAGATTAGATATTAACAATTACTCGAAATCTTAGTCATACAGCATTTATTCTCACAAAATCGACGTTTTGGTATATATTTATACCTTCATAACGGTGAGATTTAGTGATGCACAAAGCAAGATATCTTGTCTCGCTCAGTAATTTCTTGTCTTGTCTTGCTTAGCAGATGAGAAATGAAACAAATTCTTGGCTTGCTAGCAGGACTCTTTCTTATTACTTGTTCTTGACAGCGGGGGGATTCACCGAGCTCTTTGTAGCGTCATACAATAATTTGAAAAAAAGATACGGGTTATTATTTTGCCGAAAAAAGTAACATTGCCTTAAACTCCACCTCCAGTACAGAAGAAAGTACTTTTAGTATCTGCTATGAAGACATAAATTTTGGTCACATATTTCATCAAACCAAACAAGAAACAATTTCTTGTACATTCGTATGGAGACAAGAACCTAATGATTATTTCAGCTCTACACGTGCCAATGAAAAAACAAATATTCTTGACTGGTGGAGGAACGATGAGTGTACGTACCCTATGGTATCTAAAATGGCTAAGGTCATGCTCAGTCTCAGTACTACAGCAACTTCTGCTCCATCGGAAAGACTGTTTTCAAAAGAATCGCTAGTTATTAGAAAACATCGAAATCGGTTGAATTTTGAATCACGCAGAATCTTACTATGCCTAAATTAATGGAACATTGTGAACTGATAAATAGATTATTTGTACGAGTATACTTTCGCATAAATTTTTAGCTTATTTACACAAATAACTAAGTTTTTGTATTTTATCAATTATTCCTCGTATTATACTGTACCGAAAGGTTAAATAATAAAATAGTGTCTTAAATTACATATACTAGACAGATTATTATTTTGTTTTCCCAGTTCCAGCAGCCTTAAAATCGGCATATTATAACGTTTACGTTTTGTGTTTCTACATAAAAAAGTCTTGTTTCTTAATAAATTAAGAAAGTGTGAAAAGATAATGTCAGCCACATGGATTTGAACCATATTTTTTTTGTTTCTTGTTTTCTTGTTTCTTAATTGACCCCTGTGGTGCACTCTCCGCGCCATCTATGAGTGCCCATGAGGGGACGCCTTGTAAGCGCCCACACGGTACAAATATTCCATCATTACCGAAATCTGTATACAAAGCAGATTGGCACACCCAGCAATGGGTAATATGCCGTGATGAAATATTTATTTATTTATTTATTTTATTTGTTTCTTATAAATTTCTTAACAAGAAATCCTGTGCTAGTTCCATGCTAGGCTTATATTGCCTTGTTCCTTGCAACCAAACTCTTCCTGCAGGAAGAGTAAGACAAGAACAATAAAAGCAAAACAAGAAAATGAATCTCGTAAAGCACTAGTGAGATTTAACTTCACACTTTACAAAAAACTGAATTTTAATTTAAATTTTTACTAAACGGTTATTATTTATGCAGATAAAAAAAATACTCAAAAAATATATTATAATACTAAACCGTTAAGTACGTGCCATTGTTAAAACACAATTTTTAAAATGCGAAAAAAAGTTATGGATAGCGGAAATACTCGTATAATTTTACTTTAATTTATTTTTATATTCTCGACTAACCTGTGCCATGCAAGTGTAGTTGTCGAGATAAATGTCTGAACGATATCTACTTACAAACAGACTTGTGTTCATATGTCAGCTATATATGAGAGACAAATCCGACTATTCTTAATTCTAAAATTTACCAACCAGGAATAGATAACGAAACGAGAAGTAAACTAGCATGAAATCACTGATGGTATATTTATTTACAAATTTACAAATCATCCTAAATCTTGTCCTGTTTCTTGCTTGGCAACGCTAACATCAGTTTAGTTAGTTAAACATAAATTAGCTTACATTAAACAAATAGGAAACTCTGCATCCCGTTTGATTTAGAAATTAATTTTCATAATTTAAACATCTGACAAAGTTATAATCAGTGCTGTGTATGTTGTTTATAAATTTCAGGTTATTTGTTTTACATGATGAAAGACCTTTGTAGAAGTTCAGACATCGTTTCTTTTATAAAGGATTGTAATTTCAATGCTATTACATTGCATATTACCAAGCACCTTCAGCAAGTAGCTTTATAAATAGATGTACATTTTCAAACAACCTGAGATTCTTCTTCTTTAACAGTATGAAACGGCTACTGATACAAAATATAAACTTTCAAACTGATAAAATTTATTAATTTCTCTGTCATTTAAGAGTACCAAAATTTGTGTTGGTAACTTAAAAATTAAACTTAATTGTAATTAATAATTAACAAAAATTTAATGATAGTTGTTGATTTGTTAAAATTAATACAATTATTGTGAAGATTGTCTTGTATCTAGCGGTCGCCGTTCACTCTTTCCAACCGGCATCACCGAGCAGCAGTGTTTTTATACTACCGGACTGCCGGTATTCAGTCATTGCGACATTTATTTAAGATGTATAACTGGCCGAGTGTGATAAATACAAGTAGCTGTATTTTTTTTACTACAAATCACATATTGGCGACGGTATACCGAAATCGAACGCACGGAACATAGTTCGAGTGATATCACAGCGAGCTTAAAGATGTGCACTAACACTAACCACTAACCCGTTCGGCCACAAAGCTGAAGAATCTACGATTGTAAATTTTCTAAATACACCCTAATATAACTAATCTAACGTAGAATATTTTTATGGATGTCGGTGTCTTCGGATACTCGTCAAAGGCAATAAAACCACGAGCATTTAATAAGTAATATTACTTATTAAATGGCACAAGTGTATATTGAAATATCCGTTTTATACACTTTTCTAACTTTTTCTATTTCCTTTATCATTTGCGTATAATATATTTTTGTTTTAAAAATTTATATGTTATATTGAAATAAATTTACTTCTAGGACTTCACATCTTAAAAATTTCGATACAGCAAATGTTACAATCTATAGTATTGCCTGTTAGTTCTCGCATATCAAAGGAACTCCAAACGGCATAGCAGTATTCTTCCCAATCAGCAAACTTCTCAATAATAGCACATAGTGACCAGCAATTGTTGGGAGTCCAAGATTAGTCTTGGTTTTTTATTTTAACGCGAAAATCATGGTAGGGCGCTTTTTCTATTATGTCGATGTAATATTTCGTTGTACTGCTGAGTTGTTAAATTTTTAGAAATATAACAAAACTATTCGGATTATTTTTGTACTGGCAAGACATAGTGAATACTAAAAGTTACAGGTGACGACAAACCGTCTAAATTTAATTAAAATAATACTTCTTTGCTCTCTTCTTTTTTCATCGAAAATTTAGTAACTCTCAGAGTTACTCTCGCTGTTGAGTTGATCACATCCTTTGCTTTACCATGTAGCGGTTCACAATAAATTTTGGATGAAACATAAAAAAGTGTAACCATGTAACTCATTTAAAATAATAATATTATGATGTCATATATATATATATATATATATATATATATATATATATATATATATATATATATATATATAATCCACGAAATGGAACTATAAGACCTAAAATTTTTATTTTCTATCTACATTTTGAGTTCCCAAAACCAAATACCAAGAATTTATGTAATAAAATAAAAATTATGGACGAGTATAAAAAACTGTTATAATTTTTTTAATGTCCGACTGTTACGTTATTGTTATCATAACAACCCTGCTTTCAGGGTTGTTATATACCAAATAACACCCTTGGGTGTGTTATAAATTTTACGTTGTTGCTATTGGGTACAGAATACAGAAACTCTGGGGAGGATACAAACAAGAATATCGCGTTAGCTAGTTACAGCGTTTGCTAGCAAATAGATTAATATCTCTAACAAAAATCACAATGATAGGACAAAAATGTTTAATAAAATAATATATCGGTCGGACATTAACCGTTAAACGTACCACGGGCGTTAAACGGACAATAATGCCTTCGGTCAACTTACACACCTCGGGCCGGGGGCCCTCGGAAAGCACACTGTTGACCTCAGGCGTTATTGTCCTTATAACACCCTTGATACGTTAATTACTATTTCGAATTTCTGACGTGATCTGTTACACGTAACAGAATGTAGGAAAAATGCATTTTTGGCCAGTGTTATTAACAACAAATCTACAACAGTTAAAAATACTCTTAATTTAAAGTCTGTGAGTATAATAAATTAATTCTTTACCAAATTCTGCTTCTAGCGATATATAATTTATGTATTATTAACATAAAATTTGTTTAAAGAATTAAAAATATAAATTCTGCTACAGCAAGCAGTAAAAGAATAAAACGACGATAAGTAGACATTGATGATTTTATCAAACCATATTCTTCGTATTTAGTGTTTTTGTGTTGTGACATATATATCACACCATGAACGTGAGGCGAAGAAACGCAGTGGGTCAAGTATTTTTCAGTCGCATCTTAATTTGTATGAAACAGTGCCGACCATAGGACCATACTAGAAATGTTGGACAAAGAAATTGAAAGAACCTGATGTGGTGATATTTTTTTAAATCTGATCTTTGAAACAATCCTCGTACACAATGAATTCTTTCAATATGTGAGCGTACGAGTATATGGAGGATGCATATGCTGAATGTATTCGGGGAATGTTGGTGACAAAGCAATGGGATATATGCCTTTGGAAGAGAAAGATTGTTCGGTTTGAATTCAATATCGAGTGATTATTTTTTGTCTGCAGACTTGGGTAAACTATGTTTGCTTTTACGAAGGCCCTGATATAGACGATATATTAGGTAAAGAAATGCGATTTGTTTGCTTTCGAAAAATATAATGGAAAACGGTCGGGTCTATCGAAAACGAATCACGTCTGATTTAATATTATATATGAAGGCAATTTCGTATATCGTTAAGAACATGTGTTCTATTCCTTTCTTCATCCTCTCTCCTGCTTTCCTTCAATCTCTAACAAATTTGTTTTTCACTAGCAAAGTAAACTAATTATGTTACGCAACCTGCCGGAGATTTTTAATCGAAGAGAATCAATAATCTATAGGAGAATTTCGGTAGCATGTTGCCCGAGAAAAATAACTTTCAGTAATATAAGCAATACACCAAAAATAAATTTGTAATTATAATAATTATTCAGATTAGAAAACTTTTTTTGCCTTAATTCGTGACGCGCAGAAATTCTTAAGATACGAAACCCCGGAGATTGATTAATTTAAAAACTTTACTACAGAATCAAATTTTAAACAAGATTTGCTCTTGAATATATTCCCGAAAGAATTATTTGCTAAACAGATACATGTTAATAAAGATACATTTTAAAATACGGCAACTTGTTACTTACGCTTCATAATTTTCTACCGTAATTCCAATATATATATATATATATATATATATATATATATATATATATATATATATATATATATATATATATATATATATATATATATATATATACAGGGTGTTTCCTTTAAAACAACCAGCGCTTTTTTGGGCGTACTAATGACTTTAGAGAAAAATGTTATATACAAAAAAATACCAGGAAAAAGGGCTTAATTTATGAGGAATAATAAATAAAAAATTTAACCATTGGTTCTCAAACGGTAGATTAAAATTATATTTTTTTAAATGGCAACCTATATAAATTTTTTGTCTATTAGATAGAGTATTTTTTTCTGATTTCAACGATATAAATATGATATGTAAAATTATTTCTGATTTTTCAGATCATTTATCTCGAAATATTTGTTATACAACCCCATATCATATTTATATCGTTGAAATCAGAAAAAAATCCTCTATCTAATGGACAAAAAAATTATATAGGTTGCCATTTAAAAAAATATAATTTTATTCTACCGTTTGAGAACGACTGGTTGAATTTTTTATTTATTATTCCTCATAAATTAAGCCCTTTTTCATGGTAATTTTTTGTATATAACATTTTTCTCTAAAGTCATTAGTTCGCCCAAAAAAGCGCTGGTTGTTTTAAAGGAAACACCCTGTATATATATATATATATATATATATATATATATATATATATATATATATATATATATTGGAATTACGGTAGAAAATTTTGAAGCATATATATATATATATATATATATATATATATATATATATATATATATATATATATACATAGGGTATGTCATTACCCTAGTTACAGTATAAAATGATTGACAGCAATGTATTGAAGCGTTTATTTTATAAGTAAACATACGGATAATTAACATAGACTTAAATAAATATTAAATTATGAATTAAAGAAACGAGAAATTATTTATTTATTTTTATACACTTAAAAAATACATTAAACTATCGAGGAATTTTTATTTTAACTTATCAAATACTCAAAATTGGCATCACTAACTTCCAAACAATATCCTAAACGATTAAAAAAAGAATTAATAGCATTCGTTTTTCGAACTGATGCTGGGCAGCAGATACATCTGAAATTTATCTTAAGCTTATATTTGAATTATATCTACCTGTTATAATCTGCAATTTTATAAAAACCATTTTGATATGCGACAGTTTGACGAGTCTTACAACTATTCCCTATGTTTACTCATAAAATAAACGCTTTAATACATTGCTGTCATTTTGTAATCATAGTAATGAAACTACTCTATGTTTACTGATAAAATAAACTCTCTGTATATATAGCACACTAACTTTTTTCCAAATTTCTCTTACAAAATGAGGCAATATATTGGAAGTTCTTGTCCTTTTCTAAATATTATCTAAATTGATCTAATGACACTTATTCCGAGTTGCAGAAACGTTTATCAATTCTTAGATTAGTATATCAAAACAAACAAATATAACGCGATTTTTGACACCAATGATTTAAAAGACACTAGAACAAGGAAACTCATTTTTGTTCATTTTGATGGTACGATTTTGAAAGAAATGATGTATGTTTCTGCAACCGTTCATTAGAATTCATAATGTAATCCCTCTTTGATATCAGGTGTCTACATATTTTCAGAACACAAAGCCCGTTTGATACGGTCGTAATATTAATAAATTTAGTAACAAATTTGTTAGCAAAATATGACCATGTCATATGCGTTTAAGAAAAATGTATGATTTTCTAATTAGCGATACCCAAATAACTAGTAATTTTAGAGTAAAAAGTTTAAACACAAAGGAGTTGAGAATTTAAAACTCTTTCTAAGCAAATCTAAATAATATGTTAATCATTCTGTCTACCAATTATTTTACAAATTTCAAACTGAAAGACTTAAAAATACGAGTACTAATTTATTTTACTTTCAATAGGACACTGAAAATTACTTAAAAATAATTGTCAAAATTATTTGACATTTGTTACGCGATACAAAGATATTTGACAAATATTTTTGAGCTCACTAGAGGAAGTTTTTAATTTTGAACGTTTGTCCTTATACTTTTTGCTTTAAAATTAATATAACGAAGAATATATCGCTAATTAGAAAATTTAATATTGTATATTCACAAAATATAGTCTCCTATAACGGGCACAGATCGCAACCGATTACTAAATGAATTTTACAATAACAATGGATTCCACACCTACGGGTATTAGGTACTATAATAATTATTATAAGCTGACGAATAATTGAAAAGAGTACTCCGCATGCACTAATTGCTAACGTACAAAGAGTAAATAATTACCTCGATTCGCCAAAACCACAACAAGATATTTAATGCAATCGACTTTGTGTTCAATATACTATACCCATACATACTAAAATTCTGAATGTAGGAAAAGTTAAAAAGAGTGAAAAGTTTCCTCCTTCATCGTTGATGTATGAAAATTGAATGGTAGAACTTTTGGAAGAAATATTCATATCTTAATAACATAAACAACGTCTCCGTATAAAGAGATATCAATTCCTTCGAGTCACTTACAATAAAGTGCGAATCTTCCCGTGAAGTGTTTTGAAAATGTTTTTCATAAAAGACGTTTATTCCCCAAACATTCCACAACGGTTGGAATTCTTGATATATAGTACGACAGGCTGGCGTTATTCTGATGTCTCCGAAGCATATAATATTCACTTCCTTTCGCCGCTGGCAACTGAAATTTATGAAATCGAAGCGCGATCAAAGAAACTTTCAGACACACAGCGTTTTCAATCTTCGGCAATCGATAGGGCATATCATTAAAAGATGCATACGCCATTCCATATTTTCTGACGTTTACGCATAAGAATCAAAAGCCAGAGATCAAAAACTAATAACAGGTTGAGCACTAGAATCCGGTACATACGCGTTTAACTAGGGAAAACAGTTTTTTTTAAAATTACTATTTGTCCCGTAGAACTTTATAAAGTGATTTATACATAAAGATTTAGACAAAAAAAAATTTAATTTTGTGTGCTAAAATTATTAAATACTGATGTTCGAGTAAACTTAATTTTAAGATGTGATAAAAAAGGATTTAGTATGTGATTATATAATAAATTGTACGTCAAGTATACTGTCAAACCGTGCTCAGCATAGATTATAAATATGTACGTACACATATCATATAAAATAATGTAATATTTAATAAAATAAATTTAATAAGTATATCATGACCTATTACCCATGCCTGTTATCATAAATTTATTTTTCTAATACCGTTGGGAATAGTCATTATTTCAATATTCATGAATTAGTAAAAGTAATTTTTATGTACTCAGTGTGGAAAAGTTTTATTTTTGAAAGAAAATATTGCACATTCAATACGGAAAAGTAGAATATCATTTTTTCCTGTTTAACATGCAGAAAATAGTAAGTTATTTTTGTAAATGCGGAAATTAGTTATTCTGAAACGAATGTGAGTTTTGAAATTATATTTTTTCCATCTGTTGCAAACAATTTTTACCTCTCGCTAAGAGAGGTATTGCATTCATGCTAAAAATCGCATATCCAGATTTTATTGAATAAGCACGTTTTAAGGTCCCTACAATTCGATTTTAACATTTTTACGATGATGTCTGTGTGTGTGTGTGTGTGTGTGTGTGTGTGTGTGTGGATGTGTGTGTGTGTGTGTGTGTGTATGTGTGTGTGTGTGTGGGATGTTGGAAGGACGGTTACTCAAAAACTATAAGACTTTAAATTTGTTTAACTACGTATTTCCCAATCGGACATTCATGGGAAGATCTGAAAAGGTTTTGGTAACAATTGGACAACCGGAAGTAGAAGATTCTTGAAAAAAAATCTTCTAAATAATATTTTTTGAATTTTTTTCTTGGTATTATTAAAGAAAAATAAATTCTCTTTCCGATACATTTAAATATTTTATTATATATTCTATAGATTTATAGATAAAAGAAATATAATATGTAAAATAATCTGTTATAATAAATTTTACAGCCGAAAGAATGGCCATGGAAAATAGTTGATAATTTAAATTGTTTGTAACTGACAGATAAATGTCAGTGTCAGAAATCCGGAGACATTACTGAAGACTTTTTCTGGGAAGTACATACATTATATTATTTCTTAAAGTATGAATAGCTAAATATTTATTATTGTAGGTATATTACATATATCCTTCAAAAATACTGTCAATCCTGACAATGAATTGGAAACATTTCGAAAAATTAGAAGAGGATAAAATGTCTTCATAAAATGAATTTAAAATTAAACAATCTAAATATAAGGAATAGATATATGTAAGTAGAATTTTTGGTAGACAGTGTAGGTATACAAGAAAAGCAGATATGGGGGCCCATGTCAGAATGATAGCTAGTTATTATGCATATGTCAAGTATTAAAATTTCTCATTCTAAATTTAGTGATTTTCCAATTCCATGTGATTTCTTTTCCTCGACAAGTAAATGCCACACTCCTGGTGACAAATTAAATATGTGTATTTAGAAAATCTTGAAATTCTAAATGAAAAATTGATAATTGACATCCATGTGCATAATTACTAATTATCATCCTGAAACAGGCCCCCACATTTGCTTGTCAAGGCCAACAATGTAACATGACTGTTCGCGTCCTATACTTATGTAACCAAAAAAGGAAGTGGCGAGAGGTATTGTGCTGGCCACAACAGATTTTTTTTTGCTATATTCCATAAACAAGGGTAAAATATATATTGTATTTTTGGCACAACATTTGATACTTGGCGACTATGCACGTATAAATCGAAAATGTATTAATAATAATTATATAGTAGTACGAGTATAAATGTAATTCTTTATGACATTTCATGAAGTTAGATGTTATACAAGATATTTTTAGACAATTCATTAGAAAAATAAAAGTCACCATTTTGAACTTATTTATTTGTATTTGAACTGGTGTAATCATTCAACAAATTAAAACAAACATTACCATAGTCCAAAGTAAATTACAACCTCAAACTGTAGTAACTTGTTACTTGTAAAACTATAGTTGTAGAAAACGATATTTTAAACTGACTTAAGCAGGTTTTACTACATTTTATTGAGCATTGGGTAGCTTAGTGGTCACTCATCATAAATTATTCAGATTTGTATAAAGTTGTATCCTGTAATGCATATAATATTTTATTCAATTTTGACGTCATTATTAACTTCATAGCGAC
Source organism: Harpalus rufipes (assembly GCA_951394225.1). Classification (NCBI taxonomy): domain Eukaryota; kingdom Metazoa; phylum Arthropoda; class Insecta; order Coleoptera; family Carabidae; genus Harpalus; species Harpalus rufipes. The sequence continues at coordinate 38,997,951 of OX596280.1, read as the reverse complement.
AAATATAAGTAACTGTTTATTTGCAAGTAAATTAAAAAAAAAATCACTCTCACCGAATTTTAATTCACTCTGCAACATTTAAAACATTAGGCACGAAAATAACACTTTCACCACAGTCTTTACAGAAGAAACAGCCAGTCTCATTATTTTTCGCGACACAAATGACAGAAATAATATTTGTTTATAATTTATAAATAAACGAATTGATGTTTACCAACGACGATTGTCATGCACAGTCTACTAATTGATAGTTTTTTATCAAAATTAAATATTATAATGGTTTTTATTATTATTTCGTCAAAATTGAATAAAATATTGTATATACCATGTGAGCTAAGAATATTTAATCAGTTAAAGAATTTAACCCATTCGTCCTATGGGCTCGTTGCTTAAACTTTCTTTTCATGAATAAAATTTAGCTTAACTCGCTTGGTGTATGAATATCTATTAATCTCTATTCAATTTACAAATTGATATTAGAAAAACATTTAAAGAGCATTATTATTTGAATATTTTAATCAAATTTAAAAGTATATCATTTTAAAAAAAATCTTGAACGCAAATTTCGGGTACATATGTACCATCGTATTGTACGACAGGTGAAATTCCCAAAACTTTATAATGGCCAATCGGTTTATTTTATGTGTATAATGAATTTTAAATGTTCTTTTTAAACATATAAATAATATTGAATTCTCAAGTAACCGTCGGCTAAAGAGGGTGAAACCACCTTTCCATTTATATTATTATATATAGAATATACCATATATCGTTGGGTTAGCAATATTCGGGTGTATTTGCTTTTGTTATATCCGTTGAGCATAGCTGTGGACACATGTCCATGTGATGCGATGTGTGTTTAGTAAAACCCTCAACGGGTAAATAATACCTACCCATAGGCCCATCCGGTCGGGCGATCTAGGATTACACATGCATACCACACAACGGGCTAATTCAATAATCAACTAAAATAGCCCATATTGTAATTAAAATTTAAGTAAATAATTTACCTCGTTCGCTTCTTTGAAATGGTTCAGTAAATTTGTTTTTTAACCGTTTGAGAATATAAGTATTTTATCCATTAGAGAATATAAGTATGTAAATTATTTAATTTCAGAGTTACGCATAGAATTCTTAAATTTTTTTAAGTCAGTTACATCAATTAAAAATCAAAATAAGTGTTTTGGATGTCGTAGCTAAACTTTTTCTTTCGTGACTAATATGTTATATTCCACACTTGTATAATACACAACTATTATACAACATTATTCATTATAACACTGTTTTTCTGGTACAAAATTTACTTTGTGAACGAGAAATAGAAAAAATATTTGCTTTTATTTTTTCGAATAAAACAAAGGAGAAAAAAATGTACAAGACCTCATTGATTTTAGACGAATTCGAGGTGAAAACTCCGGTCATCTACCCCAATCTTCCAATTATAAGTTGTGTAAATAAATTTCCCGTGCGGAAGTGTTGGATAATTTACTTGTCATCAAATTTCTGGTAAATAAACTAATAAGAAACGTAGGCATCGAATTTCATATTAAAAGTTGTTCTTCGCGAGTCGATAGCCGAGGAGCTCCATAAATTTTTACTTTCTTTTTTAATATCGCAGGATACATCCGAGAGATGAAATTATCCAACATTGGAGGTGTTTATTACAGCTTTAATAATAAATAAACTGAACAAGTTGTTTACTCGTACTGCCGCCGGGGAAGCGCGATAAGGAGAGCTTCTGAAAATTTTTCTCAAGTCCTCAAGTCGGTAATTATTTTTAATAGGCTAATTTCGACCTGTCAAAATTTCTGAACCAATTAATCTTTCATCGAAATATCCGATTGTCGATTGTTGAAACTTTTTAAACATAAGGCGATTACTTTTTGCCGCTTGCTAAAGCTTCGGAGTTACAGCCATCTACCCCTCGTGTGTTAGTGACATTTTTGACATTACTTGTCACTTCTTTATATACAGCACCGTACAAAAATGTGGGTACTCTAGATAATTAAGTAAAAAAATCTGTTGTGGCCAGCACAATACCTCTCGCCACTTCCTTTTTTGGTTACATAAGTATAGGGCGCGAACAGTCATGTTACATTGTTGGCCTTGACAAGCAGATGTGGGGGCCCGTTTCAGAATGATAATTAGTCAGTATGTTTCATTCAGAATTTCAAGATTTTCTAAATACACGTAGTTAATTTGTCACCAGGAGTGTGGAATTTACTTGTCGAGAAAAATAAACCATATGGAATTGGAAAATCACTAAATTTAGAATGAGAAATTATGATACATCTATATACATAATTACTAGCTATCATTCTGACATGAGTCCCCATATCTGCTTGTCAAGGCGCCCTATTGTATTTAACATTTCTTGTATACCTACATTCTACACCAAAAATTGTACTTACATATATCTATTCCTTATATTTAGATTGTTTAATTTTAAATTCATTATATGAAGAAATTTTGTCCTCTTCTAATTTTTAATTCCAATTCATTGTCAGGATTGACTGAATTTTTGAAGGATATATGTAATAGACCTATAATCTTAAATATTTAACTACTAATACATTAAGAAATAATATAATGTATATGTACTTCCCAGAAAAACTCTTTAGTAATATCTATGAATTTCTGACACTGACATTTATCTGTCAGTTACAAACAGTTCAACTGGTCAACTATTTTCCATGGCATCCTTTCGGCTGTAAAATTTATTATAACGTTATTTTATTTATTATATTTCTTTTATCTCTAAATCCATAGAATATATAATAAAATATTTAAATGTATCAGATCAAGAATTTAATTTTCTTTAATATTACCAAGAAAAATTTTCAAAAAATATTATTTAGAAGATTTTTTTTCAAGAATCTTCTACTTCCGGTTGTCCAATTGTTACCAAAACCTTTTCAGATCTTCCCATGAATGTCCGATTGGAAAATACGTAATTAAACAATTTTTAAGTCTTATAGTTTTTGAGTAATCGTCCTTCCAACATCCTACATACATACACACACATATACATCCACACACACACACACACACACACACACACAGACATCATCGTAAAAATGTGAAAATCGGATTGTAGGGACCTTAAAACGTGCTTATTCAATAAAATATGGATATGTGATTTTTAGCATGAATGCAATACCTCTCTTAGCGAGAGGTAAAAAATATAAATATAAAATCAATATGTTTATTTTAATAAAATAGAAAATTTTAAAAAACTAACCGTCAAATAAAATTTCCTCTTGCTGTGCTACAGGTTGACAAACTCTAGTTATTTAGAATTCTTTGTATTATTGTTTTGCAAAAGATTACTTACTCGAAACTGATTTTCAAATGTTTTGCATGCACCAGAGAGTTGAAAATTTATACATACTAAACTGTGATGAAATATAAAATGTTAAGTCAAAAAATCAAGTAAGTAATTATAATTGCGGAATATTACCATTTCCAACATGTAGGCAAGCATTACCGATTCATTGACAGTTTTCGAATTCTTGCTCTTCATTCACTTCTTTAATTTTTCATATTCTTTAAAATAGGCTCCCTTTGACCAATCTCAATTCAGATTGTTCAGCCAATTCTTGTATACTAGATGAACTTTGCTTCTCCATTCTATCCGTGTTTTCCGTCTTAACCGTCATAACGATAGTCTTGATGTTTATAATAAATAAACAACAAATTGCGAAACGGCAAATCCGCATAGTAACGTAAACAACAAATCAATCTTCATGTAAACGATGTTACGTCATATCTCACAAAATTATGAAACAACAAAATCAAAATTTCAGATATATTTTTCAGAATATTGTGCAGGTATAATAAAGAATAGCGTATGATACACGTGTATAAGAGCCAATAAAGCACTCGTGCCTTTAAAAGCTCGACGCTTTAATGACCTGTATCATAATATACTACTTCATGTGAAATAAATGCATTATTATTTATATTTATATCAATGAAAATTGTTCAATTTTTAATATTCCAAAGTACTATTTACTACAGTAAAAAATAGTGCAACACATACATAAAATAATATTACAAAGTATAGGAAGTGCAGAATTTGTTATTAATTTCATATGAAATTCCCTCGTACGAAAGCAGAATGAATCTGGTGTAGTCAAATATCCTGTTAATCCTTTTAAAGTTGACAAGGCGTAGGAAAATTTAATCAGTTTCCCTTATTGATAATGTAAGATTACAAACACATTTTCAATACAAGTTTCGAGTTCATCAGGGAAGTTACTATAGGACAGTATCGGACGTTAATGCCCAATATGCGTAAACTTCTAATGGAATTAACTAGACTTGTACTTTGCCCGGAATTTAAACAGTATATACAACTAATCTTATTCTCAACACGAGGCAGGAAACATGAACTGGCTAAATTAATGTGCTAATAAAGTTTTAAACAAAACTCCGTCAAATTTCTACAACATTTGTAAAAAAAAGTCCTGATGTGACCCGCACATTATCTCGTCCCTATTATATACAGGGTGATACTGAAAAACGGACCAGTCAAAATATCATTTTTATTTATAATTATTTTTTTAAAATTCTTGATATATTTGTGAACAAGGCTTAAGAGATCACAATTGATGGTATTTGACATGATGGTAGCGCATCCTGTTTAACCGAAAGACTTTTATTTTTCAAATGGAACACCTATACATCGTTATACAGAGTGACACTACAAACGGGCCACTCAAAATAACTTTTTTATTTATAATTATTTTTTAATTCAGTTTGCATATTGACATTAACTTTCATATTTCAAATGGGACACCCCATATATTTTTATATATTTGGAATCTATGTAAAATTACAAATTCAACGATATGTTTCAAGCAAATTTTAATTGAGGAAATAAATTATAAAAACGTAAGAGAAAATTATGCATATTTAAACTGGTAAGCTATATCAGGTAGGCTTTGACAATAAATTCATCATTTTTTTAACAAAATATGGATTCTTATACAAATAACTTACTCTTTAAGTAATTAACATAATATTATCTCAACATTTTTCACAGCTTCCCTGTTATCATGGCTTAGCAGGTTAATTATGCACCATTTTCTCTAACGTTTTTGTAATTTATTTCTTCAATAAAAATGCACTTCAAACATATCGTTGAATTCGTAATTTTACGTAGATTCCAAATATATAAAAGTATATAGGTGTCCCATTTGAAATATAAAGGTTAATTTCACTTCCGGTTAAACCGAAAGTGCTACCATCATGCCCAATATTTTGATTTGTGAGCCTATAAGCCTAGTTTACAAATATTTAAAGAGAATTAAAAAATAATTATAAATAAAAAAGTTATTTTGAATGGCCCGTTTTTCAGTGTCACCTGTATATTTCTACGTAAAACTTATGAATAATTAATCTGCTAAGCTATGATACCAGAGGCTGTGAAAACAGTTGAGATAATATTAAGTAATATAAAAGTTAATTGTTTAAATAGTTATTTTTGTAAAATTCTGTTACAAAAGAATGATCAATTTGTTATTACCGCCTGCCTGATATATCTTACTATGTTAATTTTTCATCATTTTCTCTTACGTTTTTGTAATTTATTTGTTGAATAAAAATGCACTTCAAGCATATCGTAATTTTACGTAGATTTCATGTATATAAAAATATATAGGTATCCCATTTGAAATATGAAAGTTAATGTTACTTCCAGTTAAACCGGAAGCGCTACCACCATGTCAAATATCATGGTTTGTGAGCCCCTAAGCCTAGTTTACAAATATGCAAACAGAATTAAAAAATAATTATAAATAAAAAAGTTATTTTGAGTGGCCCGTTTTTCAGTACCATTACAAAAGTTAGATAATAGTTATTTACGACATAAGTGGGATATAGACATTATTAACGCACGTATGGTGAATTGCCATACGAGCCCGTAGGACAAGTTAGTGGAATCACATACTACGTTAATAATGTAGTATCCAACGAATATTGTACAAAATTTTATCTATCACGGCATTCCATATCGCACTAATTTTAGATATGTAATAGTCTTGTTATCCCATTAGTGCGATAATGAAATTATTACCACACTAGAATTTCATTGTCACACTCAATGAGATAACAAAACTATTACATAATCTAAAATGAGTGCGATATGGTATCACTTATCCCACGGTGACAGATAAAAGATAGTTATAGTTATGTAGTATCAAAGACTTTATGATTCCCGTACCATAACAATGCAGTTGCCAAATTCGACATGTATGCAAAAAACTGGCATCCGTAGAATCCAATGGCGGCGCTGTAAGCTCACCTGTCGGCTCTCTTGGTCATGGTGTAAGCACCATAGAGTAATAGGGCATGTCAGATTTGTTTATATTTTGATAGAGTGCTTTCTAATACAAAAAAATGTTAACAATTAAAATGAACATGATTTTTATACTTTTGTTTAGTACAATCTTTTATGAAGACACATGGTGAGCAACAAGTCATGAAAGTCGATATTATTACTTGTGGCGTAACTCGACCTATGACGATTCTCTCTTGGAACTGCAATTTGTTGTAATATAGTATATTATTTAATGAGCATATAATTTAGGCTATATTACACGAGGATGAAGTTTAGAATACGCGCCATAAGCGAGTATTGTTATCATCCGACAGTAAAATAGCCATTATAAGCGAGTGAAATACTATACTTTATTCTTATTTATATCAAATTCATAGATTATAAATATATAATAAATATATTTTGTGTTGTTTTGTCACATATTGCAATGATATGCCTAATTGGTGCCACATGTTGACATGAGTAACTAACTTTCTTTATTAATAAGTTGAGTTGAGAGTATATTTTAAATTACTCAATCAATATTTACCTACAGAAGTTTATAAAAGTATCTATTATGCAATAGAATACAAAAAGGTGTCTCGTGGATTATGAATATTTCATATTTCACTACTTAGTATCACTAGCATAATGTATTTGAAGTTGGCTATATTATGTACTTCTAATCCAATAGTTGTAGATTAACTGTTTTACACATTTAAATTCTGCACAATATAAATAGTAAAATCAATGAAACTATAAATTTTATTTGTCAACACTGGCAATAATTGCATTAAAAATAAATACTTGCAAACATTTATTTAATACATTAAAGTTTGGCGATATCTTTAAATATTTTTTTCCATTTATTCAATTAATAAATTTTTCTGTTCTGTTAAAAATTATGGAATTATATACCACGAATAATTTTTGTTGTATTTGCATAACCTTTAATTCAGTACATTATGTTCATTCTCTTTACTCGTAGTTCTATATTTTTTCAAACATTTTCAAACAAAATTATAAAATAAAAGCATGAGAACTTCTTTTTGTGTTAAACGAAACGATGGTTTGCAATCTTTACATATTTGACAGGGACTAATAGTAGCCATTAATTAAGTTTCCTAAACTTCCGCTGGTGTCGTATACTTTTTCATGGGATTACGGGTCTCAACAGCAATAGACAAAAATAATATTATTATATTTATTGGTTCTTCTGTCATTTTAAAATGCAAAATACAATGAAATTTCTTTTAGTAAATATCTCTAATTACCAATTTTGATGCAAAAGCTTTTAAAAAATATTTGTTGTTAAAATAGAACAAGTATTATAGCGAACTTTTTTATTTTTGTGGCTAAAGCATTTTTGCGATGATCTCTGCCTGCCGGGTGATTTTGTTCCCCAACTTCTTCGCTCACGTCAATCCAAAGTTGTTTAACATTTGCCGAATTCCACGTTCGGCTTTACATGGTGTAACACTTTACTCTTGCTTGTAAATAACTAATGAGTTTTTCTGTAACGCGGTTTTCCAAACTTGCCGTAATTAACGTACTTCTGACTCCTCTTAAATTAAATACACGAATGTTTTAGTATGCCTAACGCGCTTCTAGTTTGAATTTTATGTTGAACTTCTTTCATGCAATATAAATGTGTGAAAGAGACGTTGCCGTGCTTCTGAATTTTTAAATTCGAACCCTGGAAGGCGACACTAACCATATCATGTAATTAATTTAAAAATACATGGGGTGAACACGCGTAAAACCGAGAATTTAGCAGAGATTTTCATGAAAAAGGATATTTTCCTCACTTTTTCTACTAAAGAAATATATGTAAGATCACGCTTCAACGTAGATATAATATATAAGAAGTGATGAAAAAGTGGAGTTGCAATATAAATCGTAGTATACAAATACATAAATATAAGGGCAACAGAATTCATTAGAAAAAATTATAATTAAAATCAAACTAGTAATTCGATAAACATGTGCTTTACGTGTGTCTTTTGTAAAACTGTTCTAAGTCTTTAACATCATAAAATGTTAGAATGGAACATTCAGTACCAGTGGACAAAAAGACGAGGCTAAGTCAATAATTAATGTACAGTGTATCTGCCGTAAGCGGACCGCCATTACCTACTAATTTTCTTATTTGAAGATATGTATAGAAAGACAGTTAAATGGACAAGGTTGGGCGATATTATACGAGAAATTTAATGGTGAAAAATGCAAAACAACTGAACATCATATTCGCGACTTATTCAATAAAATAAATAACATTTTTTTAAATGGAATGCCATATTGAAAGCGATATCGTTTAAAAGATTTTTATCTATCTAAATATAAAAGTTCAGTATCACTATGCCTCTAAAATTAAAAACAAAATAGTTATTTCAAGTTGAAATTTAAATATTATACTTCTTATTTTAATACTAATATTATATTATTACTTCACACATACGTTGTTTGTGTACGAATATCAATAAATATTCGTATACAAACAACGCATGAATGGACAAAAAATTCGTGTTCGTTAGCAAATATTCGATATTTTTTGTAACCGAATACGAATGTTTTCAGTGCCAAGTCGGTAAATCAACAAACGTCAAAGACACGAACAATCGCTTATGTTCATTCGCGCTCACATTTACACCGGCGTTGACAATTTTTTCTTCATTTATAGACAATTTTTTAAGAATAAATCAGTAATTTTACCTACTTATTTACAATGCATTAATAAAATAATTCCAAAACTCTAAGTATTATTTTGGTGATGCTACTTGAAAATCAGAAATAATTTATGTTTGACGTCGTGTCAGAATCATTTGCATGTCCAAGGTCACTTTGAAAACATTTTCCGATTTTTGTTGACTGAATTCGAATATTCAACTACAGGGGAATGTGCGGATAGATAGTTCCTACTATACATTCGTACATGAATATTCACCAACAAACAATCGCCAAATTAACGAATATGCATATACGCATGTGGAGCAGGGGTGAACAAAACAAAATTTTAAAAACCAAGTCACTTATGAAAAGTAATTTCATATAATTATGATTAAAAATTGCAAAACACAATAATTAAACCGAATATTTTATTTTTGACTGTATTTCTATGGGTTGAAATGAAGAGACAAACCATAGAAACCAGATCAGCCAATATTAATAAGCTGTAGGTGATTTGCAATCAGTGTTTTGTTTTACAAAATTATGGTGTAAAATTAAAATTTTAAAAGTTATAATTGTTATAAATCGATTATTTATTAAACTTTATATTATGCATATAATATAAATTTGACGAAAATAGATGTTAAAATTAAATGGAATACTTGTATACTTGTTGGGCACGAATAAATAAATAAGCAGGTAATTTATATTTTTATAACTTTTTTCGTGGTTTTTTATTGTTCTTCTCGAAATATCAGATATAACTACATTTTTGCACGCTTAGTAGTTTCCTTAATTTTCTGTCAAAGATGGGGTTTCGTTAATCTGTTCATTGCCATAGGGATCCAAATATTGGTACAAAGTACAAACAGAAAGCGAAGTAGCCAAGACTTCGATAGTGGAACAAACCTAATTACATAAAATCAAAGTCCGTGCAGGCTGTTTAAAAGCTTAATCTTATATATATAAGATTTTTTCTTAATGTTATAGAATCGTTGTTCTAGATGTAGTTTGTTATAAACTATCCTAATTGTAAACAGTTCTCTTGTTGTGGTGGCACTTTGATTATATTATACATGCGTTGATTACTGCGTTCCTGGCTGCATCCACTGGCCGTAATCATGTAAATTAGATATGCTAATGGCGAGCGAGCTGTCCGCTGAGTCTTTGCGTTTTTTACCGGGAACCGGGATGACGGCACATCACGTACAGGGTATTTGGCATAATTTATAAACAGGGTTTCATAATACCTAGCGTCGCTACGTGTTGTATGCTGCCTTATGAAAAATGTAAATGAACCGAGGTCCAAAATGACCGAACTTCACGGCGGATTTTACTAAGGAATGCGAGCAGCTCGCTATTTTATCTAATCAGAATTTCCATACAATATGAGTATACAAAACATACTTCCACAAATATAATAAACACTATAGGAGTATTTATTGTAATACTTAAACTAAAAAAAGTCATCAATTAGTAATTGAATTAGTGGATTTGAGGGTTCTTGATAGTATTTTTTTTAGTTTGAGAAGAGTTAGTTGGCCTTTTATTTTAAATAGTGGATACTAATTTACTCAAAAACAGAAACAATTTTTTGTTAAGTACCGATAGTTATTATTCAAGAATTAAATGTGGACTCCTAGGTAGTGTATTATACCGATAGTGTTTAGCCTACATTTTTTTCTTAAGTTGAATTTTATATTCTTTGGCTATCAAAATAATTCAAAACCTCCATTTTGTAAGTTGTACTGTACTTGGACCAACCGATTTAATTTCAAATTAGAGTTAGTACAGCTAAAATGCATTAGCTATCTTTGCTTCGTAAAATATAGGTATGTTTGTTTCCCCAAAGCAATGAACAAAAATAATATTACTTTCAATTCTTTCAAGTTTGACTTTGGCCCGATTTATGAATACAAAAAATCTAAAGTTTGAAAAGGCGAGAGAAAAATTATTTTTTGTGCCCCTGGTTAAAATAAGTAGTTTTACCTCTAAATCATTCAGAAACACTTTTTTACAAGCCTCGGCCGGTAAAAAAGACTTTTATGGTTGTTAAAAGTTGTTATTAATCGGGTAAAATGTCAACTTATAAGTATTTTCAACACAAGAATTATCAAAATGTGTACAATTTTTAATATTAAATTGTTACTTATAACTTAAATAAACACGTGTTAAGCTAAATAAAGTAATTATATTTGAACTTGCTAATTTATCAAATTATATTTGTATATCCATATCATTTGAAATGTTTCAAATCTTCTGATGTTACCAACATAAAAATCCCATTGCATTTCATTTTGGACAATAAATAAAATTCATTTAATAAGTTTAGGGAGAAATCGGCACAAAAAATCTTTTGTATTACACGTCCATAAACTGCTTTGCTTGTATTTAAAAGCTATCAAAATTTACTCGCACTTGCAAAAGTACTTTTTCTAGACTAGTGATACAAATACTTATTACATTATTTTATTTTTTATTCTTTGCCGACGAATATATTTGGTCGGAGCGTATGCATGGGCTATTTTGTGATTGAAATTAACTTTTTTTTTTGATCTGCATTGTTACTCGATGTGTAAGTATACAGCATTATTCTTTATTTGAAATTTGTTATTGCGTACATATTTTTTAAATTTAAATTGTATAAACAAAGAGATTTACATTTTGCGATACTTTCTCGTCATTTAAGAAAAATATATTTCAGTTACTAAAAATTCGTCTTTCTGAGGTTTGTTTCTCTGTCAATAATATGTAAAGTTTTCATTTTGATGTAAAGGAATGTAAATTACTGTTTCTGTAGAAAGCATACAATCAAAATAATTTGATTTTTCACTTAATTCGCTCGAAGAAACTAACTTTAAATTACTTTCAAACTATTTGTTTGTATTTAAGTACACACGTACACAGACATTGATGTTCTGTTGATACAAGAAATTTAGTAATTTATTTCTGTTTGTTTAACGTAATATCTAACTAAAAGTTTCGAAAACCGAAAGCATATCTTTTAGCATATTATCTACTTTGCCAATATGAAAGTTTTTAAATTTAAGTGGCAACAAAGATTGTCAGTTTGTTTAGAATATGCTACGAGTAAAGCAATATCTAGAAGTGGGACAAATAATAGAAATATTTAAATTCAAAGGGATTACAAAATTTTTACATAAAACTTTCTATGAGTGAAGTCCAATGTTTTGGAAAAGGTATGAATGTACCTTTATATATATAATAGTACCTACATTAAAAACAAGTATCATAAGGCAATTTGTTAACGCACGAATCCAAGTTTGGAAAACGAACTGCGAGGTAATTTTAAAATGGGATTTTTAAAATATGCGACTTGTCTATATATGACTTGGTATTTTGTTTCAGTTATGTTGGTGGCGCTTCCCGCTAAACTCTTGAATTTTCATATTTTGACGGTTTGTGTATTGTATGTTGTGAATATTATCTCATTTTATACATTGATACATTGTATCAAATTGTGCGCTTATAGATCTTCTAAACCAGGTGTTTGCAGTGTTTTTATAGACTCATAAGAATACCGAAATAGAAAAAAAAGACGTTGCATCGTTACTGTTTTCTGCAATACACTTTGAAACATAAAAATGATACATAGATTTGTTTGAAATACTTATTTTTTTATAATCTTTTACTACAAGGATTACTGTTATTTTAAATTTATAAAAAACTCAAATGTAATTATTAACTGTTTTATAGAGTTATTTTATATCATTTAATGCTCTGGCGCGGTCATATGATTTATGCTGCGGGTATAAATTCATATGCACTGTCGAAGATCAAATATCCTAATTGGATGAAGGGGTATTTAGAAACTCGGCGTAAATTTCCATTGGATCTAGGATCTAGGGTAAGAGTTGGTAAGGGACGATATAATATAAAGATATGAACATTATCCGAGGTTATCTGATAGTATCAAGTCTAATCTGATAACTGTTGTATCAATTCTAGAAACCTAAAAAAGCACCCGCTTCCGACGATATAAGTGGTAGGTGTACTTTTTGTTCACTCAAGCAAGGTCGCAAATATCGCCTAGCCTAACATGCAAGAAATGTTCATTATATGTTTATACATAGCACTCTAGTAAAGTTATAACTTATAATATTTGCTTAAATTTATGAATCTTGATTTATTTACAGTTAACAATTGAATTTGTTTTACATTTTTGATCTGATTATTTTGACTTGAATAAATAACAATATCTGCTGCTATTCCTTTCTTATTGCATGCTTAAGTAAAAATTCGCCACTTAAATTCTAATATTTTAAATTTATGCCTGGGGTACGAAATTACCCCTGTAGTCGGATTAAGCGAAAAATTCACCCTCCCTTACGAAGGTTAACATAAAAGGAATAGGTAAGAAAACTCAGCATACCAGGACTTATGTAGTTTATTAGTAAGTATTTGATGATATCACTTACAAATGTTACAAAACATTGAACCGTAAGCGATTCATTTATCCAATTTCGAAGATAGATGTTCAAATGCCGACAGTCTACGAATTTTTCACAAAAATCTGTATTCGCTAAATAAATATAAATATATCGTCATAGCAACTATCTACTTCAATTAGTTGAGGTCGGCAGGTAATAATGATATATCTGTACGGTTTAAAGCGCTTACCAAGTTTCACGTCGATTGGAATCGAAACTGGGCCGTCCAATACATAAGCGGTCACATAACATATACAGATTATTTATTTATTATTTTACTAGTTCGTTCTCTTTATTTCCTCTAGGATAAACCTAGATAGATGCTTCAATTTCTGATCAATATTTTGTAATTTATCTATCTATTATTTTGTAATCTAATTCAGGAATAGGAAGAAAGCAATATGAAACAACGTTTGATTTGAGCAATTTACCAATACAGTTTTTAAGGTTGAAATGTGTTGTGATCATGCAAGAGATGTTCCGTTCCGATCCGAGTTAAGGCTCGGGGTAATTTAAGTAAACAAGGGATGAACCAGTAGCAAATGAAATTTGTGTGATTAAATTCGATTGTAAAACAAAATAAGCGCCCTCGAATTGCGATTCAGTGTCCGTTGGTTGAAGGCAGTACGTGATTCCATCATCTTTAAAACGGACAGTAGGTGAGCCTCGTTCCGTGCAATATTGATTAAATCAGAACAAGTAGGTGTCTAAAGATAGGAGCTGGCGGCACGCATACCTGTTTTATAATTTCTTCGTGATACACGCCGTATTAACCGCATAGTACTTCGTTAAGATCTTCCCGATAACTATCAGTCACGAATGGTGGAGGTATACTTATGCCAGTATGCATTAGCGGCTATGACCGACGATTCGTGTCGTGTCTTCCACCCGTGCCTTTTATTACCTAAATAATTACACACAACAGGATACCTGCACCAGAACAGAATTCATTTCATAATTCCCCTCCGCTAAATTTAATTACTGCTGATATTTATGTTCTTGCTCATGGCTAAATATTTACTGACTACTTTACGATTCTGTTTAACTTGCAGACGCATTACTAATTCACTATTCCATTACTAGATAAGATGGAAATGTACACTATCATGCATACGTTATTATTGTTGGTACACTATCAACATCAACACTTGAAACTGGAACGTATGATTTACTACCTTCATTTTAATTAACGTTGTACAGTAAAAAGTGACATAATTAGAGTTGATTTGCGTACCATACGTTAGCACTACTGACAATGGCTATGTTATTTCAAATAATTTTATATTCCAAAAAAAATAATTCTAAATTTCATTAATAAATACGTTTCTTAGTACTAGTTTTTTTGTTTATTCTTTTTTTAAAATAAATAACACCCAATAATTTCTACAAGCTATATTTCATTTTATAAGGTTTTTACCTCTCGCTAAGAGAGGTATTGGATTCATGCTAAAAATCGCATATTCAGATTTTATTGAATAAGCACGATTTAAGGTCCATAGAATCCGATTTTAACATTTTTACAATGATGTGTGTGTGTGTGTGTGTGTGTGTGTGTGTGTGTGTGTGTGTGTGTGTGGATGTGTGTGTGTGAGGTTGTTGGAGATTTCTCAAATTCTATAAGAGTAAAGACCTGTTTGACTACGGATTCCTCAATCTTACAGTAATGGGAAGAGTTGAATAGGTTCTGGTAACAATTGGACAACCGGAAGTGGTAGTTTAAAAAAAAAAATCTAAATATTATTTTTTGAAAATTTGTTACTACAAAAATTAAAGATAATTAAATTCTCAATCTGACACATTTAATTTTTTTTATCATATATCGTATAGGTTTGGAGATATAGTATATAATAATATAGAATAATCTATTGTAATAAATCTCGTTGCCAGAAAAACAGTTGCGATATTAAAATTTTTGTAATTGACAAATAAATGCAAAAAGTCAGTGTTAGTTCTGGGAGGTATGAGTACATTTAATATATATTATTGTATTATTAATTAAATATTTATTTAAATTGAAGGTATGTCAATATTACATATATCCTTAAGGAATACCGCTAATACCGTCAATGAATTTGAAGTATTTTGAACATATTAGAATAGTAGGATAAAATTTCTCATAGAACGAAAGAATAGAAACAATTTAAATTATTCGTGTGTACAAGAAATGTTAAATTCGTTACTTATAGGGCGCGAGCAGCCATGTGACTTTGTTGGCCTTGGCAAGCAGATATGAGGATTCGTGTCAGAATGACGGCCAGTAGTTATTTACATAAATGTCACAATTGTCATATGTCATAATTTTTCATTCAAAAATTCTGTTTACTTGTCATCCATTAGTATGGAATATACTTGTCGAGGAAAATAATCCACATGGATTTGGAAAATCATAATGTTTCGAATGAAAACTTATGATACTTGACACCTATGTATATTACCAGCTGTCATTCTGACACGGGCCCCCATATCTGCTTGCTAAGGCCAACAAAGTCACATAACTGCTCGCGCCCTATGCAAGATAAAATGAAAATGGCGAGAGGTTTTGTGCTGGCCACAACAGATTTTTTCAGGTTGATGACGTGCGTCTTCTGCTTATTCATTTTAACTATAGCACATCTAGAGGTCTAGCGTAGTGTAGTATCAAATTAACAGCTGGCATGTCATTTTTAAACATATTAGCAGTCATTATTTAGCTGCATCGCAAAATATAAGGGTTTCTCTGATACTAAACCAAAGATAAATAAAAGTAGAATGAATCTCGTCAACAAGTATAAGCAATCGGTCACGTTTCGCATTCCTTAACTTTTTATTCAAATTAAGAGGTTGTTCCTATGTTTCCGCTGAATTAATTTTGGAAAAATATAGGTAGCCATATCTAGCGTTTTTACTCAGCTGTTGTAGCTCATTTTTAACGCTAGATTGCTAAATTAGTACTATCCTCGTCTAGTAATATCATTT
Source organism: Harpalus rufipes (assembly GCA_951394225.1). Taxonomy (NCBI): domain Eukaryota; kingdom Metazoa; phylum Arthropoda; class Insecta; order Coleoptera; family Carabidae; genus Harpalus; species Harpalus rufipes. Next base: position 38,981,556 of record OX596280.1, on the reverse strand, counting down.
ATGATAATTGACAGTATGACGATAATTCAGAATTGATGCATTAAATACAATTAGAACAATGTTTGTTTTGTTCAGTCGTACACGCAGAATAAAAAACAATATTGTATTCAACGAAGTTAAAAATTGAACTATACATAGTCAAAGAGTACACATTTATAGTATTGGAAAATTTATTACTTTTAATTCATGAGCACATTTTGTTGTATAAATTTGTATATGTTTAGTATTACATCTAATATACTTTCAAACTTCCAAGAATTTATAGATATCTTTTGTGTTTGATTTCACCAAAATGCTCCTCCTGTAATAATCTATAAAAAATACTGTAATATTTAAAAAATACCTATGTCATAATAATGAAAAATCTTTGTATATTGTATTATAAGATAATGCGTACAGTAAAAAATGTATAAAAAGTTTGTACCTACATACAGTAATATTTTTGAAAGATGTCCGATCAAGGTCTTCTATGAATTGTATGAATTCAGATTTTTGCTCCGCCCATTCTGACAAATTCAGTAGTGTAGTTTGCTTAGTTTTTATGAGGGTACTTAAGAAACTACTGTTATTTTATTATTGTAAAAATATATGTAACAGTAAAAGCATTCAAAATTCAAAAATAAGTCAACTGGTAAGCTTATTAGCAAATGTAAAACCAAATATGTGAAAAATAAGATACTGACACAATGTCAGTGTCACTGACACTGACAGAAAATAACGTTAGTCGGACGGCTATGAATCAAGGTAATGTATCATAATTAATAAATAAACTTACGTTACAGCGAAAGTATTATCAACAACGAGCATCGTTTTAAAGTGGAATGTCGTAACTTAGTTGAAACAATATGAATTTTTGAAAGACAAGCGTGTTATATCCATCCTTATCACACACGCTTACAGCCTTTGCAAAGGAAAGAGATAAATGTATGCCAATTTGTTAATTTGTTCATGATACAGATAACCTTGATCGGACATCTTTCAAAAATTTTACTGTACTCGTATCTACAAAACTTCGTTCTGAATCGAGTTATGCCAAAATAGTTTCCCTGAGATCTGCAATAAAAGCCTTTGGAATATCTTGGAAAATTCTTGTTTATTTGGAAACTAATCTATTGCAATTAATAAATCATTATCAAGGTCTTTACTTTATGGTTTCCAAGGGGTTAGTGACGTCGTATAATGATGTACAATCTACGTCACTATTTAGTAACTTTTAAGTCATGTAGTTTAATTTTAGTATTATACGCTTGTTTCCAAGTAAGTAAAGAAATGTCGACTAGATGGCAGTGCTCTAGTTTAAAGCGCTCTTTGTGAATTTCAATAGTTTCATTTGTGATCTAGTACTGTTCTCTCGTTTGTGTCGAGTGCGCTACATTTTATTCTTATTTTCTTTATTTTTAAAATTTTTGTCATTAGTTTATTTTTATGTTACTATTAAAGTTAGTTTTAGTTGGTTTTTCTTTTTAGAGTAATGTAAATTTAATTTAGTTCTTTTAGTATAATAGGTTATTTTTCAATATTTTTAGTTTAAATTAAACTTTTTAACACTGGTCATAAAATAACATTTTTAACCCTAAAAACAAAAATTAAAAGCCCGCTTTTAATAGATTTCTAGAAAAAACTCCATAGACAGTTAAAGTTTGATATTTCTGACAAATACTTTTATCACCGAATAGCATTAGAAATATGATTTTATCGAGTTATTATATAGGTATCAAAGCCATCGTTTTTCTGCCAGCGGCAAAGTAAAACTTTACTGTCTAATAATTTTCAATATATCATTCAAATTAATTTTTACAATGCAACCCCGTACTTAACAATGATAACGATTATGGAAATAACATTCAAGTCTGATATTTACATTTCTGGTTTAACTGACCGTTAACGTAACTGGCAGATTAAAAAACAATGTTGCATCGAAAAATTGACAATTTATATCGATGATATATTTTTATAGTATCTATAAGTTAAATTAGTATGAAACACCTACAGATTCGCCACACCAAGTATCATTTTAGCTCCTTTGTTAAATAAATAAAAAGTAGGCGGAAAAGTATGAGAATGTAGTAAAAGGAGAAACATTATGTAGAAAAATTACGTTGCATCGAGCAATAATAATAAGTGAAATAAACGTAATGTCAGTTTTTATTTGAATTCTAATAATTAGGTTTAGTACCAAACATAACTTTGTCCACTTAGATTTTTAAATATGTAAATTAAAAACTAGATAATGCTTTAGCGTAAAATATGTAACCATTTTACTATTTTAAATCGCGTAATGAGTTCTCCGGCGCCCGTTGAAAAATGAATGCAATAAATTAGAATGAACGAAGTTCAATTCTTAATTAAATTCCGGTTTTCGAGTGCATTACAATGTCGTTATAAAAGTGTAATAATCATGCATAATTCAGTATTTATGAAAGTTTACAATCAATACCGTTTCAGGAAATTTCCATTTCTGATCATTATGTTTATTCCGTAGTATTTCAGTCTCGATCTACCCGAGAAGTTTGTTTAATAGGATCAATTTACTTCCAAGTCTCTATCAGTAAAACTTTTTCAACCAAGAGTTTTCTTGACGTTAAAGCGTTAGTACTCTGCATATCATGCTCGACGCTCAATTCGAAGTACTTAGTTCAATTCTACCGACCAATCACTTCCATACGTACCTATGTAAACAATATATATATATATATATATATATATATATATATATATATATATATATATATATATATATATATATATATATATAGGATGTATCAAGATAATGGAACAGTGCCTTTTATTCATGTATATGAAAAGTGATTAAGATATTTTCTAAAACAAGGTAGGGGAGGGGGCATATTTTTAGCATAACTATTATTATTTTTGAGCCATTGGTACTCAACTTATGGATCAATTTTATATTTTTTTAAATGGTATATATTTTTTATTAACTCATTAAATAGCGAATTTTCTTCTCAATTCAACAATATAATAATAGCATACCCTTACATTGCGAAAAATTTGATAATAATTAATTCAATATTAATATTTTCATTTATTTAAGTAGGCTTAGCAAACATTCAACTATTAGAACAAAAGAATTATTTTTTTTGTCACTGTTATTATATTATTTTTTGGAAATCTTTCAAATTTAGTTATTTTTATTTCGCGTAATTTCTATTTAGTCTTGCGTAATTAGGATAACTTTCTGCAATGTAAGGGTATGATATTATTATATCGTTGAATTCAGAAGAAAATTCTCTATTCAATGAGTTAATAAAAACTATATAATGCCATTTAAAAAAAATGTAACATTGATCCATAATTTGATTACCATTGGCTTTAAAATAATAATGGTTGTGTCCCCCTCTATGCCTTACAAAATATCATAATCACTTTTATTGTGTAACTTTTCATATACATGAATAAAAGGCACTGTTCCATTATCTCGATGCACTCTGTATATATATATTACGAGTTTAAAAAATTCTTTGGTAGAAGTGGACAAGATAAGCCTGGAAAATTAAAATCAAGTGAATATGTAGTATCGTTATTGAAACAAGTTTTTAGTGTGAACACTCGATTTATTTAAAACCATTGAAGTATGTATAACCGTAGTGAAATTATATCAAGTATTGTTATTGAAATTCGATCGCTGTTTATAATATCTTGTATTTCATATACTCCGATATATTAAACTATACTCTTATTCGAGGTTTGTATTACAAACGTTCAGTTAAATTTAGTTTCATAGTAAATTTAATAAAATGCACCAATACGAATTAATTTCCATGTTCTTATGAAATTTGAATAATTGCTGTCAGAAATTCACGTTACATTTATTCACTTAATCAAATTTACTGTGGAACTAAATTTAAATGGACGTTTATAATACATTGAATATAGGTACATTGTTTTCGAATTTAAAACGAAACATGTTACAAAATTGAAATAATAATCTCATTTTAATATCGTTTATTGCAATCGTACGTATGACTTAATTTTCTCCGTTCATTATAAATGTGCTATCATTTGTATCTCGTGATTTATATTTTTGTTTTTTGCTAGTGGTTTTAAAAATATTGTCATATCTTTTTACCTCCCGCTACCCTTGGTAAGGGAGGTATAGGGATCGGGCTAAACATCGCATATCGAAATTACGGTAAATGACCACGTTTTAATGTCCCTAGAATACGATTTTAACATTTTCACGATGATCTCTTTGGATGTGTATGTGTGCATGTGTTTATGTGTGTATATGTGTGTGTATGTGTGTGTATGTGTGTGTATGTGTGTGTACGTGTGTGTATATGTGTGTGTATGTGTGTGTATGTGTGTGTATGTGTGTGTATGTGTGTGTATGTGTGTGTTTGTGTGTGTATGTGTATGAGTGTGCATTCTCTGGGCGCTCTAACTCAAATATTTTCATTCAGAAAATTTGGAACCATGTACCTTATATGGAAAGAAGCCATTCGATTTTGGTGTAAATCGGATAACTAGAAAAGGCACTTTATTGAAGCCCAAAATACTTTTTCTTCAAAAAATAACTTTAAATGTTATTTTTTCGCAATTTAAGTTATTATAAATATTAAAGATTATTAAATTTTCTATATATTTTATGGATAAATCCGTAAAGTACACATATTTCGGTAATGGTTATGACATATTTGTACCATGCGGGCGTTTATCAGGCGTCACCTTACGTGCACTAGTTGCAGGCGTAGAGAGTGCACCACAGGGTAAATTTTGTGCTATTCGAAATATTTGAATGTGCATATTTTTTATATTAATTTTATTTAAATATGACTATACTCCATTAACGATAACGAGAGAATTGGATACTACTCGTAATTCTTGAACAGAGACAAATCATTATTTTGTTTCGGCTATTTGACCAATAGAATGACTTGTTACTAGTTCCAAATTCTCTCGTTATCATGAATGGAGAATATTATAAATTTTCCACGAGTGGGATGAATAAATACATGCACTTTTTACATAAAATTAGAGTACCATGAAAGATATTTAACAAAAAAAGTATGACAAGTAATTAGCAAAAGAAAAGTATTCATTACTTTCTTTCATGACGTTCTTATTCTGCGTAAAAATACAACGTGTATCGATTTCTTCCATTCATGGTATTTTTACAATAGTCAAGTTTAAATAAGTATTTTTATATAGGGTGTTATTTAAGTATATGTACAACGCTTAACTGATGGTGGAACTAACCCCATAGATAGTAAATTTAGCAACAATTTTTGTTTTACATGCTTTCTATAAGAACTGGAGGCCTTTAGAACTGACCGATCTTGTCGTAGTTCAAAATCTGGTAAAAAAGTAAAAATCAATGTGCTTTCTGGGAAAAAAAATGATTATCAAAACTGACGTGAAACTCCTTTTTGCATTAGCGTACAATTTGTATTCGGTTTATTAAATATCAAAATGCCAATTACCTTGCTGATAAACATGTAGTGATACACGCGAGACGAGACGAGAAGAGATATATAATATATCGATCTCGTATCGTTTTCGGATCTGTAATCTCGATCTCGCTCTTGTTCCCGCACATTTTTTTGGAGTTCGTCTCCTTCTCGTGCAAGACTCTTGCGAGAGTCTCGCTCTAAAAATAATCGCTTGCGCACTGCGTATTTACATCAGTTTAACTACAAGAGACAAGTTCTTACCGTCGTTTGTGTATTTGCAGTCGTAGACCATAATAAATAGAAGAGAAACTATATTCTAGTCACCAAATTTTTGCAATACGAACATATTTTCGGGTACTAGAAAATGTGATGTTACTAAATAATTTAATTTGTCTCTAAATTAACTAATCACCAAATTGTAATCTCTAAATTATTTCAATACGAACATGTGTTAATGCTTTCCTGTTATCCGCAAAATTAATGAAAAATTAAAAAAAAACTTTTTTATAACTAAAGCTATACTTTATTATTAAATGTATGTCACCATTTCAGTAGGAGTCATCAAAAAACCGCTGCACTGGGAACCCGCCCATAATCCAATCACTCCACTTCGCTCCGTGTTAGCTCCCATCGACGCTTAATATAACATCCCTAACTTTTCAGGGACGGCAAGAACTTTATTAACCGTGGTTTTAACTGGAATGAAGGAGGGGCTGAAATGTTGGACAGAAACTAGTTTTGTTACATGCAAAATCAATTATTTGTTTTATTTTGCATTACTTCACCCTGAGACCAATGGGAATTTTAGAACATGGCGCGAAACGGAGTGGTTCAAACCTTTGACATTTGTATTTCTAAAAATTTTTTGACACGTCAAAAATGTTATTACCAGTGTAACTGATTCACTTTTAAAACACTGGTGTTAAAAGTAACAATAATCTGTCACTTATAAACACTGGTGACATAAAATGATTTTTGTGCCGATTGACGTTGAAAGTACCATTTTTGACAGTTAACAGTCTGTAAAATGTCACTTTTACTGTTTGGTAGTAAATATATTTACATAGCAACCGTTCAACAAATGCATAGTAAAATAATTTGATGGCGATAACTTTCCAAATAGGTATTACAAATAATCACTAAATTAATATTAATACTGAAATCGGCAAAAAATTATGTGTTCAACACGGCACTAAACACAGCTTGGCAGCATTCACTGTCACGGGTTCGCCTCGGCAATGAAACGGCAGCCTCTGCTATTAATATGGTATTTTAGTCCCTAGTTAAACAAATAATATTTTTAACCCTTAAAAACAAACATAAATAAATATATCATCACGGCATATTACCCATTGCTGGGTGTGCCAATCTGCTTTGTACACAGATATCGGTAATGATGAAATATTTGTACCGTGCGGGCGCTGACCAAGCGTCACCTCACGGGCACTCATTTTTGTGCCACTAAAATTCGAAGTATTTTTTGGCGTCGGTCGGTATCGAACCCGGGTCCCCAGATTCACGACCAGACACTCAGGCACACGGTCACGAGACTCCATTGGACAATACCAAAAACAAACATTAAAAACCTAATTTTAATAGATTGGTAGAAAAAAAATATTATCTGTGCATTACATTAGTCTGGTAAAATAGAAATTGTTTGTTAATTTGAACCTAATTTTAGCTCTTCCTATAATTCTTGAGTGGTGGTTAATTTAAATGAACATTCTTCATAGTTTAATTTAGACTGAATGATCAGTAATTTAAATTTGTTGTAAATATTTTACTATGCTGTAAATCAACTTTCGAATTTATATCTAATTTAAAAATCGTGTGGTTAGAATGGATTGTCCTATTTGTATTGAGTACTCGAACTATACTCGTACGAATCGGTTTTGCAGTGAACACCTACTGTACGACGGAAGAAGAAGAGTTTACTTCCACATAAGTGAGGATAATTGATAAGGGCTACTAGTTCTTCACTATCCACTAATTGCTTCAATTATCTTCTCATTTGTGCGGCGGACAATGAATCAGTCTTGATGGCTTCCATTTCTTTTTTGCGGAACAAAGCGTAGAATTCATTCGCTCGGTGACCCAAGGTGGAAATGATTTATTCACAAAAATAATACACAAAAACACCGGCAACTTTAATGCAAAAACGCTCGCGACGGTATTAATTTCAACTAATTTTTAGTTGGAATAGTTTTAGAAAAAGCTTTCTCTAATGGCTTGCGCAAGGATGGATTCATAAGGACTGCAATTATGTTTTAATGCTGCTATTCTTTACTTTCATGTATAAATGAATTTCATAATAGCGGGGATATTATCATATAAAGAATGTTTTCATATACTCCACTCAGCGTAATGACGTAGATGCCTCATAAGATATGCCATAGTTTCACCAAGGGTTTTATATACTATATTTTATTAAGTATGCGATGACAGTGCGGAAATATTTAAATATGCGATAACAGTTATAACAAATTGCAGTTTTTAAATGGAGTATATGCTAGTGCTACGATAGCAGTAAACACCTATACAGAGTGAACAAGAGAATCCGTGACATAGGCGTATTACATTACAAGATTATTCTTGCCGCCTTTGGTTAGAACTAATTAGAAGTTAATAAAACTGTTTGCATTTCGCGTCGCTTCTAATTTTTAGTTTAATTCTTAACTAATGATTAATAAACTGTCCTGACATTCCAAAATTTTTGGTTCCCGTGTAAACTTAACTTAAAAACGTGATAAAAACAGAATTAGTACCTATGCAATATTTCAAGAATAAGCATTGATAAATTGTCAAATATCAATTTTTCTACATGTTAAATGTTTATTATTTTTTAAATAATTGCGTACTTCAGACTTAGGACCAATCTTACAATGTCCACTTAAAATATCATCCCAGACAAACAAATAATATTATACCGGATTATTGAGAGCAATGATAAAATGTCATTTGGTTTTGTAAATTCTAATTTTAACTGGAGCCGGAAGTTATTAAATTTTCCTTTGGCCACGAGAACAGTAAATTAAAAAAAAAACACCCAAGAATTCAGAATTCAGTTTTACTGGACAAATAATATTTTACGTAAACTGTTAAATGTAGATTGAAGAAGGCCTTTAGGTTCACATGATTTATTGTTGTGAAAACGTAAGACTTCACACATTAAGACATCCTGGAGTTATTGAAGCTGTTGCGGATGGATTGATGCAGAGCGAACCCAAATTTTTTTTTTATCATAGAATCAACAAAATTTTCAATAAAGTAACATCAGACTCGAATATTACAATATCTAATAGTAGTGCCGCTAATTCTAAACCCCTCTTCACAAATCTAAAAGATAATATTGAACTTGCCAACCAAAAGAACGTCATATACCAAATCAAATGTTAAAAAAATATTATATCAGCACCATTGTAATACTTTAAATGAAGACCATATTGCCTTATGCAGACATCATTGACAAAATTTCAAAGAGTTTAAGGTTTTGGAGAAAACACCTAATAAAGATACACGGCTTTTATACGAAACATGTTATATTAATATGAATAAAGTTAACAGAATTAACAATCAAACAGACAACAAACAAAATTTAATTCATCTTAAAAATATTTACAATACTATTAGATTTTACCGCTAGTTTTTAATTTTAGTCACTTTTCATTTGGCCAGCCTATGTTTGTTACAAATTAGTTTGACGTGTCTTTTGGCGGTTAACTCACAATATGTGTTGTTCAAATGTACAATCATTTTTAAGTCTTTTAAATGACGATTTTTGAAAAAAAAAAATTAAGCTCAACAAAATAATTTACCTTCAATGTAAAATAATTTAATGGTAAGTGAAAAAAATTGTACTCAATTTAACTTTGTAAAAATTTCTTTTACTCAGCTGATAATGGGTGGGTGCTCACCCGAAACGTCCAATTTTTAAAATTTTAGCTACAATAAATTATGTGAACCTAAAGGCCTTCTTCAACTACATATTCCTACCAAATGTTCCCAAACAATATTTATAAAAACTGTTAAACGTTTATGTAACCGATCCTCGTGTTCAACTTGTATACTGCGTATATTCGTATCTATGGGTTAATCTCAATCTTAAACAAAAATGAGATTGTTTGTGTAATCAGTCAAAATAATTCTACATTAGGTACCTATTTATATACAGAAACAACGAAAGTCTAATTGTAACAGAATCTATAAGATTTGGCATCCGCTGAACTAATTTCATATCATACAACAAGAAAATATTTATTGCAATAATAACTCGAATAAAACCAATGCAGATATGTCAGTAAAATCACCTAAGGCTAGTTCTAGATTGCTACAAAATTTGTTACAGAATTAGTTACATTTGTAATATCAAAATTAATAATGTAGCAAATAATACTCGCGGTATTAACATTCAATGTTACTCATTGACTTTGATATGTTTTTCTAGCTACAGGCGCCGGCAATTTTTTTTGGCTGCGGGTCAAAATCAACCAAAATGTAACTATTAAGCAGACATTTCGGATCAGTGGGTATTTTCATAAATTTTATTGAAACGATTTTTTTTTCTTATTTCCTAAGTATTTTAATTATATCATTTTATTCCTTTATCAATATTCATTATTAAATATATGTATTATACTTTTTTGTAAATCAGCAAATATACAAATTATTGCTAAACGCTGGAAGATTACAGGTGATTTTCGGATTTCAAGTGGGTTACTTCAAATTATCAAATGGGTCACTTGGTTGCCGACGTTTATATCTAGCACAGATATACCATTAATTTGAAAGTGTATTCGAACCTTTGCCGACTTTATCGAGGTAAACTATAAAGAAAATTGTTTTCTTCACTTACCAATGACGGTGAAGTTGATTTTCAGGTTCCGAGTAGGCGAATTTCTAAAGTCGACTCTGCATCTGTAGACACCTTCGTCGTGAAGTTGAACATCATCTACCATTAAACTGGCAGGAATGGTGGATGTTCGGAAAAATGCCCGTGTGCCGAATGCTTGTGGGGATGACCATAGTTTTGCTTGAAGGTACGTTCTACCTCTTAAATCGAAACTGAAAAGAAAGAAAACGTTAGAATGGTTACGAAATAGTGCCTTATAAGAAGGAATTACATTATTTATAAAAACTACTTTAGCACATTTTTAAATTCGCAGTAGTAAACCCAAAATTTATTTAACACACATCTTAGAGAGTCCATAGAGAGAGAATAACGCCTAGTAAGGCATATTTATACTAGTACTGTTCTCTTACAACTGCAGGCACATTTTTACATTACAGGAGTTTAAACTTGTTTCAACCATATACAACCGCAGTAGGCGCCATTCATGTATACAGCTTTTTATAAATGTATTGAATATGAATTTTGTATATGTTGTAATTCAGAAAGATATACACTTTCCTCACAATATGCATAATAATAGTTCGTTTATTCCAGTACACAAAAAAGTTTGCATCATCTAACGTTTGGTGAATAACCGTGTTGTTGATTTCGTTACGCACTACCTACTCAACTTCGGTGGATATGATTTGTATCGTCCCGATTAACCTGTACAACGACTTGATAACTATCACCACTTCTATATAAATATAAATAATGGATACAACCCTTATTTATATTTGTAATTAGTGTAATTTACGTTCGTCTGTAGAACACATGGAGGAACACAAATCTTGGAATGTGTTTGGTGCATCTTAAATTGCTTGTTCGGCCTTCTTGTGACTACTCTTTCTGCGTAGTTTTAAACTTTTCCAATTTGCTTATTTTCTTCATCAGATGAATCGTTAAGTAAGATATCATGTGCAAAATAAAGTACATTACTTAACTCTACACGATTCATGTTTTGGTTATTTATAAAGTGTCAATGTTTGTCAATAGCAGTAATGAACAGTAGCGTTCGGTTAATTCACATGCACTGTTAACATGATTATCACGTGGTTGTAATCTAACTATGTGCTACTCTGTAACGACACTGTCTCCATAATACTTACTGAACGCACCTACAGTAAAAGTGCATAGTGGGATATTGTGCAGAAACTTGCCCAAACCCAAAACTACTTTCTTCTTGCAAGTCAACCAAACACAACAACAGTAACCTCACCTAACGCACAAAAGTCACTCTTTGAAAACTAGGGGTGAGTTTTGTGCGTTAAATCAGGTTAGTGTTCTTATATTTAGTTAAAATTCAAGCGAAAACAATTAAGTGAATATCTAGTTTTGCCATGAAATGTTCATATCATCCCACTATGTACGTTTACTGTAACATATACTTGTCAATAAATAAAATCGAAATAAACATTTCCATATTTATTTGTATTTTCATATACATAGATTTTTCTTTAAATCTTCCTATTATTATAATCGATGCACTTTTTATTTTATATATTTCTTCATTGCACTTTTTTCTAAAATTAATAGGTAAAGAGATATCATCAAATCAAAGTTTTAACATTGGATTTCCTATATCCAGAAAAAAGTAGACACTCGATATACAGGTAACACTGAAAAACAGGCCACTCAAAATAACTTTTTTTTATTTACAATTATTTTTAAGTTTTCCTGATATATTTGAAAACTAGCCTTAGGGGCTCACAAATCATGGTATTTTGCATGATGTTTTCACAGCCAATTGGTATCATGCTAAAGCATGTTAATTATTTATAATTTTTTTCAGTAAAAATGTTCTTCATGCATATCGTTAAATTCGTAATTTTACGTAGATTCAAAATATATAAAATATATAGGATATCCCATATGAAATATGAAAATTATCATTTCCGTCATTATGTCAAATGTCATGATTTGTGAGTCCCTAAGCCTAGTTTACAAATATATCAAGAAAATAATTATAAATAAAAAACTTGTTTTGAATGGCCCTTTTTTCAGTGTCATCTGTATATAAAAAATCTGTTGTGGCCATCACAATACTCTCGCACCCATACCATTGTGGTACACATATATAAGTATTATATTTAACATTTCTTGTACACACAAAAAAATATAATTACACCTAATCTTTATATTTACGTATTCTATAATTTTAAATTCATTCTATGAGCAAGTTTTTTCCATGTCTTCTAAATCTTTTTCCATTAGATTAACGGGATTGGCGGTATTTCTGAAGGATTCATGTAGTATAGGTACCTATAATTTTAAATATATAATTTATAATAGAAATATTAAATATCGTTCCCAGAAAAATACTTCAATACTATCTCTGAACTTTTGACACTTACTTTAGTGACATATCTGTCAATTACAGACATTTTAATTTCTCAAGTAATTACCATGGAGATGTTTGGGCTGTGAGCAGGCTGAGATTTACTACAACAGACTATATCATTCATTAAGTTATAAACCAATAAGAATGTGTGATTTTCCTTAGCTACCACGTATTACAGCGGTTATTATTGAGTAACCATGGTGAACGAATATACAAACCTTGGTATATTCGAATATACCTACCTTCGTATATTCACTTATAAGTGCGTTTGGTTATTTTGTTCTATGTACTCAGAACTGGCAATGTCATTTTTAATTATATTTACGGACATGATCTTTTTCATTCGATCACAGTATCGAGTATACGAGTATAAATGAATCTGTAGTTAGACTTTGAGGAGGAAAATCGTGCGTTGTATGCTTTAAGTAGACATTTAAAATCACACCGACTGCTCCAAGTGCACCGAACCAAATAATTAACGAATCTATTATTTGACAGCAAGGAATTATGGCAGTAAAAATTTGACAAGTAAACAAATAATTATTTGGATCACAAATCTGGAACTGCACTATTGCTAGTTTATTTGAAATGCGAGCATTTCAATGTAAAACTATATACTAATATAACTATATTTCTGTCAAAATCAAATAGACCACAGGTCTACGTTAAATATACTATTTATTTTTTATTCATGATATAGTCTACCTGTATACAACTCGACAATAGAAAATTCTCGACATACTCAACGAGTTGCCTAATGGAAATACCACTCGACCTTTGGTCTTGTGGTGTTTCCAGGCAATACATTTCGTATAATCGAGAATTTTCAATCGTCTTGTATAATATATGAATATATATCTACATATATCTTTAAATCTATAGCAGGTATAATAAAAAAATTAAATGTGTCGGATAGAAAATTTTGGTTTTTAATATTTGTGATAATAATTTTCAAAAAATAATATTTAGAAGATTTTTATTAGAATACTACTACTTCCGGTTGTCCAATTGTTACCAGAATCCATTCCACTCTTCCCATTACTGTTAGATTGAGGAATACGTAGTTACACAGGTCTTTAGTCTTATAGAATTCGAGAAATCATACATACAACAACCTCACACACAAACATCCACACACACACACGCACACACACGCGCACACACACACACACACAGAGACATCATCGTAAAAATGTTATTATTGGATTCTAGGAATCATAAAACGTGCTTGTTCACTAAAATCTGGATATGCGATTTTTAGCTTGATTCCAATACCTCTCTTAGCGAGAGGTAAAAAGTATTGACATATATGTCACAAATACATCTTTCTATAGGACTTCTCTGTTCATCCACGAAAAAAAAAAACATTTATTGAAATAAAAATTGCGTAATAAAAGGGTTGGTAGGTACTGAAAATTTGAAACTTGGATTTACGCCACCTAGTTTAGAATTAGGTACATTAAAAATTATTTCATGTAAAATATATTGAGTGCGGTTAAAATAATACTATTTTAAGGAATGTTTTTGGGGAATATTTATAAAAGAGTACATGATGAAAAATGCTGTTGATGGTACAGCTATATAATACTTCAATATATGTAGATGTAAGGAAAAAACTTGATATATTCTCATTCGTAATATATGCGGAACAATACGTTCGCATTGGTGTATTTTAAATTTCTTGTACATCTTCCTAACACATTTACATAAGAAAGCAAAAGTTAATTTAAAGTCATGATGAACAAGATGTACAAGATGAATCAGATTTTTAACTTTCAAAATCTTTAAAGTTTTACAGAAATTTCAACAGATTTGTTTACGTAAATTAAAAACATGCTTTACTTTACTAATTTAATATTTAATTTTCGCCTTGCTATATCGTGATTTTAATTAAGAAAATTAAATTACACAAGATGAATGGCGGAGAAATAGAAATGTATATTGCTGTAATTTTTTTTCTTTAATAATATAAATACATCTTCAAAACTTTTTTACTCATTGTTCTTGTTGATTGCCAATCTGTTTTATTTCACAGAACGGCAGAAATTTGATATGAAAATATCAAAAAAATAGCGAGAGATTTTTTTACAAAGAATAATATATAAATTAGATATTATAAATGATAAATATAGGATTTATATAACAAAAATGAACAATGTTAAGTAATAGACATGTCTTTTATATGTCTACGAAATGTATATAGAGACAGAGATTTTAACGAATTAGTAGAGTTATAGAGCATTGGTTCCAGATATGAGAAAGATTCCTTAAATTTTGACTTTCCAAAAGATGGTATAATATACAAATTCTTAATTCGAAGAGTATAATTATAATTCTTTTGAATTAATTTATAAAATAAATAAGACGGAGAACCGGTTAGTAAAACTTTATGTACTAGACAGAGATACGCGATTTTTACACGATTTTCTATAGTCTGTATATTAGCTAACTCTCGAAATTCGCTTATGTGGTCATATTTAATTAACAAATGTTTGACATTTTACCTGTCATTAGGTTATTATATTATTATTAGGAATTATTTGTAATACCTGTTCAAGTGAACAATTATCTATTAATTTAAATAAATATTTTTTGACTCTAACAGAAATTACAAATAATAATAAAAATAAATTTACCTAGCTTCACAGATAAATCGCTAGCATTTGTTAAATGTTAATTTCAATTCCATGGCTATCGCTATTTTTCGGGTGGTTTTCGAAATTTTCATACCTAAACTCTGCCGTCATAGAGGACGCAAAATTAATTTTCTTTACTGATGCTAATGTAAAAATTTATGCTCCACAAAATTTATTTTAAGCATTTTTACCTAAAATAATTAGGCAAGGTAGAAATTACGAATGTATGATTTTACATGTCAAAACCCTATGTTCCGGTGTCGCGGTGAACACCCTGTATATTTATCAATACTGGAAACCGTGTTAAGTTTATTTGAATTAATACAGCTGTTTCATATTTCCTTTTTCAAAATCTGTTATATTAAATAAAATTTATTTTGTGATTGTGACGTTTATTTCTTAAAAAAAATGTTATAGTGACTACTTATTTCATAAATTCATTCCTCTTTAAACTCTACCTTTATTAATTTGAAATGTTAATTTTTTTGACAATAATATTTATGTCAATTACATATTTTTGAAAATATCAACTGTGCAACCAAGGAGTTGTAAATATTTTTGATCATAAACTTCGAGATTTATGAAAATACTTTATAAATTTATTTATAAAATATATAGAACAAGTATCAATTCATATTTGTACAAAATTTACTAATCTTTAATTTTTATAATACCATGGCGAAAAATTATATTTATGGCCAGTTGTACCGCTCATAATTAAATTTTAACTTTTGATTAAATTGACAATATCATATCGAAACGGAACATCACATAAGTTGTTAAATAATTAACGTCAAAATTTCGATATGCACTTATTTCGTTAACCTGTAGTTAAGACTAAAACTATATAGAAACCATTATATCATTAAAAAGAGAAAAAAAATGATATTTTTTGAGACTAAAATCAGATATGGGTTCTATTTAAAAAATATATATAACTTCGTGTTATATCTCGGGAATTTACGGACATTAAAATTTATTTCGCACGCCACTGGTTAGGCAATAAAAATATCTAACCTCTTTAATTGAAACATTTTTCTCAATTACTAAGAGTTTAGAAGTTAATTGAAAAAGAAAAAATTAACAAAATTCAGTTTTTCGCCATTATCTAGTGCCCTAAGAGAATTTTTGGAAAAACAAAACCACATCTAACATGGCACCCTATAGGTGCACAAAAATTTCCATTTAACCGACATAGTATTTCTTATAGTTCTCGAGATCCCAATGGTGGCAGCTCTAAATGGTTGGTGACCGGCATAGCCGAACATGGGACTTTAATATGTAAAATCATACTTTTATAATTTCTTGCTTCCCTTATTTTTTAGGTAAAAAATGCTCCAAATAAATGTAGAGCATTAAAATCTGCATCTGAATCAATAAACAAAATTAATTTTATGTGCCTTATAATGACGAAAATTAGGTATGGAAATATCGAAAATCACCCCAAAAATAACTGTAGCCATGGAATTAAACAAAAAATTAACAAATGTTAACGATTTATCTGACATGCTAGGTTAATTTGTTTTATTATTATTTGTAATTTCTTTTCAAGTGAACAAATATCAATTTAAATTAACCGATAATTGTTAACTGGAATAGAAATTAGAAATAATACCAAATAAAAATAAATTACCCTAACTTGACATATAAACCGTTAGACATATGTTATTTATTTTGTCTCAATTCCATGGCTATTGATTGTTGAGGTGATTTTTGACATTTCATAGCTTTCTGCCGTTACATACAAAATTAATTTTGCTTGTTGATTCAGAATTTTATGCTCTACAACTTATATTTGACGGCGAAATCTACGGAATCCTGGAGGAACTCCGCTCATCTGGTGTGTTAAATATAAACCACGTCATCAGTTACATGTTAAGAATTCGTGAGATGACACCTGGGTAAGTGCCCGATATATGTATTATTAATTTGTAACAATTGATTTAATTTCTGTCAAATGTTTTGAGGTTGTAACTTGTTCTCAAAATATTTTTCTATAAAAATGTTTTTTTTTGCTCTACTGCTAAAACAGCTTATTTTCGTCTACAATTCTTAGTAGTTTTTCGGAATATTTCTAAAATATCCTGTATAATATGTGAAAAACTAAACCAAGTGGGGTACATTCGTATGCAACTTGGTAGTTAATGTAAAGAAAACAAGTTGGTATTTTGGGAGTAACGGAGACGTAAATCTATTGTAAAAGAAAGAATCACAAAGTTTATCTTCAACTGATGTACGAATGACTTCATTTTGGTGTCAATTATTTTTGTTAGGATAGATCTTTTTAGAATAGAACTGTTAAATATTCTATTTATAAAAGAAATAAATAATTCATGGGCAATTATTCTTGCGACAAGTCCTTAAAAGTGCATTTTAGCGAATTAAAAATTAATAGAGAGTTAGTAATCGGCGAATTCCCGGGCAAGCTGGATGCGATTGTGAAATTCCCACGGTACTCAGCGAGAGAACATGCAAATTGTGGTGGTATTTATGAAGATGTTTGTCTCTCGCGAAGACCGCGACAGCAACATTTGCATCGCACCCGCACAAAACAATCCACGAAGAAATATTTAATTCAATGTGTCTATTAATGGAAACGTGTTTGGTTTTCACGTTTTCATTATGCTTCAGTTAAATTGATGTAATTAAACAGTTTCGTTTGCATGTTTGATGCGTATTACATGCTCAGATTTTACCCAAGATATTACTCTGAATTTCTACACAGCAATGAAATTAACTCGGCATATGTGCACTACAACCAAATGCTAATAAATTGCTTCATTTTATTCTACTTGCAACTGCCACCAAACTGCGATGTTTTATTTTTCAATCAACTTTCATTCCTATTTAAATATAGGCGATGGGAATTAAGATCGTAGCGCTAAAATGACTTTTAAAGGAACTAATGTTAAGATATGCATATGTAAACGTAAATATTATAAACATAATAGATAACACTTGTGTTTATATAATCAAGAAAATGTCACTTGTATAACTTATCCCATTAAATATAGTTTCGCAAAATATCACCAGATGTCATATTGCTTATTTCTTATTGCCTAGAACATAATATCTCAACTTTTTGTTTTGACCTCAGTTCAATT
This sequence comes from Harpalus rufipes, assembly GCA_951394225.1. Taxonomy (NCBI): domain Eukaryota; kingdom Metazoa; phylum Arthropoda; class Insecta; order Coleoptera; family Carabidae; genus Harpalus; species Harpalus rufipes. The sequence goes on along the minus strand of OX596280.1, from coordinate 38,963,176 downwards.
CTCTAATCGCGTTACTAGGCCATAATGCCATACAATATTTTACTTAATGTTGCTATAAACAAGGCAATTCACAGTTAATCTACCGTATTACGTTTGTGGAATTTAAATAATTTGACATTTGATATTTTTTTGACATTCATAGCTACCAACCTTAAAAAATAAATTGTACTAATCTATTACAGCATGAAACGAACTATTAAAGGACACTTTTGGGTGCTGTAATAGCTTTGTTACAGACGTAAAATAGAAAAGACACAACTGACAATAAAAGAAACAAGAATATGTCAGTAATGATATATTTAATATCAATATATGAATTATTGACACACACCCAATTCCTCTACATCAGAAGGAAGAGCTATATCAGATTTAGAACACAGTCAAACTTCATTATTAATGATGATACAACTCATGCACTAACATAAACAATACGTTAAATTCATTTATTTTCACGGTAATGCTATGGTAAATTAATTTTGAAATATGTATGTATATTCAGCTGTCATAGAAAAATCTAGAATATTCTGTATTTTCAGCTCTTGCTAATCGAGATTTATGTGAATAAGCACGTTTTAAGGTCCCTAGTATCCAATTTTAATATTTTTACGATTATGTCTGTATGTGTGTTTGTGTATGTGTGTGTGTGTGTTTGTGTGTGTGTGTGGATGTGTGTGTGTGTGGATGATGGAAAGACGATTCCTCAAAAACTGTAAGACTTGAGAACTGTTTAACTACGTATTTCTTAATCGGACATTAATGGGATTAGCTGAAAAGATTTTGTTGACAATTGGACAACCGAAAATAGTAGTTTCTTAAAAAAAATCTTCTAAATATTACTTTTTGAATATTTATATGATTACAATAAATAAAGAACATTAAATTCTAAATCTGATATTTTTTTCTATTGAATCATTTGATTAAGATATAAAGAATATAATTTATAGAACAATCTGACAAATAAATCACACAGTCCGAACTACATCAAATAAACCAGTTGACAAATTCAAATGTTTGCAATTGACAAATAAATGTCATTGGCAAAAATCAACAGTTTTAATGATATTACTGAAAGCTTTTTGATGGAAGTACATTTAATATTTCTTGTTTTATTAACTAAATATTTAAAATTACAGGTAAAATACATATATCCATAAGAAATCCCGTCAATCCCGTCCATGCATTAGAAGAATCTCTGACATTTAGACACTTCCTCATAGAATGAAAGAATAGGGCGCGAGATCAACGCGAGCAATCATGTAAATTTTTGGCCTTGGCAAGTAGATATGGGGGCCCTTGCCAGAATGACAGTAATTATGTCGATTGATGTCAAATGTAATAATTTTTTATTTAAAAATTCAAGATTTTCTAAGTTCACGTATTTGTCACTAGATTGTGGATTTTACTTTTAGAGACTACTACATGGAATTGGAAAATAATGAAATTTGGAATGAAAAATTAGAATTTTTTGTGTGTACAAGGTTAAATACAATACTTATATAACATAAAATGGAAATGTCGAGAGGTATTGTGCTACCGACAACAGATTATTAAAATTATTTTGGCGGAATTAGATAAAATGTTTTACATAATACGTTATGAAAACGTGATATATTGTTTGACTGACATAATTTGCAAAACTCATTTCACTCGTTTATAAGGCAAATAATATCAGTTCAAAACTAATTTTGTAAACAACTATTATTATAAATGCAATTTCTTATTCCTGTAAAAGATTTTATCTGGAGCAAATGGAACTTGGTAATTACAATGTAACTAACTCACAAACAAAATCAATACATTTTAATTGCCCATTACTAGTTGTCACGTTACAATCCACTATTTATTTTCGGATTATTATAATGATGATGTATGTATACCGTTCGGAACGTTTGATAGAAGTCACCCCAAGGATCTCAATACCAGAGTAGAGAAAGCACCACAGGGATTACTTTTGTACTATTTGAAATATTTCTCTAGTTCGACATCGATCTTATTCTTGCCGTCCAAACCACAACAGGTTATCTAGAATTATATACCTTTACCACACACAGTTTTATCAGTCTTTTATAAATATTTTGAAACTAAATACACAAATACATCTTTTTATTTTGAAGGAATATTATGTTCCAGATTAAAAGGTATAATATTACAGGAAAATATTTGAGTATGATCGTAACTCTCGTCGCTCTAAATTTGTTGTTCCATGTACGTAGAGTAAAATTATAAGCACATATTGCACACGCTATTTTTGATATTACTTGTCACGCAGTTATTATGTAGGTCGTTATATCAAATTTGATTACTCTATTAATAATAACAGCATAATAGACGCTGCTGAAGAACATAATATAATAGTATGTAATATTGTGGAAAGCATAGGTTCCTAAAATACATTACCTTTTAAAACCATTTGTTCAAATTACAAATGGAAAATAGTTAAAGACTTTGCTATATAATAACTGTTATAATCTATGTATAGTATAAATATAGATAAGGTAGATTAAATTGAAGAACCATGTCTAAAATACCCATATCAATTCGTACCCAAGATACAACTACCCTGATACCGCAAAAGTATGTTTTTTTAAGAATACTACTATGTCAAAAAAATACCGGGAATTGTTAATAAAACACAAAATATGCATTATTCATCCAAATTGTTTTTATCGCCTTCAAAGTAGGCCCCTTCCGAAATAATACATTTATGCCATCGAATAATCCAATCATCAAAATATTTTGTAAACGCATTTTCACGAATCGAATGCCATGAATTCTCTTTATGTATTCTATCGACTGAAAACGGGTGCCTCGAAGTGGTAATTTAAGTTTTGGAAAGAGGAAAAAGTCGGACGGAGCCATATCAGGGGAATACGGTGGATGTTCGATAAGATTTTTTGAGTTTTCGGCCAGAAACGAAGTGCGTTATCGTGGTGCAAAATCCATGAGTTTTTTCCACATATCAGGTCTTTTCGACGAATTTTGCTCGCTCAAATGCCGCATAATGCTCAGATAATATTCTTTAGTTACTGTTATACCTTCTGGCAAGAATTCCGAGTGATTTAGCGATGTTAAGTTCAGTTGAAGACGTTGATGGCCGACCTGAGCGAGGCAAATCTTCCACCACATCTCGACCGCTGTTGAATGCACTGTACCACTCATACGCACGTGTTTTCGATAAAGTCGATTCACCATAAGCCTTATGTAACATCGAACAAATGGAACACTGTAAACAAACTAAATGACAGATGGCGCTCAAATTCCGCGGGAACATAGAGGACAGTTGTGCCAACGAAGCGACAAAGAGAATTTCGACACTTCTTTAAGCGGGCTTTTTTAATATACAATTCCCGGTATTTTCTTGACAGAATGTTAATGCTGAATGACAGATTTCGAGTAATGAGTCATATTTTTCTAATAGTTATATATGCAACATGAGTAAAAAGTATAGTCTTATTTCATAAATAGGAAAGTTTGACCGAACAAGCCCTAGGTGACTTCGTCAAATCCTAGGAGTGAAATAATACACTTTTTACTCTAGTTGCATACAAATTAACTCTAGTTGCACACATTTTTTTTGTCTACAAGTGTGACGTAGCGTTTCAGAATTTCACCCGTTTAAGTTAAAAAGTGCATACTTTATAAACCCATTTTAATGAATAAAATTGTACTTTTTTAACAACGTAAAAAAAGTATTTTAAATGAACGTTTTTGCAATATTTTTCATAATAATACAAATAATAATAATTATTATAATTTGTTTTCGTAAATAATTAAATTAAAAGATTGGAACCAGAAATAGTAATGAAAAATAACCCCATTCTCCTGTGTCGTCAAAGTACATACAGCAGGGCCTGCAGAACAAGTAAAACTTTCGTGTCGGGTGAGAAGATTGGTAAAGAGAGGGTAAAAAAGAGTAGGGGGACACTTTTTGCACTTAAAAAATATGATAATAGTAATATGAAAAATTATAAATAAATGCAGATGAACAAATGAATTTGAATAGGCTTTTTATTTATAAACTTTTACTTAAATATAATATTTTAAGGATTTACTTTTTAGAGAGAGCAAAGACGGAAGAGCTTTTGTTCTCCTTAACAATGAATGCATCCATGAGTTGTTCGATGTTCGGCAACTACGTCTGAATAAATGTGCAATAAAGTTACGTTGTTCAATCGGTCCTGCAATTTACGCCGAAGTACAGAAAAACTGCGTCCGTTTGTGCATGAAGACCCAGGACCTCTTAAGCATTCGTATTTGCCTAGGTTATTGGAATTTGCGCGAATACGAACGAAAACCATAGTTACGGTAATCTTGGTCATTCGCTTAATTCGAATTCACTTGAAACGAATGAAAATTTCATTCGACTCGTAACGAATAGTGAGTCTTTCGTTTTACTACTTTTGGACAGTTCTAGTCTACTATTCACATATTTAGAAGTACTAATTCGTGGCGTTTTTCATTATTCATAAATATAGATTTCATATAATTTGAAATAATATAACCACTAAGTTTACTGTAAATAATTATCTTTTTTTAAGTTTTTGGATATCTATACGTTTATAAATATAATATTAAAATACTAAAATTTATCAGTTAATACATATTACTAACAATACACTAAAACAGAACAATTAGTAACAAACAAATTGACTTACAGTATCCACATCGTCATCAATTTCAGGTTGTTATTGCACTATTTTTATCTGTAACCACCAGTAACAATGAACGTTACAATATTATTTGCTCTTAACAAACGCTAAAAATACTATTAATAACAATAGATACGTTATAACACATTGAAAATGTTGTTAATACGGTCAGAGATACCAATAACTAAGCACGACTCAATGCTGCGATAAACGAACAGACCTGTTAGAACAAAAAGTGCTATTCTTATTAGTTTATATGGATTATGTTGACGTTAGTGTAGATATCAACCGAATATTATTTTCTGCAGAAAATGATATTGTATTGAAGGAAAATCTTCAGAAACAGATATATATATATATATATATATATATATATATATATATATATATATATATATATATATATCCTGCTATTCACATCTACGTTTAATACCCTTTTATATTACATTTTTACTGTATTTTAATTTAGTTTTGCTTTTAATATTTTGTCAAAACTTTGCAAAAGTGTATATATTTCAAGTTGATTTGACATACGTCAAAACATAAGTGAATGTAGTAGTTATTCGAAATGCGAAATTACCAAATATAATTGTTTGTTTAAAACGAATGCCAATCAGAATGACAATAATGAAAATTCACAAATGCACACTATTTATATTATTATTCGTTACCATAGTCACAATAGTTGTTCCTTTCGAACCGAATCAAAAAGGAATTACGAATTCTTAAGAATAGAGGCCCTGGTATTGTCATAATGAGCAATCGAATAAAACGTACATTGTAGCGTGAATGATGACGTGATCGTCGCGAACAGGAATCGACCTGCTTAATTACGGTCAGCTAATTCCTTTGTATTCGATGGAAAATGGAGAACACTCTAGAAAAGGGCGCCGGACTGTATAAATACCGTCAGGGCGGACAGCAGACATATTCTGTTCTAGAAAGTGAAATGAACAGTTGGTGATATAAATAAATAGTTTACGAGTTGTGAACATGAATAAATATAACTATATAAATAAATAGTGGAATAAATAATTTTAGTATTTATGTGTTTAATAATATTCCTAGTCTAAAATTAGTGTTTATAAATGTTTAATCATAGTGTTAGTTATTTTTATTATCCTTATCTTAATTATTTATCGTTTAATAAACTTTTATTTTAATTAATAATATTTCATTGATTTTTACACTTCACCCGAATAAATAAACGTTACAACAATACATATTCGGACAAATCCCACACACCATTCCTTATTATCCCGTTAGAAAGTCACTACATCTTTCAACTTTTCAATTTTTTCCGTCACTTATTTTCATCAAATTAAGGAACAGATCTCTGTCGGTTACAAATCTGTCTCTATGAAAGTAATCCCGATAAAATTCGATAATGACGCAGTTCTTATACATTTAAATTTCTTTTTCTTTGATCTAGACATATATGGATCTAAAGCAAAAAAACCAGCACGAAAATGAGAAAAAGCTCTTTAAAATTTCGTGAGGGTAATTCGACACCTGAAAATTTTTCGGGTCGATAACTACAAACCGAGGACACGACTTCTGCATACCCTGACAGCACGTCATTCATAGCCAATAGGAAAACAGTTCGTCCATCGTTTACGTTATGTATATGAATAAAAGTAGGTGCTAGCTTGTTACATGTTAAGGTGTATGAATTTTAACGTCACATTCTGTTTCAGATAACATGACTTTTTTTAAAAAATACAAAAAATTTCAATCATGCATTGCAAACTCTACAGTAGTCGCGCACGATCTGTGAAACCGGCCACAAATATTACAAATTTTACAACTTATATAATCTATCTTTCTAAGTACCTCCCTAACTATTATTATTACTTGTTTTTGTTTGTTTGTATTCAGTAGTACATATGGTACATTTTAGTCTGACACATCGGCGTGACTACTGGCGTACTAATTGTAACTTAGATCCTTTGACAAATTTGCCTAAAAAATCAAAATACCAATTGTGATATATATATATATATATATATATATATATATATATATATATATATATATATATATATATATATATAGAAAAATAAACAAGAACGATGTATTTAGAGAACTTTGAAAGAGAACAGAAAATCTATTTTTTTTTGTTATCGGAGCAATACTTACGTGTGCTTGCAGTATATCGCAGGCATCTGTCGTAATTGTAGAGAAGAAAATGAATAGTTCAACTTATTAATGTATTTTTCATATCTCTGTGCATCGCAATATTGGAATTTAAGTTACTTTCCTATATTTTGTTTCCATTTTTCGATAGTTAAAACTTTACTTTAATTTTATTGAAATTTCGATTAGTTTATATTTTGACTAATATGTAATATAAACTATTTTAAAGTTTGTGGCTGTTTAAATAATAATATATATTTTTAAATTTAATACTTAGATTTCAATTTTTTTTTGCAACAGCTCTACTGTGTCAAACTAATCCCAAAAAGTTACTCATTTATAAAATAACTGGGAACTGTAAGATTGGCCCTAAGGCGTTTTTAATTTAGAGCGTTTACTTAAAAGTTACTTTTGGTTACACGGTAATCACATTTTATTAAGCCCCACAAGATAATCCGCATAAATATTGTGGTTTCGTTAAATATTTACAGTATGGTAACACACATGGTAAGTATTGCTATCTTTTTCTACTGTATTATAATTTTGATACTTTCCTTTATTAATTTAAACAATGTTGTTTTTATACCAATTATCATAAAGAAAATACATATCATAGATTAAGGAAATATTTAGTAGAAGATTGGGTATATCCCTTATAAATCGTGATAACAAGTTTCACTGCCGTCTATGAAAAGCTCAGAGAACATTATTTAAATCAAATAAATAACTACAAATCTCAAACTACACGGCGACAACTATTAAAATTTAAGCACATAATACTCAAGGAACAAAAAAATTGAATTATTATTGTTACAAGAGGCAATTTTATTTCTTAAACGGGATGTTACTTTAAATGTCTACCAGAAATGGATTGCTTCTTTAACCTCGTCATCGATGTTCGTCCACTTTTTAACAAATCAACCCTCTTCTATACTCCTTTTTTATTAAAACTGACACCGTACTATTTCAATATTTTTTGATGAATCTTATGAAGCTTCATGTATTAGTTTGCTGCTCTCCTATGGTTTAAATATCTAAGGGCACCACCACGATGTACATTCTTTTAATCCACACACACCGTTTCTTCTCCAAGGCACTGTCAACTTCCGCAAGAATGTGTCTTTACTACGCAGTAGTTACAAATATTTCATGTGATCTTCTTCTGTAATATTACTAATTTGTTGTTAAGTTTTTATATCACCCTTCTATAATAATGCTAAAATAAAAATTATACTTTCCGAAAATATATTGAATTATAAAGCGCTACATGGTAATAAATAAACAAACTCACAAATAACAGTTTTAAATGTCAAAGAATTTAGAACGATGCAATAGAGAATTGTGGGATATTTACAGCAGTTCTCAAACATATGAAACCTTTTTAATTTGGCATTGAAGTTTGAGAATTACTGTAAAATCTGCACTACTAACGACATCTATGAAAAGGTTAGGAAGTATTTCCAAACGCTACTAGATTGAAAACTTGTTATCACGTTTCTGAATGTAAATTACAAGATTCACCCCCCCCCCCAGGTTAATATGAATTGAAATAAACTTCACTAGCAATTACTCATATTTTATTAAGTAAAAACTACCAAGTTTACTGTCCTGTTAAAGTAACCCATGGCCAAATTCATTCAATTAGGGTACGCTTTTTATGGTTGTTGCAAATCGTTGTTTTCCCATATAAAAGTTTGTCATGAGTTTTTTATAGATTTGGTACTGATAGTTATTTTTATATCAATTAGGAGGATAGTGTCAGTGTCCCTGATGCTCCTTGATCTCTGTCAATGAAATTTAGATGTGCACATGTGTTGTCAATTTATCAAAAGTTAATACACAAATAAATAAATAAAATAAATAAATATTTCATCACGGCATATTATCCATTGCTGGGTGTGCCAATCTGCTTCGTATACAGATATCGGTAATGATGGAATATTTGTACCGTGCGGGCGCTTACTAGGCGTCACCTCACGGGCACTCATTGCTGGCGTGGAGAGTGCGCCACAGGGGTCAATTTTGTGCCATTAAAATGCGATGTAATTTTTGGCGTCGGTCGGGATCGAACCCGGGTCCCCAGATTCGCGACCAGACACTCAGGCACACGGCCATGAGACCCCATACACAATATTTAAAAATTAATTAATTAATTTGAGACAAGCTAATTTGTCAAAATGGTACGGTGTTACGCCGTGCGTGGCGCTGCTTCACATACCACAACATTTGAGATTCAGGGTTGCCATGGTTAACCATAAGTAATGCCCTATTGCACCCATGACGCTTAACTTTTAAGTTTTACTTAAATTGGCAATATCGTATCGTAGCGAAATGTCAAATGGAAAAATGAATATTGCTGTCAAAATTTCAATTTGCATTTTTTCGTTAATGCCAAGCTATATTTGCTGTCAAGTGAGAATGGAGTGGAGATATATTGCTGCTAATTCATAAGCAATTTTGAAAATCCTAAGATATTAAGACGCGGTAACACCGTTAGGCAAGGGGCAGGGTGCGGAGAAGGGAAAAAGTTGAACATCAGTCCATACTTATTTGAGGGCGAATATAACAAAATTCAAATTCAGATATAATATTAACTTAATTTTCTGTTACAGTAAAATATGGAACAAAAATTAATAAAAAAAATATTTCGGTAAATAAATGTTGTAAAGATATTAAAATCCGTAGGGACTTTTGCTTTGCTTTGAAAGAAAAATTTCCGCTCGGGGATATTTACAAAATTTATCTTTTCTCAATTAAAAATTCCTTTTGGTGAAGTAAATAATTTGGCAAATAACATCTCCGGAATCTGTTGCCAAACATAATTTTATTTTGTGTTGTTTATTTTTTGCTAATTATTAATTTGGTTGCGCCTGTGTCAAGAATCAGTTAATTTTAATTTAGCTGCGGAATGTGTACAGAACACGCGAAATTTGGGTTTGCTTAACGATGGAAACAGACGCAAAATTTGCCAACTCAAACACCGGACCTACGACACACTGGAAAAATATTGGGGAAAAAACCGCTGTGATTTTAATTACGATTTTAAAACGAAAAAAGTGATAGTCATTATTTTCCCCTGCTATAATTCCGTGAAATAATTTTATGAAACCGTTTTTTTTGCCAGTTACAAGAAAAATGCGGCATCGGTATTATAACATAAGTACTAGAAATTATACAGGGTGTTCACTTCAAATGGGCCACTGATGCTATCTGGAGAACTATAAGAGCTATAAAGATTTATATTTCACACGATAAATTTAAAGAAAGGAAAAAATATTTTTTTATTCTCAAAATAAGGGACCTGACTTTCTTTATTTTAAATGAGAACATATATATTTATTTATTCATTCCTTCAGAATTTAATTCTGAATTCAGTAATATACTATTTTTATACCCTTACATAACGATTTTTTTTGCGAAAAATGCATATAAAGTTTTATATTAATTTGATTAAAATATGGGTATAATTAGAGTGCATGAATGGAAAAAATAAGTACATCCTAATCTTTGTACGTACAATTAGAATGCCATGAAAAAAATACGTGAATATTTTGTTTGCGTGACATTTATGATCAATTAAATGAACAAAATATTCACTTCTTTGTGCCACATGTATTATTTTTTTCCATTCGTGGCACTCTTATTATAGCCATATTTTAATCAAATTAATATAAAATTTTAAATGCATTTTTCTCAAAAAATTCGTTATATAAGGGTTTAAAAAAATTAGATGACTGAATTCAGAATTAAATTCACTAAAGAATGAACAAATAAAAAATATATGTTCTCATTTAAAATAAAAAAGTTAGGTCCCGTATTTTGTGAACCACTGGTTAAAAAAAATATTTTTCTTCAAGTGTACAATAATATTTATATTATGTTACTATACACACACTATAGAAGATATTCATTTTATTACTAGTACAACAATGTTGTTCATTGTTGTACTAGTAAAAAAATGTTAGCTTCTTAATTCACCGCTGGCGGCAGCAGTTGTCACAGCAACACAGACCATATTGAAAAATTGTTATTTGACAGTTGTATCGTTTGTGTTTTGTAGTGTACACAGCCAACTATGGCTGAAATTGCTAGCGCTATAATTAAAACAATTCTAGAAAAATATTTAAAAAATCCCCAGTTTTCTTTGAAACACTTGAAGAAAAAATAGTATATGTTATTCGGAGCAGAACGCCCTTTTTGTGTTTTGCCCAGCTTGCTTGGCCTCGGCTAGCGCCTCGGCCGCAATACCTGGGTTCACAAAAAGACCGCTTTCTACTCCTAATAACATAATATACTTTTTTTTTTCTTTAAATTTGACTTGTGAAATAGAAATTTGTTGCTCATTTAACCGTCTTTGTAGCTCTTGTAGTTGTCTAAGCCCATTTAAAATGAACACCTGTAAATGTGTAAATTTTTCGATGAAACATTATTTTTAAATGACAGTTACATTAACAGACAGTTTAACCGCAGATGGAAATACCGGGCCTAAAATTAGAAATGTTCATCAAGTTTACGCCAGATGTCTCAGCATGTAAGTTGAGAAATGTTCCTGGTACACAGTTGTCATTTGAATTTGAAAAGGAATATTGAATAATTTAATTTTACTTACTTTGCCCTGATTGTTGGTTTGTCATTTTTATTATTGTAATCAAGTTTTCTTTATTTAAACAATGGTTGGTTGTACTCATAATCAAAAATCTTAAAAAAAAAATCACTGAAGGATTTATTATATTGAAACAGACTATACGTGGTTCTCTCTTGGTGAAATATTTTTAATAAAATATATGAAATTAAAATTAAAAGCTCTTGGGCCCATTTGTATAAAACAATGTTAACTTTGATGCCCGACTGGTATATTATTATTATCATAATAACTCTTCTTTCAGGGGATATTATATAACATATAATGCCCAAGGGCATTATGTGTTGTTGCTATGGTAATGTTGTGAAGATATTGATATTAGGTGCGTTCAATAAGCTTAGCAAAACATGCAACCGGACGTTAAATTTGTTCAGCGACTTTGCTAGCATAGCATTAGCTTGATTTGCTTATAAGCAATTTAAGCGCCAAATTTCTCGCTTGTTTGCTAACATACCAAATATAATCGCGGCAAATACAAATTATGCATACATGAAGTTACCTTGTACTGTTTCTATCTCATTTATGGTCTGTTTATGTCAACCACATGTTAAAAAAAGCTTTCAAAGTTTTGTGATGAATGTTATAAACATTATTAAATTTGAAATATTTTCTTACACCTAAAAAATGTTCAAAATTAATTCCACTATCTGCAAATAACTGTACCTATCTATAAATTCATTTTGTATAACTTTCCAAACCAACAAAAAGGATATGCGAGATACACATGTTATATTTGACAACTGTATAAGTTTCTCGATGACATTTGTGAATATCAGTTCGTCATATAGCTAGCAAATCTTTCAGTGTACTAAGAAACAAGTCTCGTTTGCTTACCTAGCATTTGCTTGATTTGCTTACTTCATTGAACGCATCTATTAATACTGGAATAAAGCTTAAAATACAAACATAGACATTCATAGCCTATCTACTTCATAAATTTTATTAAAACTTTCTGTTCCGTAATCCGTAGAATATTAAAAATATATAGTAAAACATTAAGCGTTGAAGGCACCACGGGATCTAACGGACAATAATGTCTTCCGTGAACGTGACACACCTCGGGCTAGAGGTCCTTGGAAAGTACACAGTTGCCCACAGGCGTTATTGTCTTTTTTACATACCCTTGATACCTTAATTACAATAATCACGTTCTTGACTTTGATAAGACTTATTTTCCAATATTCCAATGTATTTTTGATATGTATGCACGGTTACAATGTGTAGTTAAATACGTAGTCAGTTAACAACGTTTATGCAGGGGTGCAAAGATAGTTCGCCTCCTCGTGGTGCACCCTGGGTAACGCTAAAGAACTAGCACAAATCGGCGACCAGACAATCCTCGAGATCTCCTGGTCATTATAATAATCTCAATAGCTCAAACACAGTGGTAGCGACTAGACCTTCCGGCAATCCACTTGAGCAAACAAGATAGTACTCATATTGAAAGCCGCCTTCTACCATCTTGACCAAGTCAGCATCTTCAAATGTACCACCGACCCCATTGCAACGAGCGCCAATTTTAAATGCGACCTCGCCCAACAACTTATTTTATTTATCATTTGATATATTTAAATTATGTGATGAATGTATGCCATACGCTAAATAATAAATAACGTTTATGCAACTGGTCTTTAGTGCTGTTCCATAATTTATATAATACGTTTATTTTATCGATTTCTGTTTAATTAACAATTAACAGACATTGACGTATATAAAAATTATAAAATATAAAATAAATGGCATAACAAATGAAATACAAATCCATTTACAAAATATAAAAAATAAAGTACATATTAAATGGAAAAAAATATTTAGTTTTAATTTCAAATTGTTTATTAATGGGACATAAAGAGAGATACATATTCATATATTATACAACAAGACGATTGAAAATTCTCGATTATACGAAACGTGTTGCCTGGAAAGAGCACGGGACCGAAGGTCGAGTGGTATTTCCAATAGGCAACTCGTTGAGTATGTGGAGAATTTTCTATTGTCGAGTTGTATACAGGTAGACTATATCATGAATAAAAAATAAATTAAAAAGTAAATAGTAAATTTAACGTAGGCCTGTAGTCTATTTTATTTTGACAGAAACGCCAAACTGTATGCCACATAACATATATTTTTTTAAATATAGCTGTAGTAGTATGTAATATTGCAAAATAAATGCCCGTATTTCAAATAAGTTCAGTTTATAGATTTGTGATCCAAATAATTATTTATTTACTTGTCAAATTTTTACTTCAATAATATCTTGCTGTTAAATAATAGGTGCGTTCAATTATTTGTTTCGGTGCATTTGGAGCTGTCAGTGTCATTTCAGATGTCTACTTAAAGCATACAAAGCACGATTTTTCTCCTCTAAGTCTAACTACAGATTCATTTATATACTCGATACAGTGTTCGAAGGAAAAGTTCATATTTTATGCTCGGTAAATATAATTAACAATGACTTTGACAGTTCTGAGTACATAAAACAAAATAACCAAACGCACCTGTAAGTGAATATACGAATGTTGATATATTCGAATATACCAAGGTTCGTATATTTGTTCACCATCCTTACTCAATAATAACCACTGTAATACGTGGTAACTAAGGAAAATCACACATTCTTATTGGTTTATAACTTAATGAATGATATAGTCACCAAAATATTTACAGCGTTGGTACATATACCGGAAATAAGGTAAAAGCACCGGGAGCGGTAGTTGGCATTCTAAGAGATGAAAATGTATAATATTGTTCAAAAATATGGTTTATTGTTTAACAAAAATACAAGCAATTATTCGCATTCATTGATGTCTTAGGAAATAATATGTATGTATAAAAAAATTAAAATCAATAGTAATTATCCTATAAAAAAAATATCAAAACGAGAAAATGAAATACATTAGTAGTTGACATTTGTCAGTTATCAAATTTTTAGTAGTTAACACACAAATGTACCAGTAGTAGACATCTTGTAAAATATGTCGTGTTTTCTGAAATAATTTACTCCAGTACGTGGTTCACGCATTATAGGCTAAAGAATCCTTGAATTTACATTTCGTTTGATTATCACAGCCGTATACTTGCGGTTGTGGTAGTAATTCAGTGAGTCAGTTTTTGCATTTTCGTTATTTTTTAGGACGTGGCTACAGTCCCGAACGCGGAGGAGTTGTATAGTACTAGTAACGTCGAAGAGGCGTGGCTTAATGTTGTTGAAACATTAAAATCCTGGCCCGAACGCGAGACCGTTGATGAATAGCTTACTTAGCTTAGCTTGTTTGTACTCGTATATTATATTATAACAACAATAACTTCACCTAACGGATAATACTCGGCCCGCGTTTTCCAAGCCTAAGTTTTGTACCTTAGGTTAGGTAATGTTCAGGTGTATTTATAGAAATTGCGTAAATTTTGTCTATTGTGATTTTAATTTTTTGAACATGGTCCCGTGTTCGGGAACTCTTGCTACTTCCATTTTTTACCTTCCGTCACCTATAGGTAAGGAAGGTATTGTCTTTGGTCAAAAAATTCGGTGGTGAGTTTTCATTGAATAAGCACGTTTTAGGGTCTTTACAATAGTATTTTACTATTTTTACGATGATGGCTGTATGTGTGTGTGTGTGTGTGTGTGTTCGTGTGTGCGTGTGTGTGTGTGTGTGTATGTGTGTGTGACCGGGGTTTCGTCAACGATGTCTCCAATACTAGAATTACAAAAATTACAATTCCTGCGTATTCCTCTTCCTTACAACCATATGCAGACTTGATTAAATTTTGGTTATAATTGGTCAACCGGAAGTACCTTCATTTGAAGATTTTAACAGTTTTTTCTTGAAAAACTCAATTAAATGTTATTATAACTTAAAGAATATATTATTGTCTATACGATTTGATTGCATTTTATATTTCATATTCAACAGATATAGAGTTAAAGAAGAATAAATATATAAATTTCATATAAATATCATAATTCAGCCAGCTATGCTAACTTAACCATGGAAACTGCTAATATATTCAGGTAATTCAAATTGACAGATGCCAGTATCAATAAAATGGAAAACAATGAAAGAATAAGGGAAGTAACTCTAGTGTTAGAAGTTTCTAGATATAAGAGAGACGATTACATTGGTTTGAACATGTCATGAGGAGAGATGAATATATTAATAGAAGGTGGAAGAAACATAGGAAGACCAAATATAAGATGAAAAGACTGTATTGCAGAAGATTTGAGAGAAAAGGACCTGAATGAGGACGACACGCAAAACAAAAATGAGTGAAAGAAGAAAATAAAAAATAGCGACCCCCTAACGAATGGGAAAAACTAAAGAAGAAGAAGATGTCAGTGTCAAGTGCAATTTGCATAGTTTGTTTATGAAATCACTTTACTGGAAATATAGGATCTTTTGTAAGAACATTTATGAATAGGGCGCGTGCAGTGACATGACTTTGCTGACTTTGGCAAGCAGATATGTGGACCCGTGTCAAAATGACAGCAATTAATTATGTCCATAACTGACAAGTGTTATAATTTTTCATTCAAAATTTCATAATTTTCTTATTTCCTGTGGTTTGTTTGTTATCAGGAGTATGGAATTCAGTTACCGAGAAAGGGAACCACATAATACCAAAAATTTAGAATCTTTTGCAAGAAAATTTATGTATGGAATTTGTACATAATACACAGGATTGACGGAAGGTATTGTGCTGGCCACATCAGATTTTTTATGTATAAGTTTGTGTGCAGTATATACAGGTGTTCAAAAAATAGAGGTCACGGATTTAAAGGTGGATAATACATCTCAAAACAATAAAAAAGTTCATATAAACATATATCCGGACATGCCTAGTTTCAGAGCTATAGCGATTTTAATATTTTATTTCTGACATGTACAATGGAAAACAATTGAAGATAGTCTTTTGTTTTTCCTTATTTGTCATAATTATTCTTATTGTTTGTTACAAACACAATTTTATCATGAATAATTTCACTTTTTCCGAATTAGCAGATATGCATTTAATGTACGGTCGTACTCTCGGTGATTCGCTATAGCTCTGAAACTAGGCATTTTCGGATATCTGTTTATATGAACCTTTTTTATTGTTTTCAGATTTATTATCCACCCTGTATGTAGTTACATTTGTGAGAAATAAAGTACCTAATGGAAATACTATAATAAATTTTTCAAAAAATACCCTGTATTAGCTATTTTCAGTGGATGTTAATTAATAAAAAAATGTCAAAAATTAGTATCATTATTTAACACCCCACATGCGGCTGCAATATGATCTAAAATCACTAATATTTTAAATAGTTTTATGAGGTCACTTTCTATTAAATCCATTATCAACAGTAAAATTTGAAAAAAAAAACATTATTAACAATTCATTGCACCATATCTAACAACTTATCTTCTTTAGTATTTTCACAACAATTTAGCAAGTCGGATATTAAAAACTCCTACTGTTCAATGAATCACTACTTTTTTTGAATGTTATAGTTTTAGTATTAACCAATGCTTGCATTCAGCTGAATTAGCGCTAGCCAGCACTAGACATGCACAATAATTAAACGGTTCGCTAGAATCTAGCGCTGATATAGCGTTATAAGAAATAGCTAGCCAGTAATATTTCGCTAAAACATCTAGCGAACTAGTAAGCAACTGCATGCGACATGTTTGGTTGCAAGTAACGTCACTTTCTAACAAATATACTACCTGCTTAATAATATTTACTTCTGGTGCATCTTCCAACAGTTCAAGTAATAATTTCCATTTCAAAATAAAGTCTGTGATCTATCAATACTATATAGATAGAACTGTCAGTTATTTTGTTACTTTAAAAAGCGCTTGCGTGCTAAGTTTAATAAATGAGTACCGTTAATTACGCCTTTAGCGTTAACAATTAACGGTAATTTTTACTAGGTTAGCGCTATTCCGGCTGAACAAAAGAAATGTTGCACATTTGCAACACAGATGGTTATACAACAAAATCTATATTAAAAACCATCAAATTTGTTTATTTATTGTAATTTAATCTAAAACTACTAGTGCTATGTCAATTACCGGTGCTTTTATATTACTTAGGGCCACAATCTTAACTGTAAGGTATATGAACAATGTTGAGGGTCGGTTTTGAATGCAATGTTAAAATAATTTAACTGGCAGTTAAAACATAGAAACCGTTTATCAGACAAAAGTTAACGTAAACTGTCATAAAATCGGCAAAAATATATCCATCAGTTTAACTGGCAGATAAATATGCTAACATACAGTTAAATCCTACGTATGAAATTTTGCCCTCAATAATGAAAAAATACAATAATTAAATAATTAATCACATATGGTAAGTATATCATTAATATTGAGGAAAAATAGTTAACGGGATATTTTGTATTAATTGCATACATTATAATAGATTATTTTTTTAACCTAAATGTGAAAATTGATTGAATTTTTAAAATGAATTTTAAATGATTTTATATCCCCCCTGTATTATTGTAGGTATGGACATCACACGAAGAGATAGAGAAGAAAAATTTACAGGTTGTCAAATAAAGAAAGCAATGAATTCAAAGAATAGGTATTATAATTACCCATTTGGATATTGCTCTTAAATAATGATTAAACATATTCATAAAACGAATAAAGATGTCAATTACAAAAATAAAAACATGTAACAAAGCGTAATGAATAAAATTTTACAATTTTTAAACTTGAACTTGAAAAGAAAACTTAAATGAAAACATATTGATTGATTACAACAGCAATTATTGTTTTTGCACGATCAGATTTTTTTAAAACTTTACCGATAGGGTTTCCAAGGCAGTAAGTTTAGTTTTGTTTACAAATTACAGATCAGTAAGTGATGTGATACTGATCAGTAAGCGATGTGACTACCTACCAATCTGAAGGCGGTGAAAATTACATAAATAAAAAATAAATGTACAATTTTTAAAGCTATAACGATAACAACAACGATATATAGTGATATCTTAGTCCAATAAATTAGTTATTTATTAAATTTTGTATTAATTGAAATAGCCCTGATGGCATTTGAAAAAAAGTAAACAAGTGTTCGATATTTTAACTGTCAGAATTCGTTAGCTATGATTTAATTATTCTTATTTCTTTATAATATTTTGTAGCAGATTAGAGATTGCTTGACAAAAATTGAATAATTAAAATTATAACATAATAAAAATTGCAAGGTATAGATTATAACAAATTTTGACAGAAAAAATGTCAATAATTTGTTTATCATTTTATTCAAATGCCATAGCTACTGTTTATGAAACTGAATAAATATGATAATTAGGTACCTACACTTATAGTAATTAATTGAACTCTATAGTTCCAGCCTCTTTATGGAGTTGATTGGCTGTGTACGTTAGGTGACCGGTTTTGGTATTCTTAGTTTGCATCTAAGACCGACTAAGCAAGAGACTAGCTAGATATCCGACTAAATATTATGTAGTGTAACATTACGATAGTCTGGCGACTAGCTAGTCGCTTGCTAAGTAGGGGCTAGGGCGCTAAGAATACCAGCCTATATAACTAAATTAGTGATAAGTGATTCGTATCAATCCACATTATATAAAACTACGAAGATTATGTAAGAACTAGGTTTATATGTATTTTAATTGCAAAATATATGGCATCCATTGTTTATTAAATTAAACGAAAGATTGTAAGATATTAGCAAAAGTAAACAAGAGTCGTATTTTTTGCTTTAGATGAAAGTTATTCTGTGACATAATGTGTTGAGGAAGTTCGGACGCAGCGAGTGTTACGTCGTTTAACTTGATTTAAGTGTTCTATTAAAATACCACCTCTGAAACACGCCTATCTCCTCGGTTTTCTTCTCGCCCTAGAGGTCAGACTAGACTAGAGTAAATTTTCATTATTCATTAGATTCCCGTCTCATGTTCATTCGCAGTTAAAACAAATATTTAACATTGAAATTAAATTTCGAATCCCGCGATGTACTTGAGTTATGGCCCGGCGTAATTTTTTAAAAGTGACAGGAACACAAAACGAAATTAAAATCAGGAGAGAGATTTAGTTGAAGTTTGCAGGCTATATTTCACGTCTTCTGCACTTGTTTACAGAGAAGATGTTATACTAACCTGTATAGGGGTTCTCCGTCTGATTCTTTGAACCATAAGACCATGGATACGGCGTCGTCTCTGTCTCGCGGAGTAATATCGCAGGGAAATCGGGCTTGTTTGGAAAGGACGCCTTGGACATGTTCGATGGGAACTGGAACAAAAACAAAACATAGTAAACATATAGATTTTTGTAACATTTTTTGTTGTTCATCGATCTTTATTTATTATTTCCATTTGTATATTGGTGTTATAATATATTAGTGCTCTAGGGGACACAAATATTTAAAACAAATTTAATTAATATCCATTAGAGTGGTCGCTAAAAAAATAATATATTCAACCCAGGCTCTGTAAATTGAAGGGGTAGGTCGATTTTTTTTCTTTCTTCTTACATTAGGCAGTAAATACGAATACCGGCATGGTTTATTTATTGAACAATAATCATTTTGAAAACAAATAATTTGGGATAATTCTGAATTCTGATTATCTGTCCCATGAAAATTGAACTGATAAAATATACATTTATAAAGCTTAATATTAAATAATTGAATGGATTTTATAGTTTTCTAATATTAAAACCATTAAAATCCAAATTCTAACCTCAAATAAATATTGTTAAATGCTACCGGCCTAGGCCGTAAATATGTATCTACTGGACGCGTTGCTAAACTAGTAGGTAGTTGCTTTATTTCAGTACACAAAAAAAAGTTATTTTCAAATTTTATATTATTATATATAAGAATGTAAAAATAAAATGTAAAAGCACAAAAGAAAATTTATTTAACTTTAACACTGAGAATATTTTTCGTAAAAAGTAAATACTACATACTCGTATGCCAAGAATTAAGGTAATGATAAATGTTTCTTTTCTTTATTTTTCTTGTTTTTTTTTCAATGTTTAAGACTATGAAAGTCAATTTATTTAAAAGGTAAGTGATAGTGTAAAACGTTCAGTACAAGTAAATAATTGTTCAAATAAAAAATAATAATTATAGCACATATTTGTATTAAAAAAATATAGATTATTAACCTTTTCTTTTCAATAGGCACCTGTTCCTTTATTTACCGTCAGGGTTGCGCAGTTTAATCTTAATCACTTACTACCGTCAGGTAAGAAATTTAAGTCACTTACGTTAACAAACTTCAAGTAGTTACCAGCTATAAAAACGTCTTTAGAATTACAACAGGTGTACTTACTGGTCATTGAGCTCTAAAACACCAACTATGGAGGATTGGTATACCTAGCTTAAATCAGTGTCGGTCGTCTTAGCGAAGGTGAAGGAAATACGGAACGCATTTGTGAATGTTCAGCTTTAGCAATTCGTAAATTCAACCATCTAGAAAAACATATATCTCAAGGCTAATGACTTAGGGTCTTGGTACAATAGATCTTTTAGGCCGCATTGATAAAAGTGACCCTTGCGCACATGTATATCCAGAATGGCGCAACTTCCAAACTTTCAGTAGTATATTGCCTATTTTATATTTACTTATTTATATCTTTGAGTGACATTCCCTCGTTTATGTGTGCCACGTATTCTCCCTCATGTTGTCGATGAGCGGTTCGCAACTAATATAAAGTTTCCAGTTTTGAACAGTTTGTAATAATGCGGCATAGGATGCACAGAACGCTCGCTATGTTCAGCGTCTTCCACATAATTATCTGTCGTGAATATGTGAGCGAGACTCGCATCATGATGACATCCTATATGATCACAGGTTAAACTTGTACGCTTTGACTTTTATCCCCAACTTGTCAAAGAATACGGGAATTAATAAACAAACTTTGACAAAAATTTTCAGAGTTACTTCACACTTAGAAGTCGTTAAGGATTATGGATTAAAATTCTATAACAAGCATAAATTAAAAATATTAAACTTTAACAAAAATTTTTTTTAGCTGGAATGAACGAAACTAAAAAAATGCAATTATCGTTAATTGATATTTTTTTTTTGTTTTGTCTGTAACGCCTGTACACACTAAGAAAACATATTGATTGTTAGTATAAAATACTGATTAATAGGGCTGTAAGCATCGTTAAAACGTTATATCGTTAAAATAATAACGAAAATCGTTTAATGGGCTTATTCTGTAAACGTTCGTTATGACATTATCCATTTTTAAATTGTTATTAAAATAATAATCGTTAAAGTGGTATTCTGTAAACAATAATTTAATTCTACATAACGAAAAAAGGATAACAATATCGTTCTTTTTAACGACTGGAAAAATTATTCGTTACATAAACGTTTTGTCAATAGGTGCGTATTTTTATTCATGTTAAAATAAAATAGCTCTCAAAAACCCGTCATATTATAATTTTTTGCAAAGTATTATTAAATTAATTTAATAAGTTTTTATTCCTAGCGCCTAGCGCAAGCTTCCCAATTTGTCTACAGATGGTAGTAGTAGCTCTAGCATAGCCCACATGAAGAGTCTGACAGCTGACAGGGTGACAGCTGATTCCCACCAGAACTGATCTAACCTAGAAGTTTTGTGAGTAATATGAATTATTTTATATATTTCATTTAAAATTATAATTTTATTTTAGGAAATAAAGTCCTTAACTTGTTCCCAATGTTATTATATTTTCTAAAATGTGTTACAGCATACGGATACGAAAATAAAGATCATCGTTAAGTAGATATATAGATTTTCATAATAACGATTTCGTTATGATAATGATTCGTTAAGCGAATGTTTTACAGAATAGGCCTATAAGGGAGGTTAGCGAGCAGTTGACTGGGATTATTTTTTGTGTCAATCGTTTATGAATTAATTTGGAAAAAATATTTTAAACAAAAGTATTTTTTTACTAAAGTAATCCGTAAACAATTGACAGAAAAAACAATGTTAGTTATGATTCAGCGTTAATTAGTTATTCATACTATTAGCTATTAATTTTGAACATATATATATATATATATATATATATATATATATATATATATATTAATTTACAATATTATTTATGACTTTGCTTGGATCTAATTTATATTTTACTACCTGTTCAAAAATTGGGTCAATTTGCCATGTAAAACTAGACCTGCGAAAAAAGTATGGTAGAATTGACATCACCTGTAGCGTTGTGGATTCCTTACGTCATTATATTCGCAAAATGGCTGAAATTTGGGGCCGTAAAATGTTTCTCGTCTCGTTGGCAAAGTTGCAGCATAATGCACACACAGCGTGTTGTTTCCGTGCTCCAGTCACAATTGTGACGTCATCTCTCTTAATGAGGGTTTTGCACAAGTTTAATTACAAATTCAAATAAACAATCTGCTGCATGTGTTACAGCATCGTATGTGTACATAGTAAAATGCGCGGCTCTCACCAGACGTACGTTAATTAAGGTATAAAAATACTGTTACCATCTGCGTGGTACAACGTCACTCCACTGCTGACATGCTGTTGTTTATGCATGGAGGAGCGCTGCCACCAAACTATGTACACTCGAACTTGCAACAAAAATTTCATACACAAACGCAAACGCAAATATTATTAATTTCGTGGTTACATGCCAAAAGCAGATTTGGTAGCATGCATTTCAAATTTCAAAATTGTATATGGTATTGTACGAGTATGCTACTACTATTACAGGTACTAATGACCATAGTAGTAGTACCTAGTTGATGTAACCTTAAATTAGGTGTACTAAATAGATAAAAGTTTGGTGGTTTTTTAACTATCAGATATTAAAATTTCTTTCATCAAATTTTGATAATTGATAAAAGCATGAATTAAATGCGATGAGTAATGGTCAGTAATTAATTAATTGAATCTTTTACGAGGCCTTTAGATTCACCAGTTTGGGCATATTTGTCAGTGAAGATTTATTGGAACGGATCGTGGACTGTTAACTCTCATTCAATGATTCTAAGCTACAATAACCATTTTTGAAAAAAGACAGATGACGATACAGATAATTTATAATTAAACTGTTCCAAATCATTATATTCATCATCACTTGATTGTAATAACTGAAAATCAGGTTCGTCACTTAAATCTCTCATAGCAATGATATTTGATGAAACTCTATATAGAACAGCATAACTATTCAACATCAAGTGAACTTGCATCATTAGAAACTCACAGCTGATAAATTTTTGTTAAATACGCATGTTCTGACTGTTAGTACATGGTCTAGTCCGCTGACTATTCGAAGCAGGTTGGAACGTTCGACTGGAAATCGAACCAATAATATTTCTATTTGAAAGAAAAATCCTACGACGGATTTTCAGACTGATACAAGAAGGAGAAACTAAAGAATACGCATGAATTACATTAATCAACTAAAAGATAATGAAATAGTAAAATATGTAAAAAGTCAAAGAATAAAATGGTTGTGGCAAACAGCGAGAATGCAAGAGGTTATATAACACTAAAAAAAAAAAAATTGATACCAGCTACAATAGGACCAAAAGGTAGACTAGGAAAAAGATAAGCTGACATAATAGAGAAGTTGGAAACCTTAATAGTGGGAAATTGGGAATGGACAACAGAAGATAGAGCCGAATATAAAAAGCTAATATAAGCAGCAAAAACTCACGAAGGGTTTTAAATAAAAAAGTAATTTTGTTAGTTCAGTTTAATTTGTTCAACAAAAAACTATTGAAATATTTTTTTTTTTTTGACAAACAATAACGACATTTGCATTTCTTATTTATAACAAAATTGTCCGCAGATAAGACAAATATTACTTTGCCATGAAATTAAATACGTTAAAAACAAGGCGAAACCAATCGTTTTAAATCATATGGAAAAAGTTTAGAAGAGAAAAAAGAAAATTAGGAAGGAAATGACATCTATGAACTCATTCATGCAATTTCAATAAATAATGTGATTTAGGTGCGGTAAAAATTTTACTTGCGAAATTTGCCACATATTTTTTTCGTAGACATAAACATCATTATCATCATTTATTTATACTCAAAATTTGCTTAAAACATTAATTTTTATATGAAAATAGTTATATGACAGTTAAGTAAGGTTGTAAGTATTCTCGTTCTCTTTTGCATGTTATTATGCATCACTTTTTACCTCTCGCTAAGAGAGGTATTGGAATCATGCTAAAAATCCAGATTTTAGTGAATAAGCACGTTTTAATGTGCCTAGAATCCGATAATAATAATATTATGATGATGTCTGTGTGTGTGTGTGTGTGTGTGTGCGCGTGTGTGTGTGTATGTGTGTGTGTCTATATATATGTGTCTGTGTATGTGTGGATGTGTGAGAGGTTGTTAGCGGTACGATTTCTCAAATTCAATAAGATCAAAGACCTGTGTAACTACGGATTCCTCAATCTAACAGTAATGGGAAGAGTTGAATAGATTATGGTAACAATTGGACAACCGGATGTAGTAGTATTTTAACAAAAAAATTACTAAATATTGTTTTTTTTAATATTTATGTTATTACAAATATTAAAAAACAAAATTCTTTATCAAACTCATTTACAATTTTTAATATATCTTCTATAGATTTAAAGATATAGATATGTAATCTATAAAATAATCTGTTATAGTAAATCTCACAGCCTACTCACAGCGCAAACATCTCCATGGTAATTACTTGAGAAATTAAATTGTCTGTAATTGACAGATAAATGTCACTAATGTTAGGGTCAAAAATTCAGAGATAGTACTGAAGGCTTTTTCTAGGAACGATATTTAATATTTCTTATTGTATTATTAAATATATACCTATTTAAAATTATAGGTATATTACATGAACACTTCAGAAATAACGCTAATCCCGTTAATTAATTGGAAAAACCTCAAACATTTAGACGAAATGGAGAAAACTTGCTCATAGAATGAATTTAAAATTATAGAAAATACGTAAATATAAAGATAAGGTGTAATTTTTTTTTGTGTGTACAAGAAATGTTAAATGCAATACTTATATATACTACAATGGAAAGGGCGCGAGAGGCATTTTGATGGCCACAACAGATTTTTAAATTACGAGAGTTACATATGTAAAACTAGAAGAAATATATCATTATTATCTGCAAAATAATTGTTCATTTCTATTTCGTGGAATGGTATTTCTACGTTTGTGACTATTTGATATTTACTTTAATTACACCTTGCAAAAAACATTAATTTAGCTATTATACTACTGCGCTGGGGAAAACAAATATTTTTAATATAGAATTTCCAGGAATAGGAAAGAGTCCATTTTTCTGTCATACCTTCTATACGGAGTTAAATATTTGCTCTTTATTGAACACTGAACTTTTATTAAATTCTTTACTTATTAAAGTTGAAATATCAAAAATAATTTAATTTTTCTTTTTATAGAAGCAACTTTATTCCAGATAAAAAAAATAGGATTAGACCAGATGATAAATATAAACAAGAGGTTTTTTTGTCTTGATGTATAACTCCACATAACAGTCAATTGATAAATATAGGCCAATATTAGTGCAATAATTACAGACATATTACAGTGTAATTTTTTTTAAATTTACATTACATCGTTAAAACAGATGGACCCTTAATGTTAATATACAATAATAATGTCTCATTATTCAGCTGTTGAGCTACATACATACAATATAAAATGGAAAAGATATAACAAAATATAATATGATAATGTTGATAATGAATATTAGATAAGGTTCAAATACCTACGAATGGCAATTTTAAGGAAAAGATTAGAAGCATAATCACGGGGAAATATAGCCTTTAGTAAAATGAAATATCTACTAACAGCAAAGCTAATCAATATAAATTATTATGGAAAAGATTTGCAAAATGCTTCATATGGAGTATTCGAATTATGCTCTATAAGCAACATGAACCTTGAGGAAGTAGAAGAAAAAATATCTGGAAAGTTTTGAAATGTGGTTGTGGTGACGGTTGGAGAATATTTAATAGAACGTGAGGGACAGAGAAATAAAGAGAGAGAGATAGACAAAGAGAGAGGAATTCAGTAATGAGACGATGTTGGGAACGATTCAAGAAGGGAGAATAATTTTTGTGAGAAACTAGTTTGGACAATATTTTATGGAGTCTTTAGAAAATTATAATTCAAGGGAGATATATGAGACAAGAAGAAGAATTTTGGAATTTGTTAACAGACATCAAGAGAGCAGACTGGTAGATGAATTTAGAACAGGTTACCTATAGCACCAACAACAATATTTATGAGTATCAAGGCTGTAAAAATGATCATTTTGACTGAATCTAAGGTTAACATCCGAGGCCAGCAAATCAGATGGGCTAAAGAAGAAATTTAAAAACGAGGTACACTCACAAAAATTAAAAATCTGATGTGGCTAGCACATAACCTCTCGCCGTATATTTTACCTGGCTGTAAGAATGAAGCAAAGAATATTTTTAGAAATACAAATAATATATTCTTATAAGTCTATGACGTATAAACTTCTTTATTATTCAATAAGAGCATGTCTCAACATAAAATAATTTTCACATATATTTATAAAATCGATAGGATATTTTACAATAAATTATGTACAATAAATTACAAAGTAGAGTTTGCCATATATAAATTTTAGGCTGGTAACAGGGATTTTCAATTCGAACAACGTTCTTGTTTACTATATCTTCATATTCTTCTAGTAAAAACATTAATTTTGGGCGGTCTAAAATGTATATATCTGGATATGTGCATCTATTCTTACATATCTTCTTTTACATTTTATTTTTTCATACATCTTGTATCTAAATAACATATTGATTTCCTTTAATAAAGTGATGGATAGATTGCACTCCGATTATTCTTATATCGATGTGTAATTTTGTCAATATTTACAACTTACTTTTTTGCAGTTCAATGTTACTCTAGTCTACAGTGCTCGTGTACATTGTCCCATAATGTTTGAAACAAATTTAAGTCCTTCAACGTAAACTTGTCACCTCCATAATAATCACAGATGAAGAATTAAGAGATTCTCCAAGCACATTTTTCTTTCATTACTCATTATTTTGACGAGATACAATTTTTCTGTATTTTACATTGCAGGGTGTAGTCTCGCTTATATCTATTTTTTATATTTAGATTTTTTAAATTTAAATTCATTGTATGAAGAAATTTTGTCCTACTCTTCTAATTTTTCGAGATGTTTCCAATTCATTGTCGATATTAACAGTATTTCTGAAGGGTATGTATAATATACCTATAATTTTAAATATTTAACAATTAATACAATAATAAAATGTATGTACTTCCCAGAAAAAATCTTCAGTAATGCCTCTGGATTATGTGGGTTGTGAGATTTATTACAACAGATTATTATATAACTTATATTTCTTTATTTATAAATCTATAAAGGATATAATAAAATATTTATATGTATCATATGGAGAATTTACTCTTCTTTAATAAGCAAGAAATTTTTTTTTTCAAAAAATAATATTTAGAAGATTTTTTTTAAGAATCTGCTACTTTCGATTGTCTAATTATTATCAAAATTGTTTCAGCTTTTCCCAGTAATGTCCGAATGAGAAATACGTAGTTAAATAGATATACAGTATTATAGTTTTTGAGATATCGTCCTTCCAAAGGACCTACATACACACATTCATACACACACACACACATACATGCACACACACACACACAAACAGAGAGAGAGAGAGAGAGAGAGAGACATCATCGTAAAAATATGAAAATCCGATTGTAGGGACCTTAAAACGTGCTTAATCATTAAAATCTGGATTTGTGATTTTTAGCATGAATCCGAGAGGTAAAAATTAATCTTTAAAAATAAATTTCATATCTAACTGATTCCTGTCACTTGCAAGATGCTATGCTGTCACTTGGATAACTAACAAAACAATAATTTTACTGTAAAAATATTATCTAACCTAAAAATGAAAGTAAGTTGCTATAGTCTACCAATAAAATGACTTGTTTCTGTTCAAGAATTAGTTGCAAATTCTCTCATCTCAGCGTATGGGGTATATAATTAATTTATTGAGCAAGAAATAAGCAATGGTAACAGCTACAACAATTTGTCGAATACTCCATAAGGAATTTATAAAGTTGCAAGTAGTGCAACCCTGAATTTATTTGCTATTTAAAGAAAAAAAGAAAACGAGGGGCTATAGCAGCCGTAAAATAGTAAAGGCACATGATAAAAAAGTGACACTCTAGAATTACCAAAGGATACGTAAAATAACTACTTATTCCTATATTTATGCCAAAAATAGCTATTCATTATAAAAGTTTTAAAAAGGTATTTTGGAACATGACGTGCAGTGAAGTGGCTCAACTCTTCAAATACAATAAATATATGTATTTTAACGCGTTTCTCATACAATATTGTATCTGCAAATTGCAAATGGTATATTGTCATTTAAATTTGGTTTTTTAATATTTTTTTGACATTTTTTAAAATGTCGATTTGTTTGTTTCATTCAACTTTGCCAACTTAATTTCAAAGTAATTAATTCATTTTTAACAGAGGTACCCACATATTGATATTGTTCATAGATAAATAATATAATTTAATATCTTCATCAGAAATACCATTTTGACGATTTTATTATTGCAAAAATGATTATAATTATGTATTAATAATAGTGTAAATCAAACAGATTGCATAAATTAACTAAAACGTGTAAATATTTTACATATTTTAACCAATATTTATTGCATTAATATTAATTATTAATAAATGGAAATAAAATTTGCAACACAAATTAATAACGGCCTATATAACAATTCATTTCGCTTTGTTTCTAATATTGCATATGAATAATTTTATTGCATTATAAATATACAAATTATAAAGGTGATAATTTGTTACAAATAGCAATTTTTTATTCATATTGTTGTTTAAATGCATTTATATTGAATAAAAGTTTACTGTACGCTAACAATGATTACTCTTGCTCATGTTTCATTTTTATGTTGTTTCACCGCACTTTATAAACCACATTGCATTCTACTGGCAGTCCACAAATACACATAACAAGCTTATCCTCAGAATTAAAACAAATGTCTGGTAGCAAAGAAAATACCAATAAATTTTTATCTATTTTACTGGCTATTATTCTCTCGTAGGCTGGTTTTTCTGTCGCCGCATAGGAAAAACAGTTTTAAAAATCAACAGCCAATTTAATGCCATCACTCTTTTATCTTGCCAACAATAAAACCCTGCAGGATCAAGGCAAACCCTGATGAATCGATAGCAATGCCGTGCTAGGCAAACAAATCGAACGTGCCCTCAAATGCTAACCTGCACGGAGAACAAAGCAGGAGTTAGTTTTTCAGGACTGACACGGTTCTTCTTCTGCGGCAGAGTTCATTCGCCACATATACCGCGAAAAATCATCAAAATAAAAGCGGTGATGATGATAAAGGTTTTCCAGAGTGTTTTAATGCTGATTTTATACATTGCTAGATAAACAACCTGATATTTCCAAAACAGTTAATGACGATTACTCTAAAAGACAAATTATAGGTCGGATTCTGTTCAAAACTGTAAATATTATAGAACGAAATCTGTAAATAATATACAAAATGGCATGTGTTTTTTTTTACTTATTTACAGAACTTAACAGCATGCGATCATATATTTTGTGTTTGCCTTAACCCTCATCTCGTATCGTAGATTTTACTTTTTGTTGTATTTATTTAATATACAGGGTGTATCACATTTACAGGACATAGAGAGTATGTCAATATAAGTCAATTTTTTTATACAATATGTGTCCTATCTTCACTAGATACTAGCAAGTGAAAATAATTTTTTTCCCTGCTATCTCGAAAAATATATATCTTAGGTGTTTTTGTTTTTCAAAATAAAATAATTATACAAAGTAAAATGTGTCGACCTTGATCAGTATTTAATTTTCAACTTCTTAACTTTTAGAAATTAAGAAAAATGTTTCATGTTGTTTTTCTTGTTTTTTTGTAGTCTATGTACTGGTATAGACAAAATTTTGTTCAATTACTATTTTTCTCAGTTTTTCTTCGCTTCTAATACTAAATGGTCTCTTTCTTCGAAACATTTAATTTTTGGATACATATTATAAAACTTTTCGACTTATTTTGACTTTTTCGCTATGTCCTATAAACGTGTTACACTTGTTTGTTGTTAACACGATAATTATATTATACATCAAGGTAGAGATATGCATAATTTTTCATGAGATGCAATTTGAACCCCAAGAATGTAGCTTGAGGGCCACAAAGCACAGAGGAAAAAATAACATTTTCTTCTGAGGTGTACATATTATTTTTATATTTTTCACCACCGGGAGTTGAAACATCACAAAACTTCAAATTTTTAATATATAAAAGTTTGATACAAATTTGATTGTCATTTTCGACAATTTAATGAATATCTAATATTTGACCCGCTAGAATGATACTGAAGACAATAATTTCCTACAACTTGAAGCAAATTTCATTAAAATCACTTGCAACATTTAAGCTATAGCCCTATTTCAAATTTTGGCGATCGTAGTGATTAAAGAATAGTAACTCAAATCGTTTAATATAAGGACTGGCGAAAACTCGGCGAATATAATATTTAAGAAATTATAGTTCTACGTCGCTCGTTTACCTAATATAAAACACCAAGAACACGGCGAAAAACTTTCGGGAGAACCCTAAAAAATTATTGATGCATATTATGCAGCTATTCTAAAATTTTACCTGCGAAAATTAGAAAGTTTTCCGGTGCAACCTAAAACGTTAGATAACTGAATTGTGAAAATAATATAAACTCTCTAGGGATTACGTTTGACATATTTTTTCTCGAAAGGCATTTTTTTACTTCGTCACTAGTACCAATCACTATTGTACTTATGAAAAGTAGACATAAATGCAAAATGTCAAAATGTGACATCGACTTATAGGCCTATTCTGTAACAAAATCGTAATTATGCAAATCGTTATATCTACGTAATGATAATCGTTTATTATTTTAAAAAATAATAACTTTGGGATCAAGTTAAGAAGTTTGCTTCCTAAAATCAAATAATAATTTTAAATGAAATATCTAAAATATTTCATATCACTCACAAATTTCTAGGTTAGATGAGTTTTGGTGGGAGTCAGCTCTCAGACTCTTTCTTCTTCTTGTTGTGGGATACACTAGAGCTACTACTACCATCTGTAGACAAATTGGGAAGCTTGCGCTAGGCGCTAAGAATAAAAACTTATTAAATTAATTACCTTGTAGAAAGTTATAATGATAGGTTTTTCAGATCAAAATTCAACATAATAGAAATTTTATTTTGACATGAATAAAAATACTGACTTATTGACAAAACCTTATGTAAGGAATGATATCCTTATCTTTTTTTTCGTTATGCAGAATTAAATTATTGTTTACAGAATACCACATGAACATTAACGTTATAATAACGATATAACAATGCATAATGTCATAACGAACATTTAAAAAATAAACCCATTAAAAGATTATTGTTATTATTTTAACGATATAACTTTTTAACGATTCGTTATGTCATTACAATGCTTACAGAATAGCCATATTAGTATTGATTCCTATTTACAGATTTTTTCTGCTGAGAAATTAAAATAAAGTACCAGTTAAGCAATGTTCCATCATGGTGATGTTTGCTTTCGGAGGCTCCGGATGATATAAACCAGTAATTTAGTAATGGAGAGCATCTATGCAGAAGTTCCCCCTAGTATTTATAGGCAGTTAGTGTAATCACCCCTTACTGTAGAGAAAGCCTACGTTTGGCAAGACGGCCTGGCATGAATATGGGTCAGCAGGTCGATTGTTCAGTAAAGGGAACGACTCTTCTTGAAATTTAATAAAGCACCAATTGTGGAACACTTGCTTTTCTCTTTGACGTAGAGACATACTAGACTTTTGCAAAGGAAATAAGCTACTGAGGAGCCTTCAGAAATGGAATCTATGTATATTGTCACCTTTTCATTATAACTTTAGTTGAGTGACTTCATAAATTAGATACCATCCAACTTGGTCTACCCTGTTAAACACTGAATTTGTTATACAGAGTGTCCCATTTAGAGCTGTCATCATTGGGATCTCGAGAAGTATAAAATACAATGTCGGTTAAATGAACTTTTTGTGCAACTACAGGGGATCATCTCAGAATTGTTTCTGTTTTTCCTAATATTCTTAGAGGGTACTAGATAATGACGAAAAAGTGAATTTTGTTAACTTAAATAACTTTTAAACTATTAGGAATCGAGAAAAATGTTCCAAATAAACAAGTTAGATATTTTTATAGCCTAGACAGGCATCCATAAATAAACTCAAAGTTATATATTTTTTAAATGGAACCCATATCTAATTCTAGTTTCAAAAAAGTACATATTTTTACCTCTCGCTAAGAGAGGTATTGGATTCATGCTAAAAATCGCATATCCAGATTTTATTGAATAAGCACGATTTAAGGTCCATAGAATCCGATTTTAACATTTTTACAATGATGTCTGTGTGTGTGTGTGTGTGTGTGTGTGTGTGTGTGTGTGTGTGTGTGTATGTGTGTGTGTGTGTAGATGTGTGTGTGTGTGAGGTTGTTGGAGACACGATTTCTCAAATTCTACAAGACTAAAGACCTGTTTGACTACGGATTCCTCAATCTAACAGTAATGGGAAGAGTTGAATAGGTTCTGGTAACAATTGGACAACCGGAAGTGGTAGTTTCTAAAAAAAATATTTCTAAATATTATTTTTTTAAATTTGTTACCACAAATATTAAAGATAATTAAATTCTCAATCTGACACATTTCATTTTTACCTCTCGCTAAGAGAGGTATTGGATTCATGCTAAAAATCGCATATCCAGATTTTATTGAATAAGCACGTTTTAAGGTCCCTACAATCCGATTTTAACATTTTTACGATGATGTCTGTGTGTGTGTGTGTGTGTGTGTGTGTGTGTGTGTGTGTGTGTGTGTGGATGTGTGTGTGTGGGATGTTGGAAGGACGGTTACTCAAAAACTATAAGACTTAAAATTTGTTTAACAACGTATTTCCCAATCGGACATTCATGGGAAGATCTGAAAAGGTTTTGGTAATAATTGGACAACCGGAAGTAGAAGATTCTTGAAAAAAAATCTTCTAAATATTATTTTTTGAAAATTTTTCGTGGTAATATTAAAGAAAATTAAATTCTCTATCTGATACATTTAAATATTTTATTATATATTCCATAGATTTAGAGATAAAAGAAGTATAATATATAAAATAATCTGTTGTAATAAATTTGACAGCCGAAAGAATGCCATGAAAAATAGTTGATAATTTAAATTATTTGTAACTGACAGATAAATGTCAGTGTCAGAAATAATGAGTAATGAATTAAAAATGTACTTGGAGAATCCCTTAGTTCTTGATCTGTGACTATTATGGAGATGACAAGTCTAGGTTGAAGGACTTAAATTTGTTTCAAACATTATGGGACAATGTACACCAGTACTGTAGACTAGAGTAACTTTGAATTGCGAAAAAGGTATCAAATTCTTCTCAAGTAAGTTGTAAATATTGACAAAATCGGAGTGCAATCTATCCGTCACTTTATTAAAGGGAATTAAGGTTATTTAGATATAACAAGTATGAAAAAATAAAATGTAAAAGAAGATATATAAGAATAGATGCACAATCCAGATATATACATTTTAGACCGCCCAAAATTAATGTTATTACTAGAAGAATATGAAGAGAAAGTAAACAAAGTTGTTCGAATTGAAAATTGCTGTTACCAGCCTAATATTTATATATGGTAAACTCTACTTTGTAATTTATTGTAACATAATTTATGGTAAAATATCTTCATGTTGAGACATGCTATTATTGAATAATAAAGAAGTTTATACGTCATAGATTTAAATGAATATATTATTTGTATTTATAAAAATATTCTTTGCTTTATGCATACAGCCAGGTAAAATATACGGCGAGAGGTTATGTGCTGGCCACATCAGATTTTTTGACATAGTAGTATTCTTAAAAAAAACATACTTTTGCGGTATCAGGGTAGTTGTATCTTGGGTACGAATTGATATGGGTATTTTAGACATGGTTCTTCAGTTTAATCTACCTTATACTATCCATAGATTATAGCCAGGTAAAATATACGGCGAGAGGTTATGTGCTGGCCACATCAGATTTTTTTATTATATCTCGTATAGGTTTGGAGATAGAATAATCTGTTGTAATAAATTTCGTTGCCAGAAAAAACAGTTGCGATTTAAATTTTTTTGTAATTGACAAATAAATGCAAAATGTCAGTGTCCGTTCTGGGAGGTATGAGTACATTTAATATATATTATTGTATTTTTAACTAAATATTTATTTAAATTGCAGGTGTCAATATTACATATATCCTTAAGAAATAGCGCTAATACCGTCAATGAATTTGAAGTATTTCTCATAGAACGAAAGAAGGGAAACAATTCAATTATTTGTGTGTACAAGAAATGTTAAATTCGTTACTTATAGGGCGCGAGCAGCCATGTGACTTTGTTGGCCTTGGCAAGCAGATATGAGGATCCGTGTCAGAATGACTGCTAGTAGGTATTTTCGTAGATGTCACAATTGTCATATATCATAATTTTTCATTCAAAATTTCATAATCTGTTTATTTGTCATCCATTAGTATGGCATATACTTGTCGAAAAAAATAATCCACATGGATTTGGAAAATCATAATGTTTCGAATGAAAACTTATGATACTTGACACCTATGTATATTACCAGCTGTCATTCTGACACGGGCCCCCGTATCTGCTTGCTAAGGCCAACAAAGTCACATAACTGCTCGCGCCCTATGCAAGATAAAATGAAAATGGCGAGAGGTATTGTGCTGGTCACAACAGATTTTTTTCTATGCAATTATGTAAGGGTTATTGTGTTTTGAATTTGTTTTACGCCTAAAAATTTAATTTTTCACGTTGTTTTTCCTGATTTTTGGAATTATTTCATGTAAAATATTATTTTTATTAATTACATTCTATTTTATTGATATAATAATAAACTCATAACTTACAATTTACGCTATAACATGTCAAGAACAACCTGATAAAAAATATTGTTTTGCTTTGAATTTGAATTTCTCTTATTCAAGGAAATATTTTACCTTAAATAAGAGAAATCCTCTGAAGATGCGTAACACAATGTTAGGCTAAACATTAGGATGTAAATCACCTATTAGACAACGGCCCAACAACTCGAAAAAGAATCAGACTTTCATATACCCCAGCCGTGAAATCTAAAGTATTTATAAAATATAAGTATGTGTTATATCTCAGATATTTAGGATATAAAAATTTATTCCGTACGCCGCTGGTTAGGTAATAAAAATATCTAACTTTTTTAGTTAAAACATTTTTCTCGATTACTAATAGTTTAGACGCTATTTGAGAAGAAAAAAATAAATAAATAAATAAAACAGTTTTTTCGTTATTATCTAGTGCCCTATGAAAATCTTTCAAAAAATAAAAGCTAATCTGAAATGGCCGCCTAAAGTTACACAAAAAGTTTCATTTAACCGACATAGTATCTCTTATAGATCTCGAGATCCCAATGGCAGCTCTAAATAGGATACACTGTCTATGTACGTATGTTGTAGTTATTCCAAGGAGCGTAAATAATTTTAATTATCAACATCAAATTTGCGATACCCAACCCAAAATTTACAATCAAAAAAGTCTAAGAGCTATTCTTTATACAGTATATAAAAAACTAAACGCGTTTTTACCACTGTTTACCTTTGCTTTTTTTGAACCTTGCCAAACTTCTGTGGAATCAGATGAAGAAACAAGACATTGAAATCAAATCAACTAATGTTATAAATCAATTGCGAGACTTGTTAGAGAATTTTCAAAACACTTTAGAGTATGTTACGCCGTTAAAGAATAGAAAATTGAAATTCACTTATAGCCGAAATCACAATTAGTCCCTCGATGCTGAAGGAATCAAAGCAGATCCTTAGATTAAAATTTGTTCTAATTTATCAGCTTGATTTCTGAATCAAGTAATCATGATCAACAGATTCACAGTTTTGTATTGGATTTTGTCAGTTAAACTTTTCGTCAAATAAGTATGGACTGGAGATTTCTATACTGTTTTATTCAATGACGCGCAGTGGAGTTGCCTAATCATTCGAACAAAATAATCGACAATTATGAAATGAGTTCTTTATACTATTTTTTTCTATTTTGCGCCTTTTATGCGCTTTTAAATAAAAAATTTAGAAAATTTTATGTCAGTTGGTGTTATGTGACGTCTGACGTTTAGTGATGCCGTGGGATCTCACGTTTTCGAGATCTCGTCTCGAAAATCGAGAAATTTCGAGACGAGACTATCATAAGTCTCGTCTCGAAAAATCGAGACGAGACGAGAGTAATGCCCTCGAGATTTGCTCGAGACGAGAGTAGGTATTCGAGATCTCGATTGCACGATTTTTTTTTAATATGTATACAATTAAAGATATACAATAAGAAAAATAATTATCAGTACAAATATTTTCATTGCCTGTTCATTATTTATTTATTCATTTTAAATTTATAAGGTTTTAGTGTAGAGAATAGGAACAAAAGTGTTCCCTGTGGTGTACTCTCCACGCTAGTATTAAATGCCCTTGCTGCAAGTAATATTTGTTCAGTATTTTTTTACTTACCTGTTAAATGCCAGACTTAGTAAAAATAAAGTTTTAATCAGTAGTAGGTATCTACTCACTCCTTTATTACATCCAAGTTGATGCTAATTTATTTTCCTGATAGATGAAAGTATAGAAAATTTATAACATGTAAAGGTAATATTTTATGAATTTATTTTATATGTATTTATTTATATACAAATAATAGATAATTACAGCGTCACTGCTTACTACCTTCAACCATACAAACAC
This sequence comes from Harpalus rufipes, assembly GCA_951394225.1. Lineage (NCBI taxonomy): Eukaryota > Metazoa > Arthropoda > Insecta > Coleoptera > Carabidae > Harpalus > Harpalus rufipes. Next base: position 38,925,810 of record OX596280.1, on the reverse strand, counting down.
GCTCTACCTGCCAACTTATGGAACACCCATACAGCTAATTATAAATTCGAGAAATTCGAGACTCTCGAGTCGAGATCGAGAATAGAGGATGAAAAATATAACGAGACGAGACGAAAACAAATCTCGTCTCGAATTTTCGAGACGAGACGAGAGTGAACTGTTTCTCGCCGTTTCTCGTCTCGCGACATCACTACTGACGTTCAATATCGTAACCTTATTTTTGTAACGTCAACTATACTCTGTTTGAAATAACGAAATAATTTTGACACATAGATTCTTGTGATTCTATTGGTTGATATGCGCTGTAGTCAAGCTCGGTTTACATAACTACAATTCAAATATTGTATAAATTTAAGACACCTAAACTACGCCCCAATTAACTATATTTCGTTATTTCAAATAAAGTATTTCTACGATGTATTTTATTTCTTTCTATCTTTACTACTCTATTTCTTCTCTACTTCATATTTTGTATTTTAAATTCATAATTATATAAAAAATAATATTCTTAAATATATGTATCTACGTTTATTAGCCGTGATATATTTGATACGTTGTACTAACTAGTCTATTACAGCACTCGACTGAGCTATTAACGAACTCTTTTGTGTGAATTGTACTTTCCTCCGAAAAAAATATTAATATGTAGGTATATAAGACATTGAATAATTTTTCTGCAATAATGTTACATTTTTCATGTAAAAATTAGTGGAAATAGCAAAAAAATTGAAATGTTAGTCTGATAAAGGACTGTTTATAGTTAAAATAAATAGAAAAGTATAACTTAAAATAAGAAAACCAATGCAGTTTTAAATAGAGATAAAGAAGACAAATTACAACAGCCAGGCAGTGGATTTCTATATAACTGTTAAAATTAGGATTAAAATATGCGCTCAGTGCTTGATTCATAGAATATGATAGGTAAATTGAAACATGACTGATTATTAGATTAGCTTGGGTTCTAATGGAAATCAGCGTTGATATGTCAATCAACTTTTGGAATGGTGAATTCGGCCGTTAGTAATTTTCATACTCATTTGAAATTTATATTTTGTTTCCATGTTGCTTAAATACATGCTGATGATGATTCCAGGTTCGAACATAACATGCAAATAACATTTGTCTTCTATTTGTACATAAACCGAAATATTAAAGTACGTAAGTCGAATATACGTAGCCCGAGTGGTGTCGACATCCTTGTTTGATTCTGAGTGATTAATATGCGGCATATGTTGACTTGAAGCATCGTAATTAATATTCAACTAATCATAATTAGAAATGACAATTACAGGGACATTACAAAGCCCTCGCATCCATTTTGCCCGTTTTCAAAATTCATTTCGTTTGAAATTCAGCAAAACAGTGGAAGCGACCCCGTTGTACGTATATATCACCACGCGCGAGTAACTGCGCTGTAACGACCCTGAAATTGCTAATAATACGAAAACAACACGACATGCTATATTGAATTACCCCTGCGGACTAGTGTACAAGTACGAGGACTTTTTACTGTACGGTATAATTTAGCGGGGCACTAACTATGATTTGAAAATTCACCCTCTTGGATAAAGAGTATCATGTGTTTTTGATATTTTCAAAAGGGGAATCTTTTATATGAAGAAATATTGTGTCATTCCCCTCTTTGCAAGGGTGAACACCCCCGTTTAGCTTAAACGCGGATGCTACTTTGAACCTCATTGTCGTCATATCAACATATTTTCAACTTACTTTTATCCAAAGAAAAAAATCCATTTTTTTTAGAGTTTATAATATAAAATAACTTTGTATTCATTTTTAGCGGTACTTTTGTTTAAGTATGTATATTTCGATAAAAATTACATTTCACATATTTTTTTATTTGTTTGTTAACCGACAGTTAAACATGTTTTATGATTTAGTTATTGTCACTATATAACTATTCTGACACTTTAATGTCCGGTTGCAGAAACGTTCATCAATTATGTTATTAGATAACAGACCATCAAAATTAACAAATTGGAATCAATTTTCTTCATATTATAACATTTAAATCTGCAACCTAGCATAAATCTTCTATTTTATCAATAATTTTATTCCGATGAGTAGCGAACAGTTGGCAAACATTTATTACACTATTGTTTTTGGCAAATTTAAATTAAATTAAAAATTTGATGTGGCCAGCACATCATCTTCAGGCATGTAGTTCTCATTCAGGGATGCATTCCAAAACCTACTTCAGAGTAGAGAGTATGCCCTAAACCGTTAACTATTACTCTAGGTGAAACTCTAAAGTTTTCAGAAATTATGAGAGTTTACTTGAAGAGCATATTATTTCGTACCCTGCAAAATAAGAGTGTATACACGTACCGACTCTGGGGTCAAACTCTACAATTCTAACATCAATCATTTTTTGTTTACGTTATAATAATCATAGTACTCGTATCTTAATTATATATTTTTTTACGAATAAAAAGCAAATGAATGTCCATCTCCAATTCTAGATAAAAGTAAATTTTGGAGTGAGTGAGCTATAAAACTCTTATTTTTGTCAACATATTTAGTAAGAACGAAGAAAATTTTAAAGACATGAAGGTAAAAAATGATGTTTGGAAATCCATTACTAAAAAATTGAACGAGAATGATTTTCATTTCAATATCAATCAAGTAATGAACAAATAGAAACATTTGAGTATATTTATACCGGATACCTACTTTTATATGAATTATGGGAAATACAATGGTAAAATTTTCATATGAGGTGTAAATAACTTTTAAATGCGATATCTGGTATGACAGTGCTCTAAATAAATGAGGTTATGTTGTTATATCACTAAATTCTTACACTATGTCGTTCCAAAACTATACAAAACCCTGGAGGAATCTACTCTTACTCTAATACTCTACTCCGTACTCCATGGTATAATTTTGGAACGCACCCCAGGTAAATAAATATTCACATACTCGCATTTACTAATACAGGCAAATGTATTAAGGGGCTCGAGTCCGCGTAGCTCAACTTTGAATCTGCTTTATGTGTAGGGCAGTACTGAGATCTTTATGCTGGCCCACTTCTAATTGAACACTTTTATTGTGTTGGAAGGAAGACACAGAAGAAACGCACTGGTCAATAGACAATTACGTCGAAGTGTGGTGGGATAGATATTATGAATGAGTAGGGCGAAATGCACTGCTATCGGATTCAGAATTACAAAATTACTCACCAGTTGGGTTTGAAACTCAACGACTTTTTAAAAAATCTGATGTGGCCAGCACATAACCTCTCGCCGTATATTTTACCTGGCTCTATTCATAAAGCAAAGGATATTTTTAGAAATACAAATAATATATTCATATAAGTCTATGACGTATAAACTTACTTACTTTCTCTTCATATTCTTCTAGTAAAAACATTAATTTTGGGCGGTCTAAAATGTATATATCTGGATTGTGCATCTATTCTTATATATCTTCTTTTACATTTTATTTTTTCATACTTGTTATATCTAAATAACCTTAATTCCCTTTAATAAAGTGACGGATAGATTGCACTCCGATTATTCTTATATCGATGTGTAATTTTGTCAATATTTACAACTTACTTGAGAAGAATTTGATAGCTTTTTCGCAATTCAAAGTTACTCTAGTCTACAGTACTGGTGTACATTGTCCAATAATGTTTGAAACAAATTTAAGTCCTTCAACCTAGACTTGTCATCTCCATAATAGTCACAGATCAAGAATTAAGGGATTCTCCAAATACATTTTTTTTTCATTACTCATTATTTCTGACACTGACATTTATCTGTCAGTTACAAATAATTTAAATTTGCAACTATTTTTCATGGCATCCTTTCGGTTGTAAAATTAATTACAACATTATTTTATATATTATATTCCTTTTATCTCTAAATCTATAAAATATGTATAAAAATATTTAAATGTATCAGAAAGAGAATTTATTTTTCTTTAATATTATCAAGAAAAATTTTCAAAAAATAATATTTAGAAGATTTTTTTTCAAGAATCTTCTACTTCCGGTTGTCCAATTGTTACCAAAACCTTTTCAGATCTTCCCATGAATGTCCGATTGGGAAATACGTTGTTAAACAAATTTTAAGTCTTATAGTTTTTGAGTAACCGTCCTTCCAACATCCCACACACACACATCCACACACACACACACACACACACACACACACACACACACAGACATCATCGTAAAAATGTTAAAATCGGATTGTAGGGACCTTAAAACGTGCTTATTCAATAAAATCTGGATATGCGATTTTTAGCATGAATCCAATACCTCTCTTAGCGAGAGGTAAAAAGGTTTTCAAAAATATTCAAACGAACTTCAAATTATGTATGTGGTCTCTGTCCGGTCCACAGTGAGTGGACTCCTGGACCTCAGATTACACCACATTGATGAGCACCAAATAGTGCGAAACGCGTCTGTGGTTACTTATTATGCTGGCCGACTTCTGGCAATGACTCCATGGGAGTTGACTCAGATGTTGTAAACTGGTGAAACTAGACGTAACTTTGTAATTTTTATTATATTTTTTGTTTCACGGAGAAATTCGCAATTTGCTTTTTTGCAGTTTGCACGTGTATAATAGCTGTTGTTCATATTTTCTTCACTAAAATCTTATACCGTTATATTAATTTAAATTTATTTTGTGACAGTACGTTTACTTCTTGTCATTTACAAATTTATACATTTTTTTTTTATTAATTAATTATTTTATAAAATCATATTTTAATATTTTCTTCTTAAAACTCTCGAATTATTAATTTTAAAACGATTAGTTTTCTCGACAGTAACATTTATCTGTCAATTACATACATTAGAAATCTCAATTATATAAACAAGAACTTGTATTTATTTTTAACTCACAGGCTGCGGTTTTTATTATAATAGATTATTTTGTAAATTAAGTTACAAAATACGAGTATGTGGGTACCTATATAAGAAAGTATCAATGATTATTCATAGAATATTTAACAATATGTAATTTTTGTAAAAAATAGATTTAAAGGTATTTTTATAAGAAAACTATTTAGAGCCTCAAGTAAAGTTCTATTTCTAGTTGACTAATTATCACAAAAATCTAATGGACTATAGGCACATCTTTTTGCTTATTTTATAAGCTTTTAAAGATATGTAACAAGTCTACATTATTTTGTTTTAAACATGAATACAAATGAATTATTAATTAATTGGGGTGAAAAAATTATTTTGATTCTATATTTATTTTTTATGTTCTCAAAATTATTCCTAACCAATTAATTTCCGTTTAGTTAAATTATTATTTATCGTTGTTACAGTTGGCTTTGACATAATTCGAAAAAAATTGGTTTAATATGCTTTTGATGTAATTAAATTTACAAAGTGAGTAAAACTGAAGCAAATAATATTAAAAACAAACAAATGATGACCTGCAATATATTGTTTCATTTGTTTCTTAATTTTAATTTTCAAATCAGATTCTAAGGAGCTTAAGATGTGTTTATTTATCAAAATCATGATATATTATTTTTATCACGATCCCTTACAAGAGTATTATACCGAAATTAAGTAGAAAGGAGGTATAGGAAGTATTTATTATTGAAAGTTAACTGGTTTCCTCAAACATCAAAGATCAGTGTTACTTTAACACTTATAGATGTTTGTTGAAATTCGAATTCAGTTACCTAATGCACTTTGCTTTTTGTTTACATTTGTAGCCATCTTGTTTTCCATAGTGTGTTCTATCTAAATTATAGGTTATTAACTTGTATAGGACGTCAGCTATTTTATTTTCTACGTGATGAAATTCGAGAAATAATTTTCGGGGCATTTCTGTGTATGACATTATTATATATAATTTTCTCGGGTATTTTTATTGCCGAAAATTAGATAAATATAGTCGAAAGATTCACACTAGATCAGAACATATAATTTATTATGGGAATTATCTAGTTCAACAGTTGTTCAATTAGTAATGCTTACATTTGTAATGTAAATAGTCTTTGGTGTAATTAATCTCGTAATTGAAGCGAGATGCCTAAAAGTAATTCATTCTATTAAAGTGATTATCTTCTCGGTGTTGGATACAATTACTATAATGCACCACGGACGGAGGAAACATGAATCGTTATTATTTTCTCCACAAATAAAAAGCAGAATATATAAGTTGATATTAGTGAAGTTTGAAAATGAATATTTCGGCATGTGAATGATTGAATTAGTATAACATTTGAGTAGAATAAAACAACTCCAATCACCCTTTTTTTGTTATACTTTGAAACTCCAACAAAATTTCTGGGGTAGTCGTACATCCTTTTTTATTCAGATAGCCGGGTTACTTATACGTAGGTATAAAATATACCCGGTTACCTTTGACGCTTCTGTCAAATTAATTGCTGGACATTTGACAAGTATTTACAATCTTTAGGCTAAATTGAGTTTCTTTTGTATATAAACTAAACCTATCCAAATAAACTTAAAAAATTAAATATAAAACCTCATTTCAAAACCACTCATTATAGGTAGGACATAATACAACTAAAATAGGACCCCTATTGCGAACTCACTTTTATAGAACTTCTAGAAAAATAAGATAATTGAGATATATGAGAAATATTTTTTATTAAAATATTCTAAGTGGTTATGTGAAAATAAATAATAAATAGATAGATAAATAAGTAAATAATAGGTAAGTAATAATAAATATACAAATGTATACTTTGTTTATAATAACATTATTACATTTTGTTTATTTTCACATAGCCAGCTATAATATTTGAATAAACATTATTTTCCATATATCTCAATTATATTATTGATTTCGAATTTTTTGAAATACATTAATAAAAACGAATACATCGTTGGAAAGAGAAAAAAATGGCGGTTTATATTTAGTAAAATAATTATAGGTTGCTATTTAAAAAATTAAAGTTGATAGTCGTATCTTGTAAACATTACTTTATAATAAATATCTACATCTGCTATAAAATAGTATATTAAACATAATAAAATTTTATATGAGCCATTTTTTCTGTTACATATAATAAAAAAGTTAAGGGGGGGGGGCATCTTCACAGACTCATCCCATATATATATACACATTCGGGTTCGATTCTCGGCGAGGCCATTTATATTTACTGTGATCCTTTCATTATATATGTATATGAGTGTGTTTATGTGTGTGTTTGTACGTATGTATGTATGTGTGTGTGTGTGTTTGTGACGATAACTGTAATACTACAAATCAAAAAATATATAATTCTTGCATATTCCTAAACTAAAAAAAAAGAAACATTTGGACTTATTTGGTGTTTGTAGAAATTTTATATTTACCCGAAAGTGATGTTTCAAAATAAAGTTTGGTAGTTATATTTTTTTACAAATTTATTATCTATTTTGTTAAAAAGTCTAAAACTCACTTAAACTTTTCGTGTTTTGCTTGGTTTTGGACAAACGCTTGTTGTTCACAATTTGCCATGACCGGAATCGAAAGCTATAACGCGATGAACCAGAATTTGCAATAAATGAGTACTCGTATGTTCGACTCTTGTTGCCATTGCTAATTTACAGAAATATTGAAATATGTATCTGTGAAAATCAAAAACATAAAAAAAGATCTGAAAACAGTTTTGTATGCAACTTTTAATACTAAAGAACTTTGTACTTTACGGTTTTTACCAAAAAATGAACAGGAGAATAGGAATAACTCATTTTAAATCCTTATATTCATCACACAATCGACAGTATAAATTATAGATAGCAAATAACCATTAAGTCAAATATTTGCCGCAGATGCAATTAACCCGGGTTGATCAATTTTAAATACAAATGGAAAGCATCTATCGTGGCATCTATAATTGTATGAATTAAGAACACTGTCTATACTAAAATGAATTAGTTTTGCTACATGCACGTACAGTAATTGAAGTTGTACTACATAGATATACAAAGCTACAAAGGTTTAGTAATAGTTTGGTGAGTGTTTTCCGTGTTCGTTATTAAGAGGCGGATCTTAAGTTCGCATGCGATGCATTCTAATCTAGTTGGAAATTAAATTTCAATTAAAAATCTATCTATCGGTGGATTGTTGGGGCTCGTGAATGGCGCGATTACGTGCCGTGCCTTGCCGGGCAGTAGCTGAATGCTTAGCGGAAACCAAAGTGACATTATTATAGTCCCCGGGAGATAGTGTGCTCAGTGCTCACTTGCTCCAGGCGACCGCAAATTCTAAATGCTTCTCAGCGAATTCCGAACTTTGTTTCTCGAGTTATATCAACCTACAATCGTTACAAACAATAGTTTATACATTCAAACTGTGTAATTGCCCGACCTATTTGAAAATAACTCACGGACAATTGCCACTCGAATGCTATGCGAGATTTATTGGACGCAATATCCAAACTTTGCCAACGTATTCACATTTCATTGCTGAAAGTTACACGTAATATGACCCACTTCATTTTAATTTGTTTTACATGGAGTGCGTCGATTATTTATCGCACTCAACATTGGTGCATACTCAAAAATAGTCAAACGTCATTTACACAAAAAAATATCGTCATTATAAAAATCTAAATTAGAATAGATTGACATATCAAGCAATTTGTAAAATACGCTGGCGATAACAAAGTTATTCGATTAGTAAAGAGAAATGGCAAACTCTTTCTAAACTACTAGTTTCAGTAAATGACAGAGTGACTATTTATAAAGTTTTGAAGAGATATGTTTCTTTGTAGACAGTTTTTGGAACCATGCTATATAATGAGGTGATATATCAATTCAAATCCTATATATGTAAATAATTTATGAAACTTTCGGTAATGTTTTAAATATATTTATTAAATAATATTGATGTATATTCAAATTTCAACACCCTCATTAGAAGAAAATGCAACTGTTTTGTGCTAATAAGATGAACTCGTATGTAATGTATTCTAGGTACAACGGACATTACTTATAACGAACAAAAATAATTTTGCGAAACCGAAATCTGGTAGGTAATTAATATGGATATTGTGTTTGCTTACAAAAAAATATCTGATGTGGCCAGCACAATACCTTCCCTCAATCCTGTGTATTATGTATAAGACCTAAAAAATGTTCAAAATTAATTCCACTATCTGCAAATAACTGTACTTATCTATACATTCATTTTGTATAACTTTCCAGACGAATAAAAGGGATATGAGAGATACACATGTTATATTTGATAACTGTATAACTTTCTAGATGACATTTGTGAATATCAGTTCGTCATGTAGCTAGCAAATCTTTCTGTGTACTAAGCAACAAGTCTCGTTTGCTTACCTAGCATTTTTTTGAACGCACCTATTAATACTGAAATCTGTCAATTTGAACTATCTGAATATATTAGCAGTTTCCATGATTAGTATAGCTGGCTAATTTATTAAATTTAATATGTTTATAATTCTTTAACTCTATATCTATTGAATATGAAGTATAAAATGCTATAAAATCGTATAGAGAATAATATATTTTTTAAGTTATAATAACGTTAAATGTTAATAAATGATATTTAACTGCGCTTTTTCAAGAAAAACTATTAAAATCTTCAAATGAGGGTACTTCCGGTTGACCATTTATAATCAAAATCTAATCACTTGGTCTTCTGGATGTAAACTTGAGGAATATGAAAAAAATATAATTTTCAGAATCGTAGAATTGAAGTTATGGGATCCGAAATTTTTGTCACAGACACAGACACAGACACATAGATACATACATACAGACATCATCGTAAAAATGGTAAAATCGTATTATATGGACCCTAAAATGTACTTATTCACTATACAATCTTAATTGAATTTTTTGAACAAAGGCAATACCTACCTTCCTTATCTATAGGTGACGGAAGGTAAAAACCGTTTATGGCGATTTTTTGCATATAACAACCAAATTCTTGGCGTAGACTTTTTGCAAATTTTTTGATTCCCTCAAATCCAAGTTTAAATCTACAAATGTATATATATTTCTTTTTTTTTATACACGGTCATAATTTGGTAAAATAGATATATCATAATTTATAACAAAATTTTTGATAAAATAGAACGTGCTCTATTTGTATCATATTTGTATCCGATGAAAATAATAATGGTCTGTGAGATATTTTGGAATGTTTATTTTTGATATTTGTGATCTGTAAATAATGAATAAAATTGTAACGAAAGTTGTTAATATTTTATTATATTATGTATATGTATTTGTTTCGGGATTTTTCAACCCTTACAGGTTATATCCTTAGAATGGTCTCACACACAACATCTATTTTTATTATTTTTTTACAATTGCCACGAAGTTTCTTACGTAGATGTCATGTGTGTTGCCCACCCGAGCAAGCCCTTCTTACAACCACCAGCCGGTGCTAGATAGCTTAGTGATTGCCAAGTTAATTGTATCCCAACTTGGAAAGGTAACGGGAGTAGATACCGATCAATATTTTATTATATTATGCAACAAAAATAAATTTCTTCTTGGCAGTTTTTTCACAGAATAGCAGATTTGGATTACTATAGCGGTAATATTAAATAATTTCCTACATCCACATTAGGTACTTCAAAAATACTTTTTAATGCTTTGTTAAAACTACATTTATAGAGAGATTATTCTAAGCTACATAAACTATTCAGCTATTAAAAGGAGGGTATTCTGAATTTAACGCTTATTTATTATTACCGCTGTTACAGTTTTAAAAAAAAAACGGTCGTAATTTTGAATAAAATTACAATAATGAAATAAAATGTATATTACATTTAATAATTCTGCATTAGCTATACTCGTACTATTATGTAGAAGTCTTTTGTATAAAACAAGAAAGTAGATTTTTTTACTAAATAAATTTAAAACCAATTTCTTGCTAATTTTCAAGTATAAATAATTGAAAGAAACAAACAATATTCGTTTGTCAATGTGATATGTAATTCCTTTTAATAAGGTTGTTATTCTCTTTGAAGTTCTATATCAAAGTAATAAACATTAATGATCATTCATTACGTCTTTTGACACAGCTTTACAATTCTCTCCTCGCGCGCAATAAGCGATCATATTTGCGCTCTGAAAACTTATGCTCTCTACGCTGAAACTTTGTCGCGCAATATGATCGCTCGTAGGATAATATGTCCTTAAAAGCTTCATTATTATTTTAATAAGGACAAATCCATTGTGATTTGTTTATAGGAGCTGTCACTCTACAACTGGATCTCTCTCAATGAAAAGCAGTCTTCTAAGGAAGGTAATTTCTTCGCGCGATAAGCTTATGTTAGAAGAAAACTAAATTAATTTATGAGTTAAGACAGTTTTTCTACAAAGCTAACAATGTAACACTTTAAATTTGCACTACCTATATATTATATTATTTCATAAATTTCCACAGTTTACTAACTCTTCCATAATTTTTATTTTTTGCACTATATGTACTTCCTTATCCAACAGCGTTTCTTCACGTCCCATCCCACTCTACTTTATCTCAGTGGCGGCTTATCAGGGGAGTGTTAAGCCTTCTCATAACTTATCAGGATAAAAACTTTTTCGAAATATTTTCTTTCATGTTTATTCTTCTTTCTATTTTCATTAGTTTTGTATTAGTTATGTAAGTGTAAAATGGTCTTAAGGTATATTTTTTCTGTATTAATCATGTTACGCTTATATTTTAGACCGCTGTGCATATAACGGAGGCTAAACTCTGCACCTTAAAAGCATAGTTTATAAAGGCACACTCCACACGCGAAGAACAAGCTGGTTTTCGACGTGGTCGTTCATGTACCGAACAAATATTTACAATTCGAAATATAATAGAACAAAGTTCGGAATATCACACACCACTTGCAATAAATTTTATAGACTTCAAAAAGGCATTTGATAGTGTTCATCGTGAATCATTGTGGGACATTGTTCGAAGCTACGGTATTCCTGACCGTTATATCAACATATTTAAAGACCTATATCGTAATAGCATTTGCTGTGTGAAGACTGATGTTGGCAACACCAGTTTTTTTCAAATACAGACTGGAGTAAGACAGGGTTGTATTCTTTCGCCGTTTCTATTCATTTTGGTAGTTGATTTTACCATGAAGCGATCTATGAACAGTTATTTTTTACCTTCCATCACCAGGTAAGGAAGATATTGTCTGGTCAAAAAAATCGATGGCGAGTTTGTAATAAATAAGCAAGTTTTAGGGTCCCTATAATACAATTTTAATAGTTTTACGATATCTAAATGTGTGTTTGTAAGTGTGTGCGTGTGCAACAAAAATTACTCGAACGATAACTCCAACACTACAATTCTAAAAATTATAATTCTTTCATTTTCCTATTCTTTACAATCATATGAACAGCTGATTATATTTTGATTATAACTAGTCAACCGATAGTCCCTTATTTAAAGTTCTTAATAGTTTTTCTTGAAAAAGCACAGTTAAATATCATTTTTTGATATTTTATGTTATTATAAATATGAAAGAATATTTTATTGTTTATACGATTTGATTACACATTTTTCTTCATATTCAATAGATAGAGTCAAAAAATTATGAAGAGATTAGCTTTTATAAATCAGCAAGTTATGCTATAACCATGGAAACTGCTTTATATATATTCAAATAGTTGTAATTGACAGATTTCACTGTGAAGTACAATTTATATAGTATATATGTTAGTGTTATAATTTCGTTGGGTATTATTGTCAAGGAAATTTCGATATGGAATTAATAAAAAAATATTATATGTCCGTGTTATAATTTTACTGGATATATCGAATCGTTTTAAAAGAACTTTCGGTATGGGATTTGTACAAAATACGTATAATTGACGGAAGGTAATGTGCTGGCCACATCAGATTTAAAAAAAATATAATATCGTTATGTCTCTGTTTAATAAATTATATATTGTTTGGAAGTTTGGACACGAATAATGATATTGTACAATTTTTTAATTTATATGAAATATTCTTTCTTCCTACAAAACTGTTTCCACATGTGTAATATTTTCGAGGTTACACCTAATCTGCTGTTTATACATCCATGTTGAATCTCATTACCATTTATTAACAATTTTTGCACCTATTTTAGTTCTTCATTCTCGTTTTTTTTTTATGGTAATTTAATAGTATGTTGCTGTTTAGTTGTCACTTTACAGTTGAATTTCTAAACCAAAAGGAATCTCCTAAAGAAGGTAATTTCATTCGCGCGATAAGCTAATATGTTAAAAGATAACTAAATTAATTTATGAGTGTTTAAGGAAATTTTCCTACATAGCTTATAATGTAACGCATTAAATTTTAAATGCCGGGGTTAAATACATAGAGTGCATACGTGCAGCTGATTACAGAACTAATTACACTAGTAATGATTATACCCTTTCTACGCCCAGCAATTATTTTTGCGTGTGTGTTGAATATAATAAATAAATCACATTTCAGCGACATTTTCATAATGTCCTCATCAGTAGGCAATGCCCGACTATAGCAAAAATAATTACATAGAAAATGTAAAATACAGCTTCATATTTTATAATGTGTATTTCCTCAAATGAAATATTCATAAACACGGTGTCCATTCAATATATTCAGTATGTAACTACTTAAAAATTATAAAATGTTTATAATTGTGAAATATCACATTATCTACTGAAATCTCGTTATTAAAGTAATATTTTGTCGATGGGAAAAGTTAAAGGTGTCTTTAATTACTACTACGTCAAAAAAGTACCGGGAATTGGTCAATAAACCACAAAATATACATTATTCATCCAAATTTATTTTATCGGCTTCAAAGTAGGTCCCTTCCGAAATAATAAAGCTATACCAATAAATAATTCAATCATCAAAACATTTTTTAAACGCATTTTCACGAACCGATTTCAGTACTCGCCGCGAATTCTCTTTTGTGTCTTCTATCGACTGAAAACGGGTGCCTCTAAATAGTAATTTGAGTTTTGGAAAGAGGAAAAAGTCGGCCGGAGCCTTATCAGGGGAATACGGTAGTTGTTCGATAAGATTTGTTGAGTTTTTGGCCAGAAATTCGTTCACAATGATAGCCTTGTTTGAGATGGTGCGTTATCGTGGTGCAAAATCCATGAGTTTTCTTTCTACAAATCTGGTTTTTCGTATAATTTGCTCTCTCAAACACCACATAACGCTTAGATAATATTCTTTAGTTACTGTCTCACCATCTGGCAAGAATTCCGAGTGCACAACACCGCGATAATCGAAAAAAAACTGTCAACATCACCTTCACTTTTTATCGACTTTGACGTGCTTTTTTTGGTTTCGGCTCGGTTGGAAGGCGCCATTTCGAAGCTTGGTTTGCATGTTACACTAGTAAACCCATGTCTCATCACCAGTTATAATACGTTTTATGAATGTGGGGTCGGAATGGACTCGTTCTAACATGTCTTCAGCGACCCTTACGCGATTGAGTTTTTGCAGAAAATTCAGGTCTTTCGGCACAAGTCGAGTGGCAACGCGTTTCATGCCCAAACAATCGTTTAAAATGATACGAATTGATTCGTGAGACACAGAAATTTCAACGGCTATCTCTCACAGACTTAAACGACGATTTTCAGTCACCATTTTCTTTACTTTAGCGATGCTACGTTCAGTTGAAGACATTGATGGCCGACCTGAGCGAAGTAAATCTTACACCACATCTCGGCCGCTTTTGAATGCGCTTTACCAGTCAAACGCACGTGTTTTTAATAAAGTCGATTCACCGTAATCCTTATGTAACATCTTCAGCACTTCGGCACACGAAATTCCATTTACAATGCAAAATTTGAGACAGATTCTTTGTTCGATATTTAGTTTATTTATTAGTTTGTCTTTACTTACATCTTTACGATTAATAATGTAGATAGCGAATACTTTAGTACCTATACTTGATCAAACACGTGTGTTGACAGGAGTGCACAAAAGACACAGCAATATGTTCTTGCACTTGAGTGAAGTATTTAGTATTTAAAGTATTTAAGTTACTTTAAATACTTTTGGATACTTGAAGTACCAGAAATTGTTTTAAGTACCTTTTATAAAAAAAATTAAGCCCAGTACTAAGTACTAATTTTGAAAAGTATTTTAAGTATTGTGAATACTGAATGTATTAAAAGTAATAGTAATAGTTGGTCATTATCATTGGCCTTGTAAAATTGTTTATTAAAACAAAATACTATACCTATAACAATATGATTATGAAATATTAAAATGGTATTTATATGTGTGTGACCACTGTTGAAATTTCCAATCAAAATTTAATATATTTAGTTTAAATACAAATTTAAATCTTGATTATATGTATTAAAAAAAATACATTTTAAGCTTTATTAAGACCGTTTTCCTTTATTTATTATTAATTAGGAAAAATATTGGAGTAAAACGGAGGTTACTATAACTTTGGTTTCAAATTGATCACTAGGTGTAGAAAAACGATTTCCTGAAACAAAAATGAGACAGTATTAATATTTAGGTTAGTAGTAAAAAAATAATAATAAAATTTAAATTTCAATACCCACTCTAGCAACTAATAGTATGCATCAGAATGCAGTGATAGTGTTGCTTTGTATCTCAGTTGTCATAGGCTAAAAGTATTCCCAGTTTCATGTATCGTGAACATATACTCGTAATTGTTTGATCCCTGTATATAAATTTGTTTTCCTCGTGTATCTCGCCCCATGATCACATATTTACGCGTTATGATAACGCACTGGCTGGTGGCTGGCAATATACGTCGAGAAGATGAAGTAATTTGACACTTCTTTTTCGTTGCGTGAACTCAGGCTTTTAGGGGAATCACCAGAGTAATAAAAGATATTCTTTTTCATCTTCATATATTTTGACGTATTCATAAATACTCGGCAACATCAAATATTTTGGAGCTTATTGGATTTTTTGTATGCTTCCAATAAATACAGTTTATTATATGGTAGCAAAGGGCTTCGTCCGGATGAAAATGAATAATGTTGTGGTTTTTACGCGGCCCACATTTTTCATTTTAAATCTTGATTGAAATACCGCAGTCCTGACATATTATATATAATGCCAGGAAATGAATTATCGTGGAAAATATAAATACAAAAAGGACGAATAATAGTGTCAGGGTCTCTAACCAATTTTACAAGCCATTTAAACAATATTTTCAAAATCAAATACTTCCTTTATTGTTTGTTAATGATGATTTATTATTTAGTAAAATAATTATTCTGCATTCTGTGACAAGCATTTTTATTCAACACAATTTTCATCAGTAAAAGCATGTCAATTCCAGTTACAATTTCAATACGAGTATAGTAGCATGTGTAATAAGTAAGAGTTCTTATTCCCTACGGGAATAGAAACATTTAAATTAAAAAGTATATAAATGCCATTTTTATGTTTAAAAGCAGGTAATTCAATAAGTGTATTTCACGAAACATTAACCATAGCTGCAACTTCTTTTATTATTATTCTTGCCCGTTCTTATACAGTTTAACTTTGTTGTTGTCATGTTCCAATATAGTTTTAGAGTCTTTTAATGACTTTCCATTTCCAGGTTTCTGAAAATAGAACCAGTGTCTATCGGTCTTCTAATAGCATAATTTATGCTAGAAAGTGACGACTCTTCTCTGGAAATTCTTCCGAATTTTTTTTTTGAAATAATGTTTATGTGAAAATGAATATACATGAATAAAAGGCACTGTACCATTATCTTGATACAGCCTGTATATATATATATATATATATACAGGGTGGAAACGAACTTAATGTCATAAATTTAAGGGTGGGTAGTATGACATGTGTAGATTAGGAAACAGAAAGAATTTTTTAAGAATTCGCATATTTAGGGGTAGTTTTCATGAAACTAACATTTTTGGTACCACTGGACCACTGGCAACGCATTTGCATTATTTTATCTATTACACAATTATTTTCGTCAAAAATGCTGTTTAATTTAATTATTAAGAATAATATCTTATACAACTAATTTTGAATGTATTTTTGATAACCATATTTTTAATGAAATATGAATTAAAACAGCAGTAAAAAAAAGTTTCTTTAAGAAAAGTCGAATTTTGTTTTTCGAATTTAAAAAAAAATCTTTCAGGTTCGTAATCTACACATGTCATACTACTCACCCTTAAATTTATGACATTAATTCGTTTCCACCCTGTATATATATGTTTCCTTTAAAACAACCATCAATGTTTGGGCGAATTAATGACTGGGGAAAAATGTTATATACAAAAAATGATCAAGAATAACAAGCTAATATATCAGTAATAGCAAACCGAAATTTTTTTAAATAGCATCCTATATAATTTTTTAGTCGATGAGATAGAGAATGTTTTTCTAATTTCAACAATATAAATATTGTGAAGGGTTGTATAACAATTATTTCGAGAAAAATGGTACTCAAAATTAGAAATAATTTAATAAAAAATAGCTTTATGACTAGTGTAACCTAGGCAACAGATTGCATTGTAACATATTTCTAATTTTTAATATCATTTTACTCGAAATAATTATTATACAACCTTATACGGTAACGGTATTTATGTCGTTGAAATCAGCAAAATATCTATCTAATAGGCTAAAAAATTATATAGGGTACCATTTAAAATAGTATAATTTTATTCTACCGCTTGAGAACCACTGGTAAAATTTTCGGTTTGTTATTACTGATAAATTGGCCCCTTATTTTTCATTTTTGTCTATAACATCTTTCTCTATAATACTTGTTGAGGTTAATTATTAAACATAGCAGTCATGAGAACAAAAACTGATGTAGTTGGTTTGAAACATTTTAAAATTTAAAAAAATGTTTTTAATGAATCATATATATATATATATATATATATATATATATATATATATATATATATATATATATATATATATATATATATATATATATATAGAGAGAGAGAGAGAGAGAGAGAGAGAGAGATATGAACATAAAGTATAATAATACTAATATATTAATTTCATGGAAAATAAAAGTAGAATAATAATAGTGTGACGGTCAGGTCACTAGTCAATTTGACAAACCATTTAAATAATGTTTTCAAAATCAAATAGTTCCCCTATTGTTTGTTATTAATGATTTATTATTTGACAAAGTAATAACTCTGTATTGTGTGATAGTGTTTTTATTACCGGCCGCTATTAATATGGATTTGGTGATTTTAAAATGAAGCACAGTTTTATTCCAACTATTATGCATACATAATAAAACTGGAATTGAATACTAAATGTCCGGCAATTACAAAGATCATTTATCATAGTTTTACGATTTATTATCATTAGTACGAATTCATTAACCATTTGAATGATTAGGAAAAAGAGCATTAATAAACCTAAATTATGCATCAAATGAAGATGTCACAACGGGGTATAGATTTTCGTTCATACCATAAAAAATGAAGGTCATTTTTAAAAAGTACATTCATTACGAAATGCATGTAATTATTTCTATTTTTGATATCTTTGTTTTACTCGAGTGACATTGCCGAATATAGGACTTTAACATGTAAAAATTACACTCACAATCTTAGCAAATTTCTTACTTGTAGAGCTTGACATTCTGCATGCATGTGGATGAATAAGTAAAATTAATTAGGTATCAAAATATCGAAAATCACCTCGAATATACAATAGCCATGTAATTTAAACAAAAATAACATGTTTAACAATTTATCTGTCAAGTTAGATTGGTTTAATTTTATAATTTTTCCAATAATTATGTATTTAAATAATAAATAGTTCATTTGAACAGATATTACAAATACTACCTGTTAAATATAAACTGGGTAACCTACTTTGACAAACCATTAAATATTTGTTAATTCACTTGTTTCAATTTTACGACTGTCGCTATTTTTGGAATGATTATCATATCAATTTCTGCCGTTTCAAAACATGTAATATTGATTTTTTATAACTCGCTTTTTCAAAAAATGTAGTTTTTCAGAAAACTGTTTTTTATGTTGTAAAGTAAGTAAAAAAATAGTTTTTACAGATAAATTGAAAAATTAGATTTAATTTTATTGGATACAATAATAATAAAAATGCAAAAAAATGAAAAAAACACTTTATTTTTGCATATTTTTTACAAAAGCAGTAATAAAAATAAATAATTATTCTTAGACGGCACACCAATCTACAAATGTATTTTATAATATGGATGTAGCTAATTAACAGATATACCCGGAATATAAGGTTGCATGGGTATGAATTAACTAAAATCAACATAAAATAATTTTTATTTTACTAAAATATGATATTTAAAGAAGTGCTCTATTTTATAGTGTTTCTTCTTTATCTGTCACATCTTTCATTTATATATCTATATTGGCAGTTTTGGCAGTTTTGTCCACTTCTATCACATCTTTGTAAAAATCTGTTGCCTCTTCCAGTATTTAAAAATATTTCATAATATTCTTAACGTCGGTATTTTTCTCTTTGTTGACATGATTTTTTTTTTTTTGGAGATTTCAAGTGATTTATATAATAATTTGAGATTTTCAGCTTTAACACCTTTTTTAAAAAATTCCACGTGAGTTTCAAATTCAGAGTATGTGTATATTTTATATGTAAGGATATAATATATATAATCAATTGCCCTGAATTTGGTTTGTATGGTTTTGCAAAAACAAGTACAGATGGTATGAAGTGATATTTTATAAAACGGATAATACCATTTGAACGGGCGAAGCTGATACTATAAGAGACAATATATAACTCATTTTTCCGAATATTGAACAAAGAGAGTTTTGAAAATATAGTCTTCAATTATAAAAGTATGATTTTAAAAGTTAAATTTCTATGATCGGGTGTGCCGGACACTACTCTGTGTAAGAAAAAAATTAACGCAAGATAATACATCTTTATTTTTTAAGCATCAAATTATTTCTAAAAGCAAAATAGACTGAGCGAATTTTCAAAGTAAAAGTAGGAGGGAAACATAATGAGAATGGAAAAATAAACACAGTCCCCAAAAGCAATTAAATTAAATCCATTGTTGTTTTTCCTGTATCCATTTGTATTTAGGTTTCTTGGTATTTTGGTCAGTCATGTGTAATTCCAAGACCATTCTACAAGAAGCCATAACGTTACTAAAATATTATTGTTAAAGTAACACTGTAATGATGAAAGTGAAGGTAGAAAAACATAATCACTAGTGACTTAAAAAGGTAAACGCATTCAAAGTAATCAACAAATCGTCGATAAAATACCTTTTCGTTGACCGTTTATTAATAAGTTATATTAATGCATTGAAAATCATTCAGTAATAAACCCTATTAATGTATGATATTTTATTAATAAAATATTTAAATAGGTAATCATAGACACCACTTACCATTGCTGAACAATTGTCACTTGATAGATAAATAACTACAGTAAAAATTTTAAAGATGTCCGATCAAGGTAATCTACGAATTGTATGAATTCAGATTTTTGCTGCGCCCATTCTGAAAAATTCAGTAGTGTCGTTTGCTTAGTTTTTATGATGGTACATAAGATACTTCTGTTATTTTATTATTATAAAAATATATGTTACACTAAAAGCATTCAAAATTCAAAAATAAGTCAACTGGCAAGTTTATTAGCAAATGTAAAACCAAATATGTGAAAAATAAGATACTGACACAATGTCAGTGTCAGTGATACTGACAGAAAAAAACGTTATTCGTACGGCTATGAATCAAGGTAATGTATCTGAATTAATATATAAGCTTACGTTACAGCGAAAGTATTATCAACAACGAGCATCGTTTTAAAGTGGAATGTCCTAACTTAGTCGAAACAATATGAAATTTTGAAAGACAAACGTGTTATATCCATCCTTATGGGACACGCTTATAGACTGCAAAGGAGAAAGATACATGTATACCAATTTGTTAATTCGTTTATGACACAAATAACCTTGATCGGACATCTTTAAAAAAAATACTGTATTTCCGATAATGGATTTCATTAATGAATAGAAAAATGTTTAACTGACCCCTATTAATAAATGATTTTGATTTTCTATTAATATACGATTCTAGTAAAAATAACTATTGCTAAACAATTAATGCCAAAACTATAAGTAAACTTTACTAACCTACAAAAACAAAATTTTCTCCAATTCAATAAGATACTATTAAAGGAAAAATATTATAAATAGTGTGTTAATCGAGAGTGTAATAGAGACATTTCAATGTATGACACACATACCGGGTATCTACCCGAAATCTGTTATACTAGTATAGGAAATACAATGTAAGTTTTATTATAAATATTTACCTAATAATTTTAGAGGAAAGTTGTAAATAAAGAATTTGTTTAGAATTAAAAATTACCCAACACAAGATTAAAATCAATCACAATTTCATTTTAACGCAAAAATAAACAACAAGATAACATCACTAGCTCCACATCTCTCTGAAATTGTCGTAAATTGTAAATTTTATTTTGCGTTTCTTCGTAATATAATAAAAATTGTCATTGATTTCATTCTGATACTGTGTATTTATGTCTCAACGAGTTGTATACATACAAATTTCCTGCGAAATGAATAGGTAATTACAAGAAAATATAAAAAGATAACATTTTATTTTCTATGTAATAAATTTTATGTAGACACCCGGTATACTAACCAATTATTCAAACATTTTGCATTCATAAATAGTCTAAACATTTTAATATTCACAATCTGTCAAAGAACCCTGCCTTATCCTATCATAAGAGTCCTCCATAAAAAGTATTTAGAAAGGTCAGTTATACTTGAATTCCACCCATGCAAGTAGGGTAGTCCAATTTTTATAGGTTCCAATCACAGGAAGCCGAGCGAGATTACGGGTTGAAGATCAACGTACAACCCTCGCTAACCCCGGATCAATTGTGTATGTTTCCTGCTCTATCGAGCCCACGGATTTTCCCTTATGGCTTCCGTTCTATTTTCCACCAGCCGAATTATCAAATATTACAAGTTGAATAAACTGTTACCAGCCAGGATTTCAAATATACGAATCACAAATATCATTATAGTTTACCAATATTTGACGAACATTGTTTTCAAATAGGATATTTGAGTAAGGACTAGATTGGGATGATTTAGTCAACGAAATGATTAATGAACAAAAAGCGACCGATCTGTATAATGGACATTATGAGTAAATAGTTATTGAATATTATAGTAATATAGGTATCAAGAACAGCGAGACTTCCGGATGAGGATGATTTTGGGGATCGCGACTAAGTCGAAATCTCCAATACTTGCGATACCGATTGAAGAACACTTACTGATCGAAATGTTTATATTTTTTACACGATCGACGCACAAAATTTTAAATAAATAAGATAAGGGAATTATTTTCACATAATAAAAATTTTTGGTTGTCATTTTTAAGGTAGTTATATCGTGAAACTATTTTACTCAGAATTAATTGAAATTTTAAGTACATCTCAACTGAAGTATAATCTATCTGTTCCCCAAGTTTTAAAATACCACGCGGTACCTGAGTTATTTGCAATTAAATTTGGCCTTTTTAACACGTGAAGAATAGGAAATGGCAAAATAAACACAACATTTTAAATTATAACTTTTATATCCATACCGACATTTAATCGAAAAACTAGTATAATATAGAAAACTAATTAACGGATTTTATGTAAAAATTTGAAAATTATATACCGCCCAGATTTAATTTCATTTCCTCTAAAAAATTATAATCTGAAGATACGATAAATAGGTAGAATTATACTTGACAACAATATACAAGCGTTCCAGATGGAGTATTAGTTAACAACGCCCGCTTTGGTATTAGCGAATGTTATCTTTGGTTAAAGGAATTTCAGACGTACATTCGAAGGAAATATTTTTACCTTCCGTCACCTTTAGGTAAGGAAGGTATTGTCTTTGGTCAAAAAATTCAGTGATGAGTTTTTACTGAATAAGCATGTTTCAGGGTCCCTATAATACGATTTTACCATTTTTACGATGATGTCTGTATGTATGTATGTGTGTCTGTGTGTGTGTCTGTGTGTCTGTGTGTGTGTGTGACAAAAGTTCCGGATCCCATAACTTCAATACCACGATTCCAAAAATTATAATTTTTTCGTATTCCTCAAGTTTACATCCAGAAGAACAAGTGATTAGATTTTGGTTATAATTGGTGAACCGGAAGTTGCCCCATTTGAAGATTTAACAGTTAAATTTGATTTATTGACATTTAATATTATTATAACTTAAAGAATATATTATTCTCTATACGATTTGATTACATTTTATACTTCATATTTAATAGATACAGAGTTAAAGAATTTTAAAGAAATTAAATTTTATAATTTAGCCAGCTATGCTAAACATGGAAACTGCTAATATATTCATATAATTCAAATTGACAGATGTCAGTTTGAGTAAAAAGTAAATTAATGTGGCAGAGATGAGGATGTTGAAGTAGATGTTGGGGAAACACGGAAAGATACGGTAAGAAAATAACTCTAGTGTTACATTTTTCTAGAAAGATACAAGAAAGACGATTACATTGGTTCGAACATGTCATGAGGAGAAATGAATAATTATATTTGAACAAGAATGAGTAGTTTAGTAATGGGAAGTTGAAGAAGCAGAGGAAGACCAAAGATAAGATGGAAGGACTGTATTGCGGAAGACTTGAGAGAAAAAGAACCGAATGAAAACGACACGCAAAAATATCGACCCCTAACGAATGGGAAAAGCTAAAGAGGAAGATGTGAGTGTCAAGTGCAATTTGAATAGTTTGTTTATGAAATAATTTTACTGGAAATTTAGAATCTTTTGTAAGAAAAATTATGTATGGAATTTACACATTATACACAGGATTGACGGAAGGTATTGTGCTGGCCACAACAGATTTTTTAAATGGGTATTTTACGTGAAAAGCGTGAAAAGTTTAAACAGCATAATATTACTTTTGTAATTTCAAGAAAGAAATATATTAATTTGTTTTGCAGTTTCCGTTTGTAGGTTAAAATTAGTATTATACCTCGAAATATATTATTACTTTTATACCCCAATATACCAATAAATGTCTAGTTGCGACGTTGCCACAGTTATTCTTCAACATCCATACTTTAGTGCGAGTATATTGAAATACGACACTTCTGTATGTGTTTGTTCGAGTTTAAAAAAAAACTTTTTTACGGAAAAATTCATCTGTTACAGTGTTTGATATTAGCTTTTAACTATTTTGATGCAATCTGTGTATATAATATAATGTTAAAAAATATAAGTTATTGCAAATATAAACTACATTAGCTTAATTTTTTTGAACGTAGAACAAGTTTTTGAATAGGTACACTCGAGTGACAACTACCTTAAGTCTACAGGAGGCGCGCAAAACTTTAGAACATTACAGGGCGCGCCGGTCTGAGAGACCGGTTTGTATATATGACCTTAATTAGCATTTGTTTACAACAATTATCCCTTGACATATTTAATTATTTACAGACACAGTGTATTTACATGGTTTAATTTTTTATTAATGAAAATATATTTTACTGTGCGCGGTTTAGATGCGGTAATGAAGAAAATGTTAACAAAAAATGGAAAACAGAAAAGGAACAAAATTTCCAAATTTGTAACAATAAGAAAGAAACATTATGGCACTTATTGTATGAGTGTGGTGAATCAAAGGAAGAAAGAAGCGTGAACGAGATATTGGATGATACAGGTACAGGAGAAGAATAGATGAGAAGAATATTAGAAAGAAGAAAAATTTAATATTTGAATCAGATCACATATCTTAGATGTGCTTTTGTTTTTCCTTCAAAAAAAAAAAAAAAAAATCCAAATAATTGTATGAAGTAAAATGGTGTGGCGACCTAGACCAATATTTAATTTTCAAAAACTTTTAATTATTCAAAATTGAGAAAAATGATATAAAATAATTTAAAATTTAATTGCGTTTTTATTGTCTATTTACTGGCATAGATAATTTTTTTTTGGATCACTATCTTTGTCATTTTTTCTTTGATTCAATTATAAAAGGCCTCTTGCTCGGAAACAATTGACGATCAAGCCTACGTTGATTAAGCTTGTTTACTCACTTTGGTCATAGTTTTAAAAAATCGATTTTTGTACTTATTACTGTAAAATAAATAAATAAATAAACAGAAAAATTATTCAATTTTTAAATAGTAAAACGACTTATGGATTTTCCTGTATAAAGCAAATGTTGAGAATGCACGACAGGAGTTTTGTACGAAGGGAAATTCGAAATAATTGGCTACAGTACTGGGAGATGTTACTAATATATTTTTAAACAGTGCTTTGTATGTATAATTCATCAGTTGTGCAAGGAAAGAGAATGGTTGTGTGGAAAGTATTCTATGTGAAGAAAGCTAGTGGATTTTCTTGTGAATATTGCATTATCCTGCAGGAATTATAGTAGCGTACAGCGAGTAAAAAACCGTTGTTTAATTAGAGCAAGTAAAGTGGCTGGAAGAAATTTATTTGAGTAGGATTGCAATATCGTCGTATTCCATGTTGAATTCATAATTAGAAAACGCTTAGCGCGATCAAATATTCATACAGGATTAAGTGATCATCGTGTTCCGATGTAATACAAGCGCATGCGTAATACCTACCCACGCGATAAAACTGCGAATTATTGATATTGTTATAAATCTGCTGCAACAAACAAACAAATCCCATCACTTTTTCTGTTTTTTATCACAGGACCTACCCACTCCGTGTTTGCGAATAAACACGTTACTTAATTAGACTACGTACATTTTAAACTCTGCTGTAAATCACTTGTGTATTTTTAAAGAGCAAAAAACCGACCTACCCGGAAACAAACATCGACTCGTGACGGACATGTGTTGGACTCTGACATTTTTCACTTCAATTCTCTTTTTCACTATATGAAAAACTAGTTACTGTAATAGATATTGGCTGCAATTTTCACAGTTTCCTCGGATCTTCATTTAAAAATGAGCAAAATAGTGCAATGGTTCTCTTCCGTATTGACGTGGAATAGTTGTTATTCTTATTCACTTTTAAAATTTACCACCTACTTATGTATTATCTAAAATTTTATAAACTCACAAATCTGACTCCTGTCGCGACAGCTTTGAAAGCTGATGAGGTGATGCCTGATAAGAACCCTCAACAGTATAGATATGTCGTTGCCAAAATCTGTGAATAAAAATCATGGGTTCTCATTAATGAGACCACAAGGCCGCGAGCCGCCTACCAGAAAACGGTAAAAAAAAATTATTTGATATAATAAATTAATAGTATAAATTAATCATGTATTAAAACATAAAGCGGTTGTACTGTAAACTTTATATATAAATTAGGTGTCAAAAATTACTCGAAAGTTCAGTCAAATAGCATTTATTCTTAGTGCCAACGTCTCGATGCACCAAAAAATTCGGTACGATTTTTGATAAATTAAATGAATGTGTTGTGCGAATGTATATTGTGTACATGATTTCTAACAATCCCTAAAGAAGATCTAATCCACATCACAGTCGAGAAATTTATCCATAGTTAAATATAAAACATTTAAAGTAGACACGAGAAGAGTCACTGCTTTGGCCGCTCAATCTATGCGGCCCGCGTTGCTATGGCAATATTTGTGTAACTAGTATGGACTAGCCATGGATTGTAAGCGCTGTGTGGCCGCACTTATTTTGCAGCTTACGCTGTTTTAAAATGAATACCTTGATTTAGTGCATTGTTTCACGGTACGACAAATCACAAACAAAATAATATGGCAGTGAAGAGTGTTAATATTTTGTTAAAAACGAACTTTAAGAGACTCCATTTAGAAGATAAATTAAAAATTAAAGAATTAGGTAGGCCATTACTTGATTTAAAGTAATACAAATTAGTAGGAGCAAAGCTCAGAATAGAATATATCCCATTTTTCAATTTATATTTAATTAAGACAGAGCTGAATTTACTTTTAAGAAGTGA
The DNA here is from genome assembly GCA_951394225.1 of Harpalus rufipes. Classification (NCBI taxonomy): domain Eukaryota; kingdom Metazoa; phylum Arthropoda; class Insecta; order Coleoptera; family Carabidae; genus Harpalus; species Harpalus rufipes. Next base: position 38,898,885 of record OX596280.1, on the reverse strand, counting down.
TTTGTGATTAAATTTCTCCATCTACTTGCCCATATTAGGTAAAAATTACTCTTAATTGTAATTACTGCGCGTCTCCAGTGGCAAATCAAAACCAGCAGTGATGATATAATTGTATTTGTTTATATTTTAGCCATTATGATATATTTACAAGGCCTGTTTGTTTGATATAAAGACTGATTTTCTTCATGGGGATCTTGAAGATAACATATTTATGGTTCCACCTGAGAATACTGTACCAACTCGAATCTTGTTTGTACATTAAAAAAAATACCAGTTTGATTAACAAAATATTTTCATTCATTATAGTCTTCCGTCATTTACGATAAATGATTATGGGCCCAGAACTACACAAAGTAAATGAGATCTTTGTAAGTACAAGTTGTCACGAGTGCGTGAATACATAAAGTTTCGTACCGTGTACATTCTTTGCAAAGACTACAAAGATATCTGACAGAATTGATGTTGGTAATGTCAATAAGTTTGACGGAAAGAATTGCCATCATTGGAAATTTAAAATGAAATGTGAACTTCGGGGCAAAGGTATACTAAACATCGCAGACGGAGACGCAGTTAAACCAGAAACCGATGGAAAACCTTTAAGTACATGGAACAAAAATGACGCAGTAACAATGTTCACATTAACTTTAGCCATGGATTTAAAATCATGAAACCGCAAAAGAAATATTTAGCAAATTAGATGCTATATATGAACAAAAGTCTGACACAAATAAAATGATTCTGTGTGGAAGATTCCATCAATAATAAATGGATTTAATTGTTTCTAGGCTAAACAAAAATTATTAATTTCAATATAAAGACTGCTGTCCTTTATAGAGAACTTGTCACACATGAGGGTACTGACAATAATTTTTAAATAAATAATCAAAGTAAAAATATATTTTTAAATTATTTTCACAAACAATAATTTAAAATGATTCTTTTTCAAATTGGGATTCATTTTGAATTGGGCCGGTTTGCCACTAATTGCCCGATGCCCGGGCCGGCATTAGAGTTCGTAGCCAGCCCGATAAGCGTGTTATTTACAATATCAATGTTTTCGTAAATAATAGATGTTTATGACCCAAGGTTTTATGGTATAATGAATATGAAACATTTCACGCCCAAACATCTTTAATTTATTAAAACATTTTTGGTGGCTCAACCCACGATTAAAATTTAAAAGAGTAAAGCTCGAAAATCCTCGTTAAATTTCATGATTTTTCATAGAGGTGTTCACTTGCATTTTGTATCATTAAAACTTCAGAACATATTTTCGATTGTTTTTTTTTTCTTGTTGAACTAACAGAAGATAAAATTCATGTTAAAAAATAACGCCTTATTAGTGGGGTTTAATATTAATAGGCCAGCCTTCGTATTAAAAATACCAAAGAATGTTATTTGTGAAAAATAGGACAAAATATTAATACGAGGGTTGCCTTTTATATTTCGGGATTGGGCAACCCTAGACCTGTTATCTGGCAACTGACGTCTCTATCGTAAAGTTTGACATTTTTGAGGGTATACGTACTTAGAAAGTTTTGACGTACAAGCGATATTTATGTTTACAATAACTTAAAAAATTCATATCGGCCAAAAAACGGAATTAAATGGTAAACATTTTCGTGTGATTATTTTTTAAAACTTTCGAAGTGAATTAACTCAACAGTGTTTCGATGAAATTTGATTTTTGGCGATGAAGCATCATTAGATCAGTGTTAATCGATGGTTTACCGAATTCAATTGTGGCCGTAATTCGCTCAAGGACAAATATCATGAAGATCGTCCAAAAACGGTTGTTGTTCCGAAAAACATTGATGCGGTGCGTGAACTGATCGTCATGTGACTTACCGTGAGATTGAGGTATCTTTGGACATTATTGGGACAAGCATACATTAAATATTGCATGAACATTTGGCCGTAAAACAGATTTGTTGGCGTTGGATCCCACATAATTTAACAATCGCTCAAAAACAAGTACCTGTCAATTGGTCGAAAGAAATGCTCAAAAAAATCGATCGCAGTGCTACAAAACATGTGTGTGAGATCTACGCGTATGAAGTCCGAGGTCAACGTTTTTCGACACCTGAAGAAGAGATTGATGCGTTCAAAATGCATGTTTTGGAGATACCTAAATCGGAGTGGAAAAAGTTCGGAAATTGGTTTACACGCATGCAAAAAAGTATTGATCTACATGGAAAATATTTTGAAAAACAATAAAGCCATTTTCGATGATAAATATTTGTTTTTGTTCTCTAATAACGAAATATAAAAGGCAACCCTCGTATTTGCCAAATTTAAATTTAATCCATACCACATAGCTATTATTTTGTATAACAAGTTACCTGAAAATATATAAAACCACAGCAGATTTTAAATTGTTAAAAAAATATATATTTTTAATGGAAAATATATTTTACTCTGTAAATGAATATCTTAACTTCTGATATAGTTATATCATATTGCTTATCTTATTGTATCATTTCTTGTAATGACGTTTCCTATACAGTATAGTCCAGAGGAACAATAAAGTATTATTATTATTTAAATCGTAGAAATGAGCTAATTGGATCGAGGAGAATTTAAATAAACGAAGAAAGAAATTGTGAAAAATTCATGGACCTCGCTGGGATGAATTTTTCACAATTTCTTTCTTTGTTTATGTAAATTCTCCTCGATCCAATTAGCCCATTTCTACGATTTAAACATTTAGTGTGGATCACAAATAATTATAATCTATTGTTATTATTAATATTATTATTTGTTGTTGGGTGCTTCAGAGTATAATTTAATTTTGTTAAAATTCTCATATCCTTTTTTACTTTATATTTTTATTTACTTATTCTGACTGTCAAAATAAATATGAAATTATCTTCATTTTGTTAAACCTTCATTGCGCATGTGCAATTACAAAATTTACTTTCGTGGCGCATTGTCTATATTTGACATCAGTCTTTACGTTGTTTACGTATTGTTTACGTAAAAGAATGTAATCGTCTAAGACTAGCAAAAAACACTTAAGAATTCTTTTACTTCAAATGGAGTTTGTAGCTTATATACTAGAACACCCTAAGACATATGAAAGTCTTGGATTCAAAACCCAGTGAACCCCATAAATTTTTCGTTTCATTCACGGTTCTGAATGTTGTGAAAGTGACTGTGTAAAATAGTTGTTAATGTACTTCCATTATAATTAGTCTTGTTAAATAATTACTTAGTGTAGTGCACATTGTGAAACCTTGGCGCATCCACCAAACTTTCATGTAACATGCTCGATACGGGCAGTTGTGGTGCGGTGGTCAACAAAACACGCATTGTTCTCACAAATTCGTATGTTGGGATCTTGCACTAAATACTTATAACCATAAATGTAAACACTCAACTCCGAGAGATTGTAACACATCGCCTAATTGTTACCTTTATCGTATAACCAAATTTTGGAACCTCCAAAATGCATTTATTTTCATAACTCTAACAGATGGTAATGAAGAAACCATTAAAAGAAAGAAACAGTAAATATATTGTGTTATGTTCAGATCTAAATCAAATTGTACGAGCATAATAGTTCTATTTTCCGCATTTTATCGTCACAAAATAAACAAATGCAAGCAATAAAACATGTAATAAAACGAAGGGAATCTGTTGCGTCTCTAACAAACGCACAGCACAGCTAGTGCCAACACCAAGACCATGCTGGACACACGAACAGAATAAAAAGTAGAAGACAATCGCGACGAAACTACAAACCGGAACTTAAAATTGAAACGTTTCCACACCGAGGACCATTTATTTGAAAATCATTTTTAACCTCCATGGTGTTAAATAAATATACAGTCCTGTCATTTATATCAAAATTTTGGACAAGCAATGGATTGGCCATTATAATCTGTGTCCTTATCAATTTAATCATTTGGATGCATAAAGTGTTATTTAAAAAATTTGTAACATACTACGATAATATTGGGCCAATTTTGTATGTCAGTTGTTAATATTTAGTAAATACTTAAAACAAGTCACCAGCAACATATAGCATAATTGGATATTTAGTTGTCAAACCTATATCTATTGGATAAAAATTCTAACCACTTTGTAGGACTGTGACGCAGAAAACTTAAGAGATGATGGACTGTTTGAAGAAGGTGCGTTAAACAGGAATGAGTGAAAGAGAAGAGAAACGGAACAGCGACCTCAAATAAAATGTGTAAAAGCTGAAGAAGAAGAGACCCGATTATTACAAAATCTAATGTGGCCAGCACATAACCATCTGTTAATTTTTTTTTATTGATGTAACTGAGTACATGTTTAACAATGCTGGAAAATTAATTTTATAGAACTACGAGTATTATTCAAATTTTCCAAATATTATCGATACATATATTCTTCCCTAAATTATAAACATTATAAATTTATGTTATTATAGCAACGGTTATATATTTGAAATTACAAATACTCCTATATAAAATCTGTTTTGTTGATCAAGTATGAAATTATATTTCTAATAATATTAGGAAGAAAATAATATATTTTTCTTAAAATTCCAACATTATTGATTTAGAATGATTATATTATAAACTGTTTTTATACAATTACTTTTGAACATTCAAAACTGTAAATGATATAAATAATGAATATCGAAGATTGTTACTTAGTTGGTAGAGTATCCTTCTATACATAGGAAGGTTCTAGGCTCATATCCCGGTGAAGTCCATGAATTTGGCACAACAATCTTTCTTGGTAATAAGATGATTAGTTTTTTGATAGGGAAACTTATCTGTCAAAGCCGTCAATATTTTGAATACCTACACTACGAAACTAAAGAGTTATGTTTATATCAAAATGGCAGGATTTATATGTAAAAATAAATTATTTTGTAAATTGATCTAAATTACTTTAAAAGTATCCATGCAGATCTGCAGAAAATTCAATAATCATTAATTTTTATGCTGACATAAATCGTGAAAATATAATACTTAAAGATAATTTTGAGTATCAAATAAAGTGCGACTTTGGTTTGTCGATGTCCTTAATAATTCAACAAGAACCTTTTTTAGCATAGAGTAGGAATACAAATTTTTAAATTTTCTGGTTATCGACCTCAAACATTGACCCACACTCCCTTATCAAGGAAAACGGGAGATAAAAACAACTTAAAAATCAATTAAACCTATGTAACTATGTAAATACGATTTTTTAATAAACTATCAATGGAGTTGTTATTGTTGTCACTAACTGTCGTTATTTTTAATATTGTAGAGAAAGTTCTTCATTGTGTTTAAGTTACTATTAAATTTAATGATCATATATTTGAGAAAATTGAAAAAAAACAACCAAGTATCAAGTATGTGTTTCTTATTTTTTGTTAACTTTGGCATCTTAATTGACACTAGTGAAACTGAGGAGTTAAAATTCAAGACCGACTCGATACAACAAAAAATAGGAGTACGCGATTTTTTGCAAGCCTGTGTAGTTCAAAATTAATTAATTATTGAGGTCTATAAATGTAATGAAAGATAGTTTGCAATTTTCAAGTAATGATGTGTAATCGAGGGTTAATAAAATGATTTATCTCTCGAAGTTGATATCGTTGATTAAACTAAAAAAGAATTATTTATCCCCGATGACAGAGCAAAAATAAAAGCAATTTTCGTTGGTTGTCGCGGCGTTTTCATTATTAGTCATAGGGTGTGTACACTTCCCAACAATCTTCCCGAAAAAATAACAGCAAAAAGTGGCCTTTATTAAAAACTTGTGCGGACAAAAAGTTTTTAATAAAACAACAAAACGGTGTCACTTATTCGCCGACGGCCGAATCTGCAGTTATTGTTTTCTCATCGTTCATTCTCAAGGCAGCAACGTTTGTTACAACGCATCAATCAACCCAGAAAAACTCCCTGTCTGCCGATAATTAATACACATTTAACAACCAACAAAATCACGGCACAAGAAGAAAAAATCCTTCGCGAATCAGACCAAGACGATATTTGCTACCAGCCAAAACACAATACAATTAATTGGATATTTCAAGCGTAAATATTAGTGCTGTCAAAAATCGGTTATTTTATTCTAATAACCGGTTACTGCGGCTTACATGTAATATAAAATCGGTTTAGCAATTTATCGGTTAAAGCGGTTTGGCGTGATCAATTATTTCAATTAATTTGTTAGCCGGTTATTGTAATTAATCATATTGTTGGCACTGATGATTAGTCAGGTATGTGATTTTTGCAATAATAATAATAATAAAAACTTTTACCAAAATTTTTAATTGGCAAAAATATTAATTTATTTGTCTATATTTAACATTAGCCAGTTAACCGGTCAGTAGTACTTGAATAGCCGATTTATTGTGGAAAGCCAATCAACCGAATAATCGGTCAACTGTATTAGTAAATTTTTGCGGTTAACCGAAAAATCGCGGTTGGCCGTTTTATCACGGTTATTGAAATTAACATAGAGGTAATGGTCTATATATTCGACATAAATTGTGAAAGTGTGAAAAGATCATGCCAGCCACCGTGATTTGAACCAGGAACCGGAGTAACGCTCTACCAACTGAGCTATGGCCGATCTAACACGAAGGCAGACATCTTTCACTTTGACTGCTAATATATCTCTCTTTGGAGAATACAGTTATGTGTCACGTTGTATGATGTGGGGTTGGATTACCACTACATTTAAACATCATTGTGGACATATCATAAATTACTCTTGACCCTATCGGTCCAGTTTTTGAAATTAACATAGAGCTACCAGTGTATATGATGCTTAAATGTAGTGGTAATCCAACCCCACATCATACAACGTGATACATAACTGTATTCTTCAAAGAGAGATATTAGCGGTTAATGGCCATAGCTCAGTTGGTAGACCATTACTCCGGCAAAGTAATGGTCCTGGTTCAAACCCGGTAGTGGACATGTTTTTTCATACTTTCTAGATTTATTTACTGTTAATCGGGTTGGTTTTACCATTAACCAGGTAAGTTTATAAGAAAAAATGAAGAAGCAAGTAAGGAGTCCGAGTTTGACTCCAGCTCTATACTCTGTAAGGGTAGAAACCAATTAACCTCATACCCTTACTTTACTGGCTAGCAGTAGCTACTATTTTCCTATAATCACAGCTTGTTTCATAAATACAAGTTTTATAGAAAATCACAAATTAAAAGGAAATTTTATTAAATACCCATATCTAAACATTCGTAAAATTTTGTGGTTCATTATACTTTTTATACCTTAAGAAATACCGCTAATACGAATACGCGAATGAATTTGAAGAATTTTGAATATATTAGAAGAGTAAGATAATATGCTTCATAGAACGAAAGAATACTAGTAAATATAATTATTTGAATTATTTGTGTGTATAGGAACTGTTAAATTTGTTTACTTATGTAACATAAAATGGAAATAGCGAGAGGTATTGTATTGGCCACGACAGATTTTTTTAATACTTAATCCGGCCTGCGAAAAAAAAAAATCACAATGTGACCCACAAGTTGAAACTTTTGCCACCCCTGGTCGAAAAATTTAATAATATCGTTGAAAACATAGCCAGCGCTATCATTTCTTTACATAGGTATATTATATGTATACAAAAAATTATGTAGTGATATTAAATTTTTGATATTTTGATAAAACCTCTGACTTTGATAGCACTTTTTGTGTTTTTCTAACAATACTGGAAATTGATTTCCAAATGTTTTACATATTTTACCACATTTAACGAATATCAGTTGATCTGGCTTTGATGTCTTGTCTCATCTTTTCATGCCACAGATGTTCGACGGGGTTCAATGAAAGCAAAGGTAAGCCGTGCCCAAAAAGCTAAAATGTTCAGTTTATTGGCTTTTGTATTTTTTACTAAAAATGATACATACAATTAATGTATTCGTATTGTATACGTGTATTTTTGACAGGAAGGAATTGCAAATTATATATTTTATGTATTTATTAAATCAAATTTTATGATTGAGAATGTTTGATTTATATGTTTAAGTAAGAGCATACGTACACTTTTTAACACGCTGTATAAATTACAAATACGTATAATATCGGCAGCATAAATATATTGAATATAGTCTTAGATGAAATTAAAGTTAGTTGAAAGGATGAAAACTGATTATACCGGAATGAATCAATTGTAACTTGAGCACTTCTTACTCTGGGAAAAAAAGTACAATATTTTTTTACAAAGTAGCAGGTGTATGCATATTTTTGTACGATACTTCATTGTATTCTTATTGGAGTCTGATTTAAAACATAATTTTTTGTACAGAATACATCATTAGTATTGTTAGGTGTATTATAATAGAAAGAAGTCTCACCGTGCAACTAGTTAATCCTTGGCATTAGTGGGGCAATTCATCTCTCCTTCCTGCTGCACTGAGATTGGCTTTAATCTCCGAGTTTTAAAGACACCTTGCATACAGCGCTTGAGCCGCGAATGTTTTACTGCAACGTAATAAATCTCCCTAATCTGGGCCTTCTCTTCGCACATATTTCTTCTTATCGCTTCAACTTTTCCACCTTTTTATTCTCGTCTTCCACTTACTGTGCTTTACTCCTCCTACTCATTAGACGCACTGATTGTTTTACCGACACGGATTTCATTACGCAAAGAAAAGAAGAAAAATGTTATACGAGACAATTCTTATGGAGATATACTTAATCGCGAAGTTTGATAGCTACCGAACAAATTTGTTAACATAAGAAAATAAAAATTATGAGACCAAAGAAAGTAAAATATCTATTTATGTCAGAAATATTCGTACATCATTAGAATAAATTGTTGAAAACTATTCTTACTTGATAAAATGCATTGCAAGGTTAATGTTTAAGCTGCGTACCAAAACTAACTGTTCGCGAGCAGTTCGAGAGCCATATACGAACAGTTCGCTATCAGTATGCGAGATCAGCGTCCACACCGCATAATATTTGAATTATGAAGTCATGTTTGCCGTGTAGTTCGAGAGCTGTTCACGTTTGGATTTAGTAAAAAGAAAAATAATCAAAATGTCAATGTCATCAAGTAAGGCAGATAATATACAATGAAGTCTTGCACGATGTTTCATTTTTAACTTTAATCGATAGAATAATGTGCTTTTGCTTGTTCATTAAATCGATTGAAAAAGAAAAGACAGAAAATACAGACGATGGCGAAAGAGAAATTTATTTAATAATAATAATTATATTTGGATGTAAATTGTTCAACTAAATATAAACAAGTCACAAAATCAAACTGTCCACACTGGAAATGCTGTTCGCTGTCTCTAAGTGTTCGCGTACAATTTCTTTTATCTTACCGCTTATGTAGCGAACTTCATCCGAAGCCACGAACCGAATTCGAGCTGGTCGCGATCTCGAGTAAACACCTAGCTCGTCACTTGTTCGCTAACAGTTCGCGAATATCTCCCGAACTTGGTGTGTACGCGGCTTTAGAGAACTATGTAACTGGAGAAAGATCGCTTAGAAATTTCCGCGTAAATGAATATGAACCTAAAATATCTGTGAATAATGACTATTTTCTTTCGTTACAAATTTTTCATTTGTAGTTTTCTGTTTTAATTGTATTAATACAAAACTTGATGGTATTGGGTGGTTTAATGTGTTATGCCAGTGATTGTTGTTTCATATCCTCGTGGTGCTCTTTTCACGATAGCTTTGATAGCCCGTGAGATGACGTCCGGTAGGTGCCCTGAGTATAACAATATAGAGCCAAAATACATTATATTTCGGATGAACTACATTTTCAACAAGCAAATTTTAAAACCTGCCTACGCAAATGGTGTTATTCAAGTTTTCCACCATTTAATATTGGGTTACATCGGCTTTATCAGGCCCGGATTAACTACTAGGCAAACTAGGCAATTGTCTAGGGCCCGAAATGAATAGGGCCCGGAAATGACTAAGGCATGTATGTCAGAATTGCATCATTACCATTTATTTTAAAATTTATTTTGTAACCAAAATGTAATACATTTTATCTAAAGCTAACTGAAAATAATATTTATTTATCCAATACTGGGTTAGATATACAAAATGTCAGGTACTTTTTATTTTCGGATATAATATATATTTTGGGGTCCTAATAAAAAATACAAGTTTTCAAAAAATCGTTTTTGTTAAATAAATATTAGGGCAAAAATAAAATTCCCTACAACTTTCATTAACGTTTTTTTTTTTTCATTCTAAAGAGGTTTTGTAGTCCATAGGGAATTTACGATTTTACCTCAAAGTAATTACAACAAAAGCTTTTTTACGGAATTCTGTCCAGAAAAATGCGCTGAATAACATATTAAAAGTTTCCGGAAATCGGAGCATGGAAACTTCCTGCCAATTGGGAAAAATGGCGGCATATTTACGTTTTTGGGCATTTGCTCGTAACAATTATGAAAGAAATTTAAATTACTTAAAAAACAAACAATATTCCGTATTTAATACTTAGTCCAATAGGTTTTTCTAGTTATAACAATTTACATTCGTCGTTGCATCGAAAGAAGCAAATTATTGATGTTTTTTTTAAATAATTTCTGTCAACTTTATTTAGTTCAAATATTATTAAATAAAGATCTGTTGTGGCCAGCAATTTAATTTATAACAGATTATCATACACCTTCTATTTCTTTATCTCTAAATATATAGAAGATATAAAAAATATCTAAATGTGTCAGATAGAGAATTTACTCTTCTTTAATACTAGTAAGAATAAAAAATTTCAAAAAATAATATTTAGACGATTTTTGTAAGAATCTGCTACTTCCGGTTGTCCATTTATTACCAAAACCTTTTCAGCTCTTCTTAATACTATCCGATTGGGAAATACGTAGTTAAACAGATTTTAAGTATTATAGTTTTTGAGAAATCGTCCTTCCCCATTCATATTCATACACACACACACGCACATACATCCACACACACAGACTTTATCCTAAAAATATTAAAATCGCATTGTAGGGACCTTAAACGTGCTCAATCATTGAAATCTGGTAATGCGATTTTTTAGCATGAATCCAATACCTCTCTTAGCGAGAGGTAAAAAGGGCAAAAATATTCGATATGTCAATCAGTTACAGACTTCTTCAATTTGTATTGTAAGTGAAGGGCGCCACACAATTAAGGCCATAATATTTCCACACTGTTATTTAATATTTCGATATTATTATTATTTACTAAGTTGTTGCAGAATAATATTATTTCATAATTAAGTTTGCTGGAATGTTTGCTGGTTTAGCTTTAAAATATTAAATGTTCGGTGGGATAATCTCTCAGTATAGTCGGTTGAATCTGTAAACTTTAAAACATTTCTTAACCGTGTACCCTAGTATCTGATCGCGAAATCTGGGGTCCCAGGTTCAATCCCGACCAATGCAAAAATTATTTCGAATTTTAAATGATACGAAAGTTACTTCTGTGGTGCACTTTCCCCGCCAGCAATGAGGGCTTGTTAACGCCTGGTAAACGTCGACACTTACAAATATGTCATCATTATTACTGATATCATTGTATAAAGCAGATTGGAATACTCAACTATGGGTAATATGCTATGGTGATATATATTTTTACCTACTGAGAGAGGTATTGGATGCATGCTAAAAATCGCATATCCAGATTTTAATGATTAAGCACATTTTAATGTCCCTACAATCCGATTTTAATATTTTTACGATTATGTCTGTATGTGTGTGTGCGGGGATGTTGGAAGGACGATTTCTCAAAAACTATAATAGTTAATATCTTTTTAACTACGTATTTCTCAATCGCACATTATTGAGAAGAACTGAAAAGGTTTTGGTAATAATTAGATAACTGAAAGCAGCAGATTCTTAAAAAAAAAATTCTAAATATTATTTTTTGAAAATTTTTGTTCTTGCTAGTATTAAAGAAGAGTAAATTCTCTATCCGACACATTTAAATATTTTATTATATCTTCTATATATTTAGAGATAAATAAATATAAGTTGTATAATAATCTGTTGTAAATCAAATTGTTTATAACTGACACATAAATGTCAGTGTCATAAATCCAGAGATATTACTGAAGATTTTTTCTGGAAAGTACATACATACATTATATTATTTCTTATTGTATTAATAGTTAAATATTTAAAATTAAAGGTATATTACATATACCCTTCAAAAATACTGTCAATCCCGATAATGAATTGGAAACATTTCGAAAAATTAGAAGAGTAGGAGAAAATTTCTTCATAAAATGAATTTAAAATTTAAAAATCTAAATATAAATAATAGATATAGGTAAATAGAATTTATGGTGTAGACTGTAGAGTGTAGGTATACAAGAAATGTTAAATACAATACGGTGCGAGCAATCATGTGACTTTTTTGGCCTTGACAAGCAGAATGACAGCTAGTAATTATGTAAAAAGATATCAAATATTATAATTTTTCATTCTAAATTTCGTGATTTTTCAATTCCATGCGGTTTATTTTCCTCGACAAGTAAATTCCACACTCCTGGTGACAAATTAACTACGTAAATTTAGAAAATATTGAAATTTTTAATGAAAAATTCTGATATTTGACATCTATGTACATAATTACTAATTGTCATTCTGACACGGGCCCTCATAACTGCTTGTCAAGGCCAACAATGTCACATTACTGCTGGCGTCTATTTTATGTAACCAAAAATGGAAGTGGCGACAGGTAATGTGCTGGCCATAACAGATAATTTTTTTAAGTTTATAAAGTGGGTTACAAATTGGTTGCAGGGATGTCGAATGCCCTTTAATAGGGATTTAAACTTATGTTGAAGGATTGTTACAATAATATAAAAATTTCCAATTGAAACAAGTTATTATAAAATGGTCATGTGACCCTTGCTAAGTCTGTTTCGTCATGGGAAAAAGGTATTAGAGTTTATATCTCTATTTAGTTCTTGCGGTCTCCTCAACAAGTCCGTCTTTCGCGTGATGTTCTCCAAGTGACAAAGTTTGGCCTCGATCACGCCATCTCCACGTTTCCAAGAGCGGTAGCGATGGCCGTGTTATTATTAGTAGCCGCAGATTTGATGGCAGTAAGTTGGAAAAGTGATTATTATGAAACACGGAAAGCGTAGCTCATTATTCTTCCCCACGCTCTTTGTCTCTCCTCAAGAGTTCGTGTAGGAACGTGTAATTACCACCAAACATCTAATGGGAATAAAATTAGTGCTAAGTGACTGATAGGATGAATTTATTTCAAGGCAATTACCAGAATTACATGGGATAATAATGTTGGAGTCTTTATTGATTCTCGCACACCACAAATATTATGAACGGTGAACGGAATATCAGTTTCATCACCAAGGATATGATAGCATTTGTTTGTCATGTAGTCTCATTTTAAGTTTTTAATGAGAAGATACGAAGAGTCCGTGGCAACTGAAAACAATAATTCATTTTATCTGGGTAGGACGACAGACACAATAGACGATGGCCTGACGGAATATAAGATGATATGATAAATATTAACCTGCTTACTCTTGAATACGCGTTAAATCAAGAAATGGATAAAGATGCATATATAAAGTGTTTGCGGACTTCAGTTTGTGTTTTTCATGGATGATACAGTTCAAAAGAAGGCTATTACTGGTAAGCATGGATAAATATATCGACTGTGATATACATTAGGTTAGATGTTAACAATTATTCGAAATCGCAGTCATCCATCAATTATTCTTCCAAAACAGATGTTTTTATATACAGTTATACCTTGATCAGGGTGTCAGATCTTACAGATATACAGGATGATTCATGAAGATTGTGCCAAAATAAAACCATATACGAGGTGTGTTCAAAAACTATCGCGAATTTTGAATTTTCGCGGGTTACGTATATTCGAATTTCGATATTTTTGTGGCTTTATGTTGGTACTCATGTCTCTCACTTATGTCGACAAGCTCGGCCATTTTGAATGTTCACTTACTTGTTGACAGCTGCTTTGCTTGCACGTGTTTTGGATCGTCTTCGATTTTTACCTATTGTGCTTATTCGTTAAAAACTGACTATGAATTTTTTGACCAAGACAATATCTTTCTTATCTAAAGGCGACGGAACGTAGAAAAAAATAATTCATTTAAAATTTGTCATTGTCATAAAATGTTTTTATCAAAGAAGTTATTTCATTTCTACGAGTAGAAATGAAATAACTTCTTTGATAAAAACATTTTATGACAATGACAAATTTTAAATGAATTATTTTTTTCTACGTTCCGTCGCCTTTAGATAAGAAAGATATTGTCTTGGTCAAAAAATTCATAGTCAGTTTTTAACGAATAAGCACAATAGGTAAAAATCGAAGACGATCCAAAACACGTGCAAGCAAAGCAGCTGTCAACAAGTAAGTGAACATTCAAAATGGCCGAGCTTGTCGACATAAGTGAGAGACATGAGTACCAACATAAAGCCACAAAAATATCGAAATTCGAATATACGTAACCCGCGAAAATTCAAAATTCGCGATAGTTTTTGAACACACCTCGTATTCGGGGTCATTTTGAGTAAAAAATGTTATATGAAGGTATGTCTGGAATCTTTTCGTTACAGAGTTACAGCCCTTTGAAACTGCACCTCATCAGACACATTTTTTTTAATAACTCTGGTATTAGTTGCATTAAAATTTTGAAACTTGGTATGAGTATAGTACTTATTTAGATGCATATTTATGCTTTATTTTATTTCTGTGTCTCAACCAGAGGCGTCTCATATAGGGAAGTCATGAACGTTTTTAAACATTTTTAAGGTACACTTGCTAAAACTTGATAAATGCAGTAGTGTTTGATATATTTTAATTTTAATAAAAGCTTAATTATTCAATATATTTATTTAACAATTCAAAAACTATGAAGTTACTATATGATATAGAACAGATTACAAAAAATAAATAAAATAAAATCTGTTTATAACTATTGTTAATTTCCGCATTTTTATTATGCGTCAATTTTTTTGTTAATTAACAAAATATGTAAAATATTAGTGCTAATGAATATGCAGTTGTTGAAATTTTTGGATACTTGATTTTTTCTAAAAATTAAAATATCTCAAAAACTACTGCGTTTCTCAAATTTTAGCAAGAGTACCGTTTTTTGTGTGTTTTTTGCATTGTATGTAATATTTTATAAGTAAAAATTAAAAAATGTTAATAGTTAAAAAAGTAAAGTTTAAAAACGTTCATGATTTCCCCCATGAAACAAAGAATAAAGTATAAATAATGTGCATATACATAAGTAGTGTTCTCATAATATGTTTCAAAATTTTAGTGCAACTAGTACCAGTGTTATTAATAAAAAATTGTCTGATGAGGTGCACTTTCAAAGGACTGTAATGAAAGATATCCACATATACCTTTATATAATATTTTTTATTCAAAATGATTCCCCCAATATATGTTTTAATTTGGCACACTCTTCATGAATTACCCTGTATAAACATAAATTTATGTATACGTAAATATATTTGTTTAAATATTCGGTTTTACAAATATAATACAAAAATTCTCAAAAACAACACATGCACATCTACTCGCCCACAAAATCGACAATCACCACAATTCTGTAATTCTTAGCAACGTTTTTATAGCAAATAATCAATAATAATTGCTGAATACTGAATAAACCATAATAATGACAGACTTAGCAACTTTCTTACATGATTGGGAAAAATAAATCACCTTATAGTGAAAGTCGTATGATAAAAGAAAAAGAAATTATTAAGGGCCGGTTTTTATAAAAGTTTACTTGAATTTACTTGCAAAGTAAATTTAATTAAGTAAACAGATATAAGTCGATTTTCTGACGGCAATGATTTTAATGTCCCAAGACCATGAAAACTAATTCGAATTTGTTTAATTAATTTGAAAGTAAATTAAGCAGACATTTGTAAAATCGTCTGTTGTACACTCGGTTAAATGTATGTAAGTATTTCGTTATCAGCTGGAACCGGAGTTTGGTAAAACTTTTATATTTTTGTGTGAAAAGTGAAAACAGCGCTGGCTGGTTGGTCTAAGATTGAACTAGTTGACAAGATGAAAATTTATGAAAAAAGAAAAAAAATATTGGTATACCAGACTTGACGCTGTTGAACTTTTAGTTGTAAGGGTGAGGCTTTACGAAGAAAATGGTTTTCACAATCACAATGCACCAACAAAATTCTCGACCTTGAAGATCTCCGTAACCGGGTGGAAGTAGCCGTAACTGAAATTTAACAAGAAAGCATTGCAAGATATCCTAATGCGTATGGGTGGGCAGAGCGAGACTATAACCCAAATTCTGTAAGAAAGTAGCTATATGTTTTAGTTGCATTGCTAAATATTTATGTATTTAATGCCTGTCTTTTTTATGTTTTATTCTGTATCTGCAATTATGAGCTATAGCAATGTTCATAAAAATTAATAACTTTGTTAAAGAAGCATCGTGACAACTTTGAACGTTTATTGTATAAACATTCGTGGTTATCGTTTGACAATTAACACGTTCGCTGCGTTTGCTATTTTTTGTTAAGCACGCTAGGTGCTGAACATATTTGAGATAATGTTTTCTATTAATTAACTTCAATGACGGAATGAGCTACAACGGCGAACGAAGGAAAACACAGTAGTCCAATGTTTAATGCTGAACAAAATGCACACATGCAGTAATGCTGAAATCAAAATAAATATGCAGTGTGTTTAAAAAAATATAACTGGAAGTGGGCTATGAACAGAGGAACGTATGTCTGGTCATTATTCAATTCAAAAATCAAGTTATCAAAATCTCTTGAATTGTAAGTTTAAGGAGAAAAAATAATAAAGAAGGAAATAGTATATTGCCATTCAACGTTTTCTAATTCATTTCCATATCTAAAACAAGATTTGAGAAGAAATGCTTTGATTTCTTTAGATAACATTTTCGATAATATCTGGTGCCAAATTGACAATTAATTAAATATTTATAAATTAAGATATATGTTTGTTAACAACCTACTCGGACACACTGTACAAAACGCGAGAGACGAATGTTACCCTTGCGCGACATGAGCACTAGGATAGGAATATGTAGTGTATATCGTCTATAGACGATATACGCTGTCAACAGTTATCCTGCCGATTTCACCTATTACCAATTTTGTTACAGTTTTCCCTAACTAAATTAAATCATACCACCGTCCGTGGTTATGTTATCAATACAAACAATATAAATGTAAAAATAACTGTGTGCAATTTTGTTGGTAATAAAATAAAAATTGTACTTACTATCGCAATACAATATCGCAATAGAAAAGGGGCAGGAGCTAATTATCTAAATAAATACAAAAACTCCAGCGTAGTTTTCATTAACAAATATAATAAATCTATAGGAAATACTGAGGTATAATATAAAAAGGTTGCATATAAATGAAAGTGAGATTAACAAATAAAATACAATCAAACAATATTACTTACAATATCCACTCACAAACAATGCTTAATATTTCAATAAAACTAAATAATAACAATAAAGACCATAAACTAAATTTTGAAAACTAAATACTGATGACACGACTGCCCAAATAGTAATGTCTAGATTTTAACAAATTTCTACGGGAGTAGAGAAGATATATCCCAAGATAAGGATGGTGGGTGTATATAAGATGCGGCAGGCTATTATAATAGTTCTCGGGTTCGCATGAGAATTTACAAAACTGGAGATTCATATGTAAGCTGATCTTTTGGAAAAATAAATTTTGATAACGGCCGAAACTTGAGTAAGATACCAGTCGCAACTATATATCCTTGTGAGAAATTCAACATCAAAATGCATGGTCCAGGATTTTTAAACTGTTACATTAATAACACTAATTTAAAAAAAAAACCTAGACTTTTTTCCTCTATTATCATACATATGTATAATTTTATCGATTGTAAATGATAAAAAAATTATCTTAGTGAGTACACTTGACTCCATATTGGCTGAAATATACCTTAACATATTTAAGTGGTCAGCAGATTCGAATCGAGGACGTTGTTGCTTTTCGTTTCAGCATTAATATCTTGCAATGAAAAGTCTATTATTCATAATGGTTGCTTATAATCGTAGTAGTAATCACAGTAATCATAATAGCGTAGTGGCGCAGTATCTTGGAAACTTTCCTGTTTATTTTATCGTCTTTTAAAAATCAATATGATATTGTTCTTGTATCATGGTAATATTTGCAAATATATGTAGTAGATTTCCTTGCATTGGAAGTGAAAATAGAAGAGCCAGTCGCAAAACCGTCCCATTGAGTGTTCCGTCTCGAATTACCAATTTTCTGCTCGAGTCGACAGTTCTAAATTTTATAAAACGAAACGATTGTGCTTGGCAGAGGAGTGCGAGTAACAACGTTCATCTTTTGTGAGCTCAGCTGCCTATTTCACGTGCTTTGCTGCGCGGCCGCGTCTAGGCAATATTGCCCATTACGCAAACAAAATTCCCTCTCGCCCTATGATCTCGCAACGAACGAAAAGTCTCTCACGACAATTCCGCCAAGGTACACAGACTCAGACACCTCAGGAAGGATTTCACCTTTTTAAATCAACCATCCTTTTACGGTTTTTATTTTCTATTTACTTTACATTGTACGAGGAATATTTCGAAAGTTCTGTTGTATTGTTTTTTCTTCAGTATATTAATAATTGTTCAAAAATAAATTTAATTCTTTTAAGACTTTAACAAATCTAAACGATTTTCATGTATTTCAGAAAAAAAGGTTACTTTTAATTAATATGAATTTACTTTCAGAAGTCGTCATATGTAATTCAAAATAGTCAATTTCATATCAGAACTCGGCAAGTTTTCAGAAGTCATCTTAGATGTGCTCTTTTCAATCAAATTATTGTACTAAGTTAAATGTTGTGGCGACCTTCACCAATATTTTATTTTTAAATAACTTCGTAACTACTAGAAATTGAGAAAAATGTTTTATATAAAATTTTATTGTTACCTTCCGTCACTTATAGATAAGGAAGGTATTGTCTGGTCAAAAAATTTGATGGTGAGTTCTTGATGAATAAGCTCGTTTAACAGTCCCTACAATACGAATTTACTGTTTTTACGATTATGTTTGCATGTGTGTGTGTGTGGAGTTTGAGAACTGCTGTAAACATATGTGCAACTGGTGTTCGTCTGTCAAAGAAATTTACTTATTTTTGAAAGATATATCACAAAGATAAATTGCAGAAGCAACAAAATCAGGATTACTATCTTCAGTGCTAAAATACTAAACAAGTAGGTCTAGAAATTAGTAAGATTTAATACATAAAAGAGTAAAAATATTTTGCCGAATTTGGCCAAGGTCAAAAACAAGCTAAGAAATTTACTCAGTCTTAAGGCTAGCTCAAGCGCGAGCGAGTAATATTCCAGTGCCCGCCAAACTTTTTTTGTATAAAAAAATGGATTTATTTGAAATGCAAAAATTACTAGAAAAACTTAGAGTAGATATAAGACAAGACATAAAGAATGAAATTCAGGAAATGGTCAAACAAAATCAAAAACAATTTACTGAACTCAAAGAGGAAAACCGAGCTCTACAAAGAAAAATAAACCAACAGGACGAAAAAATAAAGACACTTGAGAGGGAAATAAAAAAGAAAAATTTAGTCTTGCACGGGCTTAAAGAGGAAGAAAACAACAGCGGCGGATTAGAATTATACTTAGTAGATTTTTTTGAGAAATACATGGAATTAAAAATAAACAGAAGCGATATGGAAGAGGCAAAGCGGATGGGAAATAAAGATAATGAAAGATGTAGACCTATACTTGTGAGCTTTACAACAGCAAAATTGCGAAACTTTGTTCTAAAAAACAGAAAGAATTTAAAAGAAAAAAATATATTCATATCGGAAGAATTCTCAAAGCAAGTAATAGAAGAAAGAAAGAAATTAATTCCTGAAATGAAGAAAATTAGATCGGAGGGTAAAATTTGTTATATTGATTATGATAAACTAGTTATTAAAGAAAATGAAACAAAAAAACCAGAAGAAAAGAATACATTCTGAAGAGGAAATGAATGATCAACTAGGTACAAAATCAAATGTAACAACAATAGAAGAAGTTAAATCAATAGTTGACAATATAGAGAAAAATCAAAGAATAAGATCAGCTTCATATAGTGGAATAAACCCATCAACTGGTGGAACAGCAGTAGATATAAGAAAATTTCTAAATACGAAAGAAAACAAATAGCAACTAACCACACAAATACGGAAACAAAACAATGAATTACTAAACTATAATAATAAAAATAATAATGGGCAAACGGAAACTGCGAACGTTCTCAATCTCCAAATTCTCCCAGAACGGTTGGTCCCCGCGGGAGATTACGACCAAACCCCCCCAAAAAAATGAACTATATATAGGTACTCTTAATGTTCAAACTCTCATAGGTGAAGACAGAATATGGGAACTTGAAAACGCCCTAGGAAAAGTAAAATGGAACATAATAGGGCTATGTGAAATAAGAAGAAACGAAGTAAAAATTGTCGAAAGGAAAACCGGCACTATACTCTGCCATGGAGCGGGAGAAAAAGGGAATTACGGTGTAGGTTTTCTAGTGAAAACATCCAAACAATATCAAATTGTCGAATTTAAAGTGTGTGTATATGTGTTTGCATGGGTGACAAAAATTTCTCCTACTACAATTCCAAAAGTTATAATTCTTTCATATTCCTCTTTCGTACGTCCATATGATGAGTTGATTAAATTTTGGTTAGGATTGGTTAACCAAAAGTACCATAATTTGAAGTATTTAACAGTTTTTCTTGAAAATATGCTGTTAAATATCATTGGTTGACCTTTTATGTTATTATAAATAAAATAATGTTATTCTCTATTCGATTTAATTATATTATTTTCTTCATATTCAATGAATTTAGACAAAGAATTATTAAGAAATAACTTGCAATCTAATCCTGCTAAAAGCTACACCAAAACAGAATATTCAAATATTACTAATTGACAGATGTCAGTGTCAAATAAAATTTACATAATATCTTTGTGAAAAGATTCTACTGGAAATATAAAAATGTAAAATAATTTAAGATGGCAAAAACAAATCACATAAGGTAATACAAGAGATATAGCCATAAGCCAATTTATAATAATGCTACATATGTTTTTATTTTCTACTTCTTATTTTAAGAAATGTATTGTTTTTTTCAACAATAGTTCAGGCCAGTTCAGTACGAGGTAAGATCACTTCATTTCTCCCCTAACAAGAAAACGCACATAGAATAGTTTGCAAAAAAATTCTGTGTGGAATTTGTACAAAATACTTAGAATTGACGGAAGGTATTGTGCTGGCCACATCAGATTTTTTTTATAGTTTATTTACTGACAGACACAATTTTGTTCGGTCACCATCTTTATCAGTTTTTCTTGGTTTTTTCGATTTTTCGAAAACAGTTGAAGAACAGACTTATGTTGATTAAGCTTTTTTCCTCATTTTGGTCAGTACTACACCATCAAAAAATTTACCCTGTTTTACCATCCTGCATAATTACATAAGTGTTGTATTATATAAATTTATCACGACTAAGTTTAATCTTTTAAGTGCCCAACGGAGTCATTTTAACCCCAGCTTCGATCATTATTTTACACATTCATGACATTTAGGGGTCATTTTGTCGTGTAAATAAATATTTCCATAGTATGGCAAAATTTAATGCCTATTTACAATTTCGTGAAATTGTAATTTCAATCTTTTCTATAGGAATTAATAGTTAAATATGGTATATACAAGCTTACTATTTAGTCGAAATAACAACAGTTAAATGGAAATTTTTAGGACAAAATAATCACTATATAATTGAACTTCGTATACATTAATGGCATACGAGTATAATCGCATTGCAGTAAAACTTCCTCCGCGTTTCATAATAAATCAATATTATAACAAAATTTTAGCAATTTTTGTTGATATCTGCAATAGAAATTCATATTTTGGAATCAATTTGGTAACACGTGAATTTTTTGTAACAAAAATTTACTCTTTTCAGTAAGAGGTAGTTTGGAATGATGTGGTGTCCGTAGAGGTGTATTGCTAAATGAAAGAGTATTGGAATGGTCACAATTAAATCTGATATGGCCCGCACAATACCTTCCGTCAATCCTGCGTATTATGTATAAATTCCATACATAATTTTTCTTGCGAAAGATTCTAAATTTCCAGTATAATTATTTCGTAAACAAACTATGCAAATTGAACTTGACACTGACATCTTCTTCTTCTCTAGCTTTTCCCATTCGTTAAAGGTCGCTATTTTTAATTTCTTCTTCCATTCATTTCTGTTTTGCATGTCGTTCTCATTCAGTTCCTTTTCTCTCAAGTCTTCCACAATACAGTCCTTTTATCTTATCTTTGGTCTTCCTCTGTTTCTTCAACCTTCTATTACTAAGCTATTCATTCTTCTTCCAATGCATTCATCTCCCCTCATGACATGTTCAAACCAATGTAATCGTCTCTCTTGTATCTTTATAGAAACTTGTAACACTAGAGTTATTTCCTTACCGTATCTTTTCATGGCTTCCCCAACATCTACTTCAACAACCTCATCTCTGCCACATTCATTTACTTTTCATTGATACTGACATCTGTGAATTTGAATTATTTGAATATATTAACAGTTTTCATGGTTAGCATAGCTGGCTGATTTATGAAATTTAATATCTTTATAATTCTTTAACTCTATATCTATTGAATATGAAGTATAAAATGCAATCAAATTGTATAGAGAATAATATATTCTTTAAGTTATAATAACGTTAAATGTCAATAAATTATATTAAACTGCGTTTTTTCAAGAAAAACTGTGACAAACCTTCCTTACCTAAAGGTGACGGGAGGTAATAAATATTATTAAATTTTCTACTGATATGCATCGATACTTTTTCTATGTATTTTTTGAAAAAAATTATAAAATAATTTATTATAAAAATCTCGGAGTTTATGCTTTAAAGATAAATATATCTCCTTGTTTACACAATTCAAATTTATGTAACTGACAGATAAATGTCACTGTCTATAAATTAATCATTTCAAATTAATAATGGTAGTATTTTAAGAAGGAAATGTTAAAATATGAATTTATAAAATATCTAATCAATACATTAATTTTCATGTTTGTAATTGAAAAGAAATTAACGTCACATCATAAAATAAAATTATGGTAAGATTCTGGAGAAGAAAATACGGATAATACATATATGTAATAAATTGGAACAATAGTTATATTATATCATGCAAAGAAACTTAATGCAGTTGCCCAGTATTAGTAAATATGTAAGTATGTAAGGACTTGTTGTATGATGTTGATGTTTTCCTTATTGTTTTCGGGTTTGTGCGAACCCACTAAGTGAGACACACGTGATTTTATGTATGTATGTATGTATTTAAGTTAACAAAAATTAAATTGCGGGAGGTGTTGTGCTGGGCACAATATTTTTTTTAAAATACCGACTTTGTTTATAAAGTGTTACTTTAATTAAAATACGGAGCAACTCCTCATGAACCCCCTTGTATGGTTATAAATGTTTCCATTTTACTTACCTTTCTTTTTATTAAAATCTGTTAATATGAATTGCAAACGTGAATGAAACGAAATATAATTTTAAAACTAAAATGGTAACATTATAGTTTGTTACATATTAAAAAAAAAAACGTGTATCTAAATTCGAAAATAAAAAATTTACCAAAAAGAAGTATTTAAAAACTATCAAATTGAATTTTACATACGTATTTTAATTTAGGGTGCCGTCACTAAAAAATCACTGGGTTGACCCCTTACTAAGTGTGTGATTTTGCGAAATAGTGATTTCAATATTCATATTGATAGACATATACATAATATGAAATTGGTGAGAAGTAAAGTATTGTGCTGGCGCATAAAATATTTACTAGCACACCATATTTTCTTCATGAGTTGCGAGTTACTCCTTAACGTACAATTGCATGTTTTATCCAGAATCACGTTTAATTATTACAAGAACCATTTTTGAGTCGAACAAAATAATGAACTTCCAATTTACGTTGTTCTTCTTGATGTGTTTGTGTTTAGTTGCGTATTCCATCCATTCCGCCTAACGATGTTGCGAACGAGTCTAAGAGAGAAATGTATTCATCGTAAAGAAGTAGTCCGTAGTCTGGCGTTTGTGTATCACGGTAAAAACATAATTAGCAACTCTCGGTTATTATTCTTCTCCGGGAATTGTCGCTAAGCTGGCGTCAACCCTCGACGTTCGCTAACGAACTTATATTAATTCGCATTTAAATTGTTACGAAACGTCACGTTTGTTCGGCACTGCTGTTGGCAGCGTAATTTCATTATTAAATTCATGGACTACAAGACATATTTTCTCTCTTGAGCTAAACTCGTGTTTGCAAGATGTGATTAAGGCCCACTGTTGCATGCGAAAACATTTTCATTCTTTCAACGAAACGTGTATAAATAAGTAGTAAAAGTAATGCACTAATTGACCAATTTTAATAAAGACAACAATGAAAATATTCCTAGGTATTAGTAGGTACTAGGTACCAAAAGATACATACATCTTCATTACTAAAATATATGAAAAAAAAAAAAGTTCATAAAAAATTGTCATTTAAATTTCAGAAATCAGCACTAAAATAAACCATTAGGTATATGACAATTTCATGCAAATGTAGTGTTGCCAACCTTATGATAATTATTTGTACGTAAGATAATTTGGGTAAGGTGTACGACGTACAATAATAAATTTGTACGTAAAATGAGAAAAAAATATGTGCTAAAAGAAAGAACTAAATAATTATTTATATGAAGAAGTTTCAGATAAATCACATAATTTTGAGTATTCTTTACAATACTTAAATTCAATCTCCGAGATTAGGAAAATTGAATATAAGACCGACAAATATGTAAATATAACCTATAAAAATAAATATTCCTTTCATTTTCACAATTTTTCGATTTCAAATAAAAATTTAATATGCACCTCGACACTGAAGTTCCTTTTTATCACCACACACATGGTTTATTTTCCTCGGCCCTACGGCCTTCGGCAAATAAATTCCACATTCGTGATAAAAAATAGAATTTCATTGCTTTGATACATAAATAACTATTATTTATTTTATTTTGAAATACTAAGCTACAATATTGCGTCTCCTCTAACGTCTATCGGAATCGAGTTAAGCCTATTATTCTAAGCAGAAGATATATGGAAAAAGACTCTAACGAAATAAATTAAAATGTATGAGGCTATCCCATATCTATGTAAATAAATATTGATTTATATTGTACATATGACTTCCAATCACTGAAAGAAAATGTATTTGAGGAATTCAATTTTGTATTTTATTGAATATGAATAGAAAAGATAGAAGCAGCATTTATATATTGTGAAATTTTTCCCACGGTTCATCCACAAAAATAACTTTCACGTTTCATATAATTCTCTTAATTTTTTTTTACTGCAATGTTAAATAACATACTTAACGTCATGGATTTTGTACATTGTTAACAATATATTTATACTCCAGTAAGTCAATGGTAAGAAAACGGCTCTGTCATGAATACGCTAGGGGTTCTGGGTTCGAAACCTACAAAGATGTGGATGTTGGTATACATGTAAACCCACTCTGTAATTGGGATTTAATCCTATTGAGATTTTTTTTTGTCTTCAATCATATTGAATTAATATAATTGCGCCTCCACCATTTTTGTTGGAAAAGAGAAAATAAATTCGAACGAGATTAATGTTCAGATTTTACTTATGAACTCACATTTCAATTTAATTTTATTTCAATTTTAATCTTTTAATATTCATAGACAAGTTTTATTAGAAAATTAATAAATAAACTGATAAACCAATGGACAAAATTCTGTTGGAAACATACAAATTTAATAGCAACAAAATTAGCATCGAAATGCATACTTCAATAACAGGCACCATTGCCCAAAAATGAGTATTTTTAAGAGTCATCTTCGAAAACAAATATCTAGAAAAGGCACGGTATTGACTTACGGTTTAAAAATTTTGAATCAACGCATTGAGGAATATCTAAATCCACCTAAATTAAAACACTTTTTTTAAAAATAATTTTAGGTTCTTGTCCACTGTTCTGAGGCATGTTATTAAATTGTTTAATCACGTTTCCCTCGGTTTCCTTAACAAATATCATAATTTATTGTGGCCGTAATAAATTGGATTTTATTCTGAGTTTACGTAGTAGTTCTTGTTTTAATAATGAGCGGTTATACAAATTCAGAATTATCTGATATGAATTTAATATATGGACGTACACATGCTTGCAATATAATAAGATTACAACTAGGAATATTCGAACGCATCGACAATCCATATGAAGCCGTCTAGTATCTTGGACACAAGATTAGGGGAGGCATTTCGAATATTTAATTATTTAATATAATTTTATGGTTAACATATAAAATTAAAATACAAACTCGAACAAACGAGTATCTAAATCCGAAACGATTTACTTCCAGACATGGGTATCTTATCTCATCTGTCGTTTCCCAAATTTTGGCCCCTATTTTTCAAACATTTATTTATAGATAAACAAGTGAATATTTTATACATATTTTTAGGTTATTTGGATTGATTTCGGAATAGTATTTTAAGACTTAAATTACACAAGGCAACCAAAATTTTAGAACGAGTTATAAATTCAAACACGAGCACGTACCGGCGACTAACGAACGAGTGCTTGAATAGCCTTTTATAATCTGTAACGAGTATATTTTCTATATTTCTGTTTTCATTTACATTATTTCTTTTTAAAAAAAAATCTGATGTGGCCAGCACATAACCTCTCGCCGTATATTTTACCTGGCTGTATGCATAAAGCAAAGATTATTTTTATAAATACAAATAATATATTCATATAAATCTATGACGTATAAACTTCTTTATTATTCAATAATAGCATGTCTCAACATGAAGATATTTTACCATAAATTATGTTACAATAAATTACAAAGTAGAGTTTACCATATATAAATATTAGGCTGGTAACAGCAATTTTCAATTCGAACAACTTTGTTTACTTTCTCTTCATATTCTTCTAGTAAAAACATTAATTTTGGGCGGTCTAAAATGTATATATCTGGATTGTGCATCTATTCTTATATATCTTCTTTTACATTTTATTTTTTCATACTTGTTACATCTAAATAACCTTAATTCCCTTTAATAAAGTGACGGATAGATTGCACTCCGATTTTGTCAATATTTACAACTTACTTGAGAAGAATTTGATAGCTTTTTCGCAATTCAAAGTTACTCTAGTCTACAGTACTGGTGTACATTGTCCCATAATGTTTGAAACAAATTTAAGTCCTTCAACCTAGACTTGTCATCTCCATAATAGTCACAGATCAAGAACTAAGGGATTCTCCAAGTACATTTTTAATTCATTACTCATTATTTCTGACACTGACATTTATCTGTCAGTTACAAATAATTTAAATTATCAACTATTTTTCATGGCATTCTTTCGGCTGTCAAATTTATTACAATAGATTATTTTATATATTATACTTCTTTTATCTCTAAATCTATGGAATATATAATAAAATATTTAAATGTATCAGATAGAGAATTTAATTTTCTTTAATATTACCACGAAAAATTTTCAAAAAATATTATTTAGAAGATTTTTTTTCAAGAATCTTCTACTTCCGGTTGTCCAATTATTACCAAAACCTTTTCAGATCATAGAGAATTTAATTTTCTTTAATATTACCACGAAAAATTTTCAAAAAATATTATTTAGAAGATTTTTTTTCAAGAATCTTCTACTTCCGGTTGTCCAATTGTTACCAAAACCTTTTCAGATCTTCCCGGGAATGTCCGATTGGGAAATACGTTGTTAAACAAATTTTAAGTCTTATAGTTTTTGAGTAACCGTCCTTCCAACATCCCACACACACACACACACACACACACACATCCACACACACACACACACACACACACACAGACATCATCGTAAAAATGTTAAAATCGGATTGTAGGGACCTTAAAACGTGCTTATTCAATAAAATCTGGATATGCGATTTTTAGCATGAATGCAATACCTCTCTTAGCGAGAGGTAATAAGGGAATTTTTTGACAGAATTATTTTATTTTTATTCATTGTCGATATAATAACTCAGTTTACATGCAGTTTTTAAAATCGTTTTCAAAACGTTTTTAGTTTTAAAAACTCCACAGTGTCAAAACGGTTTTGAATTATATAAACTGAAAATTCATGGATTTAACCCGACATATAGTTTCAAAATTACTCATGTAAACACTTAAAATTCAGATTCGATATTGCGCATGCTTACATAGCATAACGTTTCTGCCGCTTTGTATTACTACCCTATAAATAATGCGACAGTGAAGTTTTAGTGGGTACAAAGTAAAAAAAAAGTTAGAACAATGGCAAAACGAAAAACGAAGTATTTGGAGTGAAGAGGCTGTTACTTACTTCAGCCAAATGCGTATGTTCCGAAACTGTTTTCAAATAAATTACTACACTTGTTCAATAATGAACAGTAAATAGTTTCGTGCAATTTTGACTGAAAACTGAAACCATTTTTTTTTTCATTTTTCATAACAATTCCAAATAAAAAATTGGTCCATAAAATCTTTTAAGAATGAAGCTTATTCTTATACCGATACAGAAAAAGAATATATTTGTATTAATGCAGGTAACATTTTAAGAGCGCTCAAAGTTATTGGGATCATTTTTGTGCCATATGTAATAGTTTGGTCTGATTCAAACCCGGTTCGTCAAAACTACCACCGCCACTCAACATACTCATCCTCCCCATATAAGTAAGTTTTAAAATGATGTTAGTCTTGTCATAATTGTAAATTTATCTGGTTACTTCTCGCATTACGTTATCTTGCATAATAGCAAGTAAATAACGCTTATCTGGCCCGTAATTCATGCACAAGAACTAATGGCGCGTTCTCCTCTGCGGCTACGCGCTCTTATTACATGCCAAGAACATCATTGGAACTGTAATAAAGAAGTGTCGGGCCGGAGCCGAGGAGTAAGTCAATAAAAATATTAAAAACTTTCCCGGTCTGTTTCAGCAGAGCAAACGCGATAAGAGAGAGGAAAACTTTTATAATAAGCTTACATCAATGTTGTACTTATTCAGAATTCTTAACTACTAAACAATGGATTCATATAGCAATAAACCACTTTGAAATTTCCGCAACTTTGGACGTATTGGAGGCAGGAGGATTGCACTTCTTATACAACCAAAATATATAGAGAAGATATTCTGTTTTAAGTTGGGATAAAAATTATTTAAGTATTTAGGGAAGTAAGTGCTTCTTACCGGTTGAGGACAATTTTGAGATGGAGAAGAATATTTGAAAATTACTTTGACAATTTAAAAACTTTTAGTTTTCAATTTTAAGTAAGCTTTAAACGTTGTCATCGTTTATTTTTATTTATTTACTGCCCACAAATCACTTACTGATAAGTAATTTGTGAAGATAACATACTGCCTTGGAAACCCAATCGGTAAACAAAAAAAAAGAACCCGATTGGGCAAAAATATGAATATATATATATATATATATATATATATATATATATATATATATATATATATATATATATATATATATAGGTACATAAATAATAATGAATTAAAAAAAATAAAAGGAAATGAACTGAAACTTCATAAAAATAAAAGCAAGTTAATTTTAATTTTGAAATAAAATTATTTCCAATTTTGCGTATATAAAAAATTTAATTGCAGCACCCAAAAAGTTTGTTAATAGCTGTGCTGTAATAGACTATTACAATTTATAATCTATGATTGATGGCTATGAATGTCAAAAAGTATTAAATGTCAAATATCGCTAAATAAGCAAACACAAACGATTTTATTTTTATATAATTATGAATTCAAAAGTAAAAATAATAATAAGAAAAAAAATAGAGTAGTAACGAAAAGAAATAAATAAAAAAAATATCGTATATATGTAGTTAGTGTCACAAAAATAAGATTAGAGATTTTTTTTAAATGCATAGAATGCGCAAGAGAGAAATATTAATTTACGTAACATGACCTGAAAGTGATACTTTACTGGATGAAAAAGCAACAAGCGTACACAATAGTTATTTGTATACCAACTTTTGAAAGTATTTCTTTGTCGAACCAAAACGAAAGTTTGGTTCGACAAAAGACTTTCAGCACGTGTTATACACACAATTTTGTACTCCTGCAAGATAATATAAAATAAGGAAAGAAATAAATAATTATTTTTTTAAATAATTTGACATTTATTGACATTTTTTGTATTTGTGATATGTAGCTATGACAGCAACAATCATTCTATACAACATTCATAAGTAAAACTCGCTGGTAGGATACAAAAGCCTACTGCAAAGTTTTGCAGTCCTAGTGCTGCAGAGTCGCAGCAGAGTCAATATGAAAAACAAACCAGAAAATTGTATTTTCAGAACAGTAGAAAAATATTTTTCGCGGTCCAGAAAACAAGAATAAATAAAAATATATAGGTATGCATTATTTTATTTTTTATTGCGAGTAAATAAAAAATAAACAACTAATCGCCATGAAACATTTATATAGGGATCGGAAAGTTACTTTCCGGTCCCTTGCAGACAATTTTCTAAGCTAGCTCAGTAAAGAAACATTTTCCGGTCTAAATAGTGATCAAAAACAGCTCATTTTCTGGAGGCCCACGAAGAAAAATATTATAAAGAACTCTTTTCATATTTGTTGATTATTTTGTCGGGTTGGGTTGGGGTTACTCCTCTGTACGTCGTGACTCTTAACTTATTTCTCACAATATAAAACGACAATTATAGTATTCATTCTTTAATCTACTATTTTATTAATATCGTTACCTTCAAATTATATTTATTTTGTATTATTGTTTTATTTTTTATATTTATTTTTATATAACCTACATTAGATTGAATTTGAATTTGAAATACCTTCTTTATATATTTTATATTTGGATTATTATTGCGTATTGCATATTTCACTTGTAATATCATGTGTTGGTAGCTTTTTCATATTTGATAATTCTACGCGTGTTACTAACTGAAAAAGATTTATTATACCAAAATCGATAAGAGCTAAATTATTTGTATAATTTTTATTATAAATATATACAAATAATAATATTTTATTTTTGCATTAATATTACTGGAACTAGAACGTTAATAATCTATACTCTTCAGTCCGATAGTCCGAATTCCTCTGTACCACAAACTTTAACTCCTCTTTTCTTTTTTAAGCTTTGTTTGTAAATTTGTAAACCATTGCAGTTGGAACCTATCATGAAACGATGTAAGTGAGATAGGATGTAATAAAAATACCAAGCCTCAAATTCTCGGCTTTTCTTCATAGTAACTGAATTTTATTTGTTTATATAGATAATCTAAACAGTATACTATTTATAAAATAGACAAGTAATTTTAAATCATCCTAAATAAAAACATTTGTAAAAGTATACAGTAGATATTTGCAGCTGTATATTATTATTATTAATTTTTATAATATAACCTGTTGCACAAATGTTTATTCGCAAGCCTAAAAAGGATATATTAGGATGTTTGGATTAATTGATAAAACGAAACAAATGAAAAATTGTATTGTAACAAACTATGAAGAACAATTAGTATAAATGAAATCACATACAAGTCGGTTGTGAGATTCATTGAGTTCATATATTAGTTCCATCATACGCGTGGGGACCAATACCTGTAGGTATCGTATAAAAATAAAACTGCACCCTAAAAATATTAGAAGAAAAACTAGGCTTAATTTATATATTATTGTTATACATTAATACATTATAGGTATTCTATTTTGTAAAATATTGAACACTTGTTGCAAATTTGACAACTCTCACAAAATATTTTAAAACATTTCAATCCCCTTATGATTTCACATTTAAAATAATTGCATGTCCATAAAGCCGACCCTGTAGAAATAGACAAAAACTAAATTTTATTTGTTTATATTGATAATATAAAAAACATATTCAATCAAACAAACAAGTATTTTTCATATTATCCCAATAAAAACATTTTTGAAACTATAGAGAAGATTATTGCAGCTGATATTATTGTTATTAATTTTTATAATATAATCCAATGCACAAATGTTTATTCGCAAGCCGAAAACAATTGTTATTTTCAGTGAAAATACAGTAATTTTTCTATGTAAATGGCATTATTGCATTTTATGTTTATTTAAATTCATTTAAAAGTTTGTGAATCCATTTATTTATTGAAAATATGAAAAATTAATTAAATACAATTATTTTTTTTTCGTGTTAATCCATTCGTGGTGAAACAATCCCGCTGGGCGTGTGAACACGCCAGTTCTAATTTATTTTGTTAAAATCATACAAGAGCACGTACGAAAAATAAAAACATTTAAATAATCGATGGCTGACTGCTCAATATTTAAATAAATGATGAAATCTTTCGCTGCAATAATTCATAATTAAACAGAACAAATGGGTTTTGTGTATTTTATTTATGTCGACCTCTGTCGTTTACAGGCCTTCGTAGATGTGGATCTGTGATTTGTAACCTAATTTTCCCGTATGTTTTGCTACAATTTGTGCTTCTGTCACACTGTTGTTAATTAATTTATTAAAACTTTCCCTCAATTATTCATAACTTTGTTCCAGAATTGATAATGTAAAACAACAATTTTCAAAACTTCTCTATGCAGGAAGACAATAAGACTTTTTTTCATATAACCTTCCTAATTCCTTTAATATATCATTTCTGAATTCATACTTGTTTTACGTTATGTACATATGCGTTCATTAAGATTTGCATACTGATACTTTTAAAGTACATACCTTCAAAATAATTATGGAACTTTATGCAGTACAAAAGCACGTACGTGCCATGAAATTATTTCGTTCACAAGACTTGAATAATCTTTGCATATATTTACGGATTATTTAAAAAAAAAAAATTATAGCCGTACTCTATTTTGATTTCTAAAATCTCAATATTAGTGAAATTTCGAAGATTAAAGTGTTACAATTGGATCGACTATCTTGAAAAGGGTGAAACCTAATTTACACATTTATATTGGGGAAGCAAAAAACAAATTAAGTGATCTGTTTCATAAGAAATAGTTATTATATCCTTGTTAACCAAAATAAATCAAGTTGAATAGAAATAATAAAAAATAGAGTAAAATTCAAAACATTCAGTTATTACATTGGCCATCCTGTAATAATCAAAAGCAAACGAAATGTTTTTACAATGAATACTCGATGCTCAATCGACTACTATGTGCTGCGATACTTAAAACCTTAGAACAAGAGAGCACGCCTAATTTAGACTTGTACACAAGCCCAAGCCCCAAGGCAAAAAAATCTGATGTGGCCAGCACATAACCTCTCGCCGTATATTTTACCTGGCTGTATGCATAAAGCAAAGATTATTTTTATAAATACAAATAATATATTCATATAAATCTATGACGTATAAACTTCTTTATTATTCAATAATAGCATGTCTCAACATGAAGATATTTTACCATAAATTATGTTACAATAAATTACAAAGTAGAGTTTACCATATATAAATATTAGGCTGGTAACTGCAATTTTCAATTCGAACAACTTTGTGTACTTTCTCTTCATATTCTTCTAGTAAAAACATTATTTTGGGCGGTCTAAAATGTATATATCTGGATTGTGCATCTATTCTTATATATCTTCTTTTACATTTTATTTTTTCATACTTGTTACATCTAAATAACCTTAATTCCCTTTAATAAAGTGACGGATAGATTGCACTCCGATTTTGTCAATATTTACAACTTACTTGAGAAGAATTTGATAGCTTTTTCGCAATTCAAAGTTACTCTAGTCTACAGTACTGGTGTACATTGTCCCATAATGTTTGAAACAAATTTAAGTCCTTCAACCTAGACTTGTCATCTCCATAATAGTCACAGATCAAGAACTAAGGGATTCTCCAAGTACATTTTTAATTCATTACTCATTATTTCTGACACTGACATTTATCTGTCAGTTACAAATAATTTAAATTATCAGCTATTTTTCATGGCATTCTTTCGGCTGTCAAATTTATTACAACAGATTATTTTATATATTATACTTCTTTTATCTCTAAATCTATGGAATATATAATAAAATATTTAAATGTATCAGATAGAGAATTTAATTTTCTTTAATATTACCACGAAAAATTTTCAAAAAATAATATTTAGAAGATTTTTTTTCAAGAATCTTCTACTTCCGGTTGTCCAATTATTACCAAAACCTTTTCAGATCTTCCCATGAATGTCCGATTGGGAAATACGTTGTTAAACAAATTTTAAGTCTTATAGTTTTTGAGTAACCGTCCTTCCAACATCCCACACACACACATCCACACACACACACACACACACACACACACACACACACACACACACACACACACACACACACACACAGACATCATCGTAAAAATGTTAAAATCGGATTGTAGGGACCTTAAAACGTGCTTATTCAATAAAATCTGGATATGCGATTTTTAGCATGAATGCAATACCTCTCTTAGCGAGAGGTAAAAAAACATTTGTAGGCCTACGTTGAAAATTGTATTCGTAATTAGCCATTTTCATTATTGTAATTAAATTTTCTCTTTTTATTTATTGAGTTGTAACCAAGTATTACTTGGTATGTTGTAATCAACAATCAAACTAAAGTAACTCTAATCAGAGGATCGTAATATTCACTAAATTATCTACAGCTCTGATACACCGGATGATACTAAAAACATACCTACAGGTACATAACTGTTATTATAATCATTTTTTGTCTTTTTAAATATTCTCACTGGTGCTATAAAATTTCTTTGTTACAGAAATTATAAAATTAAAAAAAAGTTATGAAATACAGTTGCGTGCAAAAGTTTTGAGCCAAACAGATTTTTAAACCATATTATATATTGTAAAGATGATACAAAAATTATGCTGTCATATTAATAAACATAATGCATTTGAGCTTAAATTTTTTCATATTATAAACCAGAAACTATGTATTTAAATAAAAGTATGTAGTAATAATAGATATTTATACGCCAAGTGAGTTAAGATAATGTTTATTCATGACAAGATAGTTTAAGCCATGAGTGAATAAACATTTTTAACTCACGTGGTTTACACAATATTTTATACAATGTTGGCGAATTTTTTTTAAAAACTATCATAAAATTTAATTTTAACAAAATAAAATACTAATCAATTAATAGAGTGAGCAGACAATCGTCGTTGATAGATGTCAAGTCGATTATTTACAAATTATAAACAAGCTTTATTTTCTGTCATTTTTGTCGTGAAAAATAATGATATTGGCTGATCTGACTGATAAAGACTGTGGTGAAAGTGTTATTTTCATACCTGATATAACTTTAAATGTATTAGTTGTTGCACAGTGAGTTAAAATTCTGTGAGAATGAATGTTAAAAAAAATCACTACCAAATAAACAGTTTATAGTTGTTGCTATGGTGTTATTAATGACAGTTTAAAGTGTCAAAATTGAATAAAATAATGTATCGTGCTGAAAAAAAAATTTGCGCCAAAGATAGAAATACGTATTTCAAAACTACTACAAAATCGGTTTACTCTTTTTTTTTGTGATTTTATACTCCATATTTAATAAATCATCATTCCTTTTGATGTAAACACAGCAGAACACCGCCTAGGAATTTATTAAATAAATTTGTAGTCTTGTGATACATTTTGCCATTCATTTTCTAAATAGTTTTTATCGAGAAAGGTTTATTACGGATTCTCGTAACTAAATTTCACAATTTAGTTAGACTATAAACTGAAATTAACATTAAAATTGGAATATAATCACAAATATAAATAAATAAAGTATGTAAACGCTGAACAACAACTTGGCTCGATATTTTTGGACACGGACAATTTCGTTTGTGCTATAAAATACAATGAAAATAAATTTTAAAACATGTCAGCTGTACTAATCATAATGGGTGGTAAGCATGAATGGTGATTAGGAGATGACTATGGAGGAGATGATTAGCAGTGTTTTAATTCTGTCTAGCGTTTATGATTTATTTTAGAGAAAAGAACAAATATAAGTTACAGTATTTTTCTCTAAAATAAACCATAAATGATTGACAGAGTTAAAACACTGTTCGTCATATACTCCATAGTCATCTCCTAATCACCATTCATGCTACCACCCAATATAATTAACATTCCTGACAATAACGTAATATGTGAATATATTACAAAAGAATATATTCCTTTATAAGAGATAAAATAAGTTTGACAATACTTTTGCTCGTACTATATATTCAGTAGATTATCTCCAGCACTACAGCGGTCGTTGATACATATATGCACACATATGTACACATATATTAGAGTAAAAAAAAATCAGTCATTATTATAATACTCGTATTTTGTGTAATAGTCAAATTTTCTTTGTTTAAATTAATTTTTTTTTGTAATACATATTTCGTAGAGTTAAAATTTTGAAATACTCGCTTAGCGCTTATTTCAAATCATCTAAAATGTAAAGAATTCCGTAACATTCTGTATTATGTTACATAGTTTTTGTTTAATGCCCGAATTAATTTTATTCCAAAACATGTCATAGAATGATCACCCTAATCTGGCGCTCATAAAAATGTAAATTATGCCATCATAAAATGTCAAGAACAAGATATACGACACTACAAAATAAACATAAACGTCAAAAAAAAATTATCGTGGAATCCACGAAAAAACATATAAACAGAATAAAGTACAACTTAGTATGCACTATAATGACGCACAGATGCTGAAAAACTAAGAAACACGATGATTACATTCTGTCTGGATATTTTTCAGAAGTTTGAACTCTGGTACAGCTCAAGTGTTCTTGCAAATCTGCGGTGTAGATTTGCACGTAAAAGCGATGCGTCTATGTCAACCAGATGAAAAACGACAGAAATAATCGATCATTTTTCTGACGGCGGATTTATTTACGCATTCACGAATAAATTGTATTTTTCCAAACACCACACACAAAGCTCTAATTGCAGAAAGAAGAGATGATTAAATAGCGAATAATATTTTAAGGGCGCTGCCGTCATTTATTCTAATACAGATTTTTTTTTTAAATATTTTTCCTAAAATTAAACCAAATGAATTCTTGAAGAAATTAACGAAAACTACATAAAAATACTACAGTTATATGCCTTAACTAAACATGTTATTTTTTTTTTAAATTTGGGGATATCATATTTAAAATGTCATCTTATATCATTGTAATATCTTTCTGAAATTTTTCATTAATTCATAATTAATAATAATATTTTTATTAGTTCTGTATAATTTATTTTGTAAAAATATTTTTTCATAAAAGTAAAATGCAATATAAATTGCAAAAAATCTTTTTTCCGTCGACCGTTTATTAATAGGTTATTTTAATGTATAGAAAATCATTCATTAATGACCCCTATTAATGCATGATTTTTATTAATAAACGATTTATTGGGTGCGTTCACCACATGGAACACAGCATGTATTGTTAACGCTAAGTTGTAGCAAAAAGGTAGACAGAATTAAAAGTCATGCTTTTGACACTTACTAGCTAGGTATATTCACGTAGCATACCTTTAAAATGAATTTGAAAGAATAAAATTCCTCAAATAACATAAAAAACCGCTTGCGTTGTCTAGCATTAAGTAAACTGAACGCACCCACTGAAAACAATTGATGACAAAACTTATTGATTTTCTGACATAAAATTTGACGTTCGGTCAACCATTACTAACCTAAAAAAAATTGTCATGGAATAAAATTAGATTTTCAATTTAAGTAAGATACGGTCAACGAAAAAATATTGTAACTAACACGTGTGTTAATTGGCGATAAATGATCTCAACAATTAACGCGTTCGCTACGCTCACGCGTTAAAATGTCTCGATCATTAATCGCCCTCATTAACACACTTGATAGTTAAATAACTATTAATTCATGTCAGACTTATCTTTTTTTGAAGATGAAGCTAAAAGTAATATTGCACATTAACTGCTGTTATGAAAGAACACTGTTTCAGTGCCACTGGATAAACACCCTTGACGTCACGAACTCAACGCAAAACTTTAAAATATTGTATCTTGGTTTAAATACGGAATTTTCACATCGAGATTTTATTAATCTTCATATCATTGTACAAATTTAAGCAATAAAATATTAGTTTACAGGTCCATTAAATAAAAATAAAAATGTAAAAACTTCCAAATGACAATTTAAGTAAAAATTTCATACATTCGAGTGATGTTATTATCAGAACTCCGTTGCACATGCTTACTATCTGTAATCTGTCGTAATGCCAAGAAAATTTAAGCTGCACGAGTTTCTGGAGGATTCCTTTACATCCTGGTTATTAATTAGTATTTGAAAATACAATTACTTTTTTAATTTTCTAAAAATTTCAAAAGTATTTAAGTAAAATATTTTTTTGCGTAATAATTAATTACAAATTACTTTCAGGGTAAAAGAATTTAGTTAGTAACTAATTACTGCCCAGCTCTGCTAGTGTCTCTGTATTTTTTAACGAACACCCTTTTATATATAAAAGGTATACCTTATACTTTATAAAAATACCTTTTTGTCGAATGAAAAAATGCAATTTTTTGACAGCGAAAAGTCTGCGAAATGTCACTTTTACAGCTTAGACTATAAAAAAAATACTGCCTATTGTTGCTATTTACATATCAACCGCTCAAGAAACACATAGCAACCGTTCAATAGAGCACTAAACATAGATTTACAGCTTCGGCAGCATTCATTGCGTCAGCCTCTGCTGTAAACCTGGTATTTTAGTGTCCAGTTAAACATATAACTATTCTTTTGACATACTACTCGTACTATGCAAAAAGTAGAATATTGTGAAAAAAATGACATCTGCGTTTGACATGTAACCACAAAATTATTTACATTCTGAATGTGCAAATAGCTTCTTGTTTATTTTTAATTGTCCCTAAAGAAACATATAATTTGGCCGCATATTTTAATAATAATAACACTGCAGCAAAGCCCCTGTGAGCAATCAGAGTAAAAAGCAAGGGTGTGGTTTTGCTGACCACCCTGAAAAACGGATGCAGCGAAGTCATCTGCGCTAATCCCGCAGTTAACACTCTGCGTCCAGGTCACACTGCATTAAAGGCTTTAGAACAATAAACCGGCTAACTTTTGATATATTTTTAGGGTCGCGTCCCAGCCGCATGCAATTATTTGTCTTCGTGAGCTCTCACTTCTTCTGACGACGCTTTTCTTTTTCTGCTGCAGACAACCATATATCATCCACAGCGAAATAAATCTTGCACTAGAATAGAGAATATTCGCTAGACCAGATGCAGGAAACTATCACAGATTTCAGCGTGTAATTGGCGACTCCAACAGAAAAACATTTCATGGCAACGTTTTAAAAGCATTCACATATGTAATAAAAGAAATCATTCATTCCTGTTGGAATCTGCTTCAAGGTTTAAACAGATGTCAGTAATGCGAATATATTTTACTGAAAAGAATGCATTTATGGGCAGTAAAGTTGCTAATATTTGTTTGTTCAAATACATAAAATAAAATGTATCAATTTGTAAATATGTTATAAATAAAAAGTATTGGAAGGCTATTACTCAAACTGAGTTGAAAAGCCGACAAAATATTAAAAAAATAGACAGTAAAGTTGTTAATTTTGCTCTTACATTATATATATATATATATATATATATATATATATATATATATATATATATATATATATATATATATATATATATATATATATATATACGGTATCGTAGAAAAATATAAATATACCTCATATTTACGGGAAAAGTAATAAAACAAGTGAAAAATAAATTCGAAATGTTTGTTTTTACAAAACTGAACATTGTTGGCAAGAATTTAAATTTTGTATTCTTCAAGAAACTCTTTAATAACAGCTATAATTTCATAATTATGGATAAATTTTATTCGTTGTTAAGACCTCTGAGTTCAAAAACGGTTTAGCCCAGTTTATTTAGAGTTGCAACGGGGACATCACTGACGCAATCGGTTCAAACATATTCAAACCGATGTGTTAGCCTGTTCAAAACAATCTTTTGAGGTTAATATCATATGAAGTTAGGAAAATAACGAGTATAAGACAACCAACGAACTATTAAATGTTGAAATAGGCGATATTATATTACAGGTTGAT
Organism: Harpalus rufipes; assembly: GCA_951394225.1. Taxonomy (NCBI): domain Eukaryota; kingdom Metazoa; phylum Arthropoda; class Insecta; order Coleoptera; family Carabidae; genus Harpalus; species Harpalus rufipes. The sequence continues at coordinate 38,858,639 of OX596280.1, read as the reverse complement.
GAAGAAATTGCAATAGTAATCAGAAATGCAGTTTATTTTAATTTTTCAATGTCGGTGGTGCAAAACATTTTAGCGTAGCACGAACTTATGACGTCATTTATGAAATCGTTTCAAAACCGATGACGTTCGGTTTAAACCGATTGTTCGCCAAAATCAGCTCTAACATGGTTTACATATTGAATAATCTTAACTACTTTCTGAGGAAATTCCAATTTATCTTTACTTTTTTAATTGGTTACACGTAAAATTTTATTACTAAAGTATACAATTTATATTTTCATTTAATTTTATGATTAATGCCCATTTGCACCGCTTAAAGTTAAAACCTTAACTACAGGTTAACAAAAAAATTGCGTGTCAAAATATTGACAGTAATATTTAATAACTTATTTGACGTTCCTTTTCGATGCGATATTGTCAATTTAACCAAAAGTTAAAATTTAACTATTAGCTGTGCAACTGGCCATAAGAGTAATTTTGAATTCTACTATCAATTATATTAGCGTTATGCCCAGTTGCACCAACAAAATTTAAATTTTAATTGACGCGTAAACAAGAAAAAATGAAAATCGAAAATTTGACAGCAATGCATAATAATTTATTAAAAATATTATTTCGATGCAATATTGTTGATTTAAGTAGGTAATCCCTAAAATTTTAGACTCCATAATATACAGGTGTTTCTATAAGGTTGCTCACTATTTGAAGAGGGACAAGGTGGGTTAAATGAGAAAAATTGTGTAATTTTGAATAAGAAAATTGGTGATATCAGCAAAAAAATATATAAACGGTTCCCAAAATATGGGACAAAAAATATATATTTTTAAATGGAACCATTTATTTCTTAGTCCTTTATTCTTTCTCTTTTGATGAAGGTAATGTTGTTTCTGTACAATTTTTTCAAATAAACAATTTATTTCAGTTTAAAAATGAAAATTTTGTATACTGTTTTTAGTTAATTTAGCCAAGTAAGCCATGGAAACATTTTTTTTATTAATTTATATTTTATTAACTAATTTGCAGTAACAGCGTTGAAGAATTGCGAGAAAAAAATTACAGGCTAGTCAATATGTAACTTGATATCAGTTACGTAGAACGGTAGAACAGTCGGAACTATTCTGAAAAGAGCTGAAATTTGCCTAGGAAATGATAGCTTTTAATTTGAATATTTACTATAATTATTTTATTATTACTGTACAATAAGTTAATAAAATAATAAGTTTATAAAAAATGTTTCATGGCTTACTTGGATAAATTAACTAGAAACAGTATATAACATTTTTATTTTAAATATTGATAACGCTTTTATTTGAAAAAAATGTACTTAAATAACACTATTTTATTGAAATATATATTGGGAACCGCTGATAATATTTTTTTGTTGAAATCACCAATTTTTTTATTCAAAATGGCACAATTTTGCTCATTTAACCAACTTCTTACCTCTTCAAATAAAACAGTTACCAACAATGACCAAGCTTATAGAAACACCCTGTATAATATTCAAATGAAATCTTAAGTCCGGTATTTTAATATCTACTGAAACTGTCTGTTTACTCAAATGGCAGTTAAAACCAAATATATATCATCGATATTATGGAACAATTTGTAAAAATTACACGTGTATTTTTTTTTTAATGCGACATTTCTAGTTTTAAGTGAAAATTGTGCTAATAGGCCCTAGATTTTGCATAGGTAATGTGTATGTAGTACAATTCGCAATGGATATACTATAGATATTACTTAACTTTTAAGGATCGTTGGTGAAATCGGTCATTCGTGTTATATTTTGCATATTTCCTATGTCTTCATTAGATATTTCTCATCTTGATTAAAACGTCCATGTGCTTGGAAAATAATGAAATGTAAGTCTGTCTCATCTGGCAAGTTTTAATATACTGTTCTCCAGTGAGTTCTGGCTTGGAATGAATGTAAAATCATGGAATGCTTGACTGCTCGTCACCCCACCATTTTTCCTCTTCCACCCAAAATTAATTACTTTTTGTTCTGTTATAAAATAAAACGAGCCAGCTAGTGAGATAATTTATCGCCATGAATGATTAAGGCCAAATGAAAGAGTTTTTGTACGAATTACACACTTCGAAGCGTAGATCCAGAAATGAGAATGCCTGGTGACTGGAAACAGCACGAGTCGTGAGAATTAAAATGAGGAGGACGAGGAGGAAGACAATCTGTTTATTTTTACAAAAGCTAATGAGTACAACGGCCTGATACATCTGTTCCTACTATTTTCAACTATAAACATTCAATCCAATGTTAAATATATAAACAACTGTGAATAAACATCATAATATAGAATGTAACGACTATAAAACTAAACAGTTTATGTTACACACACGTTTGTTATATGCCGTAAGCCATAATTCTTGGATTCAAATTCAGCATCTACTAGGTTATATGACTCGTCTATGTGTACATTCTAGTTTGTGCATTATACTGATGCTACAGTTGAAGACGTTGCTTGCAAGTCGTCTTATGGAGCTTTAAAGCTGTTGCAGAGAGCGAACCACATGTGATGGAAACCAATTTCTATAAATGTTCAAACTATATTACATTTTTATAAATAAATATATCACCATAGCTTATCCTCATTTTTCGGTTTAACAATGTGCTTCCATTCGCTGATTTCGGTTATGATGACCTGTATTGCTGAAGGTATTTACCAGGCATTACGGACTTTCAGAAACTGTTGTGGAGAGGGTGCCACGGTGATCAATTTTGTTTTGTTTGAAAATAATAATTATGAAGTTTTAAATATCACTTATAACCGGTCACCTAATGCACTAATCAAGCGACCTTATTCTTTAGAAAATAGTATTTAAGTATATTTCTTCTTCTTATTATTTATATAATCTATAGCAGAAAATAGTAGCCGGTTAGTTTTATTTATTAAACATGGTTAATCTGGTAACCGTAACAAGTTTCTAACATAATCAACCGGTTATCCAGTTAACCAGCTAACCGTGAATTATTGGCTATAGAACAGAAAAGTGTAAACGACAAACATAGGCGCCAAATTCAAATTCCTGTCATAACGCTGAGAGCATAATTTTGATCCATGTATATATCTTACGGGAAAAATATTTGCTCAACTTTAAAGGTCGAAAAATCTCTTATTAACTCTCTTACGTAAAGCATTATATGTAACACCTAGCCCGATCCTTTGTTTCCAGATTCGTACAATAATATTCATATCAGCAAAATATAACAGTACAAAATTCAATGAACGTATGTCTCGATTTGATCCTATACATTCAGTACACTGCATATAGGTTCTGTTGCACTGACTTATTTGCGGCCGGCTAAGGGACTATCAACGACGTACGTTATCTCGACTGGCACCTAAAATTTAAATTTCTAATAATTTTCTAACTTAACCTTTTCTAGGGATTTGACCTGTTGCAATGTATTACTGAATAAACTAAGTATCGAATTCTTAATAAGAGCTGCTTAATTTCGCGCCAAGGGCAAATTCTAACCTCTCTTTTCTGGTCTAATGAACTACAAATAACCAATAAACTCGTTAGTTGGCTAGGAGTAGTATACCTTATTAAAGCAAAAATAAAATACAAATGCCGGGTTTCATAAAAAATTAACTCATTGATAAATTTAGCATGTCAAATTGTGACATTTATAAATATTATTAGTGCATATAAATAAATTACATTGTGGGTATTGTACGCATAATCCACAAATATTTAATTTAAAATGTACTTACAATTTAATTAATTTATATAAACTAATAACATTTGTAAATGCTATATGTTAAAATTTATTACGCTGTTAAAATTCAAAATGAGTTAAATTTAAACAAGCTTTTATGAAACCGTGCATTGGCTAATGATTAAATATTTTTGTTTAATTTTATTAAAAAAAAAATAATATAATTGTAATTATCAGTCGATTACTTACAGCTTATACGTCTTATAAATAATACGGTAGAGTTTCGTTAATCCGGACAAATAAATGCAGAGGGGTATTCGGATTAATAAAATTTCGGATTATATAGTTTAATTATAAAACATAGCTGTTTTTTTTTATTTAAATACCATGTACACTTTTGTGTAATAAAATTAAGCACAAGTTTTGCAACTATTTTTTTTCGCAAATTTTAGTTATGTATTTCTTGTTTATTTTAATTGCTTAGCATTAGTTTTAATGAATGATAAACACTATACTTGATCGCTATAAAATCTTCTATTCTAGTTATAATTCTAATCTTAGAATTACTGACATTAATAAGAAAAATGACAAATTTACATACTTTCGTTGCTAGGCATCTATCTTATCATGTGCACTTTAAACTATAAAATATTTTGTGTGTTTAATTTTATTGCACAGAAGTATACTTGTGAATAACCAGATACTCATATCTATGATTTAGGAAACAAAACACATTTTTTCAGCTTAGTCATTCTTACATCCTTGTCTCTCTCTCTCTCTCTCTCTCTCTCACACACACACACACACACACACACACACACATACACACACATTCTGTCTTTACCACCACATTTCAGTACTTTGAAGGGGTAAAAATCGCGATCGAGTAGTCCGGATTACTGGAATATACGGAATTTTCTGATTCGGATTAGCAAGCGTCTACTTTTCAATAATAATAATAATAATAATAATAATAATAATAATAATAATAATAATAATAATAATAATAATAATAATAATAATAATAATAATAATAATAATAATAATAATAATAATAATAATAATAATAATAATAATAATAATAATAATAATAATAATAATAATTATTATTGTTATTATTATTATTATTATTATTATTATTATTATTATTGTTATTATTATTATTATTATAGCCAATTATCCGGTTATTTGGAATAACCGGCCAACCAATTAATCTAAATAACCGCTTTAAACAATTAACCATCTAATCTACATAAAAAATATTATAGATTCAAAATGAAAAAGGAGGTATATGACATTTTGATAATTTTCTTTCTATATTGTTCAAGTATTTTACATAAAATAACTTCTCTAAGATAATATTTTTATTATTTTATGTTAATAGAATGCGAGAATATAAATTAGATGACATACCTAATAAGAAAGTACATATAAATTAAGTAGAATCCTGCGACAACTTATATTTGTTATTCTTTCCTTAGTCTATAACTTAGAATGAATTACACTATGATCTTTAGTAAGCACTTGCTTCCAGGTGCAGTTATAAGGTATATTTACTCGCAAATCCATTTAGAAATGTTTATTATTTCTCATAGTGTGCTATGTAAAACAACAACGAGTAGTATTCGCTTGTGAGCAGCCATTATTATTGCAAGAATAAATTATTTTCCTGCTGCGCACGAATAGTTATTATTTTGTAAAATTATTCGTAAATAATAGTACGCTGTTTTAGAACTATAACTGCTGCGAACACCTAGCCTAGAGTCCTCTGCAGTAGAGGGTATTGATTTTGAAGACAATTGCGCCTTTATAACATCAGTTTACTGTGGAATAAAATGTGTTGGTATTGTTGACTTTTGTTTTATTACCTTTGAATATGAAATTATAAATTGTTTATTGTTGTTGAGCATAAAAAAAAACAAATTTAGTTTAGGAATGAGTTTGAAAACACACCAGCAGTTGCTTAAAGCAATTTTATATAAAAGTTTATAATCATTTTCGCAAAATATGCCTGCCTAACAACATTAATAATGAAAATAATTCTTTATACATTGTTGAGTTTGTCAATCTACTTCAAACAAAAACAAAAAAAAATACTTTAAAAAAATTACTTCAACAAGCACCAATAGCTGTTATGGTGTTACACCAGAAGATTTAAAAAAGTATAGTTTAAAACATGTTTTCCATATGACTTTTTCGGTATACAATATACAGCTGATGGTAATAAAAACTGTTTTTTTTTTAATTTTAGACCTGTACTTTAAATTGCAAAGTTGAAGACTAACTAAAATGCCATTTTTTAATGAAAAATCATTAAATAAACATTCACTTTCCCCAGAAATGATATTTTTTAACCGGAATGATATATGTGTAAATTTTAATATTTTCTATAACTAATTTAAATTAGCTATAAATAGATGCCAAATACATGCATTTAAAAAAAACCTAGTTAGTAATTTTTTTTAAATTATGACCATAATGTTTAATGAGTTATCAATTTGCCATGACATTGGAACCTTCTTTGTTTAAGGAAATATTTTGACGTTTACCGGATTTAATTTGTTTTTAAATTATTCTTTTTCACGATCGGTTTTTTTTAAATATTTACCAATAGGGTTTCCAAGACAGTAAATTTTATTTACAAAATTATGGATCGGGAGACGGAGGTGATAAGTAAAAAAAACAACAATCAAAGATTAATTTAAAAATGATAACTAACAATCTTTAATATGTTAAAATAAATTTCAAATCTTTTTTAATTTTGTGCGTCGACAGTACGAGAAACGTTATAAGCCTTGCGATCAATAAGTGCTCCTCTACTAATATCGAATGTATTGGAGATATCGACTTCGTCTCAATCTCCAAAATCTTCCTCAACCAGTAGGAAGCACTTCCTATCCGTAATACTTCAACAACTATAAACTACCAAAGGAAGGATAAAAATTATTTGTATTTAAATTTAATTTTACTGTTCATTAAAACTCAGACAATTCAAATTATCAGAAATAATCTAAAAATAAATCATTATAATGAACAAGAAACATTTAGTGTTAATATTGATATTACCTTGACAATACTGTTAATTTTGATTACAAATTTCTCTAATTCTGTTTTAAACTGTCTACAGCACGAAAGCCCTTCAAGAATTTTTAACATATCTACATTGGTTATTACTGTAATATTGCAAGTATATTTTTATGTTGACATAATATTAGTTGAATATATGCCGACTCCTATGGACTCATTTCAGATAAAATTCGGTTGTATTTTTCTATAAAAATATAGTGTTTTTAACCAGTTACGCTATTAAATTTATTTTGGTAAAAATTGATAATGTTGTTCTTGTTGTTACTTAAGCTGTCTCGTAAATTACTGATTAAAACAATGCATTTATAGGAATTCAAGTTATCAGTGAAGCAATCAACACGACTTCAGGATATCTTGCTTTCTCAGGAGTAAATCAACTGCACAAAGCCATAAAAACTACATTTAAGTTAACGCCTTGTAGTAATCGTTATCGTTACTCGTTACTTTCATGTTGTTACCCATTTATTCACCAAGTGCGACGTACTCATAATTTTTATTTACCAAACTTGCAAAGTAAAAACATTATTTCAATTTGGAATAATTTACATACACTTACAAATTGAGATTAGTACAAATTGGTAAATGTCGTGTTTGGGAACGATTTTTCATTTTTGTATATAAAAATAATTAAATATGGGTGTTCACAAATAATAATAAAATGTATACGAAAATCTGTGTAGCTAAATAATTACCACCTTTAAAATAAACAATTAATATCAACCATATAAAAATTACGCTGGATACACTTCCCGCGGATACCCTCACTTTTTGGTTCTTAACTGGAATTAGTATTTTACACACTAATATTTTTTATACATTTTTTAAATAAATTCATAAAATTACCTATTTTAATAAGTCCCATAGTCTATGATTTACATATAAACACAACTCCTTGGTTACATAGTTGAAATATTTAAATGTATGCAACTAACAGATACATGTCAATGTAAAAAAAATCTGTTGTGGCCAGCACAATACCTCTCGCCATTTTAATTTTATGTTGCATAGGGCGCGAGCAGTTGTGGGCTTGGCAAGCAGATATGGGGGCCTGTGTCAAATTGACAGCTAGTAATAATGTAGATACGTGTCAAGTATCATAAGTTTTCATTTAAAACATTAAGATTTTCCAAATCCGTGTGGATTATTTTCTTCCCCAAGTATATTCCATACTATTGATGACATATAAACAACATGATATCAGAATATTTTGAAATTTTTAATGAAAAATTTTGACATATGACATTTGTGACATCTATGTAAATAACTACTAGCTGTCATTCTGACACACGGAACCACAAATTGGCTTGCCAAGGCAAACAAAGTCACATGTCTGCTCGCGCCATATAAGTAACGAATTTAAAATTTCTTGTACACACAAATAATTGAAATTGTATCTCTTCTTTCGTTCTATGAGGAATTTTGTCGTACTCTTCTAATAATACAATAATATATTAAAAAATGTACTCGTACCTACCAGCAAAAATCTGATTTTTGACACTGACATTTTGCATCTATCTGTCAATTACAAACATTTAAATATCTCAACTGTTTTTTGGGCAACGAGATTTATTCCAACAGATTATTCTATAGGTATTATTATGTACGATATCTCCAAACCTATACGAGATATAATAAAAAAAATGTGTCAGATAGAGAATTTATTTTCTTAATATTACCAAGAAAAATTGTTAAAAAATAATATTTAGAAGATATTTTTTCAAGAATCTGCTACTTCCGGTTATCCAAATGTTACCAAAACCTTTACAGCTCGTCACATTAATGTCCGATTAGGAAATAGTAGTTAAACAAATATAAAGTCTTATAGTTTTTGAAGAACGTTATTCATTATAATCTGGATATGAAATTTTTAGCATGATTCCAATACCTCCCTTAGCGAGAATTAAAAAGCTAGCCATGCCAAATTAATAGGTAATGGCAGTGTATGTAGGTATGTATTTAAATTAATAAAAATTAAATGGCGAGAGGTATTGTGTTGCCACCTCAGATTAAAAAAAAATATTGTGCCAAAAGTAGAGTCTCGATAGAAGATCTAAACCAGAGGATGATTCTTTAAATGCCGATCGCACTATTATCACCCATCATGTGATCCACAGTTTTTAGTCGGAAGAATTTTGTAGAAATTTCTCACCATTTGTGTAGATTTTATAATTTGTTGAAAATGTAAGCCGACCGAACAATTATGAGCTTGGGCTCATATATAATCCTGAAGAATAACACTTTCCTCCTGTCTCACTTTGTATAAGTACTAATATAAAAGTTAAATATGAAGAGTATTCTTTTACTCATAGAAGCAAAAAAAAAAAAACTCTATACATTGGTGTTGCTGTTTTGTAAGCACCGCATCCCTTTCTTAGTAATACAATTTTCCATTTAAATAGAGAAGTAAATGCGCTATTGGTTTCATTTATTATCAAAGAATAATGCCACGTTATATACACAAAGAAATAATGTTTTCTTTGTTATAAAAAGTTCTTTCGCTGATAAAGATCTTGAGTTGGTTGGTATCATCTTTCATCTTATTTTGATGAAACGACACAAATTACTTGAAACAAAGTGTGTAAGTAGTATTTCTTGTGAGTAACATCCCTATAAATCAGGAAGAAATAATACCATAGGGCAATAACAGTAACAGTAAAATAAAGAAAAAGCGGCGTTCGTTCGGATAGATACGTATGATTTTACTTTGTGATTACAATGGCGAAAGCAATGGAGGAAAAGACGATAACACAAAGTTTATAGGTTCGTGACGGCTGACAATCGAAAAGTAAATAGAACGACAAAAAACTCCAATCATCTAACTTCACAGAAAAATAACCGGAGAATTCTTTTTACAAGGATTCTTCAGTATTATTCAATTACGTTATAAAATGTTGTATGAATCAATTTAGCGTAAATATTAAGTAAAATCTTTTTTCTTCAGTTGATATACAGGCTGTAACATCTAAACCGATCACCGCCATTATTTTCTTTATTATTATAGGTACAAAAAATACTACAGAAAAAAGTTATTGGAGATCAAGGGAAACATCCCATTACAATAGAAAAACATTTTTTTAAACCAGTGGTTCTCAAGTTACAACACAAAGTTATATTTTTTAAAAGAGACGGCATATATTTTTTATAATCCGATGTGTAAAGTTGATACTTTCACACTGCAGACAATGTGTATTTACACATTACAGAGCTACCACCATCAAATACACGTTCGGAATTTAAATTGTCTTACCTAAATTTAGTTTTTTCTATATATTCATGTTGGTATTACTGACAGAACCGCAGTATTCAACTTCAGACCTGTTATCTGTTAAATCTGAACTCGGTATTTGGTGTGTTCAGGAATTATATTTAACATTATATAAAAAATATTGTATGTAACTCAAGTGTAAATAATCTTTATGACATGCGGTCAATAATTTTCGTAACACGAAATACTTGACCTCATGTTATAAAGATTGTGTTTACACTCTTGTTGCATAAATGACTATATTTAAATTCAACCATGAATCTGGGGACCCGGGTTCGATCCCGACCGACGCCTAAAATTACATCGCATTTTAATGGCACAAAATTGACCCCTGTGGCGCACTCTCCACGCCAGCAATGAGTGCTCGTGAGGTGACGCCTGGTAAGCGCCCACACGGTACAAATATTCCATCATTACCGATATCTGTATACGAAGCAGATTGGCACACCCAGCAATGAGTAATATGCCGTGATGAAATATTTATTTATATATTTATTTATTTTATTTAATCATTTTATATCCGTACATAACAAAAATATTCAGAAAAATTCAATTGAAATTTAAATAAATTTTATTTTATAGTTATTTTTTAGGAGGCTATGCATGAAAAAGAATTGAGCTTAAATTAAAATGAAACAAATATTTGTTAATAATTTTATAAATAGTGTTCGTTTTGATTTCTATCCTAAATAATTTAAATTGAAAAAGAGCAGTTTTTGTTTTTCATACCCTACTGAAAACTATATAAAAAATCTGATGTGGCCAGCACATAACCTCTCGCCGTATATTTTACCTGGCTGTATGCATAAAGCAAAGAATATTTTTATAAATACAAATAATATATTCATATAAATCTATGACGTATAAACTTCTTTATTATTCAATAATAGCATGTCTCAACATGAAGATATTTTACCATAAATTATGTTACAATAAATTACAAAGTAGAGTTTACCATATATAAATATTAGGCTGGTAACTGCAATTTTCAATTCGAACAACGTTGTTTACTTTCTCTTCATATTCTTCTAGTAAAAACATTAATTTTGGGCGGTCTAAAATGTATATATGGATTGTGCATCTATTCTTACATATCTTCTTTTACATTTTATTTTTTCATACATGTTATATCTAAATAACACTAATTCCCTTTAATAAAGTGACGGATAGATTGCACTCCGATTATTCTTATATCGATGTGTAATTTTGTCAATATTTACAACTTACTTGAGAAGAATTTGATAGCTTTTTCGCAATTCAAAGTTACTCTAGTCTATAGTACTGGTGTACATTGTCCCATAATGTTTGAAACAAATTTAAGTCCTTCAACCTAGACTTGTCATCTCCATAATAGTCACAGATCAAGAACTAAGGGATTCTCCAAGTACATTTTTAATTCATTACTCATTATTTCTGACACTGACATTTATCTGTCAGTTACAAATAATTTAAATTATCAACTATTTTTCATGGCATTCTTTCGGCTGTCAAATTTATTACAACAGATTATTTTATATATTATACTTCTTTTATCTCTAAATCTATGGAATATATAATAAAATATTTAAATGTATCAGATAGAGAATTTATTTTTCTTTAATATTATCAAGAAAAATTTTCAAAAAATAATATTTAGAAGATTTTTTTTCAAGAATCTTCTACTTCCGGTTGTCCAATTGTTACCAAAACCTTTTCAGATCTTCCCATGAATGTCCGATTGGGAAATACGTTGTTAAACAAATTTTAAGTCTTATAGTTTTTGAGTAACCGTCCTTCCAACATCCCACACACACACATCCACACACACACACACACACACACACACACACACACACACACACACACACACACACACACACACACACACACACACACACACACACACACACAGACATCATCGTAAAAATGTTAAAATCGGATTGTAGGGACCTTAAAACGTGCTTATTCAATAAAATCTGGATATGCGATTTTTAGCATGAATCCAATACCTCTCTTAGCGAGAGGTAAAAATGATATTTATTTATTTTGAATTGAATTTATCTCAATATTTTTGTTACGTTAGGCTATAAAATGATTAGATGATTGAATTCAGAAAAAATACGTATAAAAATATATACCATCCCATATGAAAAAATCTGATGTTAATCTGTTAAATTCAATTCAACGAAATCCATCTACAAGCAATCACAGACTATATAGCAGGACCAGTGTTCGTCGAAGCCAAGTTTGGTGAATTTTTACAGTTCGTGCTATTGATACGTCATATAAAACAATATGTGAATAATAGCTACTTACCTAGAGTAACCTTTCTCAATCGAGGGTGGCAATCAATCAGAAAAAATAAACACTTATGCAAGAAAACAAAATCTGATGTGACGAACACAGTACCTCCCGCCATTTACCTATGTATATAATTTTTATATTACTTTATAAATTTATCCATACAATATATAGAAAAAGTATTAAAGCAAACTTGTATAAAATGGAATAATCTTTAATTTTTATAATAAAAAATTGAGAAAAAAATACATTTAAAGGTATTTTTTGAAGAAAAACTATCTTGAGCTTCAAGTAAACTGCCATTTCCGGTTATCCGATTGCCACCAAAATCTAATCAGTTCTTTCCATATTAGAATAAGGTAGAAATACATGGTTTCATAACTTTTTGAATGATAGTATTTGAGTTAGAGCGTAAAGAGGATCCACACACACACACACACACACACACACACACACACACACACACATGCATACATACATACATACATACACACACACAGCATCATCGTGAAAATTTTAAAAATGGATTCGAGGGACCTTAAAACGTGGTCATTTACCAAAATCTCGATATGCGATTTTTAGCACGATCCCTATACCTCCCTTACCAAGGGTAGCGGGAGGTAAAAATATAACTTTTTACTCTAACTTGAGAACCATTGGTTATAAAAAATATATCTATGTCTATAAGAAAATATCCTCATTGATCTTCTACAACTTTGTTCTATAGTAACTTTTTGTAACGATAATAATAAATATCAATAATGTTTATTATTTATTAAATGGAGGAGAGTTCACAATTTTTGTAACCTTGCAGTTTTTTTTATTCGTTGCGTTTATGGATATGAGATGATAAAGACGCCATAAACATTCAATTCCCTGGTGGGAATAGAACCAACGACTCCAGGATCCGAGCAGTGATGGTCGCTTTGAGCGCTGTCGAAACACGTTGCCACAACACGCTCAGCTACCGAGGCGGCTAACTATAATAATAAAGAAAATAATTTCAGCGGTTGGTTTCGCTGTTAAACCCTGTATAATGGTCAATATATTATTCAAAGACTACCATTTGTTAAATATAGGGCGAATTAAGGCAATTAAATTAATATACATTTATGTATACATAACAAAAGCCCATCACTGCGCATAAGTGCAATTAGAATGCAAATATATGCCTAAATTGAACCTCCATTCAACAACGGATGGTCAGAGAATAGGGGCAATTGTCTTTTATGCATTTTAAAATGTTCGCCTTTTAAGAGTATCTTATTTTAAAAACTCTTTTTACCTTTCGTTACCTTTAGGTAAGGAAGGTATTGTCTTGGTCAAAAATATCAATGATGAGTTTTTAGTGAATAAGCATGTTTTAGGATCCCTATAATACGATTTTACCATTTTTACAATGAAGTCTGTATGCATGTATGTGTGTGTGTGTGTGTGTGTGTGTGTGTGTGTGTGTGTGTCTGTGTGCCTGTGTGTGTATGACAGAAGTTTCGGATCGCATAACTTCAATACCACGATTCCAAAAGTTATATTTTTTTCGTATTCCTCAAGTTTACATCCAGAAGAACAACTGATTAGATTTTGGTTATAATTGGTGAAGCGGAAGTAGCCTTGATTGCATTTTATACTTCATATTCAATAGATATAGAGTTAAAGAATTTTAAAGAAATTAAATTTTATAAATCAGCCAACTATGCTAAACATGGAAACTACTAATATATATTCATATAATTCAAATTGACAGATGTCAATATAAATAAATTAATGTGGCAGAGATGAGGATGTTGAAGTAGAAGTTGGGGAGACACGGGAAGATAGGTAAGGAAATAACTCTAGTGTTACAAGTTTCTAGAAAGATACAAGCGACATGATTACATTGGTTTGAAAATGTCATGAGGAGAAATTAACAATATATTGGATAAAGAATGAATAGCTTAGTAATAGAAGGTTGAAGAAACAAAGGAAGACTAAAGATAAGATGGGAGGACTGTATTGCGGAAGACTTGAGAGAAAAAGAACGAAATGAGAATGACACGTAAAACAGAAATGAGTGGAAGAAGAAATAAAAAATAGCGACCCCTAACGAATGGGGAAAGCTAAAGAAGAAGAAGATGTTTGTGTCAAGTGCAATTTGCATATTTTGTTAATGAAATAATTTTACTGGAAATTTAGAATCTTTTTCAAGAAAATTTATGTATGGAATTTATACATAATAAATAGGATTGACGGAAGGTATTGTGCTGGCCACAACAGATTTTTTTCATCATGCCTTAATGTCAAATATGATATTATTACATTACTAACTCCATGTATTTTTGAAAAAATCAAATCTTACTTAGTCTGATTCATATTATGTAACATGGGGAAAAAAGAAAACTTCTAAGAAGAAAATGTGAGAATGATTCGGGTTCGGGTCTTTACGCATATTATTATCGGAAAGAAAATAACAATATGTCGCGTGGCTGTTGACCGTTGAGGACGAGAGAGACGATAAGATAGCGTTAGTATGTGGACAGAGAAAGACAACGGCGATGGTATTTGATGGCAGCACATATTGGGCGATTCTGCGGCGAAATGGGATTCCGAGTCAGGCGCGATTGAACGGAAATTGGAGAGCTGTGGCAGTCTATTATATTTATAGTTGGATTTATACAAGGGGTTAAGAGCCGGCCGGCTGTGTCTCTGCGGAGTCTTTGACGTTGCCGATGAGAACGGATAGCAAGGAAAAGAAGGGAAGAGCAAAAGCATCCCACATAAATAAACGCCTCAACTGCCAACTAGGTCAAGGACAATCGACGTTTTTATTTCCCTGGATTTTGCCTAATCCGATTATTCGCCAGATAATCACAATGTTTCAGATTTCACTGCCTTTTATTCTTATAACAAAATGCTCCTGGATTGGATTAGTGCGCTAAACACAAGCATCATTCATTTTTAATTCCACTATTACGTTCTTTTATGTACAGCAAACACAGAAAATTGCACCAGTTTCTTAACAAGCTTTGTACAATGTCGACGAGTTATTGTTATTAACACTTCATAATTCCTACATCTAATACAGCGGTTCCCACAGACTAATCTTGACAGAGCTGCGCAAATTACTTTCAAAACGTAATTCAGTACAATTACTTTAACCAAAATGTATTTAAATTACTTTACAAAATAAATGCGGCTAGGAAAATTGTAATTAAATTACTAATTACTTTTGGATGGTTCTTGAAATTTTAATTACATTTTCACAACAAAATATAATACACTGGTTTAATATAAAATCGAACACAAGTAGCGTGATTGCTTAACAAGTTAATGGTTCCGGGTTCAAATCTCTGGTAACATATGGATAGACAAAGTATCTTTAATTATTTCATCGACCTCAGTGAGTCAGTACAAGGGTAAATCGTATAATTAATTATGCTTATGGACATATTGCCTTCCAATTAAATCAAAATATAAATGAACTTCACTTTGGTATTTCTTCTTGCACTGCTGCATTTACAAATTAAAACTAAAGTATCTGGGGAACCGAGTTCTATTCCGACCGACGACAAATATTTCGAATTTTAAATGGCACAAATTGACTCCTGTGTTACACTTTCCAAACCAGCAATGAGTGCTCGTAAGTATATGCCTGGTAAACGCCCGCACGGTACAAATATGTCCTCATCATATATATTTATTATTTATAATTTTACTTAATACATACCTACGTATTTACTAATGCTGGAAACTATATTAAGTTCCTTTCCATATAACTATTGTTCTATTTACAATTTTCATTTTAAAACATTACTATTATTAATTTGAAATGATTATTTCTTTGACAGTGACATTTATATCACATATATTTGAGCTGAAATGTGTAAGTATGGAATTGTGTTTAAAGCGTAGGTTTCGGGATTTAATTTAGTAAGGGCGAATTTTTAGCTTATGTCTATCCATTGGATATATTTTTCTATACTAAGTTAGAAACATCAAAGACAATTTTCTCAGTTAAGTCAACACGCCAACAAAAAAGTAAGCAGTAACGGATTAGGGTTTGATTCCGACTATACAAGTATACTCTTCAAGAATAAAAATAAATGAATCTGAAAGTCTTGTATCACCAGCTCATCTCACAATGAAATCGAGACAAATATAATTTCCCTACTAAAACACAATATCTGCACAAGTTTTTGTATTGTTTTGGCATCTAAAACTATCCAAAAACCAAAAAAACAAGTTTCTTTTCAAGGGTTCGAATACCTTTGAAATTGAGCGTTGTACTTCAAACAGGTGGAGTTAAAAAGCCTTGTAGCCGAACAGGGTTTTCCGTAATGTGGAATTAGAAAGGGTGAGCGATAGTCTTTCTGGTGGGCAATAAACTAGGACAGAAAATATCACAAACACAAAAACGCTCCCGAGATATCAATAAAAGTAAATTAAAGCAGCTCGCTGGTCTGTGATGGGCTCACCGCATCGCGTTTAAAATCGAAAAAACTAAATTACTGAGCGCTTAAGGTGAGTCCAACGGTTATTTCTATCCGTGGAGATTTATATTTTGTTTTAGCTGTGGTGCATCCAATCGAGTTATTCTCCAAATCGTTTCTTTGATGATGCCAAGCTACAATGTTACATAGTATACAACAGTTTTTACAAATCTAATTCAAACCAACAGTACACAAGGAAATTTCATTAAAGTTTTTATTTATTCGCATTACACAGAAGTTTATTTCCGGTTTAATTAGGAAAAGTCACATAAAAAAGTAAATATAGCATCATGTTTTATTACCAATTTTTGTGCCACTTTTCCAATGATCCCCTCTCTTACAAATCGAAAATAGATATTTCTTAGTAACCATTTACAATAAAACTTAGTAATCGACACAATGTAACTAACCTGCAAAGGTTTATTTAAAATCGAGTAGAGTGAGTTTGTTCCAAAATATGAACTATCAAATCAGTTCGGAATAATAAGCGGAACATACTTACATAGTTAACAAAATTTTGTTCTAAGTTTACTTGGTCTACAGTAGTTTTGGTATTTTACATATATAGACTTAAATTTCATTGCTGTGAGAGATTTAAATGAAGAAAGTTATTTTGGTGCACTCTCTACGTTAGCTATGAGTGCCCGTGGGGTGACGCCTGGTAAACGCCCGCACGGTACAAATGTTTCATCATTATCGATATCTGTGTACAGAACAGATTGGCACACCCAGCAATGGCTAATATGCCGTGATGATATATTTTTTTATTTTATTTTATTAAATAATAAAAAATCATTAAAGAAGGGTTTTTAGTCGGCACTTGATAAAACATGTTGAATATCAACTTACTGAACTTACATAATCGTTGAATTCTTTTACCATTCTGGTATCGGGCTGTACGCATCTTTAAGTTCATTTATATTTATTTTGTATTGTAATTGTGGATTGTCGCCATATTTATCTCTAGCTCTTTCTGTCATGAGTCCTAATTTTTATTCTTACTTCATTCTCTTCATATCCATTTACTTAATTTGACTTCAAGTACTTTCTTCTTCTTTTTTTGCGTACGTTCAAATAATCTAAACTGTTTTTCTTTTACTACTTCATTCATATTCAATGATTTTCTTCGATTCAGTTTTGGTTTACCGTTTATATTTTTTATAAATCTCATTTTTATTTCTTATTTTGCTTCGTCCAGTGTAGTCTATGCTTGTAATCTGAATCTATATGGTATTTTTATATGATATAGTTACTTTTCTGATAATTTGTACTTTTGCCGCGTTAGTATTTCTCTTTTTGTTACGAAGATTTATTTAAACTGTCAAATAACTTTCCGGACACCTTTTTTCTCCCAGTAATTTATCGTTCTATTTTTCTATCTGCTGAGAAAATGGATACCAGATCGCAGATATTAAAATTCTTCGACATGCTCTAAATATTTTCTTTCCAGGTTAATCTAGTGATTTTTGGTTTTCCACTAATGCCAATTGTTTTTGTCTCTTCGGAACATACGAGTACTTTAATATTTTTCTCAACCAATGGTTAAAGGTATCTAAATTTCTTTGCAGTTGATCCTCATTTTTGCTAGCAGGACTTGGTAGTCTGCGTACCATAATTTTTAGATAGTAAGTTGTCTCTTCTTGAATTGTTCTCTTTCATCTCTGACAATTGCTTACGATTTTAACAAACTTATTTAACAAGGGTGAATTTGTGACATCACTTGTCTTTAAATATAATAAAAATTGATAGTAAATGCACCTTAACAAATTTATTTATTTATTTCGTGTTCAAACCATACAAAATAATAGACAAAGTGCCAAAGTACATAAGATTAATAAATACATAATCCTACATGCAGTTCGAGTGATGATACAATTTGGTGGTAGCAGAATTCAATGGGTCGCGACAAATACGCTTCTGGAGTGACTCGGGGGGTTATATATTCTAAGTATACCATTTCGACTTCCGATGTAATGTGTCTTGTATTAAACAATATTACTTGTATAAAATAATCATATATAGTAAAATATTTAAAAATAAAAACAAAATGATATGACAGATGTCAAACAAAAAATATCAAATAATAATATAAAACTCGGCATAGAAATTTAAAAATCTCATCATGAGTAGGTTTATAAATCAGAACTTTCATTTTTTAAATAGACAGTTATGAAAAGCGTTGCACAAATTTAAAATTTTAATTGCGCTTTTCATAATTATTGTGCGAAAGAAATATTTTGTACATAACAATGATTACACGAAGTGTGTCCTCATGAAATTATGGCCGCGAACAAAACAAGGTACACTATTGGATTACGCTAATTAACATTTTAATTAACGGAAGCTGCAAAATCGGAAACAATATAAATAATAATGAGTTTGCGTGCACAAAAACGACAACGCTTACCCAATAAATAATAATTGCAACGTAGTTATTTTACGATAAAATTATGTATTTGCATGTAAAGTACATATGATGTAAAATCTATGAACAAACATTTGAAATTTATGCCTAGATAAATAAATTATGATGCCGCTGAGCTAATTTAAGATTTACGTGCAGGGGATAAATCAAATGGTGTTAAAATTTCGCATTTTTGCACGAAGAGGAATTGATTTTAGCGGTTTAAATTATTCCCAATACGTAACCTCTTCTAATATTCCTATAACGTGCTCTCATTGGAATATTAAAAGCCGGAAAATTTATTTATTATTCACGTTGTTTATTAATATCTTATCGCCGAATCGAAGGACACAACCGTAGGTACTTGATTTTATGTACAAGCAAAGTTCAAATATTTATGACAAACGATTTATAAACTTTAGTAGGAACAGCTTTGTGGTTTCTAACACTCGAAACACTAATAGCTACTTGCACCGCATCTAATTAAGTGAAACTTAAGCTTTATGCACTGTATGTTAAGTTATACTTAAGGTACACTTAATTTAAGCTTCAGATTTCTGTGGCTTAAGGTGCACTTAAGCTTTAATATCGACTTTGATAATGCATATGATTGAATACTATGATGAAGAATTTAAATTTTAATTGAAGTTTTTCTAACTCTAGCATTAGCAAGATCCGTATATTTTTTTAAAGGGGAATCCAAATAACTTATACTATCTGTAACTTTTAATACCGGATTCTCCAAATATGAGTACTTTGGGCTAGCGTGCGCCTACTAAAGTGCACTACCGCCTGTTCCCATTTACTTGTGATTTTTATTGTTTTTTAAAATTAATCATTAATAAAACAAGCATTAATATTACACTAACATTTAATAATAAACTCTGCGACATTCAATTTCTAAACTGTCAAAAATTTTAAACGATAAACGTCAAACTAACTGCTTTTTTGTATTACCTAAATCAAAAACGTTGACTTTTAAACCAAATCCTTTTCTTCGATAAGTAGAACTTAAAATTTACATGTGCAATATAATTAAACATAAGATGAACCTTAACTTTCAGTAAAACGTAGCAAAGTAGAACGTATAATTACATAGGTGCAAAAGGCCATAAATGCTGCTAGTATCATTAGACAATACTTGTGCTATTTTTAGCCTTATCTACGGTTTCCTTCGGGTATTCTAATGTAGTAAAATTTGAGGTAAAAAGTTTTATAACATTGTAGATTATGCTATCCAATAACCAAATAATGTAAAAAAATCAAAATTTATTTTTTCTAAAATGAGTTTTTTTATAATTTATTTTGGCGCTAAAAATGTATCATGAGTTTTGTGACATACCTATGAGTGACTGATGATATTTCTAACATATAATTGTACTATTAAAAGAAGCAGTTATTAATAGTTTTAATACATTTTGTATGTTTACAAGTTTTCTATTTCTTTATATTTTTTAAATGTCATCAGCTCCTTCTACTTCACATGCGGTAAAATTTAAATTTTTTCTTAATATTTTAAAAATTCCTGTCTCGCTAAAATTAAATAAAAAATCTGTGCCCAGCACAATATCTCTCGCCACTTCCATTTTTGGTTACATAATTAAGGGACGCGAGCAGTCATGTAACTTTGTTGGCTTTGACAGGCAGATATTAGGGCCCGTGTCAGAATGACAACTAGTAATTATGTACATAGATGTCAAATGTCAGAATTTTTCATTCAACATTTCAAGATTTTCTAAGTTCACGAAGTTAATATGTCACCAGGAATGTGGAATGTACTTGTTGAAGAAAATAAACTACATGAAATTGGAAGATCACGAAATTTAGAAAGAAAAATTGTGATATTTGATATCTATGTACATAATTACTAGCTATCATTCTGACACGGACCCCCATATCTGTTTGTCAAGGCCAAAAAAGTCACATGACTTCTCGCGCCCTGTTGTATGTAACTTTTATTGTATACTTTATACTCTACACCAAAAATTGTACTTATATCTATTCTTTATATATAGATTTTTTAATTTTAAATTCATTCGATGAAGAAATGTTGCCCTATTATTCTAAATTTTCGAAATGTTTCCAAATCATTGGCGGGATTGACAGTATTTTTGAAGGGTATATGTAATATACCTATAATTTTAAATATTTAACTATTAATACAATAAGAAATAATAAAAAGTATGTACTTCCCAGAAAATAATCTTCAGCAATGTCTTTGGCTTTTTGAGACTGACATTTATCTGTCAGTTACAAACATTTTAATTTTTCAATTGGTTTCCATGACATTATTTGGGCTTTGAGATTTATTACAACTGATTATTATATAATTTATATTTCTTTATCTCTAACTCTATAAAAGATATAATAAAATAATAAGTACAAGATAGAGAATTTACTCTTTTTACCTCTCGCTAAGAGAGGTATTGCATTCATGCTAAAAATCACATATCCATATTTTATTGAATAAGCACGTTTTAAGGTCCCTACAATCCGATTTTAACATTTTTACGATGATGTCTGTGTGTGTGTGTGTGTGGATGTATGTGTGTGTGTGTGTATGTATGTAGGATGTTGGAAGGACGGTTACTCAAAAACTATAAGACTTAAAATTTGTTTAACAACGTATTTCCCAATCGGACATTCATGGGAAGATCTGAAAAGGTTTTGGTAATAATTGGACAACCGGAAGTAGAAGATTCTTGAAAAAAAATCTTCTAAATATTATTTTTTGAAAATTTTTCTTGATAATATTAAAGAAAATTAAATTCTCTATCTGATACATTTAAATATTTTATTATATATTCCATAGATTTAGAGATAAAAGAAGTATAATATATAAAATAATCTGTTGTAATAAATTTGACAGCCGAAAGAATGCCATGAAAAATAGTTGATAATTTAAATTATTTGTAACTGACAGATAAATATCAGTGTCAGAAATAATGAGTAATGAATTAAAAATGTACTTGGAGAATCCCTTAGTTCTTGATCTGTGACTATTATGGAGATGACAAGTCTAGGTTGAAGGACTTAAATTTGTTTCAAACATTATGGGACAATGTACACCAGTACTGTAGACTAGAGTAACTTTGAATTGCGAAAAAGCTATCAAATTCTTCTCAAGTAAGTTGTAAATATTGACAAAATCGGAGTGCAATCTATCCGTCACTTTATTAAAGGGAATTAAGGTTATTTAGATATAACAAGTATGAAAAAATAAAATGAAAAAGAAGATATATAAGAATAGATGCACAATCCAGATATATACATTTTAGACCGCCCAAAATTAATGTTTTTACTAGAAGAATATGAAGAGAAAGTAAACAAAGTTGTTCGAATTGAAAATTGCTGTTACCAGCCTAATATTTATATATGGTAAACTCTACTTTGTAATTTATTGTAACATAATTTATGGTAAAATATCTTCATGTTGAGACATGCTATTATTGAATAATAAAGAAGTTTATACGTCATAGATTTATATGAATATATTATTTGTATTTATAAAAATAATCTTTGCTTTATGCATACAGCCAGGTAAAATATACGGCGAGAGGTTATGTGCTGGCCACATCAGATTTTTTAATACTTGCAAGAATAAAAAAAATCGAAAAATGATATTTAGAACAATTTTTTTTAAGAATTTTCTACTTTCGGTTATCTAATTATTACTAAAATCTTTTCAGTTCTCCCCAGTAATGTCCGATTGAGAAATACGTAGTTAAACAAATATTAAGTATTATAGTTTCTGAGAAATCGTCCTTCCAACATCCACACACACACACACACACACACACACACACACACACATACACACACACACACAAACACTTACATCCGCACACACACGCACACATACATACACAAAGACTTCATCCTAAAAAAATTAAAATGGGATTGTAGGACTTTAAAACGGGCTTAACCATTGAAATTTGGATATGTGATTTTTAACATGAATCCAATACCTCTCATAGCGAGAAGTAAAAAGTAAAAAAAAATATTAATTATTATTAATATTTAGATCAAACTTCCTATTTTTTATACCAATAGTTAGTAATATAAAAATTCAATACTTTAATTTGTTTTTAAACAATACGTACATACTTATGTTTGAATTGGAGAAGTATCGGAATCCTGCGGTACAAAAATATATTCAATTCAAATAAACAGCACTTATTGTGATTTTCGAAAAAAACTTTTCCTGCTATCGTTTGGGAATTTTATTTATTTTCATATGCTTATGATTTTTTTTCTCACAGTCAGTGTGGAAAAGTATTTCAATGTAGAAAAGTATCATTTTTCTGTACTTTTAATATCAATGGAATTTTTTTGTATCTGTAGCGCAAATAAATATCTATTTTGTAATAGAATCAGTATATCAAATTATTTTACCCGTTGTTTAAGTTGTAAAATATCCTGTATGTAAAATTCAAGAATCTTTCGTCATTGAAATCTTGTCCAAATAAGCAATTGAAGCATTTATATTCAAAGAGATGAAAGTGCCAAAAAATATTATAGGAGTAGTCACAAAATCTAGACATTGTAGAAATACAACATAGAGATGTTTTGTGTAAAATATTTTTTGGTTCAGTAAGTTTAAAACATAAAGTCGTACTCATCCTTTAAAACTAAATGATTCCATTATATATTACATAAAATTGTTCCTAAAATAAACTCTTCACAACAGTATAAGATATCGAAAGCTACGTACAACTAATTAGTTTATTTAGTTAGGGGTACCTAATTTGCCGTGATACGATATTTCAATTATTTATTTCTGTAAAACATATTTCACAAATTTTATTTTTAAGCCAGAATAATTAATTTCAGTAAACAACATTGCAGTAAAACTATTATTTGTACTAATATTTGTGTTTTAAAATTTTATTTATATATCTGGTACAATAAACATTTGGTACAAAGTTTAATATCAAAAATATAACAATGCTGAAACAAAACCCTGCAAATGACATAAATGAGTAATTTTCTCAACAACTCTTTCTTGCTATTGAAATCCTCTAGTTATGAATTACGGAAATAGTGGAGTGGTTTTTCTTTGTTTTACAACAGGCATTCGCCTCTAGAAATCTTTATTTCATTGTGTTCATTAAATTGCATCCAATTCTTTATTTTATAGCAGCAAGAGGTAAAGATACGAATTTACGAGTTTTTATTAGGTTTTGACGTATTTTGTAGTAAAAAATATATTGAACAAGAAATTTCTGAAGAATTAAACATACAGTGACTATTAGGTTTTTTTCAGCCTGTAATTGATGATAGTTTGTGACTGTCAGACATCTGCGCAGTAACAAAATACGGTTAAATATCGTTCCAAGCGTACTACTGACAAGTTTGCAACTACTGGTTAGGTGTTCCAGTACATACTGTTCGACTATCACAAACTAGTTTCTAACAGTCATAACAGTCATAACTTTTTCTGCTAAGAGTCAGAGTCTCCATAATTATTGCAAATTCAGTGTTAGTTTTCATATTTTCCATCTGTCAAGGAAAGATGAAATTTATAATTATTAAAATTAAATTATTAGATAACAATAAAACATATTTCATGTTATAATATTTAATATTATATTTTTATTATAACATAATTTTATTTTGACAAAATGGCCGATATTTGTTATTTATTTGTTTTTATAATTAATTTATTTACTTTTCAGATTAGCTAGCTTGTATGCAACAAATACCGTCAACGTCTCATTCAGCGTTCCATCACTTCGATGTTTCAAACTTGTCAGTAACAAATTTATGTACACGCATGCGCAATAAAAAAATCAGATACATGTTGCAAACTTGTCCAAAATTACCGGCTGGAACATAGCTATTATCTTGAGTTGTAGACTAAGCGGGTGTATAGCAAATCACCCAACAAAAGTATATACTAATTTAGTATTATTATATTATATTATATTAGCTATAGCTAGTCTCATAATCGGGAGCTTAGAATATCAATGTATATGTTAGAATAAAAGTAGATAGTCGGATGATGTGCATATTGCCCGGCAAATGTAGAGATTCGCTTAAAATTGTTTTCGCTTGCAATTCAATTAATATAGCAACAATAACCTCATTTTATGCACAAAACACATCCAGAGTTTTCCAAGAGTGACGTTAGGTACGGTTATTGTTGTTGTGTTTGGTTGAATTGCAAGAAAAAAGTAGTTTTGGAAAAGTTTATAAATTTACGGACAATGTGTACATTACCCACTGTCTGCTTTTACTGTATCATTATTTAAAAATATTACAAATTTCTGGATTCTGAATGAAATATAACCGTTTTTATTTTATATAATAATACAGGTCAATATATTTATGCGATAATTATTAATGGTTTTACCATTTCTAGCCAACCACAAATTTATATTTGAATAGAACGTTTCTACTATTCGAAAATTTTTGTCCCTTCGTAAAACCAAATCAAATATCTAGTGTTTTTACCTCTCGCTAAGAGAGGTATTGGATTCATGCTAAAAATCGCATATCCAGATTTTATTGAATAAGCACGTTTTAAGGTCCCTACAATCCGATTTTAACATTTTTACGATGATGTCTGTGTGTGTGTGTGTGTGTGTGTGTGTGTGTGTGTGTGTGTGGATGTGTGTGTGTGGGATGTTGGAAGGACGGTTACTCAAAAACTAAAAGACTTAAAATTTGTTTAACAACGTATTTCCCAATCGGACATTCATGGGAAGATCTGAAAAGGTTTTGGTAACAATTGGACAACCGAAAGTAGAAGATTCTTGAAAAAAAATCTTCTAAATATTATTTTTTGAAAATTTTTCTTGATAATATTAAAGAAAAATAAATTCTCTTTCTGATACATTTAAATATTTTTATACATATTTTATAGATTTAGAGATAAAAGGAATATAATATATAAAATAATGTTGTAATTAATTTTACAACCGAAAGGATGCCATGAAAAATAGTTGCAAATTTAAATTATTTGTAACTGACAGATAAATGTCAGTGTCAGAAATAATGAGTAATGAAAGAAAAATGTATTTGGAGAATCCCTTAATTCTTGATCTGTGACTATTATGGAGATGACAAGTCTAGGTTGAAGGACTTAAATTTGTTTCAAACATTATGGGACAATGTACACCAGTACTGTAGACTAGAGTAACTTTGAATTGCGAAAAAGCTATCAAATTCTTCTCAAGTAAGTTGTAAATATTGACAAAATTACACATCGATATAAGAATAATCGGAGTGCAATCTATCCGTCACTTTATTAAAAGGAATTAGTGTTATTTAGATATAACAAGTATGAAAAAATAAAATGTAAAAGAAGATATGTAAGAATAGATGCACAATCCAGATATATACATTTTAGACCGCCCAAAATTAATGTTTTTACTAGAAGAATATGAAGAGAAAGTAAACAAAGTTGTTCGAATTGAAAATTGCTGTTACCAGCCTAATATTTATATATGGTAAACTCTACTTTGTAATTTATTGTAACATAATTTATGGTAAATATCTTTATGTTGAGACATGCTATTATTGAATAATAAAGAAGTTTATACGTCATAGATTTATATGAATATATTATTTGTATTTATAAAAATATTCTTTGCTTTATGCATACAGCCAGGTAAAATATACGGCGAGAGGTTATGTGCTGGCCACATCAGATTTTTTATATCCAGATGACATAATGTATTAAGATTTCTAACTCTATACAATTTTTGTTAATTTATTTAAAATCCCAAAGAGTCTCTGTGCCCGATATACAAATGAAGGAAAAAAATCCTCTACGTTCATCTTCAAGAAGTTGATGTTCTTGTAGGACACTTATATAAAGCGGGTTGTCTGTTTCATGCCAACAATGTAAGAAGTGAAAGTTGTTAAGTTTTAGCAATTGTAGTTAATAGAAACAAATGTAAACCTTGTCATTTTCAGAGTTGGGAACTACTTAAAATAAAAGTACTGGAAGTATTACTTTAAAAATATCCAGTATTTACAATACTTAAAATCATTTTGAAAATTAGTATTTAGTATTGTACTTAAAGTACTTGTTTTTTTTGTACAAAGTACTTAAAATAATTTTGGTACATAAATTATCTAAAAGTATTTAAATTAAATTAAATACTTTAAATACTAAATACTTCAAGCATGCGCAAGAACATATTGCACTACTGTGTGATATCTACAATTTTAATCCAGTAGTTGAAGACGTATATAAGATAAATCAAGAAGTAATGCATATAATGAAAATTTTGAACTTATATATTAATGGCTATTTCTACTTACTCATCAATGTTATAGAACTAAATAAGTAAAAAAAAATCTACTCCAATGCGTGAAAATGCAATACATTTCTCATGGAGTTTATTTTAAAATATTTTATATGCGTGAAGCCTTTTTACACGCATGTGTACATAATAATAATAATAATAATAAGTCTTTATTGTATTTAAAGTTACATCGAACTTATTACAAATGATGTATGGGGGTGATATTTTGCTTATTATTTTATAACATTTGCATTATATACATACGTCTTCGTGCACTTGTTCCATAATATGCGAGCCCAAAACCATAATATTTCGGCCGGTTTACATTTTCAACAAATTATAAACCTACACAAACGGTTAGAAATTTGTACAAAATTCTTTCGGTTACTTTAAATATAGACTTAGAATTTAAAAAAAACTGTAGGCCAAATATTTGTTGATAATAGTTCCACCAGCAAGGGTCGTCTTTTAGTCTAGACTTAACTTCTACCGAAACCGTTTACTTTTGGCACAATGGAAAAAAACTTCGTAAAAATCCAATGCGTACAGTAAAATTTACCTTGCAAGATATATGAGATAATACAGAAATATTTGCAGGGCTTGCGGATACAATGCCTAATAGAATTGAAGCTGGTATTACTAATAAGGTAGGTGTATCCCAAAGTTAAATGGCGGAATACTTGAATAACATATTCAGTTTTTGTATGTTTAAAATCTGTTTTAAACTACTCGAAAGAAATTTGTTTTTTAATTTGTTGAAAATGTAAACCGGCCGAAATATTAGGGTTTGGGGTCGTAATATGTTTTAATATATATATATATATATATATATATATAGTACGACTCCAAACCCTAATATTTTGTTTTTTAGTTTGTTTAAACTTTAATACATAAATAGTATTTTTGAGCACTAGTCCCAGCACTCATCATTTTCATATTTTACTCAGTAATTGCATTATTATTGGTCATTTGCCAGAGCAGTGTTGCTAAGAATTAATAACTTTGATAGAAAATGTGGGTGAATATTGTACATATTTTTATATGATATTCTGAACACATGTGCACCATCTTCCACTGTTTCTATAAGAACATAATATGTATACTTATTTCGTAATATTACTCCGGCTGTTAAACTTATTTTCAACTTTGATTTTTAAACAGTCCTTGAAATTGCATGTATTCCGGTTCTTGTATAGCTATAGTAGATATAGCAAAATTTTGTAATTTTGATACGTAGTACTCTTTATAATTTAGAATTTATACGTAGTTCTGTTTTGTCGAATTCCGAATTTATTCTATGAATTCAGAGGGCCTTCCATTATAAAGTTACTAAAAGTGCCAGTGAAAGTTGTTACTAATTTTTGGTGTGGGATTTGCACCAACTACTGTTACTTCTGTTCTCCGCATTTTCGTCCTTGTGCGGAATAATTTAACGCGTGTTAAAAGCACACGACCTTTCCCTAATATATGCAGCGTATGTAGTAAAACGTTCTGCATATAAACCAACTAATTTTTGTCTTGTTGTTTCACCATCATTTCTGTGTTCAATAAATCACCTGGACTTGGACTTATTTAACTCGACACAGTTTCTTTTTGAACACGTATGGTAGCGCAAATAAATTTTAAGGCAGACTTTATAAGTTACAGCAAGAAGTTTAAAAATTAACTTTACTGCTTTACAACTGACTGTTAACGGGTATTTTATGAGACAAACAAATTAATGGAATTTTCTGTTCAAGGAAATCCACAAACGCTATACGAATAGGTAACATAAGTTTAGTATGTTTCAAGACAGGTATATTAAATATAAAGGTATGCTAACAAAACGGTACTTAATTTATCAAACAATTAATAAAACTATTAAGTTCCGAAATTTTGAGTACATACGTAACTCATCCCTTCGATTTAATAAATCAAGGCGCCAAGTTTCTTCTCCCAGTAGTATATATCAGTGAGGGATATGTAGGATAAAGGACAAGGAATAGGAAGAAGAATGTCTGAAGTTAGTTATGAATATAATAATAAAACATACTAATAAAAATGGATTATGATCAGAATTGTTCCCAATATAAATGAGATGTTTCCGACAAAAATCGAAATCCATTTATTAAAGTTTCCGATATATATCGTTTCATTACGGTCTCATTACGTTGTGGAATAACAAAGTATTGTTAAGATCTAAGTAAATCACATGTTGTAACAATTACTAAATTAGTTATTGGTATTTAAACATATTTTTGAATAAAAGCAATGCAAGATTTTTAAACAAAATAAAAAAAATCTGATGTGGCCAGCACATAACCTCTCGCCGTATATTTTACCTGGCTGTATGCATAAAGCAAAGAATATTTTTATAAATACAAATAATATATTCATATAAATCTATGATGTATAAACTTCTTTGTTATTCAATAATAGCATGTCTCAACATGAAGATATTTTACCATAAATTATGTTACAATAAATTACAAAGTAGAGTACTATATATAAATATTAGGCTGGTAACAGCAATTTTCAATTCGAACAACGTTGTTTACTTTCTCTTTATATTCTTCTAGTAAAAACATTAATTTTGGGCGGTCTAAAATGTATATATGGATTGTGCATCTATTCTTACATATCTTCTTTTACATTTTATTTTTTCATACATGTTATATCTAAATAACACTAATTCCCTTTAATAAAGTGACGGATAGATTGCACTCCGATTATTCTTATATCGATGTGAAATTTTGTCAATATTTACAACTTACTTGAGAAGAATTTGATAGCTTTTTCGCAATTCAAAGTTACTCTAGTCTATAGTACTGGTGTACATTGTCCCATAATGTTTGAAACAAATTAAAGTCCTTCAACCTAGACTTGTCATCTCCATAATAGTCACAGATCAAGAATTAAGGGATTCTCCAAATACATTTTTCTTTCATTACTCATTATTTCTGACACTGACATTTATCTGTCAGTTACAAATAATTTAAATTATCAACTATTTTTCATGGCATTCTTTCGGCTGTCAAATTTATTACAACAGATTATTTTATATATTATATTCCTTTTATCTCTAAATCTATAAAATATGTATAAAAATATTTAAATGTATCAGAAAGAGAATTTATTTTTCTTTAATATTATCAAGAAAAATTTTCAAAAAATAATATTTAAAAGATTTTTTTTCAAGAATCTTCTACTTCCGGTTGTCCAATTGTTACCAAAACCTTTTCAGATCTTCCCATGAATGTCCGATTGGGAAATACGTTGTTAAACAAATTTTAAGTCTTATAGTTTTTGAGTAACCGTCCTTCCAACATCCACACACACACACACACACACACACACACACACACACACACACACACACATCCACACACACACACACACACAGACATCATCGTAAAAATGTTAAAATCGGATTTTAGGGACCTTAAAACGTGCTTATTCAATAAAATCTGGATATGCGATTTTTAACATGAATCCAATACCTCTCTTAGCGAGAGGTAAAAATGGATATTTAAACAAAAAAATCTGATGTGGCCAGCACATAACCTCTCGCCGTATATTTTACCTGGCTGTATGCATAAAGCAAAGCATATTTTTATAAATACATATAATATATTCATATAAATCTATGACGTATAAATTTCTTTATTATTCAATAATAGCATGTCTCAATATGAAGATATTTTACCATAAATTATGTTACAATAAATTACAAAGTAGAGTTTACCATATATAAATATTAGGCTGGTAACAGCAATTTTCAATTCGAACAACGTTGTATACTTTCTCTTCATATTCTTCTAGTAAAAACATTAATTTTGGGCGGTCTAAAATGTATATATGGATTGTGCATCTATTCTTACATATCTTCTTTTACATTTTATTTTTTCATACATGTTATATCTAAATAACACTAATTCCCTTTAGTAAAGTGACGGATAGATTGCACTCCGATTATTCTTATATCGATGTGTAATTTTGTCAATATTTACAACTTACTTGAGAAGAATTTGATAGCTTTTTCGCAATTCAAAGTTACTCTAGTCTATAGTACTGGTGTACATTGTCCCATAATGTTTGAAACAAATTTAAGTCCTTCAACCTAGACTTGTCATCTCCATAATAGTCACAGATCAAGAATTAAGGGATTCTCCAAGTACATTTTTTTTTCATTACTCATTATTTCTGACACTGACATTTATCTGTCAGTTACAAATAATTTAAATTATCAACTATTTTTCATGGCATTCTTTCGGCTGTCAAATTTATTACAACAGATTATTTTATATATTATACTTCTTTTATCTCTAAATCTATGGAATATATTATAAAATATTTAAATGTATCAGATAGAGAATTTAATTTTCTTTAATATTACCACGAAAAATTTTCAAAAAATAATATTTAGAAGATTTTTTTTCAAGAATCTTCTACTTCCGGTTGTCCAATTATTACCAAAACCTTTTCAGATCTTCCCATGAATGTCCGATTGGGAAATACGTTGTTAAACAAATTTTAAGTCTTATAGTTTTTGAGTAACCGTCCTTCCAACATCCCACACACACACATCCACACACACACACACACACACACACACACACACACAGACATCATCGTAAAAATGTTAAAATCGGATTGTAGGGACCTTAAAACGTGCTTATTCAATAAAATCTGGATATGCGATTTTTAGCATGAATCCAATACCTCTCTTAGCGAGAGGTAAAAACCACATAAATCTAATTGTTTATTTTTTATTTTTTTAATAAATGATGAAAACCTTGTTTTTATGAACAGTGACACAATGTACAGGGTGTTAATCAAAAAGTGGGCCATAGGCATAGGAAAGCATTTTTTCGTTGCTCGGAGGTTACCAGATTATTTTATTTTAAATTAAAGTTATATTAATTATAAAATTACTCTTTTTATGAGTTTTTAGTATAAACAGTAATGGATTATGACGAAACATAAAAAGTTGCATTGTTTTTAATTGTCAGTTAAAACTAAAATAATAAAATTATTTCAGAACTCATAATGTTAAAATAAAACAACTTACTCATATAAGTTAAAATTAAAATAGTTCAACTTTTTATGTCTTGTGTTAGTTATTTATTAATATATTTTGTTATAATTCATAGCTGTCTAGATTCTAAATTAAAAGCTCTTAGAAAGAGTAATTTTATAAATAATTGTTTCACTACAATTATAGTTTCACATGATTTAGATGAAATTTAAATCTCTATAACTTCTATTATATTTATAATTTAGGTTACGCAAAGAAAAACTGATTTCCCATGAACATCTATGGCTTAATTTTCCATTTACAATGTATTGTAATAATATATATATATATATATATATATATATATATATATATATATATATATATATATATATATATTTAAACACTTCATTTATATTTTAAAATTCTTTAAAATAATATCCAGCGGTGGGGCAATAACAATTGCGTAGTTGTAATATTAAAAAAATTATCCTTTCCATTTCAAAATTAGCACCTGATTCCTTCAGAGATTCTCTATAAAGACTTCTCGTGTCAAGATGATAACGTATCTTATTTCTCGGTTCAGTTATCCAACTCTACCCAAAGATTTAACTTCTGTTCCTCAATTTAAATTTGCAAGTCTCATTTTCCTTTTAACATCCGGATTCCAGTTTCATATCGCTTTGTTTCTGATTTCCAAACGAATGTTTGAAGTTTTAATTATGTGTTTACGCTTGGTAATCGGAAAATCTGCGCTTTGAGAATTCCAATAGGGTAGGTTTTTTTTCGTAAATGTTGCGATTTACCGCTCTAATTGCTTTTTGCGGATAATATTTGCAACAGAATGATAAATGTATAAATTAATTGAATAGTTTCAATTAAACTAGGTTTACCTTACTCTGAAATACATCGCAGGCTTCGGAGAACCAATTAAAAGTGGACTTACCTAAAACAAAAAGACAAATATTAATAAATAAATATATAAAGCATACATGTTATAGGTATTTTACCATCAAGTGTGGTAATTACTGCGATTAATAATCGAGTCGTTAATGGTTGAGTATATTAATCGCCAATTATCACATGTGTAAATTACAATATTTTAATGAAGAGAAATCAATTTTATTCCCTTACATTTTTATGTCGTTTAGTAACATACTTATAATAAAATCATTTAATAGATATCATTAATAATTGATTTGGTATACATTAATGAAACCCATAAATAAAAGATCAACGAAAAAATATATTAAGTAATAATAATATTTATTTATGCGTATCAAACTATGTAATAAACGTGTAAATATATTCACTTTTTCTTTATATATCTGCTCTTTCACTACTTGTTTGTAAGTATACTTTAAGTAGTTTGTGTAACTGCAGAATTATTAAAAACCAGTACCAGACTCGTGACGGGGGCGCTTCTGCTTGACCCGTTTCTCTATAATATCATTTCACTCTTAACAGTTGTCATTATCAAATATCATCTTCAAAATACTTTCCACAAATTTTTGAGTTCATGATTAATATTATAAAGGATGAACACTATAATCCGTCACATAGGCGTTTAAGATGGGAAAACTGTTTCTGTCAATTACTATCTGTCCCATAAAACATTTTATGGTTATTTATACCTAAAGATTTAAAGAAAGTAATTCTGAAATTTTGCGTGCTAAAATTACTATTATTACTCTTCTGTTGTTTGAGTTAACTTAATTTTAAGATGTGTTAATAGTTATTTACCTACTAATAATGATAATGAGGGTGATTAATAGTTGAGATCTTTAATCGCCAATTAATAAACGTGTGAGTTACAATATTTTTCCGTTGATCATATCTAACTGAAATCTAATTTCATTGCATGACAATTTTTTTTTAGGTTAGTAACATTTAACGCATAAATTTTGATAATTGTTCAGCGATGTTATGCAGTATCTCTGGTTACCCTCTAATAAAAATCATGCATTAATAGAAGTCATTCATGAATGATTTTCTATAAAATACCATAACCTATTAATAAACGGTCAACCAAACACACATGTCGAAAATAGATAGTTGACAGTTGATCAATGCCTACTGCTTAAAATAACGCATATTAAGGACAGGTTTTACAATCTCCGGTTAAATTTCAACTGTTTCAATTGAAACGAAGTGAACTTTCAAGTGACAAATTGATCATTGCTGTCAATAACCTGATGCAATATTGTTTATTTTACTTATAGTTAAAATTCTAATCGGAGATTGTAAAACTGGCCCTTAATCTGCTTTTACCTCATCTTTTGTTTATGTAATTAAGTTTATTCGGGCACCACAAGAGTAAATATAAAATTTATAACAGAAACAAATTCAGGATTTTATTATTATTATGTGAAATTTATGTATAAAAAAATGTAAGAAAAAACCTTTTCCCATGTTATACGCCTACGTCATAGTTTCTGGTGTTTATATACCAAAATCACGCTCGCACGTGTTGTAAACTTCATCCTCGGTAATACGACCATCCATTATAGCGTTCTTGTATTATTTACTATTATTTTTACTTCTCAAAATAATTTTAGTTATTATTTTTGATTTTTTATTGAATTTTAATAAAATGAATGTTATTTTTATTATGAATATTTATTGTAATTATTAATTTTATGTTGTTATTCAGATTTAACAAAATATAATTTATGCTTCAAATAATGTTTGTATTTTATTAAAATTCAATAAAAGATTAAAACCACATTAGTAATAAAAATAATTTTAATAAATACAAATTAAAAAATAAATTATGGTGCTGGCTGGTGCCGAACTCCAAGTCTTTCCGAGTTTTGTTTATTATCGAGCGCACATTATACCACTATGCTACTTGAACTGTTGTTTGGAAACATTTTTTTCGGAATATGAACAACAATCCTGTAAATTTTATAATTTTCTTATTTTTTCCCAATATTACACAATTAAATTGACTAATTTGAACTGTATTTTATAGAATTAGTATCCTCCAATAATTATACAAAATTTCATCTTAATATCTTGCATCGAGGAGGTACTATTCACAATTTCCACTGTTAGTTTGCCATGTGTCGGTCGGCCTGAGACACCTGGTATATAATAACCTATCACTGATCTCTTAGGGTGGAATGGGAAATAGCCATGAAGTTGGAATGTGGCATAATCAGCTATACTCACGCTATACTTTCCAACCTCTTATAAAATGAGGTTACACTAACTAACTTGCCATCTTTTTAAAAATCAGAAATCGTCATATTACTAACCGATTGTGAATAAACATTGTTAATGACTTAAAAGAAAAATTAAGTGTTAATTCTGATTAGCAAAATAAATTATAAATTTGAAATGGTTTAATAATGAATCTAATAGGATTTAGCAAACAAAATATAGGTATAGTGAAAATGATTAGGCAGGGGACTCACATCATGAACCTGAAAATAACCTTATAAAAAGAATTATAACTTGTAGAAATTATTAGTTGTTTTTAATAAAAGAAGAAAAAATATACTAGTATTAAAGAAACGTATATATTAATGAATTTACAATTATTTCTAAGTCAATTCTTATTCCTTTTACGGAATATAAAATTATTTGATACAACATAGTCATTCTCAGTAGAGCCAATGTATGATACGAAAATAAAGTACAATTATTTCAAATAATTTTATTTTCCATACAAGGACAAACACCCAAAAGTTTCTACAAGTTATATTTCATTTTATAAGGTTTTTTTCAGGGTGATGACGTGAGTCATCTGCCTAATCATTTTCACTATATTTTAATACTCATTTTATTTAAGAAATATGTATTTTATTTTAATGTATATTTTGTTAGAGCCGTGAAACTACTTTTGGTAACATGCAGCCGAATATTTTTCATTATGAAATAATGGAAATGAGAAAGATGGATATTAACACCTATGCTTAATTGATATTAGAACCCGGACTAGATTTGCAAAAAGACTACTTTTGCCCTGCACTATTATCATTATTATTAGTATTATTACGTTTGTAATTTTGATAAAAATGACCCTTGTGCTTCATTTTCCAAAACAGTTATGAGTTTCCCTTCACAGTATCTGTAAATCATTAATACCGAAAAGTGACTAAATTAGATTGATACAGCAAGCAATCAAGGAATGGACAAAATGGCGCAATGAAGATTTCAACGAAAATCGTTATATGTATAAATAAAACTTCATATAACTTTAAATTTCCTCTCGGTTGTTAAAAGATTTTCTATTGGCGAAGTAGTTTGCTTTCCAACCGATGATTGGTCCGTTCTCTTCTGGAATAAATCCCCCGTCTTGGCGGCAAGTGGGCATTCACTGGGGAGACGTTTAAAATAACAAAGTTCGCTTTAAATTTGTTTGGCGAGCACTATTGTTTCGTTTTAGTGCTGGTGTGTAGTGTAGTGTCCGTCTGTCGGACGATCACTCGCCATAAACCCCGAGTGAATAGCCGGAAACCTGCACCGCCAATAAAACTCCGTCCCATGCAGGGAAATTCCCAGCCAGGATCGATAAACAGCGTTAATTTTTAACAAATTGGGTTATTTATTTGAGGAAGTACTCAACACGATCTTTATCTGAATTATAAACGGCGCACGGGCGCACATACGGAATGGACAAACGGGAGCTTACATGGAACATATATCAACATTAAAAAATAGGAGAGGAGTAGTTCCTTTTCTTTCCTTTGTACGATTTCTTAAACTTTTATTATTGCATTTTCGATAATACTCGTAATGCGCCATAGGTTTTATGTAAATAAACGATTTACATGATGTAGGTACCATTTGGAACATGAGCTTTTTTGAACGTTGTGCTATGAAAGTTTAAGGTTTATTTAGTCGCAAAAGACGCCATATAACAAATACGCAAGTAATATTGTACAAAATAATAAAAATAACACAACAAACAATTTAAATATTAATTTATAAAGATGAGCAAATATTTGAAGATAAAAACAATAAGGAATAATTTGGTGTATGAAGAATGTATGGTTAGGAACAATGTTGTTAAGATAGTTGATGCGAGTCAGTTGAGATGGTTTGGTCATGTGGAGAGAAGGACGAGTGAACGGCTTGTAAAACGTATATATCTTGGTGAAGTTGATGGTGATCGATTGCGTAGCCGTCCAGTGCGTAAGTGAACGGATGTGGTTGGTAGGGTGTTAAAAGAAAGTTTCTGAGTGGGAAGAGAAAAAGAGAATGTATGAATGCGATTATGACTGTGGCGAAAGAAGTGTGCTTTGACAGTAATATGTGGCGAAGGATGATTGTTTCATAGCTATTATTGTAGTCCGGATGCCGTATTTCACTACCGAAAATCGGTCACTTTAATATGTTAAGAGTGAAGAACTGTCGTATGATGTCCGGTTAATAAGAATGTTGATGAAAGAGTGAGTGATTATTGTTGTTGTTATTATTATTGTTATCGTGTTTGTGCTAACCCACTAAGTGGGACACGCGTGATTTTATATATGTATGTATGTAAAGCAGCAACAATCACAAGTTTTTTTTTAACAAAATCTACCTACATGTACGATCTAGATTCTAGACCGTTAGGGGTAGCCTTCATAAGGTTCTCTATTGGACAGCTATTTAGATACAGTTCACGTACCATTGGGCAGTTCTTTGGACCCAGTTCACATACCATGAGATGGGTCGTAGTCTGTAAATGCTCA
Organism: Harpalus rufipes; assembly: GCA_951394225.1. NCBI lineage: Eukaryota > Metazoa > Arthropoda > Insecta > Coleoptera > Carabidae > Harpalus > Harpalus rufipes. The sequence goes on along the minus strand of OX596280.1, from coordinate 38,820,515 downwards.
CTGCATCGATTCATTGGAAAGGCCACGTTTCTGCACATTACTTTATGATCATGTAACCTCAGAGTGCAAAATAACTATGACCTGAAGAAAGTTTTATCAGGTAATAACCAATCCTGAAGGTGCACAATATTTTATTTTCACAAATTCAATGTTGTTTGCAGGAATTGTTTAGTAAGATTTTCAAAACTTTTCCTTTATGTTGTCGACGAAGAGCAGATTGGTATCATATACGACAAATCAATTATTGAACTTTAATAGTTACAACAGCTCGTAGACAACATGAAACTATAAATATGACTGTATATTATCATCGGATCTGAAGTACCGAGGCTTCAACGTATTGACTAAAAATGTTAATCTGAAAAGGTCAAAATAATAGGCATTCTATTTTGAACCCAGACTCCTGTTTCCGCTAATTTCAGTTCATTGTGAGTCCTTTATGTTGATGTAGGTTGGTGCTTGAAACCCTTATTTACTTCACACGTAAATTGGCAGGGGTTCCGGTTCGAAATAAAAATTTGTGGGTGAGATTCTACACCCGTGCTAAACACTCTAATGAGTTAAGGCTCGCAAAAAGTTTGAACAGCCACTAGCCTGTATTTTCTTCATCAGTACCCTTGAAAAAGGAATTAGGCATGATGTCCTGACCAGTACTTTATCTTAAACACACTGATGTTACGGACTTCCATTTTTATTAACACTGTAGGTCTAAAGGCGATAAATGTTAAAATAATTTACTTTGATGCTAATTTACTGGGAACTGTATAAAATTCAGTTGCTAGCCTCCTTTACGTTGTGATTTACAAATAGACGAAGACCTAGTCCTTAAAAATTCACTGCTTTACTAACATATGCTCGAAAAATTGGTTATTTGCGAACTCATAATTATGAAGACCATGTGTACTAACGAAATTATCGACCTCGAAAATCTCCGTAACCGAGTGGAATCAGCCGCGGCAGGAATTCGGCAAAAAGGCCTTGGGCCTTGGAAGATATTCTAACGCACAAGTACGCAGAGTGGGATTATGTATATACGAGATCTGGCTATTAAATAACGAGATTGCAAACGCAGAAGGCGTCCTAGAGGGGCAGGGGGGGAAACGAATGCAGCGTTGGATAGCTGAAAGTATATACTATTCCGGTACGAAAACACGTTTTTGTCGCTGTGGTAGTATTTTATCTATAGAGGTTAGAAACGAACGTGTTTTTTTCTCGTGCCGATAACAATGTGTGACGAAAAACACGAGCAACGGATCAATGTGAAATTTCTCGTTAAATTAAAAAAAAAACTCCGACTGAGTGCTATAAGTTGTCGAAAGTGGCCTATGATGAGAATTCTCTATCTCGTGCGCGTGTTTTCCAATGGTATAAACGGTTTTTTGAAGGCCGAGAGAGCACCGAAGATGACCAACGTCCAGGTCGATCTGTCTCTGTTTCAACTCCGCAAACAGTGACCAAAATCAATGAAATTGTGCGCAGAGATCGTCGTATGAGCATTCGGATGATTGCTGAGACTCTAAACGCCGAACTGTTAGAAAAATTTTACATGATGAATTGAACATGAAACAAGTCTGTGATCAAAAGCTCGTCTGTCAACAGATCTGCTCAGATTTTCTTGAGAAGTTAGATGAAGAGCCTGAATTGATGGAAAACATCATCACTTGCGATGAAACCTGGATATTCCAATACAATATTGAAACTAAGCGACAATCGATGCACTGGAAAACTCCTGCATCGCCAAGAATGAAAAAAGCAAGGATGTCGTAATCAAGATTTAAAGCCATGCTAATCGTTTTTTTCGACATCAACGGCATCGTGATGACTGAATGGGTTCCCGAGGGTCAAACTGTATACCAAACTTACTATTTGAAAGTTTTGGCAACACTGCGAGAACGAGTCCGTAAGAAACGGCCGGAGTTGTGGAAAAACAAGTCGTGGATTTTGCACCAGGACATCGCACCTGCCCATAACGCGTTCTCTGTGAAGCGTTATTTAGCCGCTGGAGGCACTCCAGTGCTCGAACACGCGCCGTGCTCGCCTGATTTAGCACCCCGTGACTTTTTTCTGTTTCCGAAGATCAAGTCTTAAAAGGAACCCGGTTCGAGTCGATGGAAGAGGTGAAGCGAAAATCGGCGGAGCTCCTAAACGCTCTTACAAAAGAAGACTTCCAACATTGCTTTGACCAATGGAAAAAACGAATGGAACGGTGTGTGGCGAGGGGAGGGGAGTACATTGAAGGGGAGAATTCGATTATAAAATAGTTTTTAAAATAAAACTCTTTTTCATAAGCAGTCTCGTCATTTAATAGCCAGACCTCGTAAAAGCTATTGACATCCATCAAAATAAAATAAAATCTCTCTTATTTAACTTTTGCTAAAGTGTTTTAACATTTATGGCCTTCTTCTGCTCTGTAGGATATCTATAAACACCCTGGATATGGTTGTTGTACTAGGAATATACCTAAGCGGTTATCTAAAGATGTTGGAAGAATTAAAATGATTCAGCTATACTAAAGATAGTTTGACTCGATAACGAGCCAAATACCTACGGTTCCTAGTTGATAACTACAAAAACTGTAGTGTTATTGATAAATAAATGTATCATTACTGTTTATTTTGGGTTGTGTCACAAATTTCCATACCTTACGGGCTCTCAAAAATTTTATGGATAGAACAGAGTGCTATTTGAAAATTAGAAGAAAGTTTTAATATGACTCCAGTCGAATTTAAATTAAGCCTGACTGAACTATTATTTATTAAAGATGATAAATGTTGTTACTTTTCATTGATGTGCGTCTTTAATATAATCATGGCTTGTTATCCATTTCTGAGATGACGATATACGTATATCTTTTCTTTACAAGGCGTTACTTCATAATCTTTGAAAGCTGTCCGTAATTCCTGATAATAATTTTGTATACCATACTGAAATTTCCCAATCATCACAATAATCTTTTCGTTCTTCGTGCTAGGCTTAGGTGGAATTATATCCGATGAAACGCGGGGTAAGGCTACCCCAATAAAAACACTTGATCCCCTGGTAATGGCGCTCTGCTGAGCGGTAACCCGTGTCGTCTGACCCTGGAGATTTGGTTTTTAAATTTTTATTTCAGAGGACCGCGACGCATGCTAAATACACACGACCAGCCACTGGACAAATTAGCTCAAAGTGGACGCGGAATACGATTACGCATTGCGGTCAATCTTAACTCAATTGGAAGAAGTCAATATTTGCGGAACATGTGAAATCCATTAAAAGGAACTTATGGTTGCTTACGCTCTAAAATTTTAAATACTACAATTTTCCATTTTGCTATTATAAAATAGTGTTATATAATATATAAACTGTTCGACGGCAGTTGTAATAGTTACAGAACAACTAAAGTAAAATAATATCGAAAAGTGAAATTTATTGCCCCAATAAGAAATAGAAACAAACATAATTATTAACAGAGTAATAGCCAATGTCAGTCGAAGCCCAGTGCGCAATATACAGATTAAGGTGTCCAGGAAACAAGTCCAATATAGAGAAGTATAAGAACTATAAGAGATACAAAGTCGGTTAAACTTTCAAATATGAAATACAATTGTATTTTTGTTTGCATCTCCTAGGGCACTTTTTACGCTCTTTCGAAAAGCAATGCTTAATATTTTTGATCATTGTTTACGTCATCAAAATTTGTGTATTACGTTATGTAAATTATATTTATTTTTAATTTTTTGCTTAAAAGAGCACAAAATATGATTATTTGTTTGCGTGCTTTGAAGCATAATTAAATTTTGTTAAAATGCTCGTCTTCTTTTTAATTTACATTTTTGTTTATTTATTATGAATGACTGTCAAAATAAGTATGAAATAAATAAAAATAAATAAATATATCATAACGGCATATTACCTATTGCTGGGTGTACCACTCTGCTTTGTACGATGAGTAATGATGACATTTTCGTACCGAGTGGGCGTTTAGCATGCGTCATCTCATGGTCGCTCATTGGTTGCGTGGAGAGTACACCACAGGGGTCACCTTTGTGCCAATTAAAATTCATAATAATTTTTGGCGTTGGTCGGGATTGAACCCCATAATAGGTATGAAATTAGTTTCATTTCGTTAAACCCCCATTGTGCATGTGCAATTATAAAGTTTCTGATACACACTTTCACTACTTTCAGAATTATAAATACGTAATAGTTAATTTATTGGATTATCATAAAATATATTGTTTACCGTTTTTGACGGTTTGTGTCCTTTTGAGACCGTTTGTATTTCAACTCATTTCTAGATGGCTAAAGATTCTTCGGATCCAAAATGAAGATTCGGATCCAGAATTAAGATCCGAAAACAAGGTCTAAATCGATATCCAAATATCAGATATTCGAAGGACCGGGTATTCGGTTCTTATTTTTCCGGATCTTAATAGGAATAATCCGTGATATAATATAGTATAATTGATATAAATATACAAAAGTAACAAAGTACTTACAGCAACATGCCTGTTTGAATTTAAAGAGAAACGTTAAAAATGTAGCAGCGATTACCATTGACATAAACAATTAATATTGGGGGTGGGTGATAGAGTGTCAGGCTATTATCTGTACGTCGAGTGTGTATCGACTCGAGTTGAGCTGGAGGCGGGAACATAAGTGGAAGCATCTTAGCGATATATCATGTAACAAAGTGGCGCTCCTTGTTGCTTCCATCGCTTAGTTCCTGCTCAAGACAATAGACTTGCGACGCACAACTTATACAATCAAACAACACTTGTTACCCACACCCAAACAAGACGCAGCCGAGAAATTAACCCCTGATACCAATACGACCCTATCAGATAAATTCCCCCTTCGAAAATCAGAACAGATTAAATCCAAAATTTATTTGACGATGAGCGAGAAAACCGTCTTCAGTAAAAAGAATAGTTCTGACTATGACTATGTATCAACAATATCTACAATGGAAGTTAACGGGATTATTGTGTTCTCGGATATTGGGCCTTATATGTAATAAATAATTTCACTCAGATTCAGATTAACTGGACTGTTTATAATCTGAAATTTTATTCTGTATACGCCATGCGTACTCTGCAAGAGCATAGTCGTATAATAAACAAAAAATCTGATGTGGCCAGCACCTTACCTTCCGTCAATCCTGTGTATTATGTACAAATTCCATACATAAATTTTCTTTGCAAAAGATTCTATATTTCCAGTAAAATTATTTCATAAATAAACTATGTAAATTGCACTTGACACTGACATCTTATTTAGCTTTTCCCATCCGTTAGGGGTAGCTATTCATGATTTTCTTCATTCACTCATTTCATTTTGCGTGTCATCCTTTTCTGTCAAGTCTTCCGCAATACAGTCCTTCCATCTTTTCGTTGTTCTTCCTGTGTTTCTTCTACCTTCTATTCATAAGTTGTTCATTATTCTTCCAATATATTCTCATCTCTCCTCATGATATGTTCAAAACAATGTAATCGTCTCTCTTGTATCTTTCTAGAAGCTTCTATCACTCGAGTCATTTTACATATCCTTTCACTCCTTATTCTATCTTTCCATATCTCCATCAACATTTTCATCTCTGCCTCATTTATTTTGTTTTCATTGATACTGACATTTTCAATTTGAATTATCTGAATATATTAGCAGTTTCCATAGTCAGTATGCTGGCTGATTTATGATATTTAATATCTTTATAATTTTTTGACTATAGCTATTGAATATGAATAAAAAATGTAATCTAAGCGTACAGAAAATATAATATTCTTCAATATTTATAACTTTAATTTTTGTAATCACATAAATCGTGAAAAAATGACATTTAAAGGTATTTTTCTAAGAAAATCTATTTTAAGCTTCAAAGAAAGTGCCAATTCCGGTTATTCGATTTGCACTAAAATCTAATGGACTCTTTCCATTTTAGAACAAAGCAACACACACACAGATATCATAGTGATAATGTTAAAATTAGATTCTATGTTCCTTAAAACGTGCTTATTTACCAAAATCTCGATATGCGATTTTTAGTACGATCCCTACATCTCCTTTAAGATAAAAATTGTTTTACTGTCCAGTCGACTCCCCAAATTATTAACTGGGAATCTATATTGGGTGACCTTTTTAACGTTGGGTTCTACCTCATGAATTTTATGTATATGGACTCTATCTAGAGTATTCCAATTATTCTTAAATGTCGGGGCAAGTTTAAAAGAGATCTAGTTGAATTCTATATCTCAGATGACTTTTTAATTTTAATGTTTTGCTTTGCCGTGATTAACCGTGTACGTAAAGCTTGGTTTTTGTTGCAATTACAATTATTTGTAATTTTATATTTATTACAGACTAAAATATTTAAGAAAAGTTGAGCATATTTTATAATAGTGTTGAATTAATTAATTTTAATAATACACTAGTAGAAATAAAACTAATAATTTAAAGTAGGTAATGATCTCTATGGAATTTAAAAATAAATATGATATTTGAAACCCTAAAATACGAATCACAATAATCATGAAAAATAAATTAATATTTCAAAGCGAATAAAACTTTAAAAAAGTTATTTCATGTTTCTTTACTTATTATGCAAGTGGTTGTATTTAATGTTGATCTTCTCATTTTTATCTTATTAAGAGAAAATGTATTATTATATGCCATTATTCAATCTGCATATGAATCCTATTGCATCTTGTGTTATTGTCAGGCTTTTGTACTCTTTCACTACTACACTTCACTCTTATATTTACTAATTCAATGAAAGAACAAAATAACTAAAAAGCTAAATTAAACACGTCCGGTAATAATAGGTTGACGATGTATAAAGAATATCACTGGTTATCGTGATTTCTAAAAGGCATTTTCTGAAATTAATTGAAGCAACTTTGATGTGTAAAGCATTTTGGCAAAATCAAATCTGGGCCCAAGTTAGCGGAATTTCAGTGGTCCGTGTAAGTTTTTGTTTCGATTGTTAAAAAACAAAGTTTGTTTTGTTACTCCAAGCGTGGCAACCCTTGTTTATCTAGCAACAGGATGGATGCTGTAAATGAGCTTCTTCCAGGTCGTGTGTCATACTGGCGAAACTGACCGAAAACGGACGAAAGCTCTTCGGCTTTTTATTAATGGACTCTTTGACAATCACGTTGAAATGTGAAGTTAATTACATTTTAATGCTTTCATATATGAATAAATTTGTTCGTAAATTGCAGGCTTAGCGCGTTTTGCACGACACGGTAATCTGCAGCGGTTTTTGCAGCTGTAGACGAGCTTATAATGCAGCAAGAAGAATTACACCCTTGTTGGGCTCTATCGATAAAGCTCTTACAACTTCTATTACTCACAACACTTTGCGATTCATTAAAATCATTAATTTTTATTGCCGCTTCGCGAACATTCTTTTCATACCTTCTTTAACTTATTAATTTTTAAACTGGGCTTCGCAATCAATCGCCTAATACTTTCAGATTTTCCCTCCACTTTCAGCTCGTTAAAAATAAATTAATATTTAAACTATTTTGAAATAGATTCAAATTAATTACATGGTATACATACACTTCAGTGTGAAGTTATATTTACAACCAAATTGGAGCCTGCATAATTTTGTCGTGAAGTGGAAATTAAATTGTGTTCATATAATTTACAATTATGTATTTTGACTGTATAGCAATAATACGATTTTGATATTTGTCAACTAATATACAAAATATAATACATTGTTGCCAAAATTACCAGATATTTATTTAATTATCTGTACTTATGATTTAAACCAGTGGTTTCCAAACTTATGTGGCTCACCGCTTCATTTTCAAAAAGATAATTACTTATCCCCCGCCCACAAAGGAAAAATATTACTGTTAATAAAACATCCTAACCATAAAAATTCGTCAAAATATTTATTATGAATTACAAATAACAATTTTAAAATACATACATAGTTCTAATGCTAATGTGAAATATGGATTTGATGCGCTGCTATCAATTTATTAATATTAGGGTCAATTTTTGTTAATAGCATCCGTAAATCATTGCGATTATTTATATGTGATCGATTTCATTTTTAATTAACAAATTTGTAATCACACTAAACCAGCGTTCTAATTTTAAATTTAACTTTTAGTTCTTCATTTCTGTAGTTACTTCTATTACTTCCTCTTATAATTTTGCATCGCAACCATCTAGTTACATTGTTGCATTATCAGTTGTGATTAAACTATTTAAAATGACCAAGTTTTCTGCGAAACGTGTCAAATATAATATTTTACCGGTGTCTCAAATTGTTCAGATATTATCTTCTAACGCCCCCTTAGATTGATTAAACACTCCTGAAATTCTCCAGGAGCTGTCGCTGTCCCCTGGATATTTTCAGCGCCCCCGGGGGCGATACTGCCCATTTCGGGAACCATTGATTTAAACTATTGCAATATATGCAAAAAAAATATATGAGGCTTTTAAAGCTGTTTACACAGGAATCACATTTTTGTGCTATTTAAAAACTGGAAATTTTGACAGCGCTCAGAAACGAATCTGGACGGTACGAATCGCAATTGGTCACCAAACGCGCAAAGCTACGCATTATTAATTAATTGAAACTTTCTCAACAACAATCAGGCAAAAGAGATTAGATTTTTGAAGAATTAATTTAGGTAAAGACGTAACTTCGCTGGTTTTCAAAACTATACTAGATAGAGCATCACAGGAGTTAATTTTGCACTATTTGAAAATTGGAAATAATTATCCAGTTTCAAGTTTGACATCGGTTAAAATCAAAAATTGATTTATGTTTATCACTAATTTATCTGCTTGGCATCTGTTAATTTAAAAAATGAAATATTTCCGCTGTCTTCCAAAATTCGCTATCATTGATTATACTCCCTCTCTGGCGTGTTTTCTATATCCTGGTTAGAGGCATTAGAACCCCAGTATCTCCTTAATCCTAGCACAAGGCTCTGAGCGCTGAAATTAGTCCAATCCGATTTCTAGATCATTGAGCGTCCGAAATCAGCGCTGGCGACGCCATGCGGACGCCCTAGGCGCGTCGCCGACCTGATAAGATTCTCTGGATATTTCTTCCTGACTTAATGTACAGGCATTAAGATAATTCAGCTGGATACGTGCAGGAATTGAGCAGGAAAGGTCAACAGGAACACCAATTAAAATGGAAGTAAAAATCAAATAAATTTGAAGAAGTAATTCAAAGTTAGGTACATCAGTTTACATTGGATGAATTTTAAGAAGGTAGGCATTCGAATTAAAGCGCAATGAGAAATATATAAATACGAATCTACCGCCTTACTTTATACACAGCGAGTTTGAAAAATATTAAGGATATCTTTTATTTAAGTACTTATTGTTATGCAAAAGAATTTTTACATCTATAAAATTACAGGCATGTATTTTGGAGTGTACAATTTTAGTTTCCTTTTAGTGACACTAATAATGTACACTTCAAGAACCGCCCTTAATTTTACGAATTTCGGTAAAATTCATATTGGAATTCTGTGCATCGAATAATATAAAATATATTCTTAAATTTATTTGCAATATTGTCTTAAACATGCTGTATAACTGCAATTGTAACAACTCAACTGACAACTATACATATTGACTTCTATAATCATTTTTTCTCTTACCTATATAAATAATAATAAATTACTTAATCACGAAACATTTTGGACGTAACTGATGTGAGTAACAAAAATCTGATGTGGCCAGCACATAACCTCTCGCCGTATATTTTACCTGGCTGTATGCATAAAGCAAAGAATATTTTTATAAATACAAATAATATATTCATATAAATCTATGACGTATAAACTTCTTTATTATTCAATAATAGCATGTCTCAACATGAAGATATTTTACCATAAATTATGTTACAATAAATTACAAAGTAGAGTTTACCATATATAAATATTAGGCTGGTAACTGCAATTTTCAATTCAAACAACGTTGTTTACTTTCTCTTCATATTCTTCTAGTAAAAACATTAATTTTGGGCGGTCTAAAATGTATATATGGATTGTGCATCTATTCTTACATATCTTCTTTTACATTTTATTTTTTCATACATGTTATATCTAAATAACACTAATTCCCTTTAATAAAGTGACGGATAGATTGCACTCCGATTATTCTTATATCGATGTGTAATTTTGTCAATATTTACAACTTACTTGAGAAGAATTTGATAGCTTTTTCGCAATTCAAAGTTACTCTAGTCTATAGTACTGGTGTACATTGTCCCATAATGTTTGAAACAAATTTAAGTCCTTCAACCTAGACTTGTCATCTCCATAATAGTCACAGATCAAGAACTAAGGGATTCTCCAAGTACATTTTTCTTTCATTACTCATTATTTCTGACACTGACATTTATCTGTCAGTTACAAATAATTTAAATTATCAACTATTTTTCATGGCATTCTTTCGGCTGTCAAATTTATTACAACAGATTATTTTATATATTATACTTCTTTTATCTCTAAATCTATGGAATATATAATAAAATATTTAAATGTATCAGATAGAGAATTTAATTTTCTTTAATATTACCACGAAAAATTTTCAAAAAATAATATTTAGAAGATTTTTTTTCAAGAATCTTCTACTTCCGGTTGTCCAATTGTTACCAAAACCTTTTCAGATCTTCCCATGAATGTCCGATTGGGAAATACGTTGTTAAACAAATTTTAAGTCTTATAGTTTTTGAGTAACCGTCCTTCCAACATCCCACACACACACATACACACACACACAGACATCCACACACACACACACACACACACAGACATCATCGTAAAAATGTTAAAATCGGATTGTAGAGACCTTAAAACGTGCTTATTCAATAAAATCTGGATATGCGATTTTTAGCATGAATGCAATACCTCTCTTAGCGAGAGGTAAAAAAAGGAAATCATTATTTTAATAAAAAAAATTTGATGTGACCAACACAATATCTGCCGCCATTTATTTTTTATTAATTTAAATAAATACCTATTGGGTCTCGTTGTCGCGTGCCTGATGTCTGGGGAACCCGATTCGATCCCGGTCAATGCTAAATATTTAGAATTTTAAATGGTACCAAATTGTCCTCTGTGTTGCACTCTCCATGCCAGCAATGAGGTGACGAGTAATGTTGCTAATTAGTGTAAGGATTAGTACCTTTGATAGGATGATTATTAATTTTCATCGGGCTATATGGAATTTTGAAGCTTTTCATTTTCGGAGTGTATAATTTGCAACTTAACGCTTTGGAGTTTAAATTACAAATGATTAAGATATTTATCTACCGATCAACAGATTAGAATTGACTCTATAGTTGTCTGAGCACGAAAATTGTTATTTAATGTGTTTTAAATAGTGTGATACCGTGTTGGTTATCATTAATATTAGTCTGATTTCACAGGTATCAATACAAGTATCAATAATCTAACTTTTCCATAACTTATGCATGAGTAACTTCTTTTAAGAAAAACAGACTATTTTACGAGCAAACAAATTTAATAAATTATAGGGAACTGAGATATGTCATTTATAAGAGAATTAGTAGAATTTACTTATAAATATTTTTTTTCCTTCTCAATTCAATCTTGAATTAACAATGTTCCAATATTACTTGAAATATCTGGGTATGAATCAATTAACAGATTACTATACGAGTATATCGTTTTTAAACTAAAATGAGTAAATCCCAATTACCTTACTCCTAGCACTATACATATATCTGTTTTTGATTATCTAATAGGCAACCTAGTTAACAGTTTACACTCAAACACAAATTATTTTTTTCCATTCTGATGATTAGTATTTTTGAAAGAATTCCAAACTCAGAATCAAACAGTTTTGGTAAAAATTAATTGAATAAAAAAAAAATCTGTTGAAACCAGTACAATACCTCCCGTCATTTCTATGTATTTTATATAAATTCCACATAGAAAGTTTCTTATATTTTCACTAAAATTATTTCACAGAAATATTGTGTAAATTGTACTTGACACTGGCATCAGTCAATTTATAATATTGCATAATTGAAACTGTTACCATGGTGACGCAGCAAAGATTACAAGATTTATAAAAAATAACTTTTTTTAAATTTTTATCTCTAAATACATGAATATGAAGAAAATATTGCAATCAAATCGAGTAGAGAATAAAATTTTCTTTAAATTGTGTTTATTTTTTTATTTATAATATTTTTTTAATTCTCTTCGCATATTTGTAAACTAGGCTTAGGGGTTCACAAATCATGGTAATTGGCATGATGGTAGCGCTTCCGGTTTAATCGGAAATGACATTAACTTTCATATTTCAAATGAGACACTCTATATATTTTATATATTTGGAATATACGTAAAATTACGGATGGTTGAAGTGAATTTTTATTGAAGAAATAAATTATAAAAACGTAAGAGAAAATTAGGAATAATTAACCTGGTAAGCCATATCTGGTAGGCTGTGAAACAAATTCAACATGTAAGAAAATATGGAATTTTACAAAAATGACTTGCTATTTAAACAATTTACTTAAATATTACTCAATATTATATGAACTGTTTCACGGATTTTCTGATATTATGGCTTATCAAGTTAATTATGTATCATTTTCTCTTACGTTTTTTGTAATTTATTTCTTCAAATTTTTTTTCCGTATATATATATACATAAGAATGAGGAATACGAAAAATTTTGAATTCTTGGAATGTAGTTTTGAAGTTATCGCGGCCGAAACGATCGCCACACACACAAATACATACAAACACACGCATACAGATATCCTAAAAATAATAAATTCGTATTTTAGGGACCCGAAACCGTGCTTATTCATTAAAAACGTACCATCTAAGTTTTTGACAAAAGACAATAACATTTTTACCTAAGGGTGAGGGAAGGTAAAAAATGTAACAAGTATACTCGTAAGTCACCGTAAAGAAGCTTTCAGAACTCATAATGGAATAAAACAATATTTGGGTTTAGTTCTGTATAAATTTTATTACTATTTAATTTTATTATTATTATTTATTATTATTATTTCGCCACTTCGCTGTCGAAATGTCGTTGAAATAATGAAATTTATGCAAAACTAAATCCAAATATTGTTTTATTTCATTATGTTTAAATCACTTTCAGGACATAAAAAATATTAAACTTCAATAAATAATCGTGTTGGTCCTTGTGGTAATCTCTTTACTACACTTTAATCATAAAACTAAAACTTCAATAATTTAAAACTTATTCTAAATATGCTTCTAATTGGTATAGTTAAAGCATCATTGTTTTCAGTATGATTAAATGATAATCAAAAATTCACGCAAGAATTAAAAACTTTAACTTTAATGATAAGAATAATTGATGAAGATGATTATTTAAGTATAAAACATTTAAAATTTATTTAAAACTTAAGAATATAGTTTAACAGTGTCCCTTCGATATAAAATTTTTATGAAAAGAAAGCCTTATTGATCAGCGTTATAAATTTCTTAAAAATGAAACAATAAAACGTATAACCAGTTTGCGGGTTATCTAAATGTAATCTGCGTTATTTTTTCCCATTCATGATACAACATTTTGTCTTTTTCAGTGTCCTTATGCTCGCACTGGCTGCCTGCCAACCGCTATTACATTCTTAAACTAAATTATCATTTGATTCATGTGCAACAAGATAAGATGTTCACAACATATGTTATAAATAATGATAAAATATTGCATTATCATTGTGCAATTTTTCTCTCGTTAAAATTGCGGAATTGTTATTGTTAGATAAATTGTGTTGATTTTTACGAAATGATTTTCACGATTTAAAAATGTTGACATGTTTATTTATTCCATTATTAAACAAACATCGAGTAATGCGTAGATTTTTGTTTTCATTAGGGGCGAATATTTTTTATGGTGTACCAAACAAATATAAATGTTAGTTATTTGATGGGATATTGAAATAATAGGGTTATGCTTTGATATTATTATTTATTTTGCATAACGTTATTGATGAGGACTTAGCTTTATTAGTTATTTTTGCAAATAAATAAATCATTGTATTAATTTATTTATTTATTTAGTAATTTCCATGGAGAGTTTCATTGTTATATCATCATCAATGGCACTATAGCCCTTAGTAAGCCAATAATATTACTCCATGTAGTTATTGAGGCTCTGACAGACGCGTCGATAATTGGATGGTTGATTTCCGGTGTGGTAGACCGAGATTGAAAATCCGAAATTTCGCTAGACTTTCGCCTAATTTCAGGTTGGCATCTTCAGAGGTCTTCCAATGACATATTAATATTTTTTAAAATCTAATTTTAGATTTGTTTAAAGTAATTCCTTTCAACAATAATAAACCATTATTCTTTTCCTCCCTTTCTTACAAGCTTTCAACTAATCTTAATTTGGAATGCTTCTTCAGTCGAAAACCTTCTAGCTTTTACACTGTAATTTTTCCAGAAATAGTCAAAAGTCCTACATTGTCAAATGAGGTGAGTATGGCAGTAATTTTATTTTTTTTCTTCAAAAACTGAAATTTTGAATCTGCCCTATGAGATCTTTTATCCATCCAAGTTGCATACACCAGTCCCGAATAATGCATACATTACTTTTTTCATGATTCGCTATTTGTTCGTTTTTGTTAGTGTTTTCTCAACTTTATGAATTCATACACGACTCTCTTGGCGTATAAGTATGTCGAAATAGAAACTTTTGTCACCATTTTTGGGAAAAATTGGTCTTCGCCACTATTTAATAGTAAATGATTTTTTTTAAATGCAGAAGATCGTGTATGCTTCTACGAGTATTAATAATTGAGGATCCAATTTTGATTTTCTTATTCATAATAATCCTAACATTACCATTGTATTTTTACGGTGTATTACTGAAATACAAGAAGTGAATAATGACTGATTGTTGTTCTGTCTTGTTCATCTCTTCAATGTTATTCCACGTTATGTTTACTTTGACTGCTTCTTTAAGTAAAACAAAAATTCATCGTTCTTTGAATATACAGATCTATCTCTAAAATAATGTATAGACTTTGTCAATATTAGTTTGGCAGGTATTTAATTGAAATTGTATTTGCAATTTGAATACCTAGTGGCGACAACGACAAGGTCCGTGTTGGCCACGTAATCATATTGAAACATTGTGGTCTTGACCGCTATAATTGAGATGGTTATTGGAACGTAAACACTGCTAAATGCCTCTAATATTCCCTTTGAGAGGACCATTATTAAACGAAATTCCCTTACCATTTCACACGAGTTAAATAAATATATAGTTCATATAATTAACACTTATTATACTTTTAAAGGCCGAGCCTACATTTAAAAAACCGTTTCATCGTTCAAAAACTTTTATTAGCAATTTGGTTGTTTCAGATTGAAAGTTTATTTACTTTGAAATAAATAAGCAATGTCATTCGATTTTAATAAATAAATTCGATCGACATATAATTTTTTTTAAATTAAAACCTGGATTTTATGTCCGATATTATTTGTTATAAGGTTAGCTGAAGAAGAAAGATCCATCCGTACACAGACAGAGAAAAGAGACATAATAAAGTAAGTACTTAAATATCTAGGAAGCATAGCAACTTGGAATGGCAACTGAAGAAAAATATTAGTAGCAGAATTGCCCAGACAAAGGCAACCTACACTAATATACAGAAACTATTTACAACAAGGCACAATAATATAGGACTACGAAAAAGGTTTGCAATATGCTTTATACATAGCTAGGGATGCGAAACATGGACCTTGACGAAGAAGGAGAAAAAGTATTTGGAAAGTTTTGTAGTGTGGTTGTAGCGATGGTTGGAGAAGATCGGGCAGAGAGAGAGAGAGAAAGATGGAGAAAGAGAGTTAGGAATAAGGTGTTGAGAGGGTTTGGCGAAGTGAGAAAAATTTTGATTGGACTTATTTTAAGGAGGGATTGTATTCAGAAAATTATTATTTAATGTAATAATAGGGGCTGAAAACTGAAGCTAAAGACATAGGACAAACTATAGTCCATTCTCATCAAAGAGTCACCGCCTCAAAAGAAATGCATGCGACTGGGACGAGTGCCACGTGATATTACTACGGGTTTGACTGAGCTAAGACCAATAAACAAGCACGGTCCGTACAAACCACCCAATCATGTGACAACAGAACTAATCATAACGCGCCAAGCAGCTGAACACGTGCTAATCACGCGCTGATCATTGTTTACATGCGATGACTCTCGATTGGAATGGACTATACTGTTGAGGCAGCATTTCCTCTGAGATCAGTTCAAACATGGAATCCCCAAATGATTATGAATATTTATTTAGTACGTCTTCTTATAAACAAACATTTATTGTGTTTGCAATTAAAAATATAGGGTCGACTAACTGAGTGCATTAAAAGGCAGATTGTAATTCGATCCAACCGTCTTAGTACAGAAGTAACTCATAAGTAATATAGCTTTCTCCATAATCAGAGCTCCAAAAATTTCTTGAGTACTGAGTACTCAAGTATATATACTTTTAAAAATTACTAGTGCAAGTACTGTACTCATGTAGTTAAGTATTTTTGTCAAGGACGAGGACATAATTATTTATGCAACAAGTGTGTAAAATAGTACTTTTTTGGTCAAGTGCGATGTTTTATAGAATGAGATAAAAACACTGTATTACACAGGTGTTGCATACAACTTTTTCCTACTACAGAAGTGTTAGTGCTGTTTCTCATAATGTTGAAGGTACATATATCTTTATTTTAAATCTGGCAGTGCTCTTTCTCATAATGTGTACTATAAAAAATGTAACTTAAACATTCGAAAGAATTTCAGAGACAGATGGATTAGTCTTCTAGAATTGTACATTTAATATTAAAAATTATATTAGGTTAGAACTCATGTCAAAAAATATTAATGTTAATTAGGAAGTACTCAATCTGTTAATAAAAATAGTACACTTGTTTCATTTACAATGTGCATCAATATTTCTTAATAAATTTTACTACTTTCATTATAATTTACTATCTACCTAATTATCTACTTGACAGGTAAATTAACCGAATGTGTACGTTGAGGTTGCCTAGCAACGTCTATTTATTTTTCACGCACTAGTGCTTGAAAAGTGACTCTTTACACACTGTAAAGAGTGCATAAAGTACATACACGGATACACGTTTGTAAGAATTTTTTTATAAAAAATTAGTATATTACAAATTTGTTAAAAAATATTTTTAAGAAAATTATTTAAAAAGCAATCGAAAATGATTATATGAACAAATTTAAAAGGTTGATGGTGAATTTTCAAACATTTTGTATACCAACCTATTAGTACAGTACCTTCCAAGTATGTGAACATATATGAAAATTGTTGTGATACTATTCTCTGAAACACACATTTAATAATTTAGCTAGATGTTAATTTTATTTGGGAAAATATGTGGCGGAGGAATGTTGTTAAGCATCGATAACGCCAGCACCCCATGTGTTTCATTTATGTTGTAGTGCTATGCTAGCACTGCAGCAAATTAGTATCTTAATGCCGGCGTCTTGCAGACGTCGTAGGATGTTCTCGTAATCGCAATATTGAGCAACAGAAGCATATGCTCATTTATGCAGGACAATATCTACGCGGAAATGGCAAATCGAAATGGCTATAAAGGCACTATTTGCAGCCCATTCGCCTGCACTGGATAGAGAGGTCACATCTTGGCTTACAGTGTCACAAGCCTTCCAATTTACCGAACCCATGTAATAAACCCGCGTTAATGACGCATTACATTATAATGAGAGACCCGCGCTTCTATATTACAACCATTATGGTTAAGAAATTATAAATACGGGATTCAATTTGCCTTATGAGAACTATAACATTGCACTTACATTTCACTTAAGATGTATTACTATTTTATTACGTCATTACCCTACCATCATTTCGAATATTAAACTGGTGCAAATGTTGCTAAAACTTGGTTGAATTACCGAATTAAAACATCGTATTATTTATTTGATTTAGAAATTTGAAGGTTTGTAAATAATATATATATATATATATATATATATATATATCCGATTTTAATATTTAACAATTTAATGAATTTAAGATATTAGTAGTGTTCGTTATAAACTAAAATTAATTTTCTAAAATTTCATTTCGAGGATTTTAAGTTTTACACCGTATTTATAATATCATGAACACGGCGAAGAGCCTTCGAAAGAACCCGAAGAAATGTAGATAAATTAATAAATTATTTGTATTTTTCAATATAATAGAAACTGCCTAGGATTTTATTTTTGGCATATTTCCTCCCTAGAAGAAAACTAGTATGATTATGACATTTTATTGGGTGTTGTACTAAAAAAAATGAGTCTAAATAAATCTGGTATGCTAATTTAGATTTCTTTGTTAAACAAGTTCCTCGTTAAAACAATTTATTATGATACCTACTGATTCCTACATGTAATAACTATTTATGTGTTTAGTTGAAAAATTATAGTGTTTTTCACAAAAGACGTCATTTGCGAAACACACAAGTTTGCAACAAATCAGATACCTACAATATTTTTACCTACCGTCACCTTTAGGTAAGAAAGGTATTGTCTTTGTTAAAAAATTCAATAAAATAAAATATAAAATTACTGGGTTTGCCAATCTGCTTTGTCCGCAGCTATCGGTAATGATGAAATATTTGTATAGTGCGGGCGCTTACCAGGCATCACCTCACGGGTACTCATTGCTGGCGTGGAGAGTGCACCACAGGGATCAAATTTGTGCCATTAATATTCGAAGTAATTTTTGGCGTCGGTCGGGATCGAACCCGGGTCCCCGATTCGCGACCAAACACTCAGGCACACAGCCACGAGACCCCAAAATTTAAAGATGAGTTTTTTAGTGAACAATCATGTTTTAGGATCCCTATAATTCGATTTTACCATTTTTACGATGATGTCTATGTATGTATGAGTGACTATATGTCTGTATGTGTGGGACGAAAGTTTCGGATCGCATATCTTCAATAACACGATTCCAAAAATTATAACTTTTTCGTATTCCTCAAATTTACATCCAGAAGAACATGTGATTAGATTTTGGTTATAATTGGTCAACCGGAATTACCCTTATTTAAAGATTTTACAGTTAAATATGATTTATTGACATTTAACGTTATTAAAACTTAAAGAATATATTATTCTTTATACGATTTGATTGCATTTTATACTTCATATTCAATAGATATAGAGTTAAAGAATAATAAAGATATTAAATTTCATAAATCAGCCGCTATGCTAACCATGGAAACTATTAATATATTCAGTAAATTCAAATTGACAGACGTCAGTATCTATGAAAGGTAAATGAATGTGGCAGAGATGAGCATGCTGAAGTAGATGTTGGAGAAGACACGAAAAGATACGGTAAGGAAATAACTCTAGTGTTACAAGTTTCTAGAAAGATACAAGAGAGACGATTACATTGGTTTGAACATGTCATGAGGAGAGATGAATAATATATTGGAAGAAGAATGGATAGCTTAGTAATAGAAGGTTGAAGAAACAGAGGAAGACCAAAGATAAGGTGGAAGGACTATATTGCGGAAGACTTGAGAGAAAAGGAACTGAATGAGAACGACACGCAAAACAGAAATGAGTGGAAGAAAATAAAAAATAGCGAGCCCTAACAAATGGGAAACGCTAGAGAAGATGTCAGTGTCAAGTGGAATTTGCATCGCTTGTTTATGAAATAATTTTACTAGATATTTAGAATCTTTTGCAAGAAAATTTTTGTATGGAATTTATACATAATACACAGGATTGACGGAATGTATTGTGCTGGCCACATCAGTTTTTTTTCTAATTACGTTTACGATTTAACAAGAAAAAAATCAGATTACATGTTACCTGTCATATTTTCGCATTAATGTATTCAGAATGAACAGACAAAAAGTTGATGTTATGGAACGAAATTAGAAAAATAATAATCGTAAGCCTACTTTAGGTTGAGAGATTTTATAAGGCTCGATATTTCCGTCGGCTGGATGCTGGATAAACTATTTTCTCGACAAAAAAAATTCTTATGCTGCTTATATTGTTTCCATTTAAAAGTAGGTTTGAACATATCTACATCTAACATCATTCTGAAAAGCTCTGAATTTATTTTTAATAAAACATGTGGAACTTATTATCATCATACAGAATGACATTCTCTTTAACTTCATACGTGTGCGTCGTCTTGAGATTCCCATGGAGATAAAAACTACTTAGCCCGATAAAAAGCTGTCAGTGTTAGACAAGTGAACACAGCAGATATGAAAACAGACGATGTAATATTTGAACACAAGGAAACACCCGAGAAGGAAAGGAGAAACAGATAGAACGAAGCGAACAAGGAAAATTTTACCAGAAGTGCTGCTTATCGCCTACGAAAGAATGAGCGCTACATTTTTATTTATGTTATTAGGAGGAAAGTGAAATTTTATAGGGGAGGAAGATTATTAGAACATGGAAGAAAAATAGAATTTTAGAAAAAGCGAAAATGATGGACGGTCATTAAATTGTTGATAGTCCAAATTAATATTTTAAGCTGAGCATTTTAACTGATTAGAAATCGTATCTGAAAGCAATGAAAATACTGATAGAATATCAGTTTTGCATTAATAAAAAATACTGCATTCATTTCGAATCAAGTATCTGAATTTTCTGTCTCAAATAAATTTCTTTGTGCAATTTTGCAATACCAGAACTTCAGTTACCTTAATATGCAGCATTTGTAATACTATACAGGGTGATTGGTGAGGAAACGGCCATATTCGAGGAACGTGTTCAGGAGATCAAAATAAACAAAAAAAGTCATATAAACATGTGCCCGATTCTTAACCGTTACTGAGATATTAATTATTAATAGTAAGCGATTAACCGCGGAAAATAATAGTTCACATTTGTTTTTGTGGTTGTCACGTTCAGCTGTTATTGTTCGAAATAATATTTAGCATTTGTTTTTTGTGGCTGTCACATCCAGCTGTTATTGTTAGTTAGTTAGTACTACATATTCTACATTGAATTGTTTTTCCTTCACTTGTATAGCATAGCACATTATAATAAATGATTTGTTTCGTCATTGAGGTGCTGATTTTATTATATATTTTTAAGTGATATCTCCGTAACGGTTAAGAATCGGACACATGTTTATATGACTTTTTTTGTTTATTTTGATATCCTGAACACGTTCCTCGAGTATGGCCGTTTCCTCACCAATCACCCTGTATATATGGAGAGATTTTTCTGAGAGTGTTTCAATGGTTAAAAGAAAACATGCTGAAATGTTACCAAACAATTTATAATTTAAGTTTTTTTTTAGTTTGACTTTGGTTCTATCGTATCTAAATATTTTTATTCACAATCATTATAGTAATATGTCGATTCCTAACCTTTTAGAGGTTTACAAACTGCAATGACAATCTCTTGGGTGGGAATGAATGATCACGCTTCCACCCTATGAGTTGGAAATGTTTATTTAGGGTTACCTAGTAACATTGGCTTTTGTTTTATCTTATTTATCATTATAGTTATATGTCGATTTCTAACCTTTTAGAGGTTTCTAACCGTAATGATAATCTCTTGGGTGGTAATGAATTATCACGCTTCCACCCAATATTTATGTAGGTTTACCTAGCAATATTGTTATAATTCTCTATAATAAAGTAGACTAAACAAATTTTGATAGAACTGTCAAAAAATATTAATAAAATTAAAGGTTATAACACAATCAATTATTTTGAAAATTATTGATTTAAAAAAAGGACGATTGTCAAAAAAATAGCATACATATCTCGGTGGGAGTTTCATTAAAACCTCGTGCTAAATCTCACATATAATAAAATAGTATACACAAGCCCTTGGCTGCAATGAAACATTTCCCACCTCGGATGTAATATACTATTACCTAATTTTTTTCATACTTAGGATTTATATTAGTATTTTCTACTCTGTATAATTTGTATTTATTGTTGGTATATTATGTATTTGGATTTAGGATATATTTTCTTTTTCCTGTATTTAAAATTTTTGTATATTGCTTACTTAATTTTACTCTGTTATTGTAAATCACTTCCTACAGAATAATAATTAAACTAAATAAATATATGTCAGGAACCAATTCGTTTCGAATGCTATTGTATCTTTTAAACTGATGATGACTTGAAGAAGCGCGCCGCATTTATTGGTGGATTTATTTTTGCAAAAAGAAAATTCCATTGTGAGGATTATGAGTAAAATTATTCCTGTCTTGCTTGTGTAGCAAAATCACAATTAAAATTAATCAAAAGTTCATCGAATGAAATTCAAATAAATCTGACAAGATTAAGGATTTTCATGAGAATCCGATTAAAATTTCAACTTATTAAATGATAATTTAAATAATTCCATGAAAATCAAATTGACAGCAAGATTGTTGGAGGGTAACCCAGTTTGCAGGCGAGAATTTAGATTTAGGATTTGGCATGAAAATGGGAAACAATTTCAGTCGATTAAAAGTTATTTAATTAGGTCGGTGAGCTTAAGGGCACGTTCACGTTCATGTTCACGTTCACGTCGTGACAACTTTTCACTTCTCGTGTTTGTCCTGGCCTGAGTTATAATCTGCTCACACGCATCACGGAGGAGTACAATTGCATCATCCCGTGGATTTGGACCTCATTACCAGCCCAGACAATGCCTTTCTAACTCGATTTTAAACCGAGAGCAGGCT
Source organism: Harpalus rufipes (assembly GCA_951394225.1). NCBI lineage: Eukaryota > Metazoa > Arthropoda > Insecta > Coleoptera > Carabidae > Harpalus > Harpalus rufipes. Next base: position 38,797,816 of record OX596280.1, on the reverse strand, counting down.
TATTCTACATGTACACACGGTAAACTTTACTCCAAACACATAACAACAAAACTAGGGATGAACAAGATATAATCTGTAAATAAATAAATAAATCACTGTTTTTTATCTATTTCTATTTTTAATAAACACATAGAATAGATGTACAAGATATAATCTGTAAATAAATAAATAAATCACTGTTTTTTATCTATTTCTATTTTTAATAAACACATAGAATTGATGTCACACACAAAAGCAAGATAGAGCATCTCGGTACAAACAAACCCCCTCCCGTTGTCTTGGCCACTTAACATTCAGGGTTATAACCTAGCGTTCTATTTCAAATTATTGGACTGCCTTAAAAATGTATATAAACCCAGAAGATGTACCTGACGCAATTTTATTAATATTCAGCCATTTTTACCTCGCGGTAAGAGAGGTATTGGACTCATGCTAAAAATCTCATATCCAGATTTTAGTGAATAAGCACGTTTTAAGGTCCCTAGAATCCGATTATAACATTTTTACGATGTCTGTCTGTGTGTGTGTGTGTGTGTGTGTGTGTGTGTGTGTGTGTGTGGATGTGTTTGTGTGTTAGGTTGTTGGAGGTACGATTTCTCAAATTCTATAAGACTAAAGACCTGTGTAACTACGGATTCTTCAATCTAACAGTAATGGGAAGAGTTGAATAGGTTCTGGTAGCAATTTGACAACCGGAAGTAGTAGTTTCTAGGAAAAAAATTCTAATTATATTAAATCTCGTATAGGTTTGGAGATATAGGATATAATAATCTGGAATAATCTGTTGTAATAAATCCCGTTGCCCAAAAAACAGTTGAGATATGTTAATATTACATAATATCCTTAAGAATGAATTTGAAGAATTTTGAACATATAAGAATAGTAGGACAAAATTTCTCATGGAACGACAGAATAGATACAATTTCAATTATTTGTGTGTACAAGAAATGTTAAATTCGTTATTTATATGGCGCGTGCAGTCATGTAACTTGATTGGCCTTGGCAATCAGGGCAAGCAGATATGAGTATCCGTGTCAGAATGACGGCTAGTAGTTATTTACATAGATGCCGCAATTGTCATATGTCATGTCATAATTTTTCATTCAAAATTTCAAAATATTCTCATGTTTATATGTCATCCATAATATCGAATATACTTGTCGAGGAAAATAATCCACATAGATTTGAATAATCATAATATTTAAATGAAAACTTATGATACTTGACACCTATGTGCATTACTAGCTGTCATTCTGACACGGGCCCCCATATCTGCTTGCCAAGGCCAACAAAGTCACATAACTGCTCACGCCCTATGCAACATAAAATGAAAATGGCAAGAGGTATTGTGCTGGCCACAACAGATTTTTTCCCTTCAAAAATTGATGGTAATGTGATTGTACCCAAGAAATTAAAAGACGACTGGGACGTGGAAGAAATGCCATGACCAATATGACAGATTTCAAGAAAAGACGTCATGTTTAGGATGGTCGATGATAGATGAGAAAGAGATCGTCTAAAAATTCGGGGATTATAGATAACATCAAAGAAGATACAGCGAGATTGACCATATATGGATGAAGAAGGAGGAACACTACTAACGAAGTAGGTTTGCCACCTCATCACCAAAATCGTGTCTACAAAGTTGACATTTGTTAGATGTCTGTTTGTATCGTGGTTCGTATCTAAGGTGAGGAATGTTAGCGGCACATAACTGTTATTTGTATTAGGATATAGAATTGAATCATCGAATTTTGATTATTTTCCCCTTTTAAGAGTATTGGTTAGTTATGATTTTCTTTTCGGATTGTAAGCATTGTTTTTGTTATAATTATTTACTATAGTAGATTTAGCCTTGATTTATGTGCACATAGGTCCTCATTAAACAAGGATATTTAACTTCCCACTTTAATTCAAGACTATTATGTAGTAGATTGTAGAGTACATTAAATCGGTATTGCATATGTAGTAAAAATTACGGCTTACTTATCGCAATACTTTTGGACATTTTTACATTCTTTTAGGCCGATTTTATCACCTTCATTTAAAGTAACAGTTTATTAACCATTAGTTAAGAATTAAATTATAGGTTAGAAGCGATGCGAACAACAGTTTTAACTTCCAGTTAGCTCTAACTAAAGATGGTAAGAACAATTTTACAACATTACCGTTGATTAGTACTAACTGTTACTTTAAATAGAGGTGGTATGAGCAAGCCTTACAAGTGTTATGTTCAAATGTTTTAAAGTTGCTTTAGTTATAATTTTTTATTTTGCCTAACATTCGTTTTAAAATATCCCAAATATGCTTATTTAGAATAAGATCGGGTAACTAACTGCTGACCAGTCTGAATTTTAAAATATATCTGAATGAGGGTCTAACCTATTAAAATTCATGTTCCATTTAAAGCCATGGCTTCCAATTAACTCCTTTATCCTCCCAGCACAAATGGAAAGCTCCTTGTTCAAACAATTTTTCTTCCGTCCATAAACAATTACAGCAACAAAATGTTGGTTTTGCTCCATCTGCTGACAGAGAACGGAGTAATAACCGTTAGAGAAACAATACGAGCATATTAGCGCGAGTTCCTTGGGGAGCGCATGTAGGAAGGCTCTGCAGCGACGCCTACGTCTTATCTGGCAGGCGTCGTGGCGCTCTAACCCCCAACTGTTATGTTGTCCCTCTGGGCGACGGCAATGTGATGCTTATTTCAGCCACCAGACGGAGAGATGAACTTACAGCAGGAATATTTGCTATTACACTAAGAAGAAGTTATAACAAAGATATCTAAATAATAATTCACTAAGTATTCTATTTAACCAAAAAATAAATAAATATGTATATATATATATATATATATATATATATATATATATATATATATATATATATATATATATGTAAGAGTGAATTGAAAAATTCGCTGCTTAACAAAGAAAGAGTTTATTAATATATTTTTTTGCAATCGGGTTTTTTATAATGTTTACCGATAAGATTTCCTAGGCAGTAGGTGTTATTTACAATTTACTAATCGGTAAAGTAAGGTTCACAATCCAAAATTAATATTGAAAATCTCGTTTTCCTCCAAAATCTCAATTGGTAAAAAGCACTTACTGCCCTTAATACATATATAAATATTTTTTTGTTATTTTTCAACATAGGTAGTCCCTTTTTGCGACTCTATATACACTTGGACCATCGATCCTGTAATGCTATATTCCAAGTCTGATAAAATGCTTCGTCCTGTTCTACAAAACCTCTGTTATGGTTGTAACAAGTTCTTTCCTGATTTTCAGAAATAGATGGGTGTCTAATTTGACAAACAGGAAGAACGAAGTAGCAATTCAAAATTGCACCGATGAATTTTAGTCACCGCAACTGTTGATGTATGTGTAATAGTCCAGCGTAGGGACTATTACGTATTTGTTCTTAGGAAATTTCCGGTAAATGTGTAAATTTGTGTTTTCTTTAGTTTGAAGTATTTATGGGACAGGGTAAAATTATGTTTCTGGACGAATGTTACAAAAAGTCTCCAGGGTAGAGCTTTTGTGCAGAGCTGTTGAGTTCTAAGAAATATTTGTCCGCTACTTGGTGTCCCAGTGAACACTAATAAGCTTTCTTAATAAGTGTCTTAACACTGGAAACTGCCTCTAGTTTTCTATATGAGATGAGCCAAAATTAAGGGTTTGAGAGTTACTGGTTTCTACTCTTACAGAGTATAAAGTCAGAATTTTGACTCTGACTCCTCCTTGGTTGTTTCGCTTGTTTTGAAGCTCTTGTTGTTTTCTTGTTTATGACTGTGTGTCTTAGACTGAGCTTGGTTATTTCTGTGTGAAATAACCGGTTAAATTGTACTGTGGGTTTAGAGTTTATATAGATGAAATTGATCGCGTTGTAGTTTCATTCGGTTTATATAATTTTATTTGTTCGCGGAGAATTATTAAAGTTTATATAGTTTTGTTATTGTTGGAAATACGTGTTTGTACTATCTCATAGCCATTTCCAGCGTGTGTCTTGTCTTAGTTACCCGTGGTATAACGCGTGAGTATCAATTGAATATCTTAGTGATACTACCTAAATTTTGATTGATTAATTTGTTTAACCCGTTTTACCCGTGTCCTATCCAAGGACTTTTAAAATACGGATAGTGGTGGCAGCGATTCCGTTACCTTTGACTTTAATAGTTTTGTATTAATGAAATTAGTGTTTTACTCTCGGGTCAAATAAATGTTCACATTGACCAGGACTAAGCATTGTTAAACGCTACCCCTCTCGGTCACATATTTTTGTTGTCACTACCGTACCTGTTACAACTTTTGGTGGTGCAGTGGTGGGATGCATAAATACAGTTTGTAATTGTGTTACAACATTTGGTAGTTATCGGTGTGATATAAAAATATTGCTAATGTTAGTGTTATATATGCGTTGGAGTGTTATCCTGATGGAACAGCATACTTTTCGCCTGCATTCCATTTCGTTTTCTTCTTATTTCTTGTCGAAGTTGATGTACCAAGTTCGAGTAGGTATAGTCATGCAATAATTTGATTCTTAGCGAGATAATCTACCATCAATATTTTCTTCGCGTCATAAAAAAAGAAGTCACGCCAGTGTACAACACCACCATTGTTTTTTTGGGAAGTGGCGAACTTCCACTGTCTCGACAGTTGTTTGAGTCAGACTAATAATGGTGAACCCGTGTCTTATCGGTAGTAATAATTCTTTCCATAAAAACATAATTTTTGTGCAGGTATTTGATTACTTACAACTTCACAAATTAGCGAATTGAACGTAATACTTCACAGACACTAATGACAGTTTACATAACCCCATAAAAATAATGATGCATCTAATGTTCCTCTTCCTGTGTTAGGCTGCTAACATTCCAATCCATCCCCACATGGTGCGACAAAGAAATAAAGCATATTCACCTACCTAACAATGGGTAAAGAGCCGCGGTGATATATTTATTTATTCATTATTACTTGCATAAAATCCTGTCCAGTTTACACCGTGAAATCCCGTGCAGTAAGTGGAGCATAAAGAAGGTGTAATATACGTGAATTACCTGCACAAACGCAGGTTTGTATGACAGTTTACGAGGCTCGTAAGCAACGTGTGGAGATGAGATGTAAAACCGCTATTACAACTAGAAAATATCATCTGGTTTTATGGTGCAGACTGCAAATTGCCTGATGTGCATAAAGTTACTGCTCAAAAATTGATAAGAGTTAAATACTTAGAAAAATGGAATAATATATATATATATATATATATATATATATATATATATATATATATATAATACATGTGACTGTTCAAAAAAGCAAGCAAGCCCAAACTGATAATAGTCCGAGCGATTTACATTTTCAACAAACAAATTATAAAACTTACGTAAATGGTGAGAATTTTCTACATATTTCGTTCGACTAGTTTAAAATATAGATTTTAAACTTACAAAAATTAATATAATTCACGTATTGGGGCATTTAGTACTGAGTTATAACGCCTTTATTAGTAATAACAGCCTTAATTCAATTAAGAATTGTATACACAAGCCTTGCACATTTTTCTGTTAAGAGTATATGTCTTGCAAAGAATTTAATGTAGAATGTGAAGAGTCTCAGTAGTAGGTGAATCTGGACTAAGAGACCTTTTAAACGCCGGTCGAACTGTTATCACTCGTCATTTGGTTTACAGTTTTTGTTAGTTTTATATCCACATTTAAAGTAGTCGAAATTTTTTTGCATTAATTTCTCATCATTTGTAATTTGTGGAATAAGTAAGTCGGCCGAACTCTTATAAGCCTGGTGTCGTAGAGATGTAACATGTTACTTGTTTTATGCAATTTCCTATTCTTTTGTTATATGGACGATCTTCAGAATTGAAAATTTCAAACAAAATTGTTCTTACATTTTTATTATGTTTTGCTTCGTCACAATTTTTAAATATCTTTTTAATTAGTAGCAATGGATTTACGATACAATGTTTAATGGTATATTATACATCAAGGTTATCATCATTATTAGACGGTAGAAAAGATTATAATCCTGAAGAAACCGATGGATATAATCCCCAAGAACAATAATATTCTACATAACCCTGGCGTATTTTTTTCTTATTTCTGGCATGTAATTGTATATAATTATTTTATTAAATGTATACCACCGTATTATCATTTTCGTCTTAGGTACAAAAAATATAAAAAAGGAGACTGTCAAATCAATCTTAGTTAGCTAGTACATTTCTTAGTTTGTTATTATACCATGCCCTTTTAAAGAAATCTCCGTGAGTAACCCAGCTACTCTTCATTGTGTCAAAGTTAAATTATTGGACACAGGCAGGCACTCTGAAAAATGGAAATGAGACGCCGGTGGAATAGCGGTAGCGCTATCGTTTCACGCTCCAAGGATATCGGGTTCAAATTCAGAATAAGGTATGGCTGTTGTTTGCGTCTTTCACAAGTTCATCTTCATTATCATCGATGAAAAAATGCAAGGATATAAATCGTTTCAATTACAACTGCCTCATCCCAATCATATCACTATCGCTCGGACACATACGTGTAATAATCAGGCGTGTGGAGTAGGAGACGAAATTGGGACTCGGGTAATATTTAATGAAGGCGAAGCCGGAGTTAGAGTCGGCATTAATTCATCCGACTTACTTTCTTTACTACTAAATGCATAAATTATACATTTATTTTTGTTTTTAATATCGTAATGAAACAACAAATAATTTTAAAAATAAGATTCGCGAAAGTGAAAGCTATTGGTTTATTCATAATATATAAATATATTAAATAACAATTATATGCTATACAACAGTGTTTTTAAACCGCTGTGTTAGTACATACCAGGGTCTCAATACTCAAAAGTAAGGGTGTGGCTTAATTTGTTGTTAGTCCAAAATAAGTTACGAAAAATATAATCGAAAAAATTTAACTTTTGCCGATAAAAAATATATGAATACGTTCACAAATTATATGAACCATTAGCTACTAACTAAAAATAATAGATACAGGTCTAATTTTTTCTTGTCAAGGATGTCGGTTTGGGTGTCACACATATTCTTAATAACGTACAAGTGTGTCATGTTATTAAAAAGATTGGAAATCTCTGTTATAGGAGATAAGCATGATTTAGAATTAGTAGAATTGGAATCGGAGACAGGAGTCGAAGTGCAGTATTAGACAATTTATCTATAACCGTTGCATTTCTTAATTTTAGTTGACGGAGAACAGATAATAAAGTATCGAAACGGTAGAGATACTTCCTTAGGTTGTATTTAAGTAGTAAAAGATATTCCATTTTTTAGCCAATGCTTTGAGGTACAGATCCTATTTGTTCTTTCTAAGAATTGTATAGAAATCTGCAGGTCCTTTGAATATGAAATTCGTTTTGAGAGTTTCTCATGAAATAGAGGAATCGCATTGTAATTTACGAGAAGAAACAAGAAATCGTTAGTTTCCCCGCCAGTAAATAAGTGGCAATTGAAGTAGTGGGCGTCGTTATTTGCCTTGCATGGAATAAATTCCCCGTGCTATAATTGCCGTGTAGGGTGGAGACATCGGGCTGCAGTTTACAGCACGGCACAGCCCTCGACCGACGTCTGAAAGTGGAAGAGAAGACGCGGGTTATGAATTATTGAAATGGCGTGGTTTTAATGCCGCTTGCATAAAAATGTGCATTTTCTTCATGTAATCTTTCGGTGGAGCAGCGCGCCTTGATGGATGGTGTTTTTCGAAAGTGGGTCGTACTATATGGGCCGTAGATGCAAAATACCTCTGGGATGCCATGCCGCCACGCATCGTTGCTTTTACTGTCCCTACGAACGCTTCTCGTTTCAATTTCAGACTCCAATTTCGAATACCAACTACCTTTAAGTATTCTAATTATAATCAAATTCATAACGAATGACTACCACCTCTTTTAAAATAATTACTTCAACAAGGAGTCTCAATCAATAAAATATTTAACAATGTTACTTTGTATAATAAATTTTCAATTATTTTATTTTATTATTTTAATGAAATTCCCTAACCCGGGCTTGGTGTGTTATGTGACCGGTTAATTGTACTAACGGACCTGAGTCAAATCTAATCGAAGTCAAAGTTGATAATTGTTTCCAATTTTATAAAACCAAGAGAAACCCCTATTGTTCTCTTAACACAATTTGAGAAGCCGTGAGGTGACGCCTGATAAACGCCCTCAACAGTATTGAGATATTGTTATTAGCGAAACCTGCGAATAGAAGCAGATTGACACACTCAGAAATAGGTAATTGTCTTTGATAATTATATTTTATTAAGCATGCATAATTGGTTTCAACAATCCACCGAGGTAGCGTAGTTGTTGCATTGCTATTTCCTATACAAGGTATTGACCATGACATCTGAACATAGGACTTTAACATGTAAAATTATACTTTCGTAATATCCTGCTTCCCTAATTATTTTAGGTAACAATGCTTCAAATAAAAGTTGTAATGCTTAAAATTATGTATCTGAATCAATAGGCAAAATAAATTTTACGTGTTTTATAACGGCATAAATTAGGTATGCAAATAATCCCCTCAAAAATAGCGATAGCCATGGTTATATACATACCATATATACTAAAGTTACCGTATTCAAATTATGGTAGGGTAGCGATGTTTGTGTACGGGTACAGCTTACACCTTGCTCTTTAATACATCTTTGTGCATGTCTCTCTTTATTTTGTTACTTTTGGCAAATTTCTTTAGTTAAAGAAGTGTTGAATTGGGCCTACTGCCTGTCATTTGTACGATTATTAAATATAATAAATTAATAAAGGGCCCACTTCAGAAAATCATATAAATGTGACATTTTTTGACTGTTTATTTGATTTTATTTGGTGAAAATACAACACCGAAGCAATCTTTGTTTTATAAATAATTGACTCAAAGTGGAGTAACCTCAATCGAAAAATGAGTGCACTACTACAGTTTACAGTTTTTATAAATTATTTATTATTCCTTTTAAGTTATTTTCAATTTGTGATTTATTCATCTTTAATGAAATTAATATAAAAATATAGTGTTTTTCGTGTTTACAGTCATTTCTAGCATTAATAATTTAGTTACCGTTTGAATTGCTACGTTAGTATAATATTCATGCTTTCTTTTTCCTGTGGATTGTATCGAAAGCTTGTATAATCTCGACAACGTATTCGCTGTGTTGTGCTGGGCGGTAATTTTCCGAAGCACCGGATATTAGTAGTTTGATTGATCTGTCTGGAATTATCCCGTTGATATTTATTTCACTCTTGATACTTTAAACCCTCTATATTTCATATTTAATTCGACCGTAAACCCTGTGTAAACGAAAGCAACGATCTGGTTTTATTTTTACTGTTATTAATGTCTGTACGAATAATTATTACTGGCAATTTAAACACAAATTAGAGTTTTGTTCCTCTCTTGTTATTTTTCACATGCAGATTAAATGAGTTTGCTTATGACAGTTTTAATAAATTTAATCCGCTGGAAGCATGGAAATATTAAATTCACCCTAATGATTCGATTAGTTAATTCCAGGATCGGATACAATAATTAATTGAATGGCATCATTTAATATTTCGTTTTATGCACCACAGAGCTTTTTACAAATGCTCAAACTTATATATCATATAATGTTTAAATTTCTGTTAGTTTTTAAGCACTCTCATAATGAGTATATTCAAAGCAATCTTTTTTAAAAAATATGTATTGCATATGTATTGAATTTTACCTGAGTGTATGTTGTAATGACTAAAGTTGCATATACAATCACACAATACACAAAGTTTTTTATATAAAGTGTTTTTTGATTAACCATGTTTGAAACTTGTTTCAGTGTTTTGCATATAGGACAACACATTTGAGCCTAATCAGACATCTTCGAACGAATTATTGTGTATTGTGTCATTTTTAACTATTCATTGTGCGTTGAGTATGTGTGTGTGTGTGTGTATGTGTGTGTGCGTGTGTGTGTGACCGCGGTTTCGGTCGCGATATCTCCAATACTAGAATTCCAAAAATTACAATTCTTGCGTATTCCTCTTCCTTACAACCATATGCACACTTGATTAGATTTTGGTTATAATTAGTCAACCGGAAGTATCCTCATTTGAAGATTTTAACAGTTTTTCTTGAAAAAGTAAGTTAAATATTATTATAAATTAATGAATATATTAGTATACGATTTGATTGCATTTTATATTTCATATTCAACAGATATACAGTTAAAGAATTATAAAGATATTAAATTTCATAAATCAGCCAGCTATGTTAACTTTAACCATGGAAACTGCTAATATATTCAGATAATTCAAATTGACATATGTCAGTATCAATAAAAATAAATGAATGAAAGAGTAAGGGAAATAACTCTAGTGTTAGAAGTTTCTAGAAAGACATAAGAGAGATGATTACATTGGTTTGAATATGTCATGAGGAGAGATAAATATATTAGAAGAATGAATAGCTTAGTAATAGAAGGTCGAAGAAACGTAGGAAGACCAAATATATAATGAAATGACTGTATTGCGGAAGACTTGAGAGAAAAGGAACTGAATGAGGACGACACGCAAAATAAAAATGAGTGGAAGAAGAAAATAAAAAAATAGCGTCTCCCTAACGAATGGGAAAAACTAAAAAAAGAAGAAGATGTCAGTGTCAAGTGCAATTTGCATAGTTTGTTTATGAAATAATTTTACTGGAAATACAGGATCTTTTGCAAGAAAATTTACGTATAGGGCGCGTGCCGTGACGTGCCTTTGTTGAATTTGGCAAGTAGATATGGGGACCCGTGTCAAAATACAGCTATTAATTACGTCCATAACTGACAAATGTCATAATTTTTCATTCAAAATTTCATGATTTTCTTATTTCATGTGGTTTATTTGTTATCAGGAGTGTGGAATTTAGTTGCCGAGAAAAAGAATCATAAAATATGACATTTGTCAGTTATGGACATAATTAATAGCTGTTATTCTGATACGAGCTCACATATCTGCTTGCCAAGGTCAGAAAGTCACGTAACTGCTCGTGCCCTATACTTAAATTTTCTTGCAAAAAAAATCCTATATTTCCAGTAAAATTATTTTATAAACAAACTATGAAATATTATTTACACATTTAATTAAGAAAATTCTAACTGAAAAGAAAATGAATGTGGTAGAGATGAGGATGTTGAGATAGATGTTGGGGAAGACATGGAAAGATACGGTAAGGAATGGAATGAATGAATAAGGGAAATTACTCGAGTATTAGAAGTACCTAGAAAGATACAAGAGAGACGATTACAATGGTTTAAACATGTCATGAGGAGAGATAAAGAATATATTGGAAGAATGAATAGCTTAGTAATAGAAAGTGCAAGAAACAGAGGAAGACCAAAGATAAGATGGAAGGACTGTATTACGGAAGACTCGAGAGAAAAGCAACCGAACGAGGACAACCCGCAAAACAAATCAATGAAAAAGAAAAAAATAGCGACCCCTAACGAATGGAAAAAGCTGAAGAAGAAAAGATGTCAGTGTCAAGTGCCATTTGCATAGTTTGTTTATGAAATAATTTTACTGGAAATTTAGATTGTTTTGCAAGAAAATTTACGTATGGTATTTGTACATAATACACAGGATTGACGGACGATATAGTGCTGGCCACATCAGATTTTTACCTCTTGCTAAGAGAGGTATTGGATTCATGCTAAAAATCGCATATCCAAATTTTAGTGAATAAGCACGTTTTAAGGTCCTTAAAATCCGATTATAACATTTTTACGATGATGTCTGTGTTTGCGTGTGTGTGTGTGTGTGTGTGTGTGTGTGTGTGTGTGTGTGTGTGTGGATGTGTGTGTGTGTGTGTGGATGTGTGTGTGTGTGTGGGGGGGCGGTTGTTGGAGCTACGATTTCTCAAATTCTATAAAAGTAAAAACCTATGTAACTACGGATTCCTCAATCTAACAGTAATGGGAAGAGGTTCTGCTAACAATTGGATAACCGGAAGTAGTAGTATTTTAACAAAAATCTTCTAAATATTATGTTTTGAAAATTTATGTTATTACATATATTAAAGAACAAAATTCTTTATCTGGCACATTTAATTTTTTTATTATATCTAGATTTAAAGATATAGAAATATAATCTATAAAATAATCTGTTGTAATAAATCTCAGAAAGATGGAGCGAATACTTTCAAGATCTACTAAGCAACAATGAGCTAAATGAGAACGAAAACCAGTTAAATGATAGAAACAATCCTGAACCAAACATAGAAGAACCAACACAGGAAGAAGTAAATAATGCAATCAAGAAACTTAAATCGCATAAAGCAACTGGAGTGGATGAACTACCAGCTGAATTAATCAAAGCAGGCGGTGAAGACCTAGCTAAACAAATGTATGAACTAATAAGAAACATATGGAAGGAAGAAAAGATCCCACAAGAGTGGAACATAGGAATAATAGTACCCATATTTAAAAAGGGCCATATGTTTGATTGCAACAACTATAGAGGCATCAGCCTACTATGTACAGCATATAAAATACTAGCAACCATAATACACGAAAGAATAAAACCCTACGCTGAAGACATTATAGGTGAATACCAATGTGGTTTCAGGAACAACAGAAGCACGATAGACCACATATTCACCATAAAACAAATACTGGAGAAGAACTGGGAACATAACATAGCAACATACTTCCTGTTTATCGATTTCAAGAAAGCGTATGACTCAATCAAAAGAAGTAAACTATGGGAAGCTATGGAAGATTTTAAAATACCGGGAAAACTCATAAGATTAACGAAGCTAACAGCAGACATCACCTTAAACAAAGTTAAAATAGGACAAGACAAGTCAGACATATTTGAAACAAAAGATGGTATTAGGCAAGGAGATGCTCTGGCACCACTGTTATTCAATCTCACACTGGAAAAAACAGTAAACGAAGCAAGAATAAAGAGAAATGGTAATATATTCGTAAATGCACATCAAATACTTGCATTTGCGGATGATGTGGTGATCATCACAAGAAGTAAAGAAGAACTGGAAGAAACGTTTAGAAGCCTAGAAAAAACAGCAAGAGATGTCGGATTGCTAATAAACGAAGACAAAAGTAAGATACTAATAACAGGGAAAAGACAACAGGCAGAAAACAATGCCTTGGATATTGATAACTACACATTCCAGCAAGTAAACAACTTTGTCTATCTAGGCTCGATATTAAACAAGAACAACAACACGTCAGAAGAAATACGAAGAAGAATATTACTGGCAAATAAGAGCTACTATGCAAATATGAAACTAATGAAATCGAAAGCAGTGTCACAAAATACGAAACTAAAAATCTACGAAACATTAATTAAACCAGTGACAACATATGGAAGTGAAACATGGACCATAACCAAAGTAGATGAAAGATTGCTCCATACCTTTGAAAGGAAAATACTGAGGAAAATATACGGTCCAACGGAAGAAAATGACGGCTGGAGAATAAAATATAACTTTGAGTTATACGAACTATACAATAGACCTAATATAGTTGCAACAATAAAAGCCAAGAGAATAAAATGGTTTGGACACACCAAAAGAATGGAAGAGCATAGAATGCCGCGAAGACTATTACAAAGTAAGCCTAGAGGAACAAGAAGCAGGGGTAGACCACGGAACAGGTGGGAAGACCAAGTAATACAGGATATTAAGAAACTAGGTGTGATAAATTGGACGAGAGACGTGCAGAACAGACCGGAATGGAAGAGAATAGCGGAGGATGCTAAGCTTCGACTAGGAGCGTAATGCAGAGAATGATGATGAATAAATCTCACAGCCTGCTCACAGCCCAAACATCTCCATGGTAACTACTTGAGAAATTTAAGTGTCTGTAATTGACAGATAAATGTCACTAATGTCAGTGTCAAAAATTCAGAGATAGTACTGCGGGCTTTTTCTGCGGACGATATATAATATATATATATATATATATATATATATATATATATATATATATATATATCTTATTGTATTATTAATTATATATTTAAAATTATAGATATATTACATGAACTCTTCAGAAATATCACCAATCCCGTTAATGAATTGGAAAAAATCTCGAACATTTAGAAGAAAACTTGCTTGCTCATAGAATGAATTTAAAATTATAGAAAATACGTAAATATACAGATTAGGTGTAATTAGAATTTTTTGTGTGTACAAGAAATGTTAAATACAATACTTATATGTATATACCACAATGGAAAGGGCGAGAGGTATTGTGATGGCCACAACAGATTTTTTTATTTATATTTATACTTTCAACCCCACATATTTATTTCTTTTCTTACTTTAAACGAAATGTCTGATATTTTACTGGAAGTAGAATGTTTCTTTTAATAAATGTGCGTTTATATATAACGAAACGAAACAGTTTTGTTTATAGTCAAAACGTTTAGTTTAACAACAGTGTGTTCTGGGAATAAACAAAGTGTTTAAATATGTGGCAAAACGTTTTGTCCAGCCTGGACTCTACTTAATTTGCATTCGCTGTGGAATTTGAGCCGCTTTTAGATTTATGCCATTCAAAATCATTGTTACTTGTTCCTGATATTTAGTTGAGACATTCATAAGCAACATTATCCTTATAATAAAATCGGTAGAATATCTTGCTATTATACTAATTTCATTATTACACGTTTAAGTTATTAATCTAAACTGCTATTAAATAACCTCATATACAACCCAAGGAAAATAAACAAATGTCAAATAACTAAATTTGAAGCAGTGTTTCTATCGTTTCTATTGGGAAACATGCGGCGATCACAATGCGCATGGAAATTCACACTCGACTTAAAATATAAGCTTGTACCTTATATGTTTAAAAACAACAAGAGATCCGAATTAGAAGTTTTTTTCGCTATAAATGATTACCTATAAATATCTCTACTTAACTTAAGATATTAAGGCATCATAAGTTGTTATTATTTAATAATGTTTTGACGTCACGGTCCCAATATTCCCAATACAGCTACCTTTATAAACTTGGGGCCTGTGCGCAAGCTCTGTTGTTGGTTTAATTTGCCGGAATTTGTTTGACGTTTGACTTTTTGATACATGCGTAACATTTTTTTCATTACAAATTCAATATCTGATATAATTGTATTCTGCATGATTTAAAAATATATATAATAAACTGAAACATGACGTCGGATTATATTTATGTTTGGTTATTTGACTTTAAGCTTTTCTAACTTGACGCTCTATTCACTCTATACTTTGTAATTTTACTGCTGTCTCATAATCAGACAAGTAGTAGTTATCTCTCTCTTTTGGGTAAGTCAAAAGAAATTTTCTACAATTTTATCCATTTTTTTCTAGGGTATTATTATATGTTCGAAAAATAAAAAATGGGGGCCCAATATTGCAGTCAGGTGACTCAGCTAACCTTGGCAATCAGATATGGGGGCCCGTATCAGTATGACAGCTATTAATTTTGTCCATAACTGACAAATGTAATAATTTTTCATTCAAAATTTTATTTTTTGGTATTATATTATTCTTTTTCTCCGCAACTGAATTCCACACTCCAAATAAACCACATGAAATTTTGAATGAAAAATTATGACCATTTGACAGTTATGGACATAATTAATAGGTGTCATTTTGACACAAGCCCCCATATCTGCTTGCCAAGGTCAGCAAAGTTCTCTCAAGTCTTCCGTAATACTGTCCTTCCATCTTCTCTTTCGTCTTCTTGTATCTTTAACCTTCTACTACTAAGCTATTTATTCTTCGTCAAATATATTTTTCATCTCTCCTCATGACATGTCCAAACCAATGTAATCGTCTATCTTGTTTGTATCCATAAACTTCTGTCACTCGAGCCATTTCCATTATCCTTTATTTACTTACCTGTCTTTCGTGTGTACCCCAACATCTATTTCAACATCCTCATTTTTGCTACAATCATTTTCTTTCCTTTGACACTTACATCTGTCACTTAAAATTTCCTTAATATAGTAGCTGTTTCCATAGTTATAGTATAGGTGCTGATTTATAAAATGTAATTTCTTTATAATTATGTAACTCTATATCCATTGAATATGAAATATAAAATGCAATCAGCCTGTATAGACAAGAATATTCTTTAATATTTATAATAACATTAAATGTCAAAAAATTGTATTTAACAACGTTTTTTCAAGAAAAACTGTTAAAATCTTTAAATGAGGGTACTTCCGGTTGACCAATTATAACCAAAATCTAATCAAGTCTGCATATAGATGTAAGGAAGAGCAATACGTAATAATTGTAATTTCTAGTATTGGAGATATCGAGGCCAAAATTATAGTCACACACACGTACACACACATGCATGCACACACACATACATATATTATCATAAAAATAGTAAAATCTTATTGTAGGGACCCTAAACCGTGCTTATTCATTGAAAACGTACCACTGAATTTTTTGACCAAAGACAACACCTTCCTTACCTCGAGGTGACGGAAGGTAAAAAGAATCCCATGAAAATTTCCATTGTTTTTAAAAATTAGAGCGTTACTATTTTTCTTGATTTTTGTTATTAATATCTTCCTTAACCTTATGATATGTTTACCCTGGTGAAGACAAATTCTTAGCCATTTTGGAGCTTATCAATCAAGGCCTACTACGATGATATGTGAGCTACGTAGGCTCTCCCAATCTTTCCATTAAGAAAATGGCGTAAAAACTCCTCGGTAAAATAATCCTGTAAGCTTTATTTATCCTCGCATCGTTGCCAAAGACATCCGTTATCCTGCAGGTAGCCGAGGGGATGTTTGCCAAGTGACTCCGGAGATACATTATAGTAATAGATAGTTTTGTTGAGTTCACTTTGTCGGATTTAGTTTGGAAATAGAATAAAACTTTAACGACACATTTAAGAAACTGGGTTTTATGTCTTACGGAACGTTTAGAAGATTTATTTCAAGGAGGTTGTAACTTGTGGTCGCAAATTAATTTTGAGGGTTTCTTTTACTTTCTTTTTATTTATTAGTTATAAAACTTCATAGGGTTTATAGTTCTCTATTTATTTTTAAAAGACTCTTAAATCATCACAATTTTTAGTATTTGCTGAACTTGGCATCTCAAAGCAATATTTCTAAAAATTATTTTGTGCTATGAACCAATCAAACTTTCCACCTTTAACTCAGTACGACGTGTATGGTGTATAGTCCTAAGTTCTACGTCATCATTTCACTACTCTAATTCCAGTAGTGATTCCATTAAGATTCTTAGATCAAAAAGGCAGACCTAGGTAATTGTACTAGTATCCAAAAAATATTATTACAGTACCGGCTACTCAGTTCCATATTTATTTTTTATATTTGAAGCAAAGAGTCCAGGCAATCTTTTGACAACAGCAATGACACTGAACTCGTGGCACACAAATTATTATATTCCACGTCCGTTAAAAACCAACAAAAAATTATAAATACATTTTTTTGGTTTTCATTAACCGTGTTAGCAGGCTTACTAATGTTAAAAACAATGAGCTTTATTCTTAAATGATTTTGGTCACATTTTGTTATTTGGATTGGTACTTACAACTGCAATGAATACACAAGATATCTAGGTACCCGACAAAATAAACAATATAAAAAACTGTTAACAACTTAACAGAAAATAGTATGAAGTAAATGTTAAGGCAATTTGAACACTTGTCTGTTTGCCTACGAGCCGGAACGCGACTCGTATCCAAATTTCTAACTCGTGCTAGAATAGGTTGCTATCTGTATCATGTTTTAATATACTATATAGCTTTTAAGTCGAAAAACTGCAAATTGCTCTGTCAACTACTTGTATAAAAGTCTTTTTTGTTCTGAACTAAGGGCTGGTTATGAACATAATTTAATAATTAACAATTTATAATTTGGATTTAAAATATAATAGTATTATTAAAACATAATTTACAGATGGCCATGTATTCTAGCAAGAGTTAAAAATTCGCGAACGAACGAGTATTTGTTTACCTTCTGTAACGTGTATTTTACATTATTTTCTCTGTTGGGGCTTTCATTTAATTTTTTTTTTATAAAAATATTTGACAATTTCCATTAAAAGAAATTTTTGGTGGAATTATTAAGTTGGTGACAGTGATTTGTGCTTTTATCCGTTCATTACCTAGATATTTGTTTAATATACTTATTGCAGTCATGCCAATCACAAATAACAAAATATCGCTAAAAAATAATTTAAAAATGAAGCTCATTCTAACATCAATATGTATGCTGGAATGTGACATTCTTATTCCAAAACGGAGAAACAATTAAAATGTGTATCGTGGTTTATGAAGGATTATAATCATAGTTCGTATTTCCAAATCTAAATTCCAAATCCTACCAATCACATAAGAATATTATTAACTTTTGCTAAAAAAAATAATTAAAAATCTGCTTCTCATCAGTATGTAACAAATTCATGGCTTTGAAAACAAGCTATGTTAAGTTACGTAATACATATCTACTAATTGGTCACATTTAGAATTACATAAACGGTTACAAAAAATGTAAATTTTTAATCAAAATATTAAAACTTAATTTTATAAATTGAATTTATCGTAAACTAAACCTAAGAACTTCAAAAGCATAATTTTAAATTTGGATATCTTTTTTAAAGCAACTGCATCATTATTTTGCCAGTATTATTTTCATTGATTTATAGAAAAAACAGAATAACAACACTCTAAACATTGTTCTCTCCGTTATTGTTGTTTAGAGACAATAGGAAACAACGTGGATTATTCTACAAAGTTACATCTCCTTCGTAATCAATTAAGTGAGGCGACAGCTCTGGTCAACTTGTAATTAGAAGAAAAATGATCAGACAACAAAAAATCGTTTCATTTCGTTGAGGGATGACACTGGCAAAAAGAGAAGTCAGTGTCAACGAAAAGTGGAACGGTTCCCTGGGCTACAATACGGGAAATGTACATCGACCAGAGAAATAAATGATCTCTTCTAAATGATCGAAGGTTCCCGATAGCAGTGAGATGTAACGTGGCCCAGATAAATTCACCTAATGCACAGAGTTGCCGCAGAACGCATCTGCATTCAACCACGCTGAAGGAGATAGAAGCGGGTTGTCCGTCTTGTGGAAGGAAACCACGTAAGGAAATTACCGCCACCGACAAAATTCCTATCTACAAATTTCTTCCTAATGCATTGCAATAATCCTTTACAGTAGAATTCAGACGAAGATTTTCATCATTTCCTTATACCGGGTCTCTACTATTTTATGGACCATAGAAAAATGATAAAAAAAATATATAATAGTATATATGCCCTTTTAATTTTAGAATATAAGTGTAAATAAAAACAATGTTAAGAATTAGAAACTACGTCTAATAATTTTAAAATTATTGTTTATGTGGGTTTCATTCGCGCGAGAGAAGCAAAATAAAAATTGCAATCTTTAGCTAGGCTGCCATGATAAGTATAACAATTTTTTAACAGTAATATTGAGATTGACAAAAGAAATGTGTCATAAAGCTTCAATAATTATTGATTTTATTAAAATAATTTTTAATGTAACATTTATATTTTTCCGTTGACCGTTTATTAGTAGGTTATGTTATTAATGCATGGTTTTAATTAATAAACCATTTTAGTGGTAAATATAGACACCACATACTATTGATGAACATTTGTCAATATTTATGTGTCAAACGCTACTAACCTAAAAAAAATTGTCATGGATTAAAGCTAGATTTTACAATTCAGTAAGATACGGATGAACAGTTAGATATTTTAAACTTGCGTCAAATATTTGCTCCTTCTTATAATTTATGAGTATAAATTTAGTTTCTATCAAATTGTCCTCATTCCATAAATATTTCCATTTAAAGGGTACCATTGACGTGACGTATGTGATAGATAACAGCGTTTTTCTTCTTACATTTTCCATGGAATAAAATTCTTTCTTTATTAAAAGTATCAATATTCATATATGTATAATATCACGTGTGTATTTAGGTATTATCGATTGTGTTGGTACGAAACGCATTCTAAAATAATTTGTTGAGTGGATCAACAAAATATATTCTAATAATACTGAACACATGAATGATATTCTTTATGATTATATAATGAATAAATTCGATGACAAAAAAATATTTTTTTATACATTTGTTGACAAATAAAACAAAGTGTTTATTGGTGGTTATTGTGAAAACATTACATTTGGGACCCAGCGATTATACAAAAGCGATTATATCACGTCGTTAAGGGTGTATTCGCTTATCATTACATGATAACTAAGTAAAATTCTTAAATTCCATTGGCTGAATTAATTATGAATTATATTAGCAACAGTATTCCATGACATATCTAGCAGTAAAAATAAACAGTTAAAAAATAAATCATTGGAAACGGAAGAAAGCTTATATGCAGCATGGGATGTAAGTATAGTGTAACGTTTTTATTTATATGGGTGAAGTGTAAAACATAGACAAATATTATTAACAAAAGAATACGTTTATTAAACGGTAAATGATTAAGACTTTTAATTCAATATATTCCTACATCAAGTACATACTGCATTATTTGGAGAAGTACATTCTCTGTACAAAAGGGCAAATGGATACAGCGGGCTATAAATAGGGTGACCAGATTTGAAGACTTGAAGTAAGTTTAAAATGATGTAAGGGCCTTATTTGTACCTAGTATAAATAAAGATCGAAGTCCAGACTCATTTCTTTGTCATCCTATTAGGTGTTCATAGATGGCAGGCTTAAATTATTATATGAGCCCCGTCCCGCTATTTCATTTTATAGCATTGTGTATTAGTTTGAATATCCTGTTATTGAGTATTCAAATTCTTGGAATATTAAAATATGGATATAAATACTAAATTTCCAAATGTCGTTAAGTAATCGGTTATGATTCGGACGGCCAATTCCCAGATTCTGTTTCTCGGACACTTAAAACTAATTGTGGAATAGATTTTTAACTCAAATTATCGAATCCATGATTTGTTTTCCAATGTAAGCTGGTTTTTAAATAATATTTTATTGATTACAAAAGTATTTTTGTAACGGTGAAAATAAATTCCTACACAAACAGAAAACCATGAATTAAATTTTGAAATATAGTGACACTTGCCACCAATACAATTTTTATGACTAGTTGATACTTAAAAGCATTTTTTTTTGTCACAGTTTTTCAAATAAAAGTAATCCTTCATGATATATATTGACATCCTGTCATTTTGAGTTTAGTTTGACAAGTAACAAGTAAACACCACACCGAACTACAGTATTGGCGTTTCAATTGAAATAAAATTGTGCGCTGGTGTTTCTTTTTCAGTATTTCTTTTGCTCGGGCTTCAATTGCAGATTGATTAGCGCATACTCATAACTTATTTTCCCCGTTGTCCGTACACATGGGGCAGATTAGCAGAGACTGCGGACTATTGATCCGCCGAGTGGACATGATGCATACTGATGTCCCCTGTCGTAAATTATTATTGACAACGGGATAATTAGAATTTTAATTAAATCAACCATCTTTCACCGGTGGGGAGAAATGTTTTACTGACGAATCAAAATATATAAATATATCATCATATTTCACCCATTTACAACGGCGGTGTTTCGCTGTTCGACAGCCGAATATTTATAGCTGTATTTAAAGCGCGTTCGTTTAATTTTCAACGGGAATTTTGACTAATTAGAGCAAAAATTTCAATAGGAATTTTTTAGCTCTATTTTCAAAATGGAACAAGAAATCATTAGCGAATACAATGTAAAATAATATTCTGTATAAGTTCATTTCAAAAAAGTGATAAAAATGGTGGAGGTGCTTATAACTATGCTTATACATACAGTGTGTTAATTAAAAACCTGGCCATAAGGGTTTACCATGGGAAATCAGTTTTTCCTTACGCAAAAGTTCCCAAATTATTTTAGACAAAAATACTTCAAATAAATATTGTAAAGAATTAAATTCTGCACCTGAGTTAGTAATAAGATTTTATTTTTGACCCGTAATAACCGAGAAAATTAATTTTAAAGTTTTTTGAAGATTGCTGATTTGTAGCGATAGCCATGCAACTCAAACAAAATTTGTCCACTATTTTATAATCTGAAGCTTTTCTTCTTAAGAAAACTGTTCCATACTTTCAAAGAAATGTGTTATTGAACGAAAATCACAAAGCACAAACTTTTTTTAACAGTTAAGATGGCATACAATTGTTTGTAATTTTGTTTGAGTTCCATGGCTACCGCTATAAATCAGCTTTCTCTAGAAAAAATTTAAATTGATTTTTTGGGTTATGAAATGTCAAAAATAAAATCTTATTACTAATTCGGGTGCAGAATTTAATTGTCTGCAATATTTATTTGAAGTATTTTTGTCTAAAATAATTTGGGTACTTTTGCGCAAGGCAAAACTGATTTCCATGTTACATGCCTACGGCCAGGTTTTTAATTAATACACTGTATAATATAAATAAATAATTTACTGACGACTCGTTTTTTTTTTCTGAACATACTTAGGACATACATATAAGGATTAGCATATTTTAATTTTAATTTTAAAAAAAGTGTGAGGACAAATGTTATTCACAATTAAAAACTGTGTCAAATGAAAACAAAATTATTATTAATCAAATATTTTTGTAAAATAATAAAGTAAGTAAATCCAAAACAAATTATGATTTTCGAATTTATGGGTTTATTATTTTCATCTCTGGTTAAACTGTCTGTTAGCTGTCAGTTAAAAAATTATGTTATCGATATTTTATTCAAGAGATAGTTTAACGAAAGATGAAAATACCGGGCTTTAACAGTAAAATAATTCTGAGAATGATTAAGTATTATCCTGATTCGCGAATCAAGTCAAGTTATTTTCCTCATTTAGATGTTTATAAAAATGAATCTGAGAGCTTTTTGATTGGATGGAAGTTGGGATATAATAAAATTCTTGAACTGCATGCATATCAATATTTATTCAAAAGTCGGCAATTGCTAGTTTCGGAAATCCTTTGCCTTCATCAGGAGCTCCCAATATTGTTTTTATTTAGATGTTTTAAAAAAAATTCTACACATTTTTTAATAATTTAACTTACGTGACTTTATTTATATGTACTAATTTTTATAAACTTACGCAAAGAAAAACAATTTTTATAGATTCTGATGAAGGCAAAGTTGTTTCCAAAACTAGTAGGGGCCGATTTTTAAATAAATATTCATTTGACTGGAATCCAGGACGTTTATAACACTGTTCTATTTTGTTAAACATATTCATTTACAATTTATTTTTTTATTGCTTTCCGTAATTATTCCTTGCATCTATATTTTTGTACCGTACTGTAAATGGGTGACTAATGTTCAATTCTTATGAACGACGTATTTTATGTAAAATTAGGAATTTCATAAAACGTTTTTATGATGTATACGCGCTGTTGTATCCTATAAAACCATAAATTCCACTATTCAAATCGTTAAGTTATAATATTACACTCCTTTGAGGAAAATGAATGCATGTTTTCATGTTTACGGTAAAATTAAAAGAAAAATAAACTATTAGAGTACCGTAACATAAATATGGTAATACCAGCTGCATAATTCGCGTCATAAAAGTCAAACAATCATGTCGTATTTATAAATAACCCCTGTCCTAAATTCTAGCAAAACAAAATACATAAATTAAACATGCATTATTACTCATATAATATTAATGCGTCGGGTAACGTATCAAAAAACAATTTTGTTTACTTTTTATTACCAGAACGATCATAAAAAATTCTATTAAAAAGCCAATTCGCCTCGTGCCCTTATCGCAATCTCCGATCTAACTTATGTATATCTGACGGACGCCGGCGTCGAACCGCATGCCGAACGCGTCGCGGCGCCTCGCGGGCATAATTTGGCCCTCGACGCAAACGCGGCGGTGGCGAAGGAAACCTGCAATTCCTTCAAATTGCTCTGCACACGAACTCCCTGCTCGTTACAACTACTTACATACAAAAACACACAGTCGAGAAGACTCTGTTTTTATTTCCAGCACGGAGCAAACGACTCGGTCAATACTATTTTCAAAGTTCTTTCAAAGAAAACTGCAACAATAGCAATTTTTACTTTCGCAGTATATTCCTGAATCAATTAAAAATAAATACATATAAAACAAGGTTACCCAAAAAGGTTGCTTTAGTTTTGATTGGGTTCAGCTTGTTTAATTGTTAATGTAGACTCTAGAAGTTTGGTTGAAACTTTAAATTAAACTTCATACTTTGATCATCCGTTATAATTTTTGCCGATCTGTTGCACATAAATATATTATCAGTGTTAATTACTTTAAATTTCGGTAATAACGATATATATTTAACATTGTTTAAGTAAATCGTTTACCTGGCGTCATTTCACGGGATTTCAAAACGGCGAGAAAATCACAAAATTTACTTTTTTGCTACTTGTTTCTTCCTTTATCAAGTAAGTAGTTTTTTCCCTGAATTGGTCCAGTTTAGCAAAAATTGTTAATTGCATTGTTCTTGATATGTTTAGACATAAGGTTTGTTCGATAAGTATTTCAAAAGTGCAGTATATGTTAGTTTAATGCGGTGCAAGTTAGTACAGTGTGCACTAGTTCAAGTTTAGTAGGCTACTGAACGATTTACGAAGTTGTTTAGTAGCTGTCAGAAATTGTATCATAAAAAATTAAGTTGTTCAAGTTGTTCATCATCTATTTCATAAATATATGTATAATTTTCGTCCATTATTTTCAATTTAAATCAAACAAAAAAAACAACAAATTTCAAGTTAACAAAAATAGTTTCAAATCTCACTATCTACACTACCTCATGAGTCAGTTCAGATAAGTGTGAAATTTTTCTCATTGAACAGCCTGTCCAAATTTCATGTTGCTGTTTTGTAGATTCATATTGTACTTTCTTGGTTAAGAATTTATTTTTCCATATTATGTCTCTGAGGTATTCAGACATGCGTCCTGTTTTCATTATCTGTTCTCGTACTTCTTCCTGTAACTTGTCATCTTTAACCCTAAATACGTAAATGACATCACTTGTCCCATTATTTTCCCGTCTATTTCTAGTTTACATCTAGATCCTTCTTTTGATGTAACCATGTATTTAGTTATTTAATTATTTTGCTTTAATGTTAAAGATATGTAGAAGTATTTGGAAATTATCTTGAGTGTCGGGAATTAGTACAGCACGATCAGTATAGCAAATTATATAAAATATAATTTGCCACCCATTCATTTAATATTATGTATAAATTTTTATTTCTCGATTCTTATTCAGTGAACCAGTTCTGAAACTTTTGTATTTTGCGTCATAATCTTTTGTAATGTTGTTGAAAGATGCCCGTGGAGAATTTCGAATCAAATGCGATATGATTTACCTTCCGATTGAAATCTCCAACAAAGTTACAAACAATATTCGTGCTGCGATTTTGTTTGCAAGTATCTGAGACTGGCGCATTTGAAAGACGTAAATATTTAATTAAAAGCACAAAAGCTCTCGATCGAAACTCGGCTGCATCGGAAACGAGATAAATATTTTAACAAGTATAGCTTATTCCAGTGTGAGTGCGAATTTTAAAGACATCATTTCCACTGGTGAAGATAGCAACATGCTTGGGACAATAAAACCCTATCTGACCGCGTATGTAGCGCACAGACCCCCTGGAGATATTTGGTGGATGTGGATGAGGTTCTGGATGTACAGAGTTGGACTCCAGACCTCAAAGCATTCTACTTGTTTTAAAACACAACTACAAGGGAGCACAATTTTACGTGTTTCATGCGATTGTGTAACCTCTTTTAGGGATTATAAAGTAAGCGATTGCTTGCTGAACATTTACAAAAAATATGATCTGCTTATTTATGAATTAACATCAGGTGTTACATTATTATTGAAACAAATAAAATCAGTTATTCAAATAATCGAAAACTTTGTATACGTACGTCGCTTTACCTATAGAATCAAATACTGATAACACCATCTTCGTATCTCCTATCATTTTTAATCATTACCTCAAAAACTCTTATTCTAAAATTTAGCTAAAAAGTTTTTACATTTTTAGATACTCTACACACAGCAACGTGCTGATTCCAAATGTTGAAATCGAAGGTTGATATATTTTTTGATCTTGCAGATATTTGCGTTCAAAATATAAAGTGTCGATTTCGCCATTCGATGCTATACGGACAAAATTACGTAAGTATGTCAATATCAGAATTCTTGAACTGCTGTTTCAATTTGTATTAATAAAAGATTAAAAATTCCTAAAAGCGGCACAAAATTACAAAATTTTAAAGTGCACGCCTACATTTTTTTTGTGCATTTTAGGGTTTTTTTATACTTTCATTATACATATTGAACCAAATGGTATTGCAATGTTTATTTATTTGGGTGAAATGTAAAAATCAGAGAAATTACTATTTGAAATAAAAGTTTATTAAATGATAAATAATGAACATAAAATAATAAAAATAACTAACACTATGATTAAACAATTATAAACAGTAATTTAAATCTAATAATATTATAAAATACTTAAACACTAAGATTATTTATTTTTACCAATATTAATTTCACTATATTTATTTATGTACCTACATTTATTTATGTTCACCACTCGTCGACTATTTATTTATATCACCAACTCTTTATTTCACGATTCTTGTCTATAGCAGAACGGTATTTATACAGCCCGGCGTCCTTTTTGTAGAGGGTTCTCCATTAGTCCATGGAATACAAAGGAATCAGCCTACCGTACGTAATTAAACAAGTTGAGACCTGTCCGCGACAACTACGACATCGTTCGAGAAACGTTCTAGTAGCGGCGGCCGTCGCGTACGGGCTAGACTCAATGACGTCGGGTGCACGCGCGCAACAGTATTTTTATATAACGCCTAGGCAACTTAGTATTCTTCCTATACTTAAAGAATGGATACAATTTATGTCGAGAGTGAAAGAGGGAACTTTAAATAGAGAAGCGAATAACAGCCTGTCATTTTGTATTTTGCTGTATGTTGTACCTGTGTTTAGGCTTTTGAATTTAGTGTTCGCAAGAGTAATTCTACATTATATTTTCTAAAATGGGTAGGAAATGTTTTGTACCTTTATGTACTAGTGGGTACAATAGTAATTTTTAGGTCCATAATTAGTTTAGTTTCCGTACGACAGAATTTTATCCACAAAGACTTTGTAAAAAGTATTTCTATGAAGAAGATAAGAACATGCAGTGGTGGAATAAATGTGGTAACGAATAATTTTTTTAGCTGTAACAGTATGGTATAATGATTGTAAAAAGTATATATCTTGGTGAAGTTGAGGGTTTTCGATTGCGTGGCCGACCAGTGTGTATGTGGATGGATGTGGTTGGAAAGGTGCTTAAAGAGAGAAAGTTTCCAAATAAGAAGAGAAGAAGAGCATGTATGCATGCGTAACTATTATTGTGAGCCGGATGCGGTATTTCGGTACCGAAAATCGGCCACTTTAATATGTTTAAGAGTAAGGATTTGTTGTATGATGTTGATGTTGTTCATATTGTTTTTGGGTTTGTGCAAGCCTACTAAGTGGAAAACGCGTGATTTTATGTATGTATGTATGTGACTTATGTACATAATTTTTTCCATAGAATCGAACAGTAATATCGTCAAATGCGTATATCCACACATACTCTGGTATTACTGCCCAAAAAAGGGTATTTTCTACGTGAAATTTTAAAAGAAAATATCTGGAGATCTAAAAGAAATATTGACATGTAGTTTTAAACTTTACAATCACCATAGTAACAAGTATCTATCTAAAAATATAGAAACTGGATATTTTTAAATTTTAATTTTTCACCCAAGTATGAGTATATGAGTTTTATATTGCAGATAGTGATGTGTCGTTCGCTTAATTTTAGTGAGTACATTTTGCTCCGCTCACTAAAGTGAGTCGTTCATTGTGAGTCCACTCGTACAACACTTATCAAACGCGCAAGCATTCTTCATGTGTGCTGTGACTGGGTTAGCTCTATTCCGTGGTGCATTTAGTGCAGTTGTGCTACTGTGCAATTTATAGAGCAGTGAACCATCTGTGCTAGTGTGGTGTTTAGTGAGCGGTGAGTCATCTGTGCTAGTGTGCTGTGGAGTGAGCGGTGAGCGATCTAAAGAGTACAGCATGAGAACGATGTCACAGCGCGAAAACGAGCGCACGTATAGTGTGAACTAGTGAGCAATGTGCCGTATTGTGCGAACTAAAGAGCCGGTCGTTCATAGCTCACTACAGTGAGTTGTTCAAAATAAATGACTCGTTCATGAACGACCCATCACTAATTGCAGAAGAAACGTACTAACAATGATACTGCGAGGAAATATTTTTCACTGGCTTTCTTGCGGTAAGCAAATGGTTAGAAACTTTATAAAATGTTGTGAATAATTAAAGTTTAACCTTTTACGTAAAGAGGATTGCGAGCACAATAAGTCTTGTGTTGTAAAGAAAATGACTTTGTCAACAAAAATATTTTCTAAAGACTGGCTGATTAAATTTTAAATTAAAATATGTAGAGCCAAGTTTATTTTATATTTAACCCCATTATCATCATGCTTTTCACAGTAACTTCTTCTTTATGTCAAGTTAAATATGTTGCCCAACTTTCCATGATTTAATAAACTTAGGTTCGGGTTGATCAAATAAAAGTTCTATTACCTTTAATCTTTGTGCTTTATGAGTTTAAAGGAAAAAAGTTTCCAACTAAGTACCTCCTTACATATTTCTCACTGATTGGACTATCAAAAATACCTCGTGACGGATCTGGCAAGCACACGCTGCTAGCGCCCTCTGGGCTCTCCGAGATCTCAAAAGTAATAAAAGTTTATAGAGATGAAACTTTAAAATATATGCAATTACTTCTTCCATTTTTCCAACCGTAAAATAGAATGAGCTCTGAAAAAATCAAAATGTATTTAAATTTTACACGGGATTCGCCAGAACTGTTATTACAGAAAGAATATGCTCGAGAACACTGAATATTTCATTTCAGCTCCCAAGGAAGACTTGTAATGCAATTTCTCTACACAGCCAAACTAAATTATCTACTAGAAAAATATTGCACACAAAATGAAACAAGCGGTTTCATTAAAACACAATTAAACCACTACAGCTCCATTTAAATATATGCTGCAAAGTTAATTGTTATTTATGGTACGAATGAGTAAACACATATTTTATCCATTTCATGGACTAATTTCTTTGAATTCTTAGAACATGTATTCTTGCGTAAAGTAAAATTATAGATGATATTGTCAATTAAGTATGTTTATATAGTTACAAACGCAAATTTTGTTAATTTTTATGTACATCTGTTCACTAATAATTAAAGAAATTTATCCATAACTGTAAAATAATATACTCATATTTCAACCGATTTTTATCAATTAATAACCTTCGTTGCTGTTGCTAATATTGAGAGTTCGATGGAATAATACACATATTACTCAATCGTATTCAAATCTCGCCTTTCAAAGAGTACAAATAAAATTACTTTTAATAAGTAATTCATACTCGTAAAATGCCAAAGCTACACTAGTTATCTCATTTTTATTTTTTTGGTGAGCTTAAACTGTAGTTGAATAGTCGGTTTTAAGATTTTCTGCTAAATGTCAAATCAATTAATAATTTTGTTAGAACAACGGCGATAAAATTTGTCTGTTTGTAAAAAAAAAATATTTGCATTTGTTGCTGAAAAAAACTACTTATTTTTCAATACAAATATGTATTATTTGACAGTTGTGGATAAAGTATAGTATTTTATTTGCATGTAATGTGTTTTACTCATACGAAAGAGTAATACCATACATTACCTGCTCATCGAAGAACATAATATTTTATTCATCTTTGTTATTCATATAATAATTTAAAATATAACAATTTATTAATGATATTATTAAACTAAGCACTGAGTACCAATTTTGAAAGTAGATCGGCCATAGCCAGATTGTTAAATCCGTCTTTTCATAAAACGCCTAATCATTTTATAAAATGCATGCAGATTGTTGACGTTGACGTAGAAATGTTTTTCCGTAACAACAATTTTTTAAAAGCATACGAGTAAAAAAATTAAGCGTTACAGATTTTCAAGCTTTTATTGTAAAGATATACACATTTTACGACTACATATTTTAATGAAAAAGCATATTTTTTTAACTTAATTTAACTTAAAAATGTAATTAATTTATATGCAGAAGGTGAGTGGAATTAACAGAAACTAGGTATGTAGAAAAATAGTTGAGATATATATCTTGAATCTTCTGTAAGATATTTGAAACTAATATATTTTTTTCGATTTTCGGTAGCCTATGTATCTTTAATTTTTGGATGGCCCTCGTATTTGTAAGTAATTAGTATTTTTTTTAGATTAAGTGTTGTTTAAAATTAAATATATAATTATTTCAAACAAAATGTTGTGGCCAAAACCATTTTGCACTCTGTGGATAAACATTTCACAGGCACTCATACTGTTGTCTAAACTAAACATTACGACATTTGGTCAGATTCGTCTTCAGGACATTACTGTTTTATATTTTTTTAAATAAATTCTTCTCGAAAAATAAGACTTGAAACAGCTTTCTATATAATTAAACGCTGTTCTCCTTCATGAAAAAGATATGTACTCCAGTATCTCTGGGCGTTATTTGAAGAAAGACAATTTCGCTACACAATTCCGCACTATACGACGTCTTTCTCTCTGACTCATCTACTTGTTAAAATTTTATTCCAGAGTTCTCTTTAAAATTCAATTGTTATTGCTTATAATCTAGTTGCAGTAGGTAGTTCAACAACAGAACATGAAATTGAATTTGCAATTTTTGTTTTATCTTTGTAATTAGTTTCATCAGTATAGTTAAGGATTTTTTGCCAGGATTTCATTAGGAATTATCTTAATGAAAAAGCATATTAAATTTAATGGATGTCAAGAGATGAAACTTAATTTTCATGTAGTCAAATTAGCGTTAGTGTTAGTTTTGCTCTAATTTAATTTTGCTTAATGATAAATTCGAATTTAACAAATTGTGTTTTACTATATATTGTATTTGATTATTCTGTTGATTGAAGGAATGGAATTCCCAAACGTTCATATCTTTTCATGAACTCAGCTGGTTAAAGCGTTACTCCGGTAAAGTAAAGGCAAGGCTTCAAATCCCCGTGGCTGATAAGATCTTTTTACAATTTATTTCTAATACGTAGACTGTTAACTCTGTTAATGATCTATCTAGGGCTTATGTATAGCTGTCACCGCTTACTTTTCTAACCGCACTCATTGAGTCGCAGTTTCTTTACCACTTTCGTACTGCCGGTTAGATTTAATCCAGTACTACATTTTATTTAAATTTTACTCGCGTAAGTAGCGCCCGAGTATGATAAATACACGAAGTATTTATTGTTTTCAACGACAAATCACACATTGTTGGTCTGCAGGATTCGACCGCACGGAATTATAGTTCGGGTCGGATAACGTCACAGGGCGATATGTACGTTAACTCTTCCAATCTTAATAAATTCAGTAGTAATATACAATGACGGCTTATTAACCATTTCTGGGAGTGCCGATCTCTTTATATTTATTTTTTGGAATGATATAGTTACTCAATAGTCAACATAGACATCTACGAGTAAAACCAGGAGAGTATAATTAAAATGAAAGCATCCATGTCGGGTATATGCCAAAATACAACAAAATAATCAGAATTAGTATTTACGCTAGTTGAGAAAACACAAAATAAAGATACTGACAAGGTATAACTGTGGAAATAAATATAGTATTAGAGAGGATATGAAGAAAGTTCAAAATATGTAGAAAAGACTGGAACATCTGCTACAAAAATATGAAGATCTATCACCATCATTTAGTAAATTCTGTCTTTGACATGTCTCAACGGAAATGTCTCCAAACTAATCTGTCCTGCGCCTCCCTTTTCCCCCTTTAGCCCCTAGTAATTCTGTCCGTCCTTAATTTCAGTTAAAATTTCAAATTTTCTTCGTGCTCATCCCCGTCTCCTATGTATTTTTTTTAATATATAAGAGAGAAGAAAAAGAGCTGTTAAGAAATGCTTACAGATGCGGGAATCAGGCTTAGAAGGATGACGGAAGTGGTGAAATGGGGAAAAGGAAACTATCGTCATGAATTTATTATTTTTTTGCGATCGACTAGAGCATGAGCTGTTTCTGATCACCCTTTAGAACTAAAATTCCAGCTACTAAGCTAGCTCGGAAAATTGTCTATGAATGTTTCTATGGCGATCGCTTGTTTATTTATTTATTTCTTATTTCCTCGTAATAACAAATAAAATTATAAATACCTATAGATTTTTATTTATTTCTTTCAGGGCCACGATAAAAATATTGTACCCAACATTACCTGAAAGTGTTTTTACTGGGGCTCACAAGATTCCAAAGCTTGCCTACGACTCACCATCGAATATGTTAGCTTACTTAGTAAAGTATCACGTTTAAGTTTTGCACCGTAATTTACTATGACATTATGTAAAAGTATGGTGTATTATAGGTTTGTTCCAACATACCATCTAATCAGTACATTACTAAAATTCATGTTTTTTTATGCTAGAACTTTCAGTCCTTATTTATATCAAATCAATCCATTTATTGCGAATTTATAATTCAAATGGAAAGTATCTGATATAAAAGCTAATGTAAATGAATAATTATCGTTGAATCGCTTTTCAGAACTCGTGTTAAATTATTTTAATCTGGGACATATGTAAAAGGTTGGTAATCAGCGATCGTGGAACAAAGCGACCATATTGAGCTTAACAGGCAGAAATGAGCTTGTGAAATCCATATTCAGATTCGTGAATAAAAATGATAAAATTTTATTTTTACACGTCAGTTCCGACAGCGCTATCAGATAGGAATGATTGATATATGCGCATGTTTGAAAGCTTTTACCAAAGAAATCAATTACGCGGTAAGGGCGCGCGGTTCTAGGCTCTAGGCCGGGGAATTACCGTGGAGCCCTGGCTCCGGAACGCAAGAGCAAGAGCCCAGCACCAGCACCGCCCGAGACGAGGATGGAAGCTTGACAGGTAGATTCGCATTGCAGAGCAGGAATCACGAGCACACCACATACCCCACATCATTTATTAGACGGGGTCAGAGATGGAAGATTATATACCGAGATGGAAAAAAAGAAGAGGTGAAACAATAAAAATTTGATGTAGCCAGCACGTTATCTATCGTCTATTGCATTTATATTTTGTTGGTATTATTTACCATCTAAATGGATTCAGAAACTTTCAGGAAGATATTACATCACATTTTTTACCATCCAAAAGCTTTGATTCATTGTCGCTATCAATCGTAATATTTTGTAATAACTATAAGATCACTTAAATATGATAAAGAATAATTAAAATTTATATTATTATGGGTATACTGGAGAAATATAAATATATTAGTAAAGTATGTAACAACATTTTTGGGAGAAATTAAAATATGTCTTATGAAAGATGTTTTTAATATTATGAAAGTTAAATATAAATGGGAGGTGTACATTATACTATTATCACATATTAATATTCACATCATGGATAAAGGTCAATTTCTTTTAAAAGAACGCAGTAGGATTTTCCAAGGCAACGGTTTTTGAAGAAATAAGTATTGCGTATATATTTTAATATAAAGCATATTGATATAAAATAAAAATAATGATAAATTATATAGTATTTATAAACGAATTTTTAAATTGAAAAATACATATGTTTAAAACGGTCGCCAACTGACGTCACGATCCTAGTGGGGGTAACACAACGATGTTTTTTCATTTGATGCTGTTTGTGCGCATACCTGGCTTTTCCGCGAATTATTTTGTTGACGTTGGAACGTTGTTAATACACATGCGTAACAGAGAAAACTGTGGTTAAACTTTCATATTTTATCAAGTATTTAAAAAGAAAACAATTGGATATAGTTAAGAAATTTGCTTTATGATATTGAATTTATTTCTGCAGCTAAATTCATAATTCACATGACAACTGTTTCTATCTCATAATTATCAAGATTTCTCTCTCGCTGAGGCTAGCTAAAGTCTAGCTGGGTCCGAGACGTCACGCGATGACGTCATAGCATATGGCAAAATTCTTTTGAATTTTACTCCCATTCTATTAATTTTGGTGCAAAATAAAAAATAAGGGTCTAATATTTTCATCTCTACTTTAACATGTAAAAATTAAAAATCGTGAAAAACCGTATTAGATGCGCATATTTCAGGCGAATAACTACATCAATTAAATTTTCGCACCTGCTCCTTATTTTGTGCTTCCTAACTATTATCGTATATTTTTATGGGGAGCAATCCTCAAAAATAATTACAAATACAAATTGTTATTGCTTGGTTAAATATTAGCAATATTTATTATATCTTTAATTGAGCAACATAATAATTATAGAGTAATACTCTTTAATTAACGGTTATACTGCATATACATGTTTATAAAAAAATATAGTTCATTACAGCGCTAATTCGCTTAGAGCTCAACATGCACGAATTACTTGCGGTTAGTATATCAGTATGATGGCCATATTTTGGGAGGGAATTTCTTCTTTGTATATGTAAATGAATTCCTAAATTACTTACTTTTTACTTTAAACCATATTTTACACTTGCCAAGCTTTGCATCAATTTCAACAACTTGTCCAAATTGTAGAAATTGAACTTAAAACACTGGCATTACACTTGTCAATTTTGATCCGCTGAATAAGCTGGAAAAAGAGCATGTAGTATTTTTTCTTCATATTTTTAGTGTTTCCAACTAATTTTAATGACACACCAATATATCAATTTAATTATAATGACTGTTATATGTAAATGACTTTTAAGATTTGAATTAAAAAAAATCTGTTGTGGCCAGCACAATACCTCTCGCCACTTCCTTTTTTTGGTTACATAAGTATAGGGCGCGAACAGTAATGTTACATTTTTGGGCTTCACAAGCAGATGTGTGGGCCCGTTTCACAATGATAATTAGTAATTATGTACATAGATGTCAAATGTTAGAATTTTTCATTAAAAATTTTAAGATTTTCTAAATTTACGTCAATTTATCACCAGGAGTTTAAAATTTACTTGTATGCCTTAGATATTTAACATTTAATTCTGCTCCACATGGAATTGGAAAATCACTAAATTTAGAATGAGAAATTTATACATAATTACTAGCTATCATTCTGACATGGGCCTCCATATCTGCTTGTCTAGGCCAACAAAATCATATGACTGCTCGCTCCCTATTGTATTTAACATTTCTTGTATACTCTACACCAAAAATTCTACTTACGCATATATCTATTCCATATATATTTAGATTGTTTAATTTTAAATTCATTTTTGATGAAGAAATTTTGTCCTCTTCTAATTTTTCGAAATGTTTCCAATTCTATTAATACATTAAGAAATAATATAATGTATGTACTTCCCAGAAAAACTCTTCAGTAATGTCTTCGGATTTCTGACACTGACATTTATCTGTCAGTTACAAAAAAATTAAATTTTCAACTATTTTCCATGGCCATTCTTTCGGCTGTAAAATTTATTATAACAGATTATTTTACATATTATATT
Source organism: Harpalus rufipes (assembly GCA_951394225.1). Lineage (NCBI taxonomy): Eukaryota > Metazoa > Arthropoda > Insecta > Coleoptera > Carabidae > Harpalus > Harpalus rufipes. The sequence continues at coordinate 38,762,184 of OX596280.1, read as the reverse complement.
TCTTTTATCTCTAAATCTATAGAATATATTATAAAATATTTAAATGTATCAGAAAGAAAATTTATTTTTCTTTAATATTATCAAGAAAAAAATTCAAAAAATATTATTTAGAAGATTTTTTTTCAAGAATCTTCTACTTCCGGTTGTTCAATTGTTACCAAAACCTTTTCAGATCTTCCCATGAATGTCCGATTGGGAAATACGTAGTTAAACAAATTTAAAGTCTTATAGTTTTTGAGTAATCGTCCTTCCAACATCCTACATACATACACACACACATACATCCACACACACACACACACACACACACACACACAGACATCATCGTAAAAATGTTAAAATCGGATTGTAGGGACCTTAAAACGTGCTTATTCAATAAAATCTGGATATGCGATTTTTAGCATGAATCCAATACCTCTCTTAGCGAGAGGTAAAAATCTGTTGTGGCCAGCACAATACCTCTCGCCACTTCCTTTTTTTGGTTACATAAGTATATATGTAAACAGTTGGCTAGAAATTTGTTTATTTATTGTATAATTTTAATTTCAGTTTATTGAGCTTGGCCAAGTTCTTAAATGACGGAAAAATTAACATATGTTAAATAAGTATACTTCTTTGTCATCTTAACATATGGGCAGCACCCATTTTTACCTCTCGCTAAGAGAGGTATTGGATTCATGCTAAAAATCGGATATCCAGATTTTATTGAATAAGCACGTTTTAAGGTCTCTACAATCCGATTTTAACATTTTTACGATGATGTCTCTGTGTGTGTGTGGATGTGTGCGTGTGTGTGTGTGTGTATGTGGGATGTTGGAAGGACGATTACTCAAAAACTATAAGGCTTTAAATTTGCTTAACTACATATTTCCCAATCGGACATTCATGGGAAGATCTGAAAAGGTTTTGGTAACAAGTGGACAACCGGAAGTAGAAGATTCTTGAAAAAAATTCTTCTAAATATTATTTTTTGAAAATTTTTCGTGGTAATATTAAAGAAAATTAAATTCTCTATCTGATACATTTAAATATTTTATTATATATTCCATAGATTTAGAGATAAAAGAAGTATAATATATAAAATAATCTGTTGTAATAAATTTGACAGCCGAAAGAATGCCATGAAAAATAGTTGATAATTTAAATTATTTGTAACTGACAGATAAATGTCAGTGTCAGAAATAATGAGACATTACTGAAGATTTTTTCTGGGAAGTACATACATTATATTATTTCTTATTACATTAATAGTTTAATATTACACATACCCTTCATAGATGCTGTTACTTCCGACAATGAATTAGAAACATCTCGAAAAATTAAAAGAGTAGGACAAAATTTCTTCATAGAAAGAATTTAAATTTAAAAAATCTAAATATATGGAATAGATATAAGTAGAATTTTTGGTGTAGAGTGTAAGTATACAAGAAATGTTAAATACATTAAGGTGCGAGCAGACATGTGTCAGAACTATAGCTAGTAATTATGTATATAGATGTCATAATATCATATTTTCTCATTCTAAATTTAGTGATTTTCCAATTCCATGTGATTTATTTTCCTCGACAAGTCAATTCCACACTCCTAGTGACAAATTAACTACATTAATTTAGAAAATCTTGAAATGTTTAATGAAAAATTCTGACATTTATGTACATAATTACTAATTATCATTCTGAAACGGGCCTCCACATCTGCTTGTCAAGACCAACAATGTAACATGACTGTTCGCGCCCTATACTTAACCAAAAAAAGGAAGTGGCGAGAGGTATTGTGCTGGCCACAACAGATTTTTTTCTAATAATGCTAATTAAGTTACGTGTTTGTTATTTATATGTATGTAAAATAAAGTTTTATTGGCAAAATGTTATGGATCATCGACTAAATTCATATTGTGTTTGTGAAATACGGTAAGTACTTTTGCATCGTACCGACGTTATTATATGTGCATATTTATTGCATTATAATTTTGTAAAAGAGTCCCTAATTTCACTACCTAGTTCTTGAATAATCTTCCATATATTTTTTCTTTCATAGTACCATCTAAATTTGTAACAGAACTTAATTTTTCGTAAGAATATATAATGAACGTACAGTACCTATCTACATGTTGTTTGTACTGTAGAAGTGGTGGAAACAGTGTATTGGTTATTTAATTAATTGATAACGAAAAAAGATTGCTTGAGATTTAAAATTCTATTCCACTACTAATCTACATTACAGGAAATATTGGAAAACGATATAGAAAAGACCTCAATTTCGGTATCCTTCCTGTCTTTAAGAGATTACAACTGGCCTTCTTTATCAAAGCCGCTCCACTTCTTTAAATTGAATCACTTCAGTAACAAAAACGAAGTCCTTGCAACGGACGCCAGGTAATTTGGATAATTTAATTAATCCACCAACAGGTGTTCGGTCAGCTGCTGACAGCAGAACGTCAGGATAACTATCCTACGCGCATTCAACTAGAAGAGAAGTTGCTGCAACTCCCAACTGAAGCTGAAGCGAATAGCGATAGTCGCTTTGTTTGATTTGTGACAGACCGTTTCTAGAGTTTTGTTGTCAGGGCGATGGTGAGTTGTCTCTAACCTTTTAACAGATTAAACGCTGTCAACTCGATTGTGTTTTAATAGGGAATCTAATCAGTTTAATGCATGGGAATTTAATTTTATTTATATGAGAAATTAAAATTAAATTGCTTTAATTCCTACAACATGTTTGCAGTTGTTTTACAGTTTTTTTATGTATAAGGCGATTAGAAATATGAAAACATACATTAATAATAATCTCGAAGTTTTTCACTTTGATTGGTTGGGAATAACAAAAAAAGTCGGCTGTCCGGTCTCCAATAAAATCAATAGTAACAACCATGTTCATGAATTTGTCTTTGTAATTTTTAGTATTGAGCAGGTATACATTCTCACAAACCACGTATGATCAGGACAATCGTATTAGTTAAAGAAAATAGGATATTTAGAAATAGTTATTTTTGATAACAAGTGCGGAAAATTAGTGATTCCGAAACGAATATGAGTTTTGAAATATGCAAGGAGTCTCAGAATTAGTCTAACTCCAACACAATTTTGGAAACTACACATACCTCAGCTAAAAATTAGGTTAGAATCAATTTTATTCAAACAAACCATGTGGATTAATTCCCTACGCAGTTTGGAATTATTCCTTACGGCTTTTGACGAATCAGAATCTGTTTAGCCGCATATTATATATACGGTATATCAAATATCTTGGGTAGGTTGCTATGGTTACGTCTCTTTATTTTATTTTTATATATTTATAAATTCGAGTTTGACGTTTTGGAGTTTTCTGATGACTTTTACAGGTTTTTTGGAAATCCTCATAGCAATAAATTTAGCTACTTAATGATATATTACATATTTAGAAAATTAACCAAATAACATTTTGAACAGTAAAATATCGAGTAGTAATGAAAATATACATGGATATGGAATGCACGTCACAAGAATAAGGGGGGACCAGTTATTATAAATTAAATTAAAAGAAAGATATAAATTGTCTTATATGCAATTTATGAATATGTATAAATTAATATTACGTTTGTTAATTTGTAGTTTCCTAATAAAATAATTATTTTACTCGCAAACCGTAGTCCTGGTCTTCGGTTCGGACCACAACCATTTTGCCAGTGTGGAATATGGGCTGCTACAATACTTGTTGTAGAATATACTACTCCGCATGTGTTGCAAACAATATTTCTACTGCAATGAACGACAACGGAACAAAGATCTTATTCTTTATTTCTCGCTCTCATATGGAGTTCGAAAATACACATTTCCCGCATGATTGTAGAAAAATTAAATTATCCTTCGATAGCTATAAATATAAGTGAGGTGACGTTTGGTAAACACTTATGAATATAATATGAATTTTGTAAACAAAGAAATTACTTTTTGTCTATTCCTTTTGTGTTCTTCTCATCTTCTCGAGTCCTCTTGCAAATAATGATACTCAATCTGCGTCGGTTTTCTGTGCTGTATCTATTTACTCAACTATTTTATAAATATTGAATCCACATTTCAGCCAATATTTGTACAACTCACAGATGCAGTAACAACTGTAATGAATATTTTATTTGAATAGATATTTTCATTATTATAATAAAAATTTCTGTTGCAATTAAGTTTTTACCTCTCGCTAAGAGAGGTATTGGGTTCTTACTAAACATCGCATATCCAGATTTTATTGAATAAGCACGATTTAAGAATCCGATTTTAACATTTTTACAATTCCATGTAATTTATTTTCCTCGGCAAGTAAATTCCACATTCCTGGTGACAAATTAACCACGTGAGATATTATGACATTTGACCTCTATGTAAATAATTACTAATTGTCATTCTAATACGGGCCCCCATACCTGGTTGTCAAGGTCAACAATGTTGCGCCCTATACTTATATAACCAAAAACGGATATGGCGAGAGGTATTGTGTTGCACGTTTTACGGTCCCTACAATCCGATTTTAACATTTTTACGATGATGTCTGTGTGTGTGTGTGTGTGTGTGTGTGTGTGTGTGGATGTGTGTGTGTGGGATGTTGGAAGGACGGTTACTCAAAAACTATAAGACTTAAAATTTGTTTAACAACGTATTTCCCAATCGGACATTCATGGGAAGATCTGAAAAGGTTTTGGTAATAATTGGACAACCGGAAGTAGAAGATTCTTGAAAAAAAAATCTTCTAAATATTATTTTTTGAAAATTTTTCGTGGTAATATTAAAGAAAATTAAATTCTCTATCTGATACATTTAAATATTTTATTATATATTCCATAGATATAGAGATAAAAGAAGTATAATATATAAAATAATCTGTTGTAATAAATTTGACAGCCGAAAGAATGCCATGAAAAATAGTTGATAATTTAAATTATTTGTAACTGACAGATAAATGTCAGTGTCAGAAATAATGAGTAATGAAAGAAAAATGTACTTGGAGAATCCCTTAGTTCTTGATCTGTGACTATTATGGAGATGACAAGTCTAGGTTGAAGGACTTAAATTTGTTTCAAACATTATGGGACAATGTACACCAGTACTATAGACTAGAGTAATTTTGAATTGCGAAAAAGCTATCAAATTCTTCTCAAGTAAGTTGTAAATATTGGCAAAATTACACATCGATATAAGAATAATCGGAGTGCAATCTATCCGTCACTTTATTAAAGGGAATTAGTGTTATTTAGATATAACATGTATGAAAAAATAAAATGTAAAAGAAGATATGTAAGAATAGATGCACAATCCATATATACATTTTAGACCGCCCAAAATTAATGTTTTTACTAAAAGAATAAGAAGAGAAAGTAAACAACGTTGTTCGAATTGAAAATTGCAGTTACCAGCCTAATATTTATATATGGTAAACTCTACTTTGTAATTTATTGTAACATAATTTATGGTAAAATATCTTCATGTTGAGACATGCTATTATTGAATAATAAAGAAGTTTATACGTCATAGATTTATATGAATATATTATTTGTATTTATAAAAATATTCTTTGCTTTATGCATACAGCCAGGTAAAATATACGGCGAGAGGTTATGTGCTCGCCACATCAGATTTTTTTTGTTGTTATCAATCTTTTTTTTGTAATCAAAAATGATACAGTCAAACATATATTCATCAGATTTTACATTAAGGATTAAATATGTTTGACATTGGCAAAATTTTAATATAGGTACGCGGTTCGGTTGACACAATTTCGGTTAATCACCAGTAGTAAAATGCCAGCTATTAGACTGTATTGTGTTATATAATTTTGCATCTTGTAAATATTTTAATGTTGTTAAATAAAAGTTTCTTAAAGATATTAATTTATTCTTCTACAGTTACACCATTTTATAAAGACCAAAAACGAACCTGTTGTCGGTGTTTTATATAAAACGACCCGCCAACATGTAAGAATATTTATTTCAACCTCTGACAGAAACCACGAATCAAATACTTAGTTGTATTCAAGTTTAGAAACTTTAGAGGAGCTGTGTAAAATGAAACAATATTTCTCCTGCGAACAGGCATAAGTCTAAACTTAGTTCTCAAGTTTTCAAAATTGGAAACAACGTTGTTTTCCTTGCGGTACATAATTTCATGAATAACTTAATAGTAAACAAAATATTTCTTTAAGACTTTACCAACAAATTAAAGAGAAAATAAAGTAGGGCGCTATTTCCAAGAGAACATACATAAAATTTATTTGTCCCATTTCTGTTGGACGATTTGAAGTCACATATCGAATTATTTATCACAACAAAGTGATCCTTTCCGTATGGTGTCAACTTAGCAATGAATTCTCATAAATTATCGTTAAAATCAATTTCAGTAATGATGCTTTACATATTATCCATTTTTGGGAATGTCAATCTTCATCTATTCATAGGTTTCCGTGTCGATTATGATATATTTGTACCGTCGAGGGAATTTGCTAGCCGTCATCTTACGGAAATTATCTAAATATAATATTATTTTGATTAATTGTGATAGGTTCACCACATCTTATTCTAGTAAGGACTGATGAACTTTATGAGACTTTTTTTAAAAGTTCACCAATAGTCTTTTTAACCCTCTAAAGATACTGGTTTTTGAAATAATCAATTTTTTAATACTAGGTAATTATAGAGTTAAAAATAATATGACGGTTTTTTTTATTTGTCGAATATTAACAGAATTAGAGCAAAAAAAAAAAACATTAAAACTTCTATGACGTCATCTGAGCGAAGTAATACGTGCAATGTGAGCGAAAGAGATAGGTAGGTACAGACTTTTCTCTTTCGCTCTCGTTACTTGTACTTATTTCACATAAATAGAAGTTATAATGCTGTTTTTTTTTTCTCGAATTCTATTAATATTTAACAAATTAAAAGAAAAATATGGGTATGTTATTCTTAACTCTATGTATATTAATATTTTTTAAAATACACAATTGGAACCATTTTAAATTATCAATCTTCAAACCATAAAACAATAAGGCATCAAATTTTCAAACTATTACTACACCATGACAACTCCTAACCAAATTTGTTCGTAAACAACATTTGCACATCTCAAATATATAAAAATAAGTAGGTATACATACCGCGATACAAACAGTGTTACTCCGCTTGCTTGTATTCGTACCCTAGTTGCGTAGCTCCAATAGGCATCGGACACCGGAAAGCTATATGAATGTGCCTCAGCACTAACAAAGTTCCAGGCCTCAATTTTTAGAGGCGCGACAGGCGACAGTGCTTAAATTTTAAGAAAATGAATTAAGTCGCTCGTGTGTTAAAAACATTTTGCAATATTTTCTATTGTAATTTGTAATATCATTGCTCAATCATGCAATTTAACATATGTTTTAACAACATTTAATCATTTGTAAATTCGATATGTAGCAGTTTATGGTCTTAGTTATTGTGCTGTGCCAGTGCTGAATTATTTAGTGATTCCTTTAGTTTAAATATTTATTAAATGTGTGTAGGTTTTGACAATACGGTTTTGAAATTTACTGTTGATGGACATTGTTCTGTTTGATATACAGCGTACTGCAGAAGAAACAAATATACATTTACTTTTATATTTTATGATGAAATTCTATACTATACTCCGTTCGCTCGAACGAGAGAAGGTGGAACTAATTATCCAACAGATACAAGTCATTCTATTGGTTTGGCTCCAAAATTATAACCTTTTGACCAATAAAATTGTCTCTGTTCAAGAATTGATTCCACATTCCCTCGTTTCAGTAAACGGAGTATAGTGATTTTTCTTTCTGATTTTTTCCTCGATTTCAATTATTAAAATAGAATTGTGCGTGTAAGAGACATTTTAGTGGCAAGCAATTTTAAATGTATTTAAAAATTAATTTATAGTTATTGTTCAAATTTTATCTGTTTTCTTCACTACTCAAAATTTCAATTTATGTATAAATGTCACAGACCACCAAGTCATCGCAGTGTGTGTTGATGCGTTAGTTTTACAATCAGTAGATGTCACTACTTATTTTGTATTTCGAAAAATACATTGAGTGTTTTATCAGTAGTTGATGTCAGCCGTGTCCCCAATATCACAAACAAACTATGGAACATGAAAGAGGGTGCTAGGTCTACTTTATTCTAAAACGAAAAATGTCGAATCGAAAAATTGACACATGTAATTTTTACAACTTATGTTATAATATCGATCTTAATGTAGTGGGATCGCGCCGTTTGGAGCTATATAAACGAAGCAATAGAAAAAAACGCAATAAAAATTAAATTTGATATCGAGCCGTATCGTTTTGTAGAATAGAAATGTAATTTGGCTACTTTAGGATTTTGTATTATCTGTTTTGTAAAAATTGACGAATATGACATTTCAAATAAATAAATAATAATAAATTTATTCTTGTGATCAAAATAAAGTTTTCTACAACGACAAATTTACGTTTCGTTTTCGTATCTATTTTGACGTAAATATGCAAAAAAATTAAGTTATTTTCTTGGCGCGATACCGACTCGTAGTTTATTTTCTACAAATATCGTTTCCCTAGCAACCAGTCGCCACTTTTCTACATGTCTATACTTCGCGATTTCACTGCAGGTTGCAGTGACAAAAGCGGTTAGCGCTTAAACCTCTCTACCTAAATAAAAAAATATAATATCGATGCAATATTTATTGTTTTAAGGTAACAGACAGTTTAACCAAAGATTAAAATACCGGGCCTTAGTAAATAGAGGCTACAAAAAAGCTCTCGTGGGCTGTCAAAGCTGTTATAGAGAAAACACCAAGGAGTAACTATTGTTCTATTCCTAAAAAATATTTTCAAGTTTTATGTATTACGTCGGCCGGAATTGAACCCGGCCGTCCAAATCTCAATCGCTAACCCAATAACTAATCCTAGTAGGATACGAACTCAAGTTGTCCTATTGATAGTTCCTTTGAAAGTTTTTTTCAATAATTGCAATAAAATGAAAGAGTTCGTTATTAACAGAATAAATTAATGAGTTTTTTTTTGTTTGTTAAAATTTAATAAAGTTCAATCGTTGGAGTCATAACAATGAATTGTATTAGGTAGAACTCGTAAGTTATAAGAGTAAAGAAAATACAAAACTTAGGAGAGCAAACTTTGAAAGATACATTTCCAATAATTAAACTCACTATTAAACTAGTTGAATAAAATAGAATGGTAAACCATTTCAATAGAGCGGCTTTAATGAACGATGAAGTTTACATCATTAGAACGTGTACAAAACGCCTACGAATGCAATGAAGAAGTGCGCGCACTCCACATAGAGCTCCACAGTCTTCAATCCATTCATAGCATCATTAAATTATGTTTTTATTCACTAGCAACGAAGAAAAATCCACTGCAACGAAGTTGTACAATTACTAGAAAGCTTTTCAAAGTATTGATTCGTCATTTCACAATTGAATTTACAAATTTTCACTCAAAATAACGTCGAGGGGAATTAATAAACACTGTAGAAAACTGAGGGTGGATTTGAATCCTTGGAGACGAGATAGAAACAACTCACGTCAACCTTAAATTTAAAAGATTGTGCTGTAAGACAAGTCAGCGCAAAGGGCATATTTATATTGTTAATCATTTCGTTTTTGCGAAATAAATTTAATCGGCAGGAGCATTTTATTCTGAAGTGGCTTATGGTTTTTCTTGAGAAATCTTTATTTTTTGACAATACGCACTTAGAGCTTACTTCAGACAATACCTCTTATAAATATTTAGGAATTTTTGATTTTTTAACTTCAAATTCATACTACATCTATCCTATAATAGTTATTAATTTTTTGAATAATTAACAAACTCATAAGAATCAAAGACTTTTATTCATAAAGATTATGCATTAGTGAAGCGATAGTACAACAAGTATATCAAACAAATATTTATAAAAAGAACTACCCTCAATAAGGAATATTAGATGAAGATTATGACAATAATATAGGACAAGATAGGATACATAATATAACTGGTAGTTTCAAATTGGATAATGGGCTACTTATAGAACTTACAGCGTAGGTCCTAAAAATCAAATTTCTATCGCTATGTACCTAATGGTATGTTGAAAACGTATATAAAAGTATAAATTTTATTTAAAAAAATCTGTTGTGGCCAGCACAATACCTCTCGCCATTTTCATTTTATGTTGCTTAAGGCGCGAGCAGTTATGTAACTTTGTTGGCCTTGGCAAGCAGATATGGGGGCCCGTGTCAGAATGAGAGCTAGTAATATACATAGATGTCCAGTATCATAAGTTTTCATCCGAAACATTATTATTTTCCAAATCCATGTGGATTATGTTACTCGACAATGGATGACAAATAAACATTAGAATATTTTGAAATTTTGAATGAAAAATTATGATATATGACAATTGTGACATCTATGTAAATAACTACTAGCCGTCATTCAGACACGGATCCTCATATCTGCTTGCTAAGGCCAACAAAGTCACATGCCTGCTCGCGCCCTATACGTAACGAATTTAACATTTCTTGTATACACACAAATAATTAAAATTGTTTCTCTTCTTTCACTCTATAAGAAATTTTATCCTGCTATTCTAATATGTTTAAAATTCTTCAAATTCATTGACGGTATTAGCAGTATTTCTTAAGGATATATGTAATATTAACATACCTGTAATTTAAATACATATTAAATTAATAATACAATAATATATATTAAATGTACTCATACCTCCCAGAAAAATCTGACACTGACATTTTGCATTTATTTGTCAATTACTAAAATTTGAATATCGCAACTGTTTTTCGGGCAACGAGATTTATTACAACAGATTATTCTATATTATTATTTACTATATCTTCAAACCTATACGAGATATAATAAAAAAATTAAATGTGTCAGATTAAGAATTTAATTATCTTTAATATTTGTAGTAACAAATTTTCAAAAAATAATATTTAGAATTTTTCTTTTTAGGAACTACCACTTCCGGTTGTCCAATTGTTACCAGAACCTATTCAACTCTTCCCATTACTGTTAGATTGAGGAATCCGTAGTTATACAGGTCTTTAGTCTTATAGAATTTGAGAAATCGTGTCTCCAACAACCTCACACACACACATCCACACACACACACACACACACACACACACACACACACACACACACACACACACACACACACACACACACACAGACATCATTGTAAAAATGTTAAAATCGGATTGTATGGACCTTAAATCGTGCTTATTCAATAAAATCTGGATATGCGATTTTTAGCATGAATCCAATACCTCTCTTAGCGAGAGGTAAAAATGTGTTTTTAGTAAATTAAGAAAGAAAATTTTCTGTGACGTCATTATTTTGAAGTGAAGCATATTTAAGAACGTAACCTGGAGATGGCGCGCAAAAAGTTTTAATTTGAATTTAACATTAGTTAATTTTCCTCTTCCTCTGCCTCTCTTGTATATTATTTGCAATTTGCGTGGATACTGTTACTTTTGTTGCGTATTTCGATGTGTTAAGCAGGAAATATCGGTACCAAAAGACAAACATTAACCTCCAAATTATTGTCCAAACGTCAATGTTATTTTTAGTTATTTCGGAAGTAATTTGTTGACTCATAAATGCGGCCTCAACTTGTGTGAACCATAATTCTGAATCATCTAGCCAGAAATCAGGAAGATTGTAATGATGTGACACAGCTACCAAAGGGTCTTCAACCTGCGGTTCAGCCACTTCATCGTCACCATTAGTAGTAGTAAATACCTACTATATACTATCTGTATGTATGATTCACTTATCTAAACATACTTGTAAAAATAACCTGAGCTAAATTGTAAAAACTTTAAATAAAACTGGAAGAATAATTTTGACGTATTTCTATTTATTTTTTCGAAAACTGCCTGACTAACAAAAAATACTATTTTTTACCATAGTAACCCTATATAACTTTCCTGGTCGGGAGGCCATGTAGCAGTAGTCTAGATACAATAATTTATGAATACTAGTCGAAACTGCAACATATCTATCATGTTTAAATTACCCGCACAAGCCGTTGCTATGGCCTTACGGCCATTCATTTGTGCGGCGTTATTCTACGTTATACATGGCGGTAATTTAAATATTCATATTTAATTAATTTTTTCCTGGCCAATTAATAAAAAAATTGCCAAAAGAAAAATATGGGTGGCAAGTTTTTATTTTCTGTTCAAAAATATTAAATAAAAAAACTTGCAAGTAGCATATTAAATATAATAAAACTTCACTTTAATATGAGAGGAGTGACAAGATCGACATTAAATTCAATTACATAACACTGGCACTAAAGGTACCGAGATATGGAATTCAACTAGATCTTTTTTAAAATTCATCTCAACATTTTTAAAGACAATTGAAATACTCTAGGAAAAGTAACGACATTTTCACGGTACACAAATACATAAATACATGAGGTAGAATCCCATATGAAAAAAGTGACCAAAGATATGTACATATTTTCCCAGTTGCATAATTGCGGAGTTCACTTGCAAGGTGGCGTATCCAGGATTTAGTTTTATGTTGTGAAGAGCTAAGAGAAACTATAATCTGAATCTAAATAGGTAACCGTCCTTAGTGAAAAATACTGAATTCGCCGATTATAATCATTTGTAAATTCTTTCTTGTTTAAAGTATCTTTATTGTTAAAAGTGTTCTCATAATGAGTCATAAACCCCCGTCAAACTTGGAATAAAGTCTGTAAAATTTAAAGTCAGGTAATTTAACCGCAGATACAATCTCGACGATTATTCTTTGCAATAATTCCGCAAGTTTTAGAAGTTCGCAAGCTTTTCTAATTACTCATTGGCCCGAGGCAGCCGTGTCGTCATATTACACGGAATTAAGACGATATAATGTTAGTAATTGTGGCTTGGTGGATCCGAGTGGGCTCGTTAGATTGTCTCAGTGGAAGAGACTTAATCAACGCACGTATTTATTTTGTAAATGTCACAAACTTTCCACTTGGAGAGATGTAACGACCTCGGAAAGGTGAAGTTAACACTGTTCTTGTTGCGCGCCTCACCTTTGCTTAATATAAACACAAGGAGACTTAATAGTACGTGATTAGTGTTCATCACACAGATTTTATTATCACAACAGAATTGTTATTAGCGGCTACAATATGAAACAAAGACCCTACAAGATTAAGAAAATGGTGAAAGTCGCAGATGGATATGCGATGTTGGCTCTAAAAGTTTCTGTCTGACCAACTTTATATACGGCAACAACACGACCGCACGGGGTTCGTTTAACGCATCGGCACTGCAGTGCAGGCGTATAGCAATCGAGAGTATTGTGCACTTAACAAGGTCTGTGATCTTTCTTGTTCGCCAATTGGAATCAGTGTGGCCGTATTGCACACGTAAAAAAGCGTACAGCCTCGTTGCTGTCACAATGCAGCGGAATAATTTTTTTACTTAGGGAAATGATATAAATAAAACAACAGGGCTACTTTTCAACAAAATCTCCCTTTGCCAATATACTTTCCATATGAATGAACTAAAAAAATTATACCCTGAAAAAATAATCCAAACTTTTATGTACAAAAAATATTGTTTATTTAGATGTAGTAGTATTTTATACATCACGGAAGAGAAATGCATATTTTTTCTCGAGGTTTTTGATAACACAGACTTTTGATATAAAGTTGATTTTTTTCAATTTTCATTTACTGATTTTTGATTATACGTCATTTTTTTCTAAAATGGAATAATAACGATATATCGATATACCTTTGGCAGAACATGAAAAAAATTGATGATGTAGCCTATAACATAATTTCTGGTATTTCAGTGTTTTTTACCTCTCGCTAAGAGAGGTATTGGATTCATGCATATCCAGATTTTATTGAATAAGCACGTTTTAAGAACCCTACAATCCGATTTTAACATTTTTACGATGATGTCTGTGTGTGTGTGTGTGTGTGTGTGTGTGTGTGTGTGTGTGTGTGGATGTATGTGTGTGTGTATGTATGTAGGATGTTGGAAGGACGATTACTCAAAAACTATAAGACTTTAAATTTGTTTAACTACGTATTTCCTTATCGGACATTCATGGGAAGATCTGAAAAGGTTTTGGTAACAATTGGACAACCGGAAGTAGAAGATTCTTGAAAAATAATCTTCTAAATAATATTTTTTGAAATTTTTTCTTGGTAATATTAAAAAAAATTAAATTCTCTATCTGATACATTTAAATATTTTATAATATATTCTATAGATTTAGAGATAAAAGAAATATAATATATAATATAATCTGTTATAATAAATTTTACAGCCGAAAGAATGGCCATGGAAATAGTTGAAAATTTAAATTGTTTGTAACTGACAGATAAATGTCAGTGTCAGAAATCCGGAGACATTACTGAAGACTTTCTGGGAAGTACATACATTATATTATTTCTTAATGTATTACCTAATAGTTAAATATTTAAAATTATAGGTATATTACATATATCCTTCAAAAATACTGTCAATCCTGACAATGAATTGGAAACATTTTGAAAAATTAGAAGAGGACAAAATTTCTTCATAAAATGAATTTAAAATTAAACAATCTAAATACATATAAGGAATAGATATATATAAGTAGAATTTTTGGTATAGAGTGTAGGTATATAAGAAATGTTAAATACAATAGGGCGCGAGCAGTCATGTGATTTTGTTGGCCTTGACAAGCAGATATTGGGGCCCATGTCAGAATGATAGCTAGTAATTATGTATATAGATGTCAAGTAACATAATTTCTCATTCTAAATTTAGTGATTTTCCAATTCCATGTGGTTTATTTTCCTCGACAAGTAAATTCCACACTCCTGGTGACAAATTAACTACGTGTACTTAGAAAATCTTGAAATTCTGAATGAAAAATTGACAATTGACATCCATGTACATAATTACAAATTATCATCCTGAAAAGCCAACAATGTAACATGACTGTTCGCGCCCTATACTTATGTAACCAAAAAAGGAAGTGGCGAGAGGTATTGTGCTGGCCACAACAGATTTTTTTTCCTGGAATTTTGCTTTTAAATTATATTTCAACATTTTTTAAATTAAATTTTACTACTTTAATTCATAATGCAGAAATTTTTACTAAATATGTATACTTAGATGTATTTGTCTTTTTTCCTTTTATAATTTATCTGTAAGAACTTTTTCTTATTTCATAAAATTTACCCACATGTTTTCCAAAAATTGCAAAACATTTTTTTTACCAATTGTGTAGATTTTGTCTTTTAGAGGGTTGATGGACCTTGGTCCGAAAACGGTTTTCAATAACTAAATTTTTTTTTATAATCTCGATTCATAATGACGTCTTTTCAATTCTTATTTTAGTATCAAAGTGACTTTGTTTTGCGCACTAGTGCATAAAACTAATTACCTTTAAGTTCTCAGTGCAGAAATTAGAAATATTAAAGAAATTGATAACTAATTTTGTATTTATTAGAAATATTTACGATACATGATGTTAAATTAGTAAATTGAATATTATTTGCAGATGTAACAATCGGTTTTTCTTCCTCCTGGAGTACTTTAATGTGTTTTAGGTGAAGATAATTCTGTATCCGCAGTATTATTTGGGAATAGTTTCAGCTTCGTGGCTGTGCCTTCTTCCTTCCCTAGAATCTTTCTTCCAATTTTATTTTTATTTTTTATAGAATTCTCTATATATCTCTCCGCAATAGAAGTAGAGCGCTCCATGTCTTTTGAGTGTTAATATATTTGCTCCAGCATCAGTTAAGAAGGTATCAGAGCACCGTCTAAAACTGGCCTCTGTACACCAAGAAAATCAGCGATCCTTCTTGGTACAGCACCAACAATATTGATACCTATAGGTTGTAGAACATCTTGAATTTCTGTAGGAAATAAAAAAACCGATGATGGTTAACATTGGAAGGACGTAGATTGGTATATTTGCGAAAAACTTCCACAAAATTTATGCATCCATATTATCTCCGGTTATTACAAATAATCTTGAAATATTAGTTTTTGTTTTGGAAATGGTAATTTTAATGAAAAAAGATGAATATTTAATGTCCTCGATATTCAGACAGGTAAGTTTCTCTCTTCTGCTGGTTCCAGCAATACCAACAATCATTAATAAATATTCCTCATAATCTGCCTTCCTAGGAAATCTTTCTATTTCTTGTTTTGTAAAATCTTTGGACTTTTTAGATCTATAACCATTAAATTTTCTATTTAGGAATGCAATTACATTCGAGAATTTACTAATATACCAATTTTGATTCAGATAAATTGTTGTGCGAAGCATTGAATAGTTACTCGATTAAATAGAAAGTTTCAATTTTAAAGATAATTCCGAAAGATATGCTAAAAATCACCTTTTCTGTAATAGTAGACACTTTTTTTCTGTTCTCACCAATGCCCAAATTTGTTATAACATATTTCGTAAAGTTTATTGAACTTCTCGGGAATCAACGTAGACATAGTAGCTTCTGCAGCATTTTCAATGTTAGAATTCTCCAAATCACTCATTTTTAAGTTCTTTTTAAACATAAAATGACACAAATTTTTCAGCTCTACTGTCAATAAAATTTATTTATAAACAAATTCATAGCAGCTATAGCAGCTTTGTTTTGTGGCTAAAAATACTAACCCACTACATATTAAAAAAAATGTTAAATTATTTAATGTCATATGGAATATTTAGTTTGGGATTGTGAAACGAAATTATAAAAAAAAATCTTGTATGTAATTACGAAATTAGTGTTTTTGGCATTTGACGTGTTGTACCACTCGCTGGTGCTCGTGGGAACAAATTTCACGTCGCGTGCCTGAAACAACCATTTGTAAACTTATTACATAAATAGATATTTTACTGTACATAAGTACATCATTTCTCCACTATATTAGTAAATAATATAAACTCTCTAAAGTTTATTTTTAAAATATTTTCCCTAAAGCAAATTTTTAGATAAAATATATCCATTTCTACTTCCGTTAGTGGATATAAAAAAAATATTTTTCTCCAAGAACAATTTTTTTATTTATAACAAAACTGGTAAAATATTTCACTAAAATTGATTATATTTGCTTGCGTTTAAACAATACTGTCGCCTGATCTTTTGCGGTATGCATGTGTATCGGTTTGATCTTGACAAATAGACCTTGTGTGTAGGGTTATGGTATAATTTGCAGCAATTAGCAGTATATATTTGGTATCGATTGTCCGTTAATAAACAGTGCATCCCTTGTTCGAAGTTAATTCCCGCGGATGGCGTGCGGGAGAATATCAGACTGCGTTGCGGTAATAGGCTAAATCAGTCACTAAACAAACTAATATTTAGTTTCCAAATGGACCTGAGGGGTGAAAACCAGACGCTAAACGAGAATAGTTTGTAGATAGGGCGGCTAATTACTTAATTACCACAATGAATACTCGACAGCATCGTAGCTAGCACCGCAGACCCGTCTGCTCACTCTGATGGAGTCTACACGGTGCATACGGACACAACACTACCTACCCTCTACAATAAATACATCACAATAGAAATTCATACTATTATACTCCATATACTGCCTACAGATAATATACTTTATACTCTAAATATGCAAGTAGATACTTCGTTTCGTAAGAATATAAATGTAGAAATAGATACTCCTTTGAGTATCTACCCCTATTTACAAACCAGTTAAGTATGAAGTCAAAAATAGTACAAATTATGTTTTATTCCTATCACCCAATAATGCTGCAGTTTACGCTCATACAAGAGTAACAACAGAATTATTGAGGTAGGCCGTGTAAAACAAAATTTGCATCAATTTAAATAGTAGTTTGAGATTGGAGGATCAAGTTAGTTAGAACATAGCTAATCATTTTTTTAAAGTATCATTGTAAGTGAAAATATGGGAATAACCAGATAAATTTTTCTATGATGGTGTACGACTTTTGGTTATTTTATGGACTTTACGGGGTAACAAGTTTTCGTCTGAAAAAGAGACAGATTATAGTTGGAAGCGTTTAAGAAGTGGAAGAATAGAATGGTGAAGTGAACCGATGCTAGACTCTGAACAAAAGTCAGTTTATTTGAATTGGTGGGAATATCTTGTAAGGACGGACAACAAGAAACTTGTAAAGGAGGTATAGATAACCAAAATAAGAGAAAACATGAAGGCCAGGACAAGATTAGGAAGGGATGGTGGAGAAGACGCAAATGAAAAAATCTGATGTGGCCAGCACATAACCTCTCGCCGTATATTTTACCTGGCTGTATGCATAAAGCAAAGAATATTTTTATAAATACAAATAATATATTCATATAAATCTATGACGTATAAACTTCTTTATTATTCAATAATAGCATGTCTCAACATGAAGATATTTTACCATAAATTATGTTACAATAAATTACAAAGTAGAGATTACCATATATAAATATTAGGCTGGTAACAGCAATTTTCAATTCGAACAACCTTGTTTACTTTCTCTTCATATTCTTCTAGTAAAAACATTAATTTTGGGCGGTCTAAAATGTATATATCTGGATTGTGCATCTATTCTTATATATCTTCTTTTACATTTTATTTTTTCATACTTGTTATATCTAAATAACCTTAATTCCCTTTAATAAAGTGACGGATAGATTGCACTCCCATTTTGTCAATATTTACAACTTACTTGAGAAGAATTTGATAGCTTTTTCGCAATTCAAAGTTACTCTAGTCTACAGTACTGGTGTACATTGTCCCATAATGTTTGAAACAAATTTAAGTCCTTCAACCTAGACTTGTCATCTCCATAATAGTCACAGATCAAGAACTAAGGGATTCTCCAAGTACATTTTTAATTCATTACTCATTATTTCTGACACTGACATTTATCTGTCAGTTACAAATAATTTAAATTATCAACTATTTTTCATGGCATTCTTTCGGCTGTCAAATTTATTACAACAGATTATTTTATATATTATACTTCTTTTATCTCTAAATCTATGGAATATATAATAAAATATTTAAATGTATCAGATAGAGAATTTAATTTTCTTTAATATTACCACGAAAAATTTTCAAAAAATAATATTTAGAAGATTTTTTTTCAAGAATCTTCTACTTCCGGTTGTCCAATTATTACCAAAACCTTTTCAGATCTTCCCATGAATGTCCGATTGGGAAATACGTTGTTAAACAAATTTTAAGTCTTATAGTTTTTGAGTAACCGTCCTTCCAACATCCCACACACATACACACATACACACACACACACATCCACACACACACACACACACACACAGACATCATCGTAAAAATGTTAAAATCGGATTGTAGAGACCTTAAAACGTGCTTATTCAATAAAATCTGGATATGCGATTTTTAGCATGAATGCAATACCTCTCTTAGCGAGAGGTAAAAAGGAGTGCGAGACACAGGAAACAAGGCAAAAAGTTTTTATACAAAAAATGACTCACAGTAACAATTGTTTATAAGATAAACTATAGCGTAATTTTGGTTTTGTATAGTTGATAACCAATTTATGTGGATACATTATACGTAGAAAAAATGTGATCCAAGTGTTAAAGTAAATATAGGAAAGATTGTTTTTAAAAATGTAGCAGTTACCCATATTATCAATACTATGTCAGTAATATGCCCATGTAAAATTAGCATACGTGTTGCTGGTTATATGGCCAAACATAAATGATGTAAATTTACTACCATAAAATTTAAATTGTCTAATTGTTTATTTTCTTCGGGGTTCGAAGGATGTATACTATTCACAAATATCATGTCAGATATATGCGATATATCCCGATATTTTACTTTGCTGTTCAAATTTTTAATTCAGATCAATAAAAAAATACAACTAAATGATATCCATTGGATTGAAGAGAGAGTAAAAAGGCCTAAGGAAAGTTCCCGAACATCTAATGATGAGCTTCCATTTAGTTTCTTAGATTAGCTTTAATTAACTACTACTTGCAGAAGTATTATTTTATTTGTTTTATTCAAGGGATTGATTTTTTGTTTCAACTTTTGTTCTATCTTTATTAAAATAAAAATACACAATGATAAACTCTTTATATATCATTACCGTTGCATGTAATTAAAAAAAATATCTATACAAATAAATATCCAAATTTTGATATATAACAATAAATATCAGAAAATCTGTTATTTATATAAATATTATAATATTTTGGAACCTTGATTTTCTTAAAATTAAGAACATGCGTGTATAAATATGAACAACCGTTCCGCTACGTAACGTTTTCGTGTGTCCATTTGCTCCTTTATATCTATATGACATTTGGTTACCTACTATTTTCAACTAAAATTTTAGACTAAATTGATGTGTGTTACAAAGCAGTGTAAGATAATAGGCCAACTGGTCTAACAATATGGCCACTGGCCACTGGCCATATTGTTACACATAATATTTGGCTATGCCATATTGGTCGGGATTGCTAGTTCCACCAAGATTGAAATTGGAATCAAATATATGGAATCAAATTTTATGCAACAAGGTATTTTACATTTCTAATATACATACTATACTTTATACGCCATAAATTAATCAATCAAAATGCTTACGTCAACGACAAAAAAGTAAAAACCGTCAAATAAATTTTATAACTTTCATTTTACATAGAAGTAAGTCATTACAACAAACCACCTGAAAGTGGTGGCATCACTTGTGCAATACCATTACTTTTATACAAATATTTTCTGTTCTCTAGGTATTTCTAGTGGCATCTTGTATAAAAAACTTGTACTTTTTGATAAATAGGGACTTGGACATATTGCTGTACAAAGCCACATTGCATGCCGATACCTTACAATGGATCTGCAAGGGCTGTCATGTCGCTGAAGTTCCTGATTATTTTTTAAAACTACTTTAAAAATAAACTTTATAAAAACGAGAGAAGCGTATGGGTCCAAAAGTTTATTTCTACTTTACTTACGGTTTACGGATTACGAAAGGCGCCTCATTCAAATTGTAGAAATGGATGAAAATACTCACCTGCAAATAAAAACAAGTGTTAGTAAAAGAGATTTTTATTTTGTACTTTGCAAAATATTAAAAAAACTGTTTACATTCTTTTAAAAAATAAATTACAAAAAGTAATTTCACTTATTTGAAATCATAAGCACGTGAATTCTACTTTTATTTTCTTTCTCCTGTGTCTTTTACTTCATAAAAATGTACATATTTCATAATGAGCTTAGGTAATTCACAGCTTTACACACTCTGCACCACTTTGAAGTCTTTTACAATTTTGTTTGTACAAAAACCTTCTCCAGTAAAAAAAAATATTCTCAACTCTTTCAATCACAAAATTAAAAATAAATATTTAAAAACTTTTAACCAGCCGACGTTTTAAGTTTAATATTAACAAAATTTAATCCGGACTTTATCATATTTACTGAGTTAATCTCTTCATAACTTATTCACACTACGCAGTCCTCAATTTTGTACACAAATATTTTAATAAACTTACCCCTGGCATGAATTTTAATTCCAAAATAAACATCCCTCATGAGGGCATGTTTGTTATTAAAGAGTTAATATTTAATGGTGAGTACTACGCCAGATTTATAAATAAATTTTGGATTCTTAAGCATTACTGCTTGCGCTAATCTGCATACATTTTATAAGCCATCTTGAATTGAATTTCCAACAGTACCGTATTCGAGAATGTAATTATTTTTTACCATTAATGGTAGATAATCCCCCAGGAATGTAGAAAAGATGTATTTTGATCTGGCAATCAGCAAAGACGTATTTCATACCCATTTCAAGATATTAATTTACTACCCATTAATGGATACTTTTTAAATCATAATATTGAAATTCCAATTAAAACTAATTTTTTTTTCAAAACTTCTAATTCTAGAAAATTATAAACGAAAATGTGTTTTGTTTGGTAATACATTTTCCCAGAAAGCATGGCTGTCTGTGAAATTAATCCGATAACTCTCCTACGTGAAATTGTATTTCAATTCGTTTGTGTAATTTACTAATAATTAATTTTCGTTTTGCTAAACCCTAATTCATTTACAAATCTCTTCAAAGGTAAGTGCACAGAGTGGAACAATTTATTTTGTAGTACCATTTATAACGTTTTTAAAATACAATAAATTCATCTCTTGAGGTCTAATTTGTAAGAGTCTGCTTATTGTTATTTGGAGATCTGTTCTTGTAATGGATAATCCTGCTTTAAGCCTTGATGGATCGCAGGGCCTTCACATAAACGTCCTGCATTTATCGTCAATTGTGTACAGTGATAAATGTGTAACACTGTAATTAAGCAATAAAAAACGAAATTATTCGTAATATTTTAACCTGACGCAGACGCAAAGCTGCAAAGCGGTAATAAATGATCTACCGACTGAAAAATTGCGCCCACGTACTCTCATGAGAGATTACGTTTATTTTACAATTAAAATTCATGCTTAGGGTAGGATTATTAAAATATTTATTCAACATTTTTATCGCCCAATTTACCCACACCAACAAAATAACTAAATATGACTCCATGAATACGAGTATATAATATTTGAAGGGTTCAATATCCAAATTTTTAATATTCATACAATAATCCAGCTGGATGATTGTCATTATTAGGCCCAAACGGATATTCGGCGAAGTTGGCCGGATGACATCCGTTGCATCCCTACTAGAAAGTAATATTTTAGATATTCTAATGGGATTTTGGACATTCTATATGTTTTGCTACATAAAAATTATTTTATTTTGTCAAGCAATAATTATGAAAATAGAAAATCGCCGAAAAGTGACTATTTTTATAAAGTAACCACAGATAAAATATTATTAAAAAGAAGATGCGAATATATTTGTAGTTTCCTGAAAAACTTTACCACATACGTTGTAATGAGACAGACAATTTTGAGCTTAAAGAATAATTCGAAAAAGCGTTATGATAATTAAAATATAAATTCTTTACTAGTGAAAATTTAATGATATATTAATTACTGGAGGAATGAGCAAAAAATGCTCATTCCTCCTATTATTATAATTTATTTCATGTTGAGCAAAAAGGCTTTCATAAACTGTAATTACGAATTCATTTAATATTTAATTTATATAAGAGTTTTTGCTCGTCTGATATTTTTTGTTGTTTGTACACATTAGCCTTAATTTAACATCGAGGAATCCAATAGGGTTTTAGGTAAGCCTACAAGCATTTTTCTATCGAAATAAGCCGATCCACATTGTACGGAATCCGATAAGTAGATTTTCTGCAACGAACGTATACAGTATGACCAGAACGTACAAATTTCATCTGAATTACAGGACAGTAAAGTGGGTAAAGCTTTTATTATCAAAGGGGAACAACAAGATAAAAAACTACTCTAAAATTGGACAATAATTGTTTGTCCACAATAAATAAAACCTTTAATATTTTTCTGATATTTTAGCTCACATACACTAAAGTCGATATGGTATATCGATGGCTTAGCGCACCCATGTGTTAAGTACACTTTTCGAGTAAAATGAGAGATAATTTTGGGGAGCATACTTTATTGTGGTCAAGTTTAAAAATAATAGTCTCTCGATAACGTCAATTTACAATAAGTATATTGTAATTAATTTGATTTAATTATTTACAACTTGTTCTTTTATGTAAGTTTTACGTTATTTTTAACACATAAACAGCGGTAATAATAAATAATGTCCTATTTCCAGGTTAGGTAAATTAAAATTTATGTAAAGTTTATTGTAGAG
Organism: Harpalus rufipes; assembly: GCA_951394225.1. Classification (NCBI taxonomy): domain Eukaryota; kingdom Metazoa; phylum Arthropoda; class Insecta; order Coleoptera; family Carabidae; genus Harpalus; species Harpalus rufipes. The sequence continues at coordinate 38,738,448 of OX596280.1, read as the reverse complement.
TTAAATCTTATTCCAAGTTGTGGGTTAAGCTCGTGATAATCTACTCTTATATTAAAAGAAGGCTGTCTTGAATTTAACCCCCATTTATTATTACCGCTGTAAATGTTATACAATTCATTTCAAGTGGGTCCCGAAGTAAAATATTACAAAAACTATGTTTAAAAACTACCAAATATTCAAATTTATTTTCTATAAAATGTTTGATTAAGCAGTTAACATATGTGTGCGATATATAAGCTAGAATTAATTACCAAAAATGATTTCTCCTCTTGTTTATATTTATTTCCATACGTATTATAGTAATTCATTATTATTAATAATTAAGGAAAGACTTCTCATGTTTTCTGTTGCTTCCTTCTTTTTTGCTATATCTTTTGAAACCAGTTTGTTCCCTCTCATCCAGTAATGTTTTTCTATTTTTTCTTCTTTTTCTAGCGCTCTACAGAGTTTTCTTAATTTCTAGCATAGAACTTACACTTACGTTTATCCAGGTAATTATTTGTATTGTCTTCATTCCAACAGCGGAACTTATTTTTTTGTTGATTTTGTGATAAATCCACTAATTTTATTTTCGTATATTTTAGATTTTATGATAATTCCTTATTTTTGCTTCTTATTTAGCAATTGCATTTGGTTTTTTCAGTCTTTTTGTTGTAACGATTCCCATACACTCTCTTCATTTTGTCATACCTATTCTTTCTAATTATTTTGTAAAGTAGCCGTTTCTTTCATAGAATTGAATTTTAATTTTTTTTTCTTTTTCTTTTTTCCTCTTTCTCGTTTATACCTTGTAGTGTGGGACTTTGTGGATATTAGGGAAAATATCAACTTTGTCTCGCTCAAAGTTCATTACAATTTAAAGGACTCATTACTGTCCACTTATATACTAAATTTTCCTTTTTTTATTTTTACAGTTTTTGTAATTTGCTATTCCGTGTTAGAAACGTAATATTTGAAGGTATTTATACATTTTTCTACAGTTTCTACGCTAAATAAAGATTAAAATAAAGATAAGCAAAGCCGTAACAATATTTTTATATGTTTCGCTTTAAAATAGCTCGCAGCTTTAAGGAGTATTTTGGGAAATATCCTGTGACACTTCTAGTTTGCATCGTCCGTCGTGTGAGTGTCTGATAAGAGGATTTGTCGTTCCACGCATGAGGAGGCCATTTTGAATTAAAATCTGCATAAAATTGGACTTGAGGATATACAAGATACAGAGTTTAAGAGAGGATTCACGTAGTCATTATTCGATTGAGGTAAGACGGATAAGATGAATTAATTCCAAATTAATTTTATATGCTATAAACAGATAGATCTTGTAATGCGTTTCTTAATACTCGTAACTTGGAGATGAAATTGATTGGGAATATAATGAAATAAGTTTTATAAAATAAAGTAGTTTCGAAGTCAACTTCGAACTAACACAAAATTGATTTGATTATAATATATATTAAAAACACGTTTAAAATAATTATAGCTATAAATTATTTCTAGATTTTATTAGAGTTATTATTGGCCTATAAAATTTTCTTAATCGCCACATTTTGCATAACTAATTAGACCAGTAATTTTTAATTGCTCTTTTCGCTTTATGAAGACATTGATAATGACATTTTATGTGCAGCAAAAGCATTAAATATTAAGTTGATTATGAAAATAATGGGAACACACTGCGAGCAACTTGTCTGCATTATACATGAGCTTTAATGGTATTAATAATTTCATATTCATATAAGAGCAAACATTGGCTATTTAATTACAAGCCAAATATTTACCATAATAACAGCATAATATAGAAATAAATAATTACCTTGTTTTGCAAGCAGATAACGGAAATAAAATATTAAATTAGTTTTATAAATATCTTTGAAAAATATAGAAAATGAATATTTTTTACGTTAAAAAAATATTTAACCAAAATAAAAATTTATGAAAGAAATTTAAATTACTCAAAAAGAAAATAATAGTATACTATTCAATGAGCATGTAATGTATGGTATTACTCACGAGAATGAAATTTGCATTACGAGCCGGAAGGCAAGTAATGTAAATCATTCGAGTTGTTTGTTTACGAACATAAACATAGTTGATTACTGGGTCGTGGATACACAATATTACGTATTTAATATTTAACCTGTAACAGGTTTTACTATTTAGAATATATATATATATAGAAATATTTAGTATGTGTCGGCAAAGTTTGGTTTCACAAATTTAAATTACTAATTTAATGTATGAAAAAACGGACGACTCCCAATCGCCATCTATTTTCTTACCTAAAATGAAATATAGTCTAAAAATTCTACTTTACTGAATACTGAGCGAGTTACAGTGGGTAGCGTCTAAAAATAATGGTACACCAATAATATTATTGTAAATAACACATTTATAAATTAGAAATGAGTATGTTTATTTTCACATAGTTACTTAGTGAATTTATTTTTTTCGGAAAAACTCATTGTTTGTTAACTGTCAAATTTAATATTAATTTATGGAAAGCATTACTAGAAACTGATTTCCAAATGTTTTACACATTCTGTTACATATTAGTAACATTGATGATTGTTAACAGTGACAAAACAAATGTTAATTTTTATTGTGTTTTGCAGGTAACTATAAAATTACATGAAGGAAACAATTTTAATTACACTGAATTTTAAAATATCAGCATCCAATAAAATGATTTATACATTATTCCATGGAAAATATTATATGGAACATAATAACTCCTCTATTGTATGTAATGTAACAAGTATCTTCACAATTTTTCCATTCTTTTCTTGAGCGAATTTGCAGTCTTCTCCTTGGTGTTTAGTAGAACGATGTCTAGCACAGTTGCACCCTGCTGTGCCGGTGATATTAATTGCGTTTATCGGGGCAAGTTTGAGCGGCAGCTTGGCAACTCGCACATTGTCTACTCGGCAATCTCCCGGTGTAATGAATAGCATGTACTGCACGTGGACTCCCCACAACTAACGTGCCCTGTCCACAATCAACACAAGAGAAGAGATACTGTGCGGTTAGCGGTTGCGGTTTAGGAATTGTCTTTCTAATTTTGTAAGACAAACAGTAGTTCGTAAGTAACTAGCGAACTAAAAGAATACTCGTTTCAATAACAATCTGTTACAAATACTTATTTCAAGATTCAGTCATGGCTTGTTTTAAATAATAGGGTATTGACCTTTTAAAAAATATGGGTACACCTGACAATTTGCAAAAAATCAATGAACTCAATTCGTCAAACACAATAATACTGAATTTTAATTTACGTTTACATTTTCTTCCTTTTAATATCGTGAAACTGTTGTGTGATAAATTAATAACTGTATTTGTACGGTAATATTATTACTATACTGACATGTCAACAACAGTCTACAAAATGAAAATAAAATAAAATGAAAGTATAATTCTATTTATTAATTCATACAGATACCGTTAGTATAACGTTCAAACACAGTTTTCTTTATTCTAAAATAATAAACAAGAGGAATGAAGCACTTAATATTAATATTTGTCATATTGACATAATGTCAAAATAATGTTCTGTTTATCGTGGCATTCTAAAATTAACATTAATAAAAGAATTTTTAAAAATAATATTTATTAATATCATCTTAATTTTCTGAAACCGAGAAACTATTGAATAAACCACAGATGTTATGAATCATAACAAGCCTTAGATGTGGAGGACAGTTATAATACTCATAACAATTCTCAATAGCTATAAAATTCAATAAAAAAATATTAACATTTTGATAGAGAATTTTTTTCAGAAGTGAGAAGTGGTATAAATTCAAAGGGAAGGGCAATGTCATTGATATCCAAGTACCGTTTTAAAAAAATCTTGATGTGTAGGATCTGGGGTAATATTTCTCCCATTTTGTAGCTGTCACGATAAAAGGACTACATATGCCATCAAAAATTTGGAAATATCCTGGGTATTAATCATGGTTATCAGTAAAAATTAATATTGAATGAGGTCATCGAGATACGTTATCCGTTCGGAGTTCAAAAATACGGGGTATAAATAAAGGCTGACAAATGACAGGACGGATACAAATTGTATACGTGACAAGTGGCGTTGGCTAGCTAGAATGTATCCAGCGATGTAAATGTTGGGCTCGATGCAGCGGCTTTAATCAAGTGCCGTACAGGGCCCCACTTTCCTACTAATGGCGAATTTTCATGCCTTGCGACATTTCCGCGCGTCGTTGCCGTTGCCGTTTACTAAGAGGTAATAGTTCGACTTGGGCTGCCTGGAAACAACACTTTAATATGGAAATGCGGTTGCGGTAACGAACACTCTTGATACGCCGAATCTAACGTCGAACGTACAACTTAATGCAGGAACACTCACAACCAGCCTAGCACGTATACAATATTCATACGCATGGTAATTGTATTATAATTGCGAAAAAACAAATATATTCTTAAGTATTCATTAGGACACATCAAGAAACCAATTCAGAAATGACGAATATATCATAACAATTCTTATCCACCATTATTTCTAACAAGAAATCCATAAACTCGTAAATCACAAAGATAAGATTTCACGAAGAAAGTCAAACTTGAAACGTTTAAAAATAATAAAAAAATGTATACTGTTTCTATGTAATTTAGCCAAGTAAGCCATGGAAACATTTTTTATTATTAACTTATTTTATTAACTTATTTTGCAGTAATAATATAATAAATGTGTGTCTCTTTCATCATCTCTGCGAAATATAGAGCTAGAAGGATATAAAATATGCAGAAAAAGTGACTCACCCCCATACAAATCAATTGTAATTAGTGTAAACACTTTATATACAATAAAGAATTAATATTACAGTAATAATAAAATAACGAAATTAAATATTCAAATTAAAAGCTACCATTTCCTAGACACATTTCAGTTCTTTTGTGAATACTTCCGACTGTTCTACCATCATGCGTAACTATAATTAAATTTAAAAGATTGAAATCCTCAAAAAAAAACTGCTGAACATTTGGTTAATGAGAACTTCAACGGGTCAGTTACGTGGCGTATTGAATATCAAATACAAAGAAACGCCCAGATGGCTTTCACCTACCACGAAAAATTTGGGTTTCATTAAACAGGGTTAGAACTGGGTATGGCAGGTGTGGATCTTCATTTTACAAATGGGGTTTGAAATCAGATCCAATGTTATTACGGCGCTGAAGAACAAACAATCAACCACATTGTGAGTGTCCATTTCGAGTATTCCAAGGAAGACTTCTTTCAAGTAACTTCAGAACCTATAAAGTGGTTGAAGAACCTTGACTTGGACCTATAATCTTTGTTTATTTCAATATTTTATTATGTATTTGTATTTATTTGTGTGTGTGCAATGCCATAAGCTAATAATAATACTAATATCAAATTACATATTTGCAAGCCTGTATTTTTTTACGTAATTCTTGAACAAATACTGCAAATTAGTTTATAAAATAATAATTTAAAAAAATGTTTTCATGGCTTACTTGGGCAAATTAACTAGAAACAGTATACATTTTTTTTTAAACGTTAATAACTTGTTTATTTAAAAAAATTGTACATAATGTAACGGTGGCCCAGTTGGTTGCGGCGGCATTTTGTCGTAGTCCTGTCTGTCGGCAGGGATCGGTTTGCTATCGCGCCTTCGGCGGCGGTTGCTAAAAGAGAGGATGGATTTCTGGATAACTTTCTGCGGAGGGAGGTCAGGATTTGTCTCAGCAAAGCACGTAGTTATCTTAACCAACTAGTTTATTATTCCCAACGTATATAACATGTAATATAAATAAATGAAGACCCTTTGTGAAAACTGTGAAGCACTTCGTTTAATCTACTGGAGAACTGTGCTTCCGCGATACAACAATAGCACAGTCTCTGACGGCGGTAAGTAAAAATGAAATGAACATATCTAATAAAAGATAAATACAAACGGACTCCTAAGGTATCGGAGATACGGACGGTGCTTTATCTCGGTGAGTGGCGAATATCAATCACCAAATTCGACTTAGAACTTCGGCGGTACGACTCGGACTCGGACGTTCTAGCCAAGGAGCCCAGGTGTCAGGCTCTACTCGGAAGAACTGAACTTTCTGGACGATGCGCGGCCTTTTAAACCCGAGATTTGGTAAATCAGGAAAAATCTCTCATATTTTTAAGAGGGGTGAAACTTTAACATATGACTGGTGGCGCTGCTAGCGTTCCTTCAACAAAAACTAATTTAATAGAAATCGTAATAATTTCAGGCAGTCACAGTTTGTAGTAAAATAATCATAACCCAAACAACTGAGTTCTAGCGGTCAAATAAATGTGTAACAAATCCTATCTACAACCAATAAACAGTATAACAACAATATATAACAATGTACAAGTTTGGTACAAGTAAAAGAATAAAAGTTATATGGTTCATTTTAATATATATATATATATATATATATATATATATATATATATATATATATATATATATATATATATATATTTTGTCCCAAATTTTGGAAACCGCTGATATATTTTTTTTTGTCGACATGGCCAATTTTCTAAAATAAAATGACACAATTTTGCTTATTTAACCCACCTCGTATCTATTCAAATAAGCCTAATTCATCCATATGGACCAATCGCTATCGCATAAAGGCTGTAAGTAATTTTGAGCGAGGCAGGAGGAAGGGGGTCTTACATAAAAAAAAAATAGTTCATAAAATGGGCATGTATTTTTCAATTTTTTTATTAACATAAATAAATTTTAAAAAGTAGGTATCTAAATATAGAGTTAATATTTTTTGTAAACATTTGTTTAAAATTTAATTTTATTGCTTTATGCTTGGGAAATCTCGTGCATAACATTGTCATAATCCTGTGACTCAGCTATTACATTCGTTTATTGTTTACACAGAAATAATACATAACCCATAAAATGTATTATTCTACGCTAAAATTTATTTAGTAGTAGCTTGTACATGCCTCAGAAAGGCACGAAAATGAAACTTTGAAAATAATCAAATACTCAATAATACCAATTAATATTTTTTTTTCAATAAAAGTTTGTAACCTTCAATTAAGAGATTTTTACAAATTATCGCCATTACCGGTATCATCGGTCGACTGCGTTCGGCTAACATCGGTTCTAGTTAAACGGGTGCCGAATGCGACCGTCGTCTTAACAGAGCCGGCGCGGCGCCTATTAGTTTTGGCGCCTGGTGCTACCGCACCGCCCACACCACCTTTCCTGCGATACTAATAGAATATAATTGAAGTGATGTTACTTTTGCAGGATCTTACTGGATTTTAGCACTTCTACATAACTTCCTCAGATACAAGTTGAAAATCGTATTTTTAATGTGATTTTAGAAAAAAATAAAAAATACGTGTCTTGTATACTTTTTCGTCTTCTATAAGAATAACAATTAAAAAATTGGAGTAAAGTATTCCATTGGTTAGTAAATATATCCGACTGCGAATTCTATCCGAAAAAGTATTATGATGCAACTGGATTAATCAACGAAAGTTATGTAAATAAAAGAAATGACTAAGAAAAAGAAGAATAGTAAACCACGTAAAAATGTATAGGCAGACACTTAAAAAGAAAATCATATGTAAATATGAAGAATAATACTAAAAATGATTTCTAAACCACAAATATGTTTTCTTGTTATTTTGTTTGTAGTACACTCCACAACTATGAGGTTCCGTCTTGCAAACGTCTTCTATGATAGAAATACATCATCATTACCGAAATTTGCTTACAGCATATTGATAAACACCGTAGAACGATAACAGGTTATGAAGACATCTTTATCCATATAGTCATGATTCTATTTATAATAAAATATATACATTAATAGTTCTCAGAAGGTGAGTTATATAAATTAGCAAATATAACTACGTACCTGAACATAACATACCATTAAACTATGAGTAGATTTTCTGCTCAAGTAGAAAGGTTACATTCCCATTAAAGTCACCATAAATAATATTACTTTTACGTACTTAGAAATTTGATCCAACAGCTTTATCTTAAACTTCTTCTCATCCGTGTTAAGATGTTTACACTGAGTTTGATTCATTATTCCAACGTCTTGTATCTTCCAGTAGAAAGGAAATTTCTCTACTTGATTGCGCAGCCAATTGCATCGGATTTGCAAACCATTGCGAACTATTCGAACGGACACCAAGACACAAGACATTACCGAGTACGAATCAATACAGGAAGTTTAAATTGAATTCCTGAGCATCGTGGATAAGGTGCTAATTAAAAAGGGAACTTGTTAAGAATTTTAACAAACAGAGACACAAACATAAAAGGAGATTATTACCAAAACTTAATCAAACTCTTCGCATAAACATTGAAAGAATAGTAAATAAAGACAATACTTATTTTATTTATAAAGAGGAGTATTTATTCAAATTCAGACATTTGTTGCCTAGTATCTAACTAGTTTGTTTATTTAAATATATTTTCATGTTATTAAAAATAGAAATTCTATAAATAATTATACATATATCTTGAAATTACGCTTAGAAGTTTTTGCATGAAAGCAATGACGTTAGCGTCACTGCGACATAGAAAAATCTATTGTGGCCAGCACAATACCTCTCGCCAGTTCCTTTTTTTGGTTACTAAGTAAAGGGCGCGAACAGTCATGTTACATTGTTGGCCTTGACAAGCAGATGTGGAGGCCCGTTTCAGAATGATAATTAGTAATTATGTACATAGATGTCAAATGTCAAAATTTTTCATTAAAATTTTCAATATTTTCTAAATTCACGTAGTTAATTTGTCACCAGGAGTGTGGAATTTACTTGTCGAGGAAAATTAACCCAAATGGAATTATAAAATCACTAAATTTAGAATGACATCAATATCATAATTACTAGCTATCATTCTGACATGGGCCCCCATATCTGCTTGTCAAGGCCAACAAAGTCGCATGACTGCTCGCGCCCTAATGTATTTAACATTTCTTGTATACCTACACTCTACACCAAAAATTCTACTTATATCTATTCCTTATATTTAGATTTTTTAAAATTAAAATCATTCTATGAAGAAATTTTGTCCTACTCTTCTAATTTTTCGAGATGTTTCCAATTCATTGTCGGGAGTAACAGTATTTCTGAAGGGTATGTGTTATATACCTATAATTTTAAATATTTAACTATGAATACATTAAGAAATAATATAATGTATGTACTTTCCAGAAAAAGTCTTCAGTAATGTCTCCGGATTTCTGACACTGACACTTATCTGTCAGTTACAAATAATTTAAATTTTCAACTATTTTCCATGGCATTCTTTCTGCTGTAAAATTTATTACAACATATTATTTTATATGTTATATTTCTTTTATCTCTAAATCTATAGAATATGTAATAAAATATTTAAATGTATCAGATAGAGAATTTCATTTTCTTTAATATTACCACGAAAAAATTTCAAAAATAATATTTAGAAGATTTTTTTTTCAAGAATCTTCTACTTTAGGTTGTCCAATTGTTACCAAAACCTTTTCAGATCTTTCCATGAATGTCCGATTGGGAAATACGTAGTTAAACAAATATACAGTCTTATAGTTTTTGTGTAATCGTCCTTCCAACATCCCATAGACACACATACATACACACACACACACACACACACACACACACACAGACATCATCGTAAAATTGTTAAAATCGGATTGTACGGACCTTAAAACGTGCTTATTCAATAAAATCTGGATATGCGATTTTTAGCATGAATTCAATACCTCTCTTAGCGAGCGGAAAAAAGAATAGAAATACGTTATCTTTAATATTTAAGTTTCAGTGATGTCACTTGTCATAGTACACAGCAGTCGTATCTTTACCGTATCTATATTTAGTGACGTCAGCGTCATTGGTTTACATGAAATTTTTTTCATGTAGGAAAGCAGTAATTGCATTATTTTGTGAGTATAAAAATACAAAAATTATGAGAAATTTTACTTTGCCTTCATTTATTTATAGGTAATTTATAAGAATATTAGTAGACTTAGACAGGCCTTTTACAAGCACACTATCTGGTTAACCATGAAGTAAACCAAATTAGCCGAATAAAAATATCTTACTTTCTGCTGTCAAGGTACTGCAACATTTTTCTGCTTACTTATCACTTAAAAATCAAATTAAAAGAGTTTTTTAGATTCCGCATAGGTTTAAGTGAAAAAAATGAATAAAGTGAAGCAAAGTTATACTCGTAAAATTCTTGATAAAAAGTCCATCAGACCACAATTGTATGAAAGGATGATTTGAGTACATGTGCCGCCATATTTTACTGGGAAATTTTAGAATTTCGGATTGGGCGAGTAATCGATTGAAGATGACCTAAAGTACGAAAGGCTTGGGGAAGCAGGAACAAAAGGAAACCTGAAAAAATGGCGAAAGAAACTATAGTCGTCGTGAAATAAATATGGACTGATGCTCAACTGCCTCCCTTCTCCGCACCCTTATTCTGCAGTTTGCCACTTCTTCATAACTTAGCATTTTCAACATTGCCATACTGAATTAACAGCAGTGTAGAAATCTCCATTCCATACTTATTTGACGGCAAGTATAAATAAAGTAATTGTATTTAACTGTTTTCCTTCATGGCTAGCTACCTTACAAAAAATATCTTCTTGTAAATATGCATAGTGTTAATTTCCATTCACAAATAAAAATTGTATTTAAGTTATTGCATTAAACTTTATTTTAATAGTGTTTACAAACGTAAATTTATATTACTTTTATGTCAAATGTTTATTACTCTCACACCATTATATTACAAACACTAAGTTAATTTTTTTTATTATTTCGCATATTTCAACACAATTGTTTTTCCATATTTATAGTTTGTTTTATAAATTTTGTATGATTTTTGACATTATAATTGACACTGATCTGCATTATAAGGCTACACAATTTGGTACTTCATTGTAGGTAATTTCTTATTGGTTATGTTTGTGGTATGAACCTAAACCACCCTAAATCGTAAACTGAAGTTCACAGTTCGCAATATTTAGTTTTTTATTTCCTGTCAATAAATTCTAAATCTGGAAATGCGTATGATTACATTTGATCACAATGATTAAATGTCATGTGAATTAAAACATAATTTTATTTGTTATTGGATTTGTGAATCCATCTTACTGTTTTCAAATAAAATGCGGTCAGGGGCTGCAAGGTAAGCTCTGTTTACCCTTCAGTTCTGGTAAAAGTTCATCATTCTAAGTCAATAAATATGTATAAAATTGATTTTATAAATGTTGCAGAATCAAAATTGTTGTAACTATGTGTTAATTTTTGCTATAAGCAGAAAACTTTCGCAACTTAAATGTAGCTACCAACCTTCTCATTTTGCAATCAATAAAGCTAATTATGAGTATTATTTTGATTTGACAGTAAGAAATGAACTAACGGTTCTTTATAGTTCAATATAATTTCAAAATAAGGATGTAATTGCTATATTTATTAAAATATATATGAACACAAACGATTTGGGAAGCGTTTTAGCAGAAATATTTAAATTCGTATGTTGAATTATTTTTAAATCATATACAACAGCGACAGTCAAGAGAATCATCTCCACGTAGAATCTGTCTAAATAAAATAAAATTATGGAAATTAGTTCGAATTAGTGATAAAATGATTTTGGTTTATTTATGTTGTAAATAATCATATTCAACCAACTTTAAATTTGCGTTTCACTTTTTTTTGCTTACGCAAATTTAAAACCCACTGCACGCCACGGAAACCAGCATCATTTCTGTGACACGATAAAATATGTACTATTCTTCATGAGTCTATAAATAGTTGAGTAGATATGATAGGTAGAATAATTTTGACAATCTCATAGTCATAGTCGTATGCTAATGCCATGTGAGGTAGAATGCATCTGCAGATTAGCTCGTCGGCGCATTTCTGCGCTCGTACTCGCGATGTTTAATGAAACATTAATGTCACATCATCGGAAATATTCATGTCGCGCTCCGTCACTGCACAGAATGCTCGGCGACAGATAATACGGTTTGTTTACATGCATTTTACCCGTCGTCTTCTAATAGCAATATTATGTTGCACTCTACATATACCACGTATGCTAAATGTTTTCATTTTAATCTGCATTGACAGCATTCACAACAACGAAACGTAAAACGACAGTGATGCTGTCTTGCAGACATAGATTTACAGAAATATTGTTTTGTAATGCACATACATAGTTTGATTTTCGTGAATTTTCAAACATAAATTAACAATTTCGTAGCGAAACGAAATTCCAAATCGGAAAACGAATATTGCTGTTTTAATTTGACATAAAAGTACTTTAGGTGTAACAAATTAATTGTTTTTACCTTCCGTGACCTATAAGTAAGGAAGGTATTGTATTTGGTCAAAAATTCGGTGCTGAATTTTTAATGAATATGCAAGTTTTAGAGTCCCTAGAATACGATTTTACTATTATTACGATTATGTATGTATTTGTGTACGTATGTGTATGTATGTGTCTCTGTGTGTGTGTGTGTGTGACAAAAATTTCTCCTGCGATAACTCCAAAAATTATAATTCATCATATTATTCTTTTTTACATTCGTATGAAGAGTTGATTAGATTTTGGCTATTATTGGTAAACCGGAGGTACTCTTATTTGATGTTCATAACAGTTCAACGCAGTTACATATCATTGATATTTTACCTTACCATAATTATTAAAGAGTTTTTAATTCTCTTCACGATATGATTGAATATTCTTCTTCATATTCAATGTATTTGGAGATAAAAAATAATAAAGATATAGATTTTCATAAACGTTGTAACCTATGCTGCTGCAAGCTCACCATGGAAACAGTAAATATTTTAAATTGACAGATGTCAGTGTTAAGTATAATTGGCACAGTTCATGAAATAATTTCATTGGAAATGTATAATCTTCTGTAAGAAACTACCTAATATGTGAGTAATTTATATAAAATACATAGAATTGACGAAAGGTCATGTGTTGGCTACATCAGATATTTTTTTTTTTAAATTGGTGCCAGGGTAAGTTGGCCATAATTCTCAACTTGCATGCAGCGCAGCATAATATGCTGTACTTCAGAATATTCTTAAACTAACATGAAAAGCTTAATATTATTGTCTAACCCAGGCCTATGTGTATATATTTATTAAGTCTACTAGGGGCCCGTGTCAGAATGACAATTAGAAATTATGTACATAGATGTCAAATGTCAGAATTTTTTATTCAAAATTTCAAGATTTTCTAAATTCAAGTAGTTAATCACCAGGAGTGTGGAATTTACTTGTCAAGGAAAACAGACACATGGAATTGGAAAATCACTAAATTTAGAATTAAAAATTATGATATATCATATCTATGTACATAATTACTAGCTATCGTTCTTCCATGGGCCCCCATATCTGCTTGTCAAGGCCAACAAAGTGACATGACTGCTCGCGCCCTCTTCTATTTAACATTTTTTGTATACCTAAACTCAACAGCAAGAATTCTACTTACATTTACTCTATATATTTAGATTTTTTAAATTTAAATTCTTTCTATGAAGAATCCTAGTAATGGAAGGAGAATAAATAGAGAAAGACCAAAGATAAGATGGGAGGACTGTATAGCGGAAGACTTGAGAGAAAAGGAACTGAAGTGAGGACAACACACAAAGCAGAAATGAATGGAAGAAGAAAATAACAAATAGCGACCCCTAACGAATGGGAAAAGCTAAAGAAGAAGAAGATTTAGTGTCAAGTGCAATTTGCATAGTTTGTTTATGAAATAATTTTACTGGAATTAAGGATTTTTTGCAAGAAAATTTATGTATGGAATTTGTATATAATATACAGTATTGACGGTAATGTGCTGGTCACGTCAGATTTTTCCTAGAACTTAACTTAATAAGTGGGGTGTTGTGAACACTGGTATGTAGTTATGCAACACTTTTTTTGGTATTGAAATTTTTGATTTAATCAAAATTTGGTGTAATGTGTTCATATTTTTGCTATACCTAGTAAGAGGTTATACGAACAAGAGTGGGATTCGCTTCAAAAGTTATTATTGATAGTAATGACATATAGATTTAACGGATGATGATGAATTAAGACTTTATTTCACAAAAAAAGATTTTTGATTACGACAACAACTATGCTAAATTATAATAAAAATTAATTATAATAATGAAAATACTCTTACAATGGCAAAATAAGCAACATTGGATGATTCTATATTCCAATTAAAATTCTAATGACAGGTGTGTGCCGGGAACAATTCTCATTTTAAATTATGAATAGATCTGAGGGATGTGAACTTCATAAACAATATATTTATGATAAGCTGGGACACCTATATTATTTATACATCGTATAAATTGATATTTAAGACAGCGGTACAACTAGTGTTGATCACAAATATTTTTCAATTAATGTTTAAGTATAGTTACTCTTTTCTGAAATTCTACATTTTGTCACAATATTTTATCGGAATTTTGAAATAATAAAGGTACTGAAAGAGTGTTTGGTGCCTGGTGCTTTCAGCCAAAGCTGCATTAAAGGCAAAGTTTTTTGGTGGCAGCGACAATGTATCTGGCTAAAGATATATGGGGAGATGATTGTGGTGTTTCTTGATAATAATAAGCAGCGTTAGGATTCTTGGCGGAGGCGCTTCGTCCTCCTTTGCTCTCGTTGAGTATCTGAGGGGGTGGGATATAGAACGTGACCCGGTTCCCAAAGCCAACATATTTGCTCACAGGCAATATTAAAAATCTCGCTTGCAAAACTTTATTTCTTCGTGACGATTTACGACAAAAAACAAAACAAAACTGTAAATCTTGATGACAGCAATACAAGACGTTTCCTTTGTTTAGGTAGCTTTTGTTTGCAGAGTGTTTTATAACAAGCGCGAAGAGAGTGAGAAAAAGGTAAAATACTGACACAAAAAGAAAGCGCCGGTGATATTGTGCGGTGTTTCGTATAGCGAAAGGTTTGACAGTTCCTTTAATTTGGTTTCTATGTTGTTGTCCCGATATTATCGAAAAGAAAACTTTATTCACCAGAACAAGTGAAATTTACACTAAATTTAACAGGACAATTTGTACACATTCCGAACCGAGAAGCTTCCACTCTTTTTCTTTTTAATTACTTCCGAGTCTTCAACTGCATTTTACCAGATAACAACGGAAAAGCCTGTCTAGAATAGTGTCTCAACTTTTTTCAAAAATCAGCTTTCTTTAAAAGCTTTATATACTTCATTTAAAAGCTTAAATTGTTACCATAAGTCGTTTTTTATTTCTACTGCATACTAATAACTGATCTTAGTAACAGATCTTAACAGAACTTCATAATTTTATATGGAACATAAATTTTATTTACATTTATTTGATAATTTAATATTTATACTATTATGTTTTCTTCATCCGCTTCCATAATACATATGTATCAATAGAATAATCAAATAATATAATAAAGTCAATATTGTAGAGTTAAGACAATAAATTAATAACTCAATGCGAGTAAGGTTTAATATTTTTACTAGTGAAGTGAATTATTTTTAATATACACATACAATTGACAACTGACATATATATTTTTACTTTTACTAAATCAATCAATGACTGTTTTTTTTTTCTTTTAGACTTCTGAAATTATTCTTTAACAAATATCCCATCATTCATTTTCGGAACGTAAAGCCGGAATTCCATTAGTTTCTTAATAGAATGATGTGTAAGGCAACAAAGGCCGATCCGTGGCTCGTCATGGGAGGTAAAGGAGGCAAAGCCTCCTCCTAACTTGTTAGGATAAAATCTTTTTCAAAACCTTTTCTTTCATGTTCATTCTTCTTTCTATTTTCATTAATTTTGTATTAGTTATGTAGGTATAAATTGGTCTTCTTGAACGATTGACATGATTCGTGATCGCTGCCGCTAAACGACAGACATCTACGGTGGCGATCACGGCGTGCGGCACGGAGTTACAGGTAGTGTAGTACAGTATATCTACAGTATCTATTTTTTAAGGGTATTTTATGAACAATTTCTACTGGGTACAGAGCAATCAACAATAAACCCCCTCCCTCCTTTATCTTAGGTGAGCCACTCCTCCGACAAATGTCATGAGCCGCCACCGGTAGTCAACCCACAGCCTTCAAGGAACTGTCGGGTATGGTAAGTGACCGCTGAAGTTCATAGCTCCAGCTGTATTGTTGGCTACTTGTTAGACTTGTATGGGAGGCGAACCTACTACTCTACGCTTTGTCTGAATTATCAAGCAGCATATAAAATCAAAACTGACTGTAGGATAATGGTTCTGCTCCACGTAATTAAAACACCTTAATAGTCCCAAACCTGTAAGGTACTAATACTAATATCATTAGAAGATTTCTCAACTTTCTCTCAGTTAATACATAGAACCTTGAAAAAAAAATGACTTGTACTGTTTATATTGTATAAGTAATGTAACTCTGAAGTACATCTCATTTGACTACTACTTTTCGTAATTAATAAAAAATTAATCTAAAATTAACCTTTTGAGTTTTCGTGACTTGTCAGTACAGTGTTTTGATCTCAATCTAAATGAGTAATTTTTAAAAAATGATGTGACAATTGAGACTATAAAACATTTTTTTCAAGAGACTGTAAAATAATTATATTGTTGAGTTATCGTGAAGAAACTATCAGATGAGGAACGAAACGTCCTTTTCTCCACAAAAAATCTCTATAATAATTCTAGGTATAGAATTCAACTAGATCTCCTTTAAATTCGGCTCCAGATTTATGGACAATCGGAATACTCCAGGGAGAGTAACGATAACATTCTCACCGAATTCAAATAAATGCATGTGGTAGAACCCCAAATCCCACGTTAAGAAAGTCAACCAACAACGATTTCCAGCTGAAAAATTGGGATGCACACGGGACGTGAAACAATTTTTCATATTTTATGTTTATTATTTTTGACTATTATGCAAAAAGTACATCGTTTCTAGTCCGAGCCTTGTCTAATTGGAAATCCAATTTTAATCTTTTATCTCTTAAACAGTGTGTGCCTGGTATATCTGCCCGAATTTAGGCATTGGCAAAAAGACTCAGAACACTTTTGCACACCTGAAAATGTCCAAACCCATTTTTTTCCATTTCAACGGATATTGCTTAACCAGAATTGAACAATACTAGTAAAGGGTAGGTTAGGTTATGTTACGATTGGTTTAAAAAAGGAACAAATAAATGTGTTTTTGTAAGTTATACAATTCCACAACAACTTGTGGTTGTTTTTGTTTATCGCTTACTGACCGTTTTCGGTCTTTGCTCCTACATCGCATATTGAACAATACCCGAATTCGAGTACAGACATCAGAATAAGAATATAAATTTTAAAAGACACTAAAAAATTGAAAATGTTAGAACGTGACATCACCAGAAGAATGTTGCAAATTAGTAACGAGAATTGCTGCTGTTATACTGGTACAATTAATAGTTAACCCTTCGGCACTGTCATATGTACTTATAGCTATTAATCCTCCCATATTTCTCTATCATTTCTCTTGATGGGTGCGGAATGTGTATTTGGAGTACGCACGCTCGCACGCACACATTACATATGTCATCGCGAGTAACGAACGACTAATCAGGCAGCGGCTAATCTCCGTAACGTCGTCAGTAACAAGGTAATGACACACGCCTGACACAAACGTGACATGTCACAAGCAGTGTTGATGCAGCAGGACAAGTTCATGCAGAATACTCATTCTCAGATACACTTATTCTACACAATTGTATTTTAAAGTAGAAAACACATATAATAATTATAAATAGCTGGTAGTAGATATAGAAGATCAATCTAAAATATTTTTTATTTATATGTTTTATATAACCTGTTAGTACAGTGTGTTAAAAAACTAACTTGGAATAGGCTATAGACAGAGAAACGTATATCTGATTATTATTCAATTCAAAAGTCAAGTTGTCAAAATGGTCATGAAATGTGATTTTCCTGAAATTCATTCGAACAGGCAGCAAAAGAATATTGCCATTCGCCGTTTTCTATTATATTTCCATTTCTAAAGTAAAATTAAAGAAAATCTTCGATTTCTTTATATAACATTTTGACAAGAACATTTAATTAAATATTTTCAAATTAAGATACATTTCTTTGTTAGTCTACTCCGAGTTAGGATTTTTTATTAAATACACTGTACATACATTACATAATTTATACACTTAAATGAAAGTGATATAAGTATACATATTATTATTCTTCCCAAGTTTGAATATTACATGGGAATTGAAGATTTGAGTACTATACCTTTTCAACTTCAATTTCAGAAAAAGTAAATTCAATTTCAGAAAAAGCAAATTCCATTTTAAAAAAATAATATCAATTAACTTTTTCTGAAATTGAATGTCCTTTTTTCTGAAATTGAAGTTACTTTTTCTGAAATAAAGTCGAAATACAGAAGCAAAACTCCGAAATGCTTCAAAATTCCGAAAAAAAATAATTAAAACCTTGAGTGAAAAATTAATAGGCCCCGGAATGAGCCTTCCGGCGAGTGTAAACACATTCTATCGTTCCCTGGACAACGGTACCTGGTTCCGGCCTATGTCTCAGATGAAGAAAGAACTTTTACCAAGACCATTTTTGACAATGACATCAAACCAGCGCCTGCTTATTTCGTTGTAATGTACGATCGGAATAAATAGTAGATATACCGGGTGTAACATGAAAAGCGAGCCATAGGCGTTTAACATGTGAAAACAGGTTGTCCTTGCGCAAAAGTGGCCTATTAATTTTAGACAATAATGCTTCAAATAAAAGTTTTAGAGAATTAAATTTTACATGTAATTCATTAATTATATAACCGATATCTGTGTATGAAGCAGATTGGCACACCCAGCAATGGGTAATATGCCGTGATGAAATATTTTTTTTTTTTATAAAACAACTTCGATTTGAAACAAGAAACAGTCTAAAAATAGAATTTAGTTATGGGCGAATATACTACACTCTATTAAAGCTTATTGCCAAGCACAATGCGGTTTTTTAAAATTAATATTGACGCATAGTAAGAAGAACAAATGCACGTTTTAACTAAAAATTAATATCATTGAAATTTGTATATTAACATTTTGAAACGAGACTGATGTTTCCATATAACAATGAGATATCGGTATATTTACCACAATAATTGTAAATATACGAACAGTCAATAACATTTATTTAAACTATTGTATTCGAGTGTACCGTCGAAAAAATTATAATTTTATAATAAAGTAAATGTACAAAAGTTGCTTCTGTTAAATAATTCCCAAAGAAAGTTAAAAAACACAATAAAACTGATTATTGTACCTATTATATTTTTGCGACTATTTTCCTCCTTTGTTTCCTTGGAAGTTTTTGGAACTTTTATAAGATTTAGGAAAAACATAAGTCAATAAATCCAGATTAATCAGTAGTAATAAGTTATGGGAGAATGTCTAGGCCTAGAGTTTGTCAAGTCGTTGCAAAAGCCAGCGGAAATTTTATCAACATTCGAAAAAAATTATTTTTTTAAATATTTGCTTATTTATTGGTTTTACCATTAATACAAGTCCTTCCTATATATCTGGGTAGTATTATAAGAACGAATTATATATTCACTTTCAAATACCGTGTCTTTAATAACAGAATTTCCAAATGGAAAATTGATTATTTATTCTTTAAGGCAAAAAGGATTAGCATAAATTTTGAGGACAGTTGTGAGTTGTGATTATCGTTAAAAATTTATACTGTCAAGCTATGTTTGGTAATTCCATAAATTCACACTTACTTAACTGGTATTCGTATGGTAAATGTCGTCGTCACATAAAATATAAATATTTTTGGGCAATGTGTCAATTATAAGTGAAATGTATATTTATATAGGGAGCTAAATATAAAATGCTATAATTTTTTCGCCGAAGGCTTCAGTGATACTAAATATTTATAAAATTTATTTATTCATTGTAACATAAATAAATCATTATTGTAAATCCTACTGATGATTTTGGTAAAGATTATTACATACCTCCGTCGGTATTTAACGCTGTATGAATAAAATAATGAGTGTATTTTGGTTAGATAAACTATTTTTTGACAATCGTATGGGAAATAAGTGTTCTCAAACTCGAAATGAGTGCCGGATATAGCAAAAGCCTGAATTAATGCGGAAAATAATTAAAACTATTTTTTTGTTTTATTTTATTTACTTGTTGTCATAAAAGCAATTGTCATTATCGCTTAAAAATATAATATGCAATGTATAGATAGCGTGCCCAAGTAGTAGATGATAAGTTAAAACTTTAGAAAACATTGTAATTTCTCTTTCTTTTGAGGATGATTGCAGAAAAAAATCTTGGTTATAACATACAAGCCCAACCCCAAATGTATTCGTACCATAAGAAAAAATATATTAACAGCAAGAAGAAATAAATTTTTAGATTACAAAAGTTAAGACTATATTTGGGCAATTTTTTTATTTTATGTATTTATAAATTGTATTGGATTTAAATATAATGTTATTACCTAAATTTATCATTTTAATAATAATCTACGGGCAAATATATGACAACAGACACTTGCTATTTTTTTTTTTTAGTCCCAACAGTAAATAATTCAATATTTATGTTAGTATTATTTACAAAACTGAAGGTAAAGGAAACTGACAATATATTCCATTAATTACTATATTAAATTTTAATTTTTTAGTAAAATTATTTTCAAAGTGATATTTATTTATTAAAATACCATCAACAATTATATTAAAAACAAGAATAAATTAACTTCTGGATGCTATGATTATTACTCCAATTCAGCAAATGATATGGTATATTAATAGAGTATATAGAACTTGAATACACTTATAATAATTTTTTTTAGGTTTAACAATAATTTATTTGCAAATAAACCATTGTCTGCATGTGACAAATGTTTTCGTCTTTAATAATTTGCAAATAATTTTTATTAAAGTAATAAAATTCGTTACTCCAACAATAAAATTTAAGATGGCAATTAATTGAGTATATTTTCAGTTACCTTTAACCTCAATTTTTTTTAGATAATACTAACATAAATATTGTATTATTTACTGTTGGAACGAAAAATTTTGGGACGTCTTTTGTCATATATTTGCCCATAGATTATTCTTTAAATGTGAAATTTAGTTAATAACATTGTATATAAATCCAGTACACTTTATTAATACATAAAATAAAAAAATGCCCAAATATAGTCTTAACTATTGTAACCTAAAAAAAATTTTTTTCCTCTACGGAAAAAGTGATTTTTAAACGCTTTGCAAAATAAGAAAACTAGTTGCGTTCGATTCAGAAATCTTGTAAACACTAATTTCTAGCACTTGTTAGAAAAATAACTACCCATTTTTATTCTGTTTAGATACAACTTTTTCAAGAGAAAAATGTTTATTTTAAATGCGATAAAATAACTAATGCTGATAAGCGCTCTAATTCAAAAAAGTTGACATTATGAAGTGGAATTGGGAAAAAATATATATTTTCATGCATTGTGTTGTATTCTGATATTTAGAAAATCTTAGGTTTTGTAAATTTTCTACAAAGCTTTTCAAATATTCTATCTGTAACACCGTGAATAGTTAATAAAATAACTTTATATACATGTGTAAGGTTGTTAATATTACATCGTAACTACTAGAGAACACAAACGTATGTATTAATTGCTTTCAAAGCGTAAAGATAAGAAAACGTGGAACGTAGCGTGAGGTAATAACAGAAAAAATAATTAAAGAAGAAAGAAAAGGGAAATACATCATTTTGACCTGAATGTGATTGTCCATCAAATTTAAAATTGAGTTGCACGCAACTTCTAACAAAATAATTATAACACGAGGATGTAGAAAGAAAGCATGATGAAAGAGAACGGTTTATAAATGATTCTATAATTAATTTCGGAAATGATTTCATTGAAATTTACATTTTCATCAAGGAGTTCACTCCGAATAGGTACTCAGGTACCAGATGTAATTTCCGCACAAAAAGTAAGTCAAAGAATAAAAATATGTTATATTTTTTAAGAAAAATATGCTTTATTATTGGTATGAAAATTAAATTCTTATACTGGTGCATTCAAAAGTAAAATTAACCCCAAATTTCTAGGTTCCTATGTTATATTGGAAGCAAGTAACTTCTGGTATATATCATTAACAACCAAGCAGCATTATGGTGTTATTGTCATTCTTTTTGCTTTTAGAATTACAGTGATTAGAGAAAACTCTTATATTTTTATATTTTATATGAATAAAATATAAAAAATTAGGGGACCGTTTTACTCAGTCCATAGAATAATATCAGACAAAAGATACTGCATTTTAGTTCGAATTAAATTTTTTATAATTTCTGCCGATGTGTTTTCCTATGTTCTTACTTTTAATGGTTTTTCGTATTTTGGCCGTCATTAGTTTATTCGGGGCTCCATCCAAATTTTACAATTAGAAAATATGATGGTACAGCTTCCTCATATACACCAATCATCCTGTCATGGATAATATTTGCTTCATTGCCTTCTTTGCCAAGAAATTTATCGTAAAAGGTTAAACAGTAAACCACTTTGTTAAAGAATAGATCTGTAAATATTGTAAAATAGTTATTTTAGAAACATTATTTTACAACACTAATTGTTTTTTCAGGAATCAAAGGTCAATCCCATCAAAGCCGCCGTTTTATTTCAATAAATTAAACTATTTAAATACAATAAAATTTGTAATTACATTTTTTACGGTTGCTAAAAAAATAGTATGTACACCTTATCCAGGATAGGGTACTTCTATATAGTACAGCGTATGTGTATCCAAAAATAGAAGTGGCGAGAGGTATTGTGCAAGCCACGACAGATATTGTACAATTAAATCTAAAAATGAATTCTCAGTATATTTGACAGCAGTGTGTTAATGACGGCGATCTTGGCCCATAGCTATACCTAGTATATAGAGATACTCTAGTCCGCGAAATCCTTTAGCCCCCTCGAGATTTTCCTGCCTCGGCGACAATTTTAGCATTAGTCCATAGTTATTTCGCGGCGATACAGATACTATTTCCTAAGATATGTAAATGTTGAAAATTAGTAGTACTGAAAAATTCCACAGACATAAGAAAATCGTTTTTATAAAGAACGGTTCTGCGCAAATAGACTTAAACAAGATTGGCAATGTCGTCTTTGTATTATTATTTGTTAAACAATTTATTATTACGACGTAGAATATTAGCAAAACAAATTAAATTCTAATGTTATATTTTCAAAATTTATCAAAATTCAATTCTTAACTTCCGACGTACAGAACTGTGTAAAAACAGTTTGCATTTTCTAAAGGGACTATACCTGGGATTATACTCTGATGATAACAAGCGAAGCCCGAGTCTCTAGCGCTTTAATGCCCGGTGTAATATGATGAAATAAAGAGCGAGTTATGGTGTTTTATAATATAATATCCGCGTAGGAAGCGAGAAAGGGATGTTTGAATAACAATACGGCAGCTGCGAAAGACGACATGTGTGACACAAGGTGATAGTTTCAAACAGTGAGCAGAATATTAAAACGAGTTTTATGCGAGTTTCCGACGAAAAAACTTCCGTTTCATTCCCGACAATGATTGATATGTTGACTTTGGAAAAGCTTCTTAAAACTTGAAATATCTTCCGAAGCGCGGAAAATATCCCTAACAAGGGTCTCGGGGGATGCACAGGTTTGGGAATAATGCTAATCCGAAATACCTGTCATTTTTGATTAAATCTGTCGTGCGAACTTCGGCCCAGAATCGCCTGAAAATTCATAAATAATTAAGAGGATTATATTCGTACGCGGACGGAGTCTAATATTACGCATTTTTTTACATTGAATAAATCCGTATTACCCCAGTGGATATCTTTTAAAAATATCAAATTATACTTCCTCGCTATCACAAAATATTTTTCATTATTCTTGAATGTGAGATTTATGCAGATTTCGGAGAAAGTTTATTATCAATATACCAGGGTAAAATTTATATAAAATTTTAGGCATTTATAAGATTTTATGTGTAAAATGTAGAGATGGGCGTGTAGATTATTTCATGTCAACAATGTAATAGTTGACATGTCGACAATGATACAAACGTAGACATATTTAGAAGCACAGAGAATGGAGATGATAAAATTTGAATTTCTTTACTATAAAATATGAAATTAATTGAAAAAAAAAAACTTAAGATACCTATATAAAATATCTCTGTCGAGCTTTTAAATTTCCTTTGTTCCCTAGATCTTGGAAAATATAACACATGAAATATCCGTAGGTTATACATACGAACCTACAATTATCATTATTAACAATCACAAAAGTACAATCCTATATTAAATACGTTATAAATATATATATATATATATATATATATATATATATATATATATATATATATATATATATATATATATATATATATATATATATTTCCTGTAGTACTCTTACTTACTTACTTAATCCTAGATCTTCCTACCGCTAAGTGTAAGACCGTTTGAGTTGAGGACTTCATAGTTGTAGTACTCGTACATTTATACCAAAATTATTCATCAGTATTAAATGTTGTTCTATATTAAAATTTGTACAATCTTTAAAAGGATTAGAAGACATTGCCTCTGGTCACAATCGTCAGTCATTATGTTACTATTATTATAAAACCTAGAACTCAGTAGACGATAGATGACGTAGCGAATGACAGAACATTGACAGAGTGAAAGAATGCGATTTTTGTGAAATAAAACTTGAAAACATAACCACGAAAATATCCTTAATATAAAAATTAAATCCCTATAATGGTGCAAATATCCATAATTTTAGGGATAAAATCACTACTTACTTCACTTACTTCACTCTCCAATCATAAATCATAATTTTTTATTTCATTGTCTTCATTGCTAACGTGTAAATTTACTGTTTACGCATTGCCGACATGTAGACGTAGACAATTAAAGTTGACGCATTGACACCCATATCAGGTAAAATGAATCGCACATATACTTAAACCAAAAAATATGAACCATATCCTAGAACCTAAACGCAATTGTTTCAAATCAGATAACAAAGACCAATAGAGCTTTGGGTTGATCCAGAACTACTTTCGGGATTTTTTGTTAAAAGTAGGAATGTGTTCCCGAATTACCTTTCAAATATTATAAATAAATAAATGTCGTACTTTATATTACAAAAAAAAATATTTTTAGATAAGTTTCCGCCAGAAAATCGGTAATTTTTTACTCCTATATCAGAATAGTTAAAAAGGACGCTCGCCTGAAGTACTCATGCAAATTGCCCACGCAAACTGTCCACCCAACCTGCCAACGGTAATAAGTCCGTCCAAGTGTACGTCTTTTATAAATTATACATTTCATTTGAATTTTGCATATAAATAAATAAAAACAAGATATTTTTTTTTATTTCTATACACATAATGCATTTAAAAACTCTCAAATAGAGTCATAATGCTGACGTAACTTCAGTATACATATATTAATTAGCGACATTTAATAGTGACGTCACAATTTTATCGTCAAAACTTTAATAATTATTACGTGCATGTTAAAGCATAACACCAAGAAGTAAAAATTAGAGAAGCTATATTTTTAAATGTGAATAACGGACACTAGTTTGTGTTTGTGTTAGTTTTTATCAATTGACAATGTAGTTTGCAATAAATTTCAAGTACAACATTTTTTAAGAATAATACTTGATTCATTCTACCTAAAAATATTCTTTTTGAATTCATCTATCCAAAATGCTCAAAAAATGCCCAAAACAACTGTAGTTCATAAAACTATTGGGCGGTATTAGCAGATCAATTCTAAAACTTGACCTTAAGTGTATTTTAACTAAACACATGACAGTGGATAAGAACCGATTCAAAATTTTTCATAGTACTGAATATGGTTTTATGTAGATTTTAGCTGGAACTAAATCTTAGATTTTTTTTTGGCAAGATAGTAATAAAACGTCAAATTACGCTTTTACATTAAATGAAGAACTTTAACTCGCATTATTGAAGAATTTGTCTGTGATATTGGTAAATTTACTATTTCTTGTTGTATAACAATAATAATTAAATATTATAAGCTATATACATACCCAACAGAAATCCTCTCAAGAAATTGGAAGAAAAAATAAATTTAAAATTATAAAATAATTTAAACATTAAGAAAAGATATGAGAAATTTATAGGGCGCAAGCAGTCATGTGACTTTGTTGGACTTGACAAGCAAATATGGGGGCCCGAGTTAGTAATTATGTATATAGATGTCGTGTCAATTTTCCATCCCAAATTTCATGATATTCCAATTCCATCTAATTTATTTTCCTCGAGAAGTAAATTCCACATTCCTGGTTACAAATTAACCACGTGAAAAATTATGACATTTGGCATTTATGTAAATAATTACTGTCATTTTGACAAGGGTCTCCATATCTGCTTGTCTAGGTGAAGTATGACAAACTAACTACGTCAATTTAGAAAATCTGGAAATTTTTAATGACATCTGATATCTATGTACATAATTACTAATTGTCATTCTTACACGGGCCCCCATATCTGCTTGTCAAGGCCAACAATGTCACATGACTGCTCGCGCCCTATACTTATGTAACCAAAAACGGAAGTGGCGAGAGGTATTGTGCTTGCTACAACAGATTTTTTTCTGTGTAGTTAGAAATGATAACGATCAATAATTAGTAAATTTTCTCACATAATTCTTCGATGTACATAAATCGTTCTAAACGAATACGTTGATTATCGATTCGTCAAATTGCCAACCGTTGTATGATGTCTGGGGCAGGAATATGAAAACGTCTGCTGTGAATTTCATTCATTTCTCTTCATTGTTTATTCTTTCTGTGCTGCAAACACCGCTGTTAAAACGACTTGCAAACAAATTAGATTTTCGCGTAACGTCATTTCTAGTCATTCGCTTGGAGTTTTGCGTATGACTGTCAGACATGAATGTAGCACAGCAATAAATAAAGCGAAGCCAGCACCCTGATATTTGCATACATTATTGATAAAGTAAGAGCCACTAAATTATTATACCGAGTATTATAAATTACCTGTGCCTAAAAATCCGGCTACATACAATAGCTTTACGGTGACATGAGAAAATGGCACATAGAATTGATTACAAAATTACAGACGTATACAGGAAGGTAATTGTAGGTATAAATAAATGAAATTTTGCATTATGAAACAACTTTGAGCAAACTTGAAGGAAACTAAATGAGGTTGTTTTAATCTTTGATTTAATCCCATTAAAGATGGAATCGCAAATTCAACAGAAATGAAACGAAGGTGAAATAATTTATAGGTTCTTTGGTCTGGCGCACTCCATTGCCGATTGTGATTACTTTAGTTCCAATAATTTATTTAAATAACAAAATTTATTTTCATTGTGTAGTTTCCATTATTGGTAGGTCGTCAAGTGCAGTAGGGAAAGAGGTCTAATGAAGGACTTCGAAACAAATGTACAGACATGCAAAACAAGTCTATAAACAAATAAAATTGAATTCGAAATTCGGGGTCGTCATGTATATTGACGCAGTAATATCAAACCTTGTATTTGTTTGAATTTTGAATTATTAAGTTATTTGTTATTGATTTGCATACAATATTTTTTTACTGTTTATATAAGAGAATATTTCTGACAATGAATACAGGGTGTTATCGATCAACAAACTATCACTCAAAACAATGTTTATTCATTTATTTTGTAAATAATTAGGCTAGGTACTAGAAGTTTAGAATTTTTTATTTTTTTTTAATTTCAGTCTTATATTAGTTTAATCGAGCAAGTTGGGTGGGTATTTTGCGTGGGAAGTTTGCACGGGCAGTTTGGGTAAGCAGTTTGCATGGACAGGGTGGGTGTATAGAAAAAAATTACTTCAATGGTTTATTACTCGAATGAAATAAACTGCAGTATACTAAAATGCTTCCAATTAAATATTTGAGAGAGTAAAATATGTACTTCATATATTTAACATTTTCAATGAAATGACACTAAATTCAAACTGATTATTAAATATCTGAAAAATATGTATTATAATTACATAATTTCATAAATGTAGAAAATAAAAATACAGAAATTGAGTTTAACCAACTTGTTTTACTTTGTATTGATTACAAATTATGGGTTTATTTACGAGTATACAAGAAAAGTTCAGAAAACTTAATCTGATAATCATCCCTATGATGGCCAATTGGGTACTGAGAGATACATACTACACACGTCTACAACAAAAATATTTTGAAAACATAATAGTGTGGTCAACTTGAAAATCCAACCCGTTGTTTACCTCGCCCGTCATCTACAATCCACTGTAAAACTCGTGATTAGTTTGCGTGGACAGGTTTGTTGAGCTATTTGGTTGAGCAATTTACGTGAGATGGTGTGGTTGGCAAATTTGCATGGCCAGGTTGAGTGGGAAGTTCGGGTGGGTACTTTGGCAAGACTTCTAAATATTTTTATTTTCAAAATTTTATGTGCCCTTTAATACTGGATTTATTCAGATAATCAAATTATAAAATTAAATTATAAAACTAGACTAAACAAGTAGAAACAATTATTATTAATGACAAAGTTTATGCAATTAAAACTAATATATCTATTCTGTAACTTATAACTGTAACGTTGAGAAACGAAAACCGTTCGTGAACGACTTGTCTTAATTTCTAACTTTTGGTTGAACGTACGTGAACGAACATTCGTACTCCAACTTAAATCGTTAGATTAATTTCCTTATTCTATAAAGTTATAACGAACGTTTGTCAAAAACAATTTAGTAATAACCATTCGTTTATGAACTAGTGCTCATATAGCTGTCGTTGGACGACGAAAATATAACTATATTTTCTTTTGTATTTAATTTTTTGATCACAATTTGTGAAAAAGGAAGAAAACTACATTTTAAACATAATGTTAAACGAATTATTACAAGTATAGTAAGTAGGTATTTCATATTATTTAAATAATAATGTATATGTAATTTACTTTTCGACAATTTTTCAGACTTGTAAATAATCTGGTAATGAGATAATTACGAAGTACTAGTAATTCGTTCGGACGATTTATTTAGAAAATTGTATCGATATCCTAAATACCTTGCCCATGATTTATTCTTGCAAATAAACACTTTATTAGAGGATAGTGTCCGTGTCACAAGGATTCCTACGATAGTTTAAGTTTTTTTTTCTAAATCGTTAATGATCTAGAGACAGTAAGTGTTTGGTATTTTTAGCCCTCCTAGACTTCCAGCAAGGCCATCGATGCATTGAATCACGAACTTCATCTCGCTAAATTGCATTATCTAGGTTTTAATAATAATAACATTGAATTCATACGAAACTAATAGCTCACAAATAGTTGCAAATGACACTACCAGTGATGTTTCGATTTCTAAAGTTGTATTAAAAGCTCTATTTTATGGCCGCTTCTACTTTCAATATACGTATTCGATTTGAATAAGTGTATAATCTTTTGTAATATTCATATGTACGCCGATGATACGTAATTGTGTCATTTGACCCAAGTAAATCTAAAATTGCAGTTGACAACATAAATGCGGACTTGGAGGCAGTAGCTCAATTTTTCAATAATCATTGTTTACACTTAATTGAATCTAAGTCTACGGTTCTGTTGTTGTGATTAAAAGAAAAGAGTTGCTATTGAATAATGCCATTTCGATTAAAATAAATAACAAGAATATGCGCCGATGGTACATAGTATGTTAAAACTTAACCTATGAAAATGTACGATGACAACAAAGTTTCTGGAGAGAATAGCGACGAACTATTTGGACTTATTCATCAATTTATTTATATATATATATATATATATATATATATATATATATATATATATATATATAGATATAAGGTACCGCAATTTCACCGATAAAATTTAGTTTATACGAAATGTCAAACATAAAATTCTTAATTTTAATTGACTCCACAAATGATGTTATTTTAATTTAGTTTCTTAATTTAGTGGCTTAATTTAATCTTATAATTTACATTCTACATAAACCAGCATAAATGGTAGGTTGTTTAGACTCTATAGTCCATTGATGATAGCGAGAGAAATTGGAACTAACTGGCGAGCAAAGACAAGTAGTGGTACGGCTCGAAAATTATGCCAATTCGACCAATACAACCACTTGTCTCTATCCGCAAAATAATGCCAAATGGTATATAGTAGTTTACATTTACAAATTGAGCAACAATACATTTATATATTTATTATATAATTATTATATTTTATTGTATAAAAAATTGTCGAGTAGGTATTATGTATAAAAAAAATCGAATATGTACTGTAAATTTTCGACCCATTTACATTTCAGTTATTAAAATTTTAAATATATATATATATATATATATATATATATATATTTAAAATTATTATATATAGACCGAATTTTTTTAAAAGTTATAGAAACTATGTTGCGAAATTTAGGAATTTATAATGATATCATAAATATTTAATGTGTCGTATACAAGTATTAGAAGATTTCTAATATTTAGAATTTTATATATTCTGTCTATAATGATAAATGATTATTCTTTTAAAATATGTAACATGAATTTCTTCTTAAAAACAGTTACATATCGATTTATTTTATTACGAATTAATTCCAAAAAGGAGACCATCAATTTATGTTTTGTTAAGTGAAATCTTGAAGTAAAGTAAATATTTTAAAAAACATAATGGTTAAATGTTTTCTCATTTTAAAATTTCGTTTTAGCGGTAGCACTTTCTGCGATTAATTATTCTCGAGATAAAATTTAAAGCAATAAAAATAATTCTAAAACAAAAGTATCATTATTTTTAATTAAACTCAAGGTGGAAGAACCTTTTTCTCTAAAGAAGAAAAATTATAGACAGGGAAAGGTCTCTAAGGAATTGCCATTACTCTGTGGTGTAGCTTACCAAGAGGAATAACAACAATAAAGAAGAATAAAAAACAATTTTGAATTCATATAATTATTTATAATTTAAGACTTGCAGGATATTTATTTGCCATAGTTTCGGAATAAGAATGCCATTATCTAGCACGCTTATTGCAGAAGTAGCTTCATTCTACTCAATTTTTAATGGCATTTTGTTATTTACTATAAATAAAACAAATATCGAGACAACGAACAAGAAAAATCGGATGTGGCCAGCATATGACCTCCCACGAATTCCATTGTAAATAATATCTAATTTTTTGTTCCAATAAATAGAAAAGTCTGTAATATGAAATTTTGGATTGTATTGCATTATGTTTTTCCTTGAAAATATGTTATGAGCTCAAAGTATAGTACTACTTCCGGTTTATTATATATAGTCAAAATCTAATATGTTATTTCCAATCATATACGAATTTTAAATACCATATTTGAGAAGTTTTGGATTATATCATTTTTTTTTTCATGAAAATCTGTTTACAGCTTCAAGTAAAGTATTACTTCCAGTTTATTAATTTTAGATGAATTCTAATAAGTTGTTCCAATTGACATAAAATCTTAACTACTAAAATTGAATAGTTTTAATATATTTTAATAGTTTTTCATTAAGTGCTGTTATGGGCTTCAAGTAAGTACCACTTCCGGTTGTTCAATTTTACCAAGAAACTAATCAATTTTTTATATTAATGCAGAAAGCTTAAATTCGGAAAATAGATATTCTTGGAAGGCAGAAATCATTGTAAAAATACTAAAAATGTGCTGTGGGGCCCTACTTCGTGCTTATTCACTGAAAACTCACTACTGTATTTTTAGACTTAAAAAAATACCCCCTCCCCCCTTACCTATGTATGTATAAATAATGTAAATGAAAGCCAACATGAAAAAATAGTATAAAACAGTGGCTACAAAAGGCTATTCAAGCACTCATTTGTTCGACCACTCACTGCAACGCGCTCGTGCATGAATTTCTAACTGATATTTTTATATATGTTGCTTTCTGTAACTTATATTTAAATACAATACCATTATTTCGTTAATGTTAGTACTTAGATGGTTAACCACCTAGATACGAACTGTGCTCTTTCTAGCTTGACTCCATAAATCATATTTGAGTCTATGTATTCGTATCAAGAATGGATTTTATTTCTTGTTTTTGTATTAAAATTCTATAGCTCATTGTTACTTCAAAGTTCTGTTATATATTTTGTTTTATTTCTAAGAAACTGTGAGCGCATAACACCTCTCTTCACTTTTAACGTTCAATAACAATATAAAAAAATCTGATGTGACCAACACAAAACCTCCCGCCATTTAATTTGTATTAATTTAAATACATACACCTATGGGGTCTCATGGCCGTGTGCCTGAGTGTCTAGGGTCGCGAATCATGGGGAACCGGATTCAATTCCTACTATCAAATATTTCTAATTTTGGCGCAAAACTGACCCCTGTGATGCACTCTCCACGCCAAAAATGAGTACCCGTGAGGTGACGCATGGTAAACGCCCGCAGGATACAAATATGTTATCATCATTACTGAAATCTGTGTACACGGCAGATTAGAACACCCATCAATGGGTAATATTTATTTATTTTCTTATTTAAATACATATCTGCATATTTACTAATACCAGAAATTATGTATCTTAAGTTCCTTTCTATATAACTATTGTTCTATTTACAATTTACGTTTTAAAACGTTATTATTATTAATTTGAAATTATGTATATTAAATTCCTTTCCATGTAATTATTGTTCTATTTTCAATTTATTTTTGAAAACGTTACTGTTATTATTTTGAAATGAATACAGTGACATTTATCTGTCAGTTATATATTTGAGCTGAACTGTGTAACCATGGAGTTGTGTGCATAAGCTCCGAGATATAATTTTTATATTATTTTATAAATTTATCTATAAAATATATAGAAAAAGTATTAATGTAAACCTGTAGAAAATGAAATAATTCTTAAGTTTTATAATAACAAATTACGAAAAAATAACATTTAAAGGTATTTTTTGAAGAAAAACTATTTTGAGCTTCAAGTAAACTGCCATTTCCGGTTATCCGATTGACACCAAAATCTAACGGCTTCTTTCCATACTAGAATAAGGAAATACAAGATTTAATTTTTTTCTGAACGATAGTATTTGAGTTAAAGCGTAAAGAGGATCCACACATACACACAGGCATCATCGTGAAATTGTTAAAAATAGATTCTAAGGACCTTAAAACGTGGTCATTTACCAAAATCTCGATATGCGATTTTTGGCACGATCCCTATACCTCCCTTACCAAGGATAGCGGGAGGTAAAAAACGTATTTTTAAATAAAGTGCAACTGTCATTTCGTCACGATATTTATTTTAATATTTTCCTAGCATATTTATAACTTTAGAATTATAATATAGAAAATTATTTATCGTACCGTGGTATTATTTGTTGCAAATTGTTGAAATAATTGTTTTGGTATGAATACAAATGATTAAAATGAAAATGGGGTTAGATATGGGCTTTGTGGTTTTCTAGTAAATTGATATTTCTAAAATATACATACATTGTGTAAAATTTGTTTGGGCTTGATTCCTAACAAATTGTTGCATGGAATATCGCAAAATTACAATATTTGCAATAGTACATAATGATAAACTGTAGGTAGCAATTTTTTTCTACACATATAAGTAATATGCATAAAAACAAGGTTTTCAGTTGGAAATTTTACTTATGGATCCATTATTTATTAAAACTTAAAAAAACATCCGGTATTGTTTGGTTTGTTGAAATTTATGAAAATGAAGGAAACGGTATTTAGGAAATAGAACTTATATATTTATACTTTATTATTTTGTTAAAAAAATTATGAATTTATGCTAGCTGATCCTGGAATAATAAACATGTAGGAAAAATATACGTAATGGAAATAAAGTAAGATTCCAGGGAAAACAAATTGGGACAGGTAATGATATAAAAATATAAGGATGATGACGAATATATAGAACTAGATAATAGTGATCATGATAGAGCAGAAGCAACTAAGCTAGGATAAACATAATAAAGATGGATCACAACATCCTAATAAGGTAAGAAGTACAGGCTAGAAGTATGAATAAAAAAGGGGAAGAGGAAGACTGAGAAAAAGATGCGAAAGAAGAAGAACAGCGGAACTTGAAAATAAAACAGGTACACAATTGAAAGAAATGAAAAATATAACAAAGGACAGAAAGAATTGGAAGAAATGTAAAGCCCACACCCGACTACGGTTATCAGGGATATGGAAAAAAAGTTTAAAAAAGTTAATTGTATATCAAGACTGCAAAATCTCTCTTTAGCGTTCCAAGACAAAAATTGAGGGTGCTAAATGATTTCGCGGACAAGGTGTACACACTATTTTTTGTGCAACCGTAAAAATATATAATTATAATTTTATATTATAACAGTTTAATTTGAGGAAATAGAAAGGCGGCTAAGATGAGATTGATATTTGATAAACAAAACAATTTAGTAAAACATCATTGATAAGAGATTAAATCATTTCTAAAATAACTCTTTTACAAAATTTATTGTATTTCATTTAAAAAAAGCAAGAAGCTAATGGGCCGTTGCCACAAGCCTTGTTTAACTACAACACTATTTTAAGAGATGTTAAATACAAATTTCAATACCTATTTAATTTCACCTTTATGTTTACAAAGCGATTCTTTTAAAAATATTTGTTTGTATACAAACTATGTTCTTCTTTAAAACCATATTTTTATAAATTTATTATTTATTATTATTATTATTACTATTATTATTATAATTATTACTTAATGGCATTTTTTAAAACAGCGTTTTATTTGAAACAAGGTTTGTAGTACCAGCTATAGTTGTAAAATTTTAAAAACGTCGTTGTCACATTATCCGTCATGTCAATTCTCAAGTGTCAAAGGTATTTTAGTTTACATCTAATTTCGCGGACTGTATTCATCTGCGACATGTTTGGCAATATTTTTTCTATTAATATGAATTGTGGATTTTTTACTACGGGTATATCCTCAAATCATACTTTTATCGAATAGGTTGAGTGCCACAATTTTATACTAATTTTATTACAAATTACATCGATTTGTAACAATACTTCATTCATTCTATTTACAGGCACAACATTATGTGAATATACATATTTAGTAGTATACATTGTGTTCACAAAGTTCACATTCAGTCAACGAGTGTCGACAATGCCTATTTTGTGTGATTCATCAAATACTTTCTATTTTTACTACTTAAGATCTTTATCGATTGATATACCTGTTCCCATAATGTATAGGCGTTCAACTAATGACAAGCAATATTGTTATGTGGGTGTATGTAACGGAACGTTGTAAATTGATTTTAGCTATTTGAGTGCAATATCAAAATATACCTTTCTCTAGAAGAAGTAATATAAATGACTCCTTCTAAGATATTCGTGATTGTGCAATGTTAATTTTTTTTTAAATTGTAAACAGCTATTTATTAGTGTCACTCAAACTAGGTTTGTTTTTAAGAATGATAGAGTTGACAGATTGAGTTTAAGATAATGTAGATTATATAGATAAATATAAATGTCAAGTTTTTAAATAAGATTGTATATGAGTTCTTGCTTTAGAAATTTATTATTAATACCTAATCTTTTTCCATCAAGATAATTTCTTTATGAAAAATTTGTGAGATGTTGATAGCATCTAGGAATCACCTCATAATCGAAAACATCCAGAAATTCATTTTTTTAAGAAACAAAAAACTTTTTAAATCAAGACCGTGCCTTGTATGACTTGTGGCAATTTTTCTCCTTATAGAAGCCTAGAACCTAAATTTTCAATTTTATTTGATACCAGTAAAAGATATACTTGGAACTCTGGTTTATTTCGCATTTGGATAATGAAATTTAAGGGAAAAGAATGATAAAAAGTTTGGTGGATATATATATACGGGTGTATCAAGATAATGGAACAGTACCATTTATTCGTTAATATGAAAAGTTACACAAAAAAGTGGTTAAGATACTTTGTAAAGCATAGAGGGGGACACATTTTGGCGTAACTATTATTATTTTAGAGCCAATGGTACTCAACTTATGGATCAATGTTATATTTTTTTAA
Source organism: Harpalus rufipes (assembly GCA_951394225.1). Classification (NCBI taxonomy): domain Eukaryota; kingdom Metazoa; phylum Arthropoda; class Insecta; order Coleoptera; family Carabidae; genus Harpalus; species Harpalus rufipes. The sequence goes on along the minus strand of OX596280.1, from coordinate 38,702,333 downwards.
ATTTAATTACATATTTTTTATTAACTCATTAAATAGCGAATTTTCTTCTGAATTCATCAATATAATAATATCATACCCTTACAATGCGAAAAATTTGATAAAAAATAATTCAAATTTAGTATTTAATTTTTTTAAGTAAGCTAACCAAACATTAAACTACTAAAACAAAAGAAAATTATGTCATTTTTTTGGTCATGGTTATTATTTTTTCGAAATGTTCCAAATTTCATCATTGTTTTTATTTCGAGTAATTACTATTAGTCTTCCGTAATTAGGATAACTTTTTGCAAATAAATTGCAAGCTAAGAATGCATTTTGATGGGTCTTGCATCACTAAATAAAATCAGTAGTTGAATCCGCTGCCATTATTATATTAATTATTACAAAGTTATCGAAAATTACTTTAATTATAATAATGGATAACAATGAAATACAAAATAACAGATAATTTTCTTTTGTTTTAATGATTAAATATTTGCACAACCTACTTAAAAAATTAAAATAGAATTGAAATACTAACTTTGAACTCATTTTTATAAAATTTTTCGAAATGTAAGGGTATGGTATTATATTCTTGAATTCAGAAGAAAAAATTCTTTTTAATGAGTTAATAAAAAATATGTCATTTAAAAAAATATAACATTGATCCATAAGTTGAGTACCTCTGGCTTATAATACTAATGTTAAAATGTGTCCCCCTCTATGCCTTACAAAATATCAATCACTTTTTCGTGTAACTTTATATATATATATATATATATATATATATATATATATATATATATATATATAATATATATATATATATATATATATATATATATATATATATATATATTTATATTTCACTAACGAAGCAAAACAATTGTAACGTAATATAACATTTGCATCTTTTCTCTGATATTTTATTTGTAAATATTGATTTATACAAACCTCATAAATGCTAATCCCAATAATTATCTAATCTAATAGATTATTGGGTTTTACGTACATTGCAATATATGTATGTTATTCGATATTATATTAATTATTTGCAGATGAAACTAATAAATAATGAATACGAATACCAATGTTGCAGTATTTATTAGTTCAATAATGGATTTGGACTACAGTGCGTATAATTATATTAATTCACACTAGCGTATAAATAAATATATCATCACAACCATTCCCAAAGGACTAAAATCCAGGATCGTTTGTTTTTGATTGGAATTGAATTTTGAGCAAACCACGTATTTGGTTAAGTACCATTACAGCAGTATTATCATCATTATTATCATCACATAGACCTGAAGTATCTCTTCATTTTCCATCTATATTTCAGAAATGATATGCTCACTAATAATTATTATTCGGTATGAACAAATTTATTTCAGTATTTGTCAAATGTAATTAAGAAAAGTTAATTTTATATCACAAAGTGTCAAATATAATTCAGAATTAAAAAAATAGAACCATTCTGTTTTCATAAATGTCATGCTTTCGAAATTTACTACGACGCTTTTGAATTCCTTATTTAAAGTCCATAACGTTTTGAATATGTCACTTTTAGATTATACAAGAAATTCGAAAATAAATTGAATTTTTAAAATTTGGGGGAGTATTTCTATTAGTTCCTACGGAATTGTCCTATTTATATCAGATACTGTAATTGTTATTTAGTTTTGCCATTGATATTCTTTAGCCATAAAGAATATTACGGTAGTAACTGAAACGTTGGCAAAAGAAACAAGTTTTGTAAAAGACTGCCAATTTGATTATTGTACTTTTCAACAATTCATTAGTCAAATTTCTTTTTCAGAAATTCTAAACTATTTCTTTGTAATTCAGAAATGTCTTAATAAATAAAATAAATATATCATCACGGCATATTACCCAATGCTGGGTGTCCAATCTGCGTTGTCCGGTAATACTTACTTACTTAATCCTAAGCCTTTCTACCCTTTCTCTAATAATGATGACATATTCTTACCTTGCGAGCGTTTGCCAGATGTTGGAGTGCACCACAGGGGTCACTTTTGTGCCATATAAAATACGAAATAATAATGGCGTTAGTCGGAATCAAACTCGGGTCTTCAGATTTGCGACTAGGCACTTTCAAACACAACCACGAGTTCTCAATTTAATTTCAAAAATACCCGGTTAGTCCGTTATCCTCTTAAAAGATAAGTCGGTTAACTACAGTTAGTAAACCCAGTTAACTGACTTTTATTATAAACGGCAGCTATTACTACCCATATATTTAATACGAATAACTAATGAAATCGTAACGTTCGAATGCGGTTAAATCTATTATATTTTCATTTTTCTAATAAGCACTAAGCTAGCCGGTGGATAAAAAGTACTTTAGATTCTATCAAAACAGTTTTCAGAACATGCTATACGTATTAATTCACACTAACCTATAAATAATTACTTCATCACACCTGGATAGCAAAATTCTGTTCTTCGTCAATAGGAATTAAAATTTTAGCGAATATCGGATTTGGTTTATATGTTTAATGCGTCCAATTAAAGCACTTCAGCATCTCGAAACAAAGCAAATCATAAAAGTTTTTTAAAAATAAATGCTCTCTGTTGAGGTAGGTAAATCTGTTTGGAATAACATACCTCGCCAGATAAGAGTGGTAGATGAATGAACACAAAAGCCTGAATAGTTTAATTCCAGAATGTGCTTGCTGTGAATGGAACTTGTGCAATTGCACTATGCCGCCATTATGTTCAATTTATGATCTTCTTATCAATAATATTCCTGCTTTCAGACGGTAAGCCAATGTAATATCGCGAGAATAATTTACTCTTCCATGTCGTACCTTATGAAGTGAAATATGATCGCGGCAATCATTCTTGCCGACTTATGAACTCTGAAGAATGCATCTCTGCAAATTCGCAGGTTCAATATGAGTATCATAATAGGTTCTTCTACATCATTTTCTTCTTTAAACTTCTCTAGAATTTATCAATCTCAATCATATTTACAAATAATCAGATGAGGAATATAGGCTTATTAGGCATTTGGGAAGCAAGATAAAAAGTATTATGAAAAAGTCATCCAAAAGTTAAAGCAAAAATTAAGCTGAAAATTAAAGAAATTTGAAAGTGTTTTACAGAATACAGTGTCAATAAATATAGCAAAAAATAATAAAATGTACACCGTTCTGACAAAAATAGTTTTTTCTGCAAGCGTTTAAAAAAAACTTTGAGGATTTTTTTTGTTGATGTTTTGTTAAAATTAATTTAGTTGTAGAGTTCGCATCTTCAGCCAAAAGTGGCGGTGAACATTACAAAATACAAACGATACAACTGTCAGAAAATTACAATTTTCAATTATGATCTATGTTACTACGACGATTACTGCAACCAGCGATGAACTGAGAAGCAAACATTATTTTACTAGTACAATAATGAACAACACTATTTTACTAGCAAGATAATGATTTTCTTCTATAGCGCGTTTACAGTAGTATAATATGTATATTATAATACGATTGATGAAAAAAAAATGACAATCGGAGTAGAACGTCCTTTTTGAATTCAACATAGTTTTAGTTTGCCAGGCCCTTGGTAGCGCCTGTGTTGCAACAACTGGGTTCAACACAAAAAAACCGCTTTCTGCTCCGAATAACATAATAAACTTTTTCTTTTGTCTTTAAGATATCAGGACATCGATCCCGAACCTGAACCAAAACCGAACTGTAACATTTTAGTGAACCCAAACCCAGAACCGAACTCCAGATATATTTTTCACTTGAAACTGAGTCGGAACCGAACCAAGTACTAAAATTCGGGTTCAGGATTTAATTCCGGTTTAGGTTCATATTCAATTCTAAACGTAAGCGTAATCGTAATAAAGTTAATAATCTGCGTTGCTGCCTGTGTTAACTTTTTGAGAAAATTGGATTCATATCTTATCTTGCGTAAATTCCAGTATGCAATTTACATTATTTCTATATAAAGATCGTTATTCAAAAAATATGAATTCTATTTGCATTACGTCGAACCGAAGCTGAACCAAATACCTGAACCCGAAACAAAACCGAAAAATTTATTATCTGAAATAGAACCGCAGACGAACCCATTTCTCAAAAAAAAAAATTTACCTGAACTTCAACCGAACCCAGTTTTTGACGACTTCGGTGCCAAGTCAGAAATACAAATAAATAAAATTGAAGAGAAATACATTAAAAAACAATACCTAAAAAAAATTGTAAAAAATTCATGTACTTTACCGGGACTTGATCCTAGGACCTTTCTGAATATAAGAGAATGCTGTACTATTTGAGCCCCCGAAGTGAGTGAATTTTCGATCTTTCTTTCTGCTAGTTTTCGACGAATGTACGAAGAAATATTTTATGAAAAATTCATGGATTTCACTCATTTCGCGGTTCTGACGAATATACTCTTCTATTTGAATACTCATTTAACAGCGCGACTCACTTGGTGGTTAATGAACCACACCTTAGTAGCTACATTATACAATGTGTGTATACAGTTGGTAGAGCATCCTACTGAATAGGAAGGTCCTGGGTTTATGTCTCGCTGAACTTTATGAATTTTACACAAACTATTTCTTCGGAATTTTATATCGTAATTGATTCGTTCACGTTACATAAATAAACTGTATAAAAACAGTTTGCATATAGATATTAAAAAAGATTTTTGAAGATACAAATTATGCGCAACTTAATTATCTACTAGGATCACCCAATATTAAAATTGGTTATATTTTTAAAGATCAATTTTATGATAAAAGTGTGTATTTTTACTGAAAAAAGTATTTTTTGTGTGAACATATTTTGCAACGAAATTTAGCTAATACTTAATGAAAAAATAATAGTTCTATAAAATTACTCGCCAGCATATTGACTAAGCTCCGCCTCGTGGTTTACAGGCGCGAAATAATAAATGACAAAATTATGTGCTTTGTTAATTGTTTACAAATGAGGTACACGGCAATACAGGAAAATTAACCGTGTTCCAAAGTTTTTCATCTTACGGAGAGTTGCAAAACTAAAATTTGTACACTAAGAACCGATATTACAGTTTCGGCTTAAATTTTGTTTTAGGTAAACTTGAGCTTAGGTTTAAGTCACTGCTCTGTATTACAGTACCAAGCTTAACTAAACTTGACAGCAATGCGATTTTTAGTTAAGTTGGTTATCCTGTTTGCAAAAAAGAATAAATATGTTTATTTGGCATGACTGAAAAATCATAGATTACTATATTGAAATATAATTCTTTTGTGTTATTGTTTTGTGTTGAAAACGTAGTAGTGATCTATTGATCACTGTTTTGACGTATAACAAATTCAGTCAAATCAAATCATATTTCTGTCATTGTGTCCACAATCTGAATTCCTTTGAAATTAAAATATTTTATAACCATATTTCGATGACGTATGAAGCACAATCCATATCCATCGTCCCGTAGTCGATGTATGTATTCCGCAGAAATCACCAGCAGTAATTTAAAAGTTACCAGCAAATCAATACCATAATGTTAATTATAATCCATGCATAATCGTTAATGCATGATTCTTATAGATTAATAAATAATAAATTTTAAAAAAATAAAATAAATCATATCAAACATACTTATTTTTGAATAATATTTATTTACAAGTTTGTTATGGTTTTTATGACATCGGATATAAGGTCATAAATTAATCGCATATATTCTTTCGATAATCTGAATCTTTGCACAAATTTCAAATTGTTCCAGATATTTATATGGTCTGGCCTGATACGTTATTCGATGCGGTTATCTGGCGTTTATTAACTCTGCTTCATAATTTTCCTCGTCAGATATTTTATACAAATTAATATTTTCTATAATTTCTATGAAATACATGATTCTATCATTTGATAAAGTACAAGATACATTGACAGATTGGTAATAATTCGAAGTTTAAGCCACCACGACTTGCCGCTCAGGTTTAAACTTCAGCTCAAAATTAAACTTATACTGTAATATAGCAATTTTTCAATAAGCCAAGCTTAAACCTTAAGTCGAGTTTGAACTAAAACTGTAATATCGGGCCTAGAGGCGGAGCTTACACATTCGAGAGCAAATATTTTAATAACCAAACATATGGGGATTGCTCCTACTATTTATATACTGTGATTTTGGTACAGTTGCCTTTCGTTCTCGAGTTTATGTTTATAGAAATTATCCCTTGGTAGGCAGAGTGTATTCTAGTGTTACCTGAATTCATCACTTGTGGCCTGTTTTTTATGAACAATAATTATTAAGCTGACGTTTGGAACGAGGAGTGGTTTCAACCCCAACACTACAAAATTTAACTGGGTTCTTACCAAACCGAGTAGTTTGAACGATACCAATTTTAGGAACTAGGATTAGGGTATGAAGTAATTACTCAATTATAAAAAGTAATAAAAATAAGTATATTCATATAAATAACAAAAATATGTAGGATATAATTTGTGATTTTATAATAATTTAGTTTTGTTGGTTCGAAAATTAAAGACAATCTGCTATTTAGCTATTCGTTGTTCAATAGCTGCATTTTTATGTATCATAATTTCATCAGTAACTACAGTGAAAAATTCTATAAACTGATAACGTTGCAATAAATATAATGTAGTCACTCTTCATTGATTACCAACGCAACATATTGGTTGCACTTTAATGAAATCTATATGATACGGAATATTTTTAAACTACAGAATATTTCAAATTTCGAAGATATGCTTCTTACACGTTCGAGGATTGCAAATTCGTCAAAAGTCAACATGTGAAAAAATTGGAAATGACAGATTCAATTTAATATCCAAATGCAATGCATCTTGCCATTCAGCAATGAATAAAAATTCGTAATATATAATAAAAATAATAATATCTAAAACTTGGTGCAAGACTCAATTATGTGTTTATTAACTTCAACATGTAAAACTGGGTGCAAATCACGTTCACGTATCTCACAAATGATCATCTCAATTTGTACATTGAAACAACAAGTACAGCCTCTCCTCTTGTAGATTTCTTCATCTCGAATAAAAGCAGCAGGCACGTCCGTACAAGGTCATTTATCAATGGTCCATCGTATCCTAGTGCAGCTGTTGCGGAGCCGGCAACGTCGATACGTCTCCGATAAAGAATGTTACGATCGTCGAGACGAGACGTCAGGAATTCCCCGATCCCGCGCACTTAGTAATCTGACCGACGGTCTCTGTTCCTGTCACGGGCCTCCCAAGAGAACACCGCACAACGAATTGGAATTTTGATTTACCGGGGTACTAACCGATTCATGACCACTATACTAAATTGTAAGGGCCACGCACCGGGGCCTAAGAAGGATTTAGATGATACCACAAATAAATAACAAGACGTTCGGAAAATAATTGAGGACATATTTTCAGTATATGTTCTTCCAAAAGTATTTAGAAAATGGAAAAGAATTATTGGAAATAAAAAATAAACTATGAACAAAGAACTTTAACTGAAGACTTGAAGTAAATACTAATGTAAGTACCGTATTGTAAAAATTGTTTTTTACAGGAGTAATAGTTAAGTACCTATTTATGTATAATAATTTAAGACTGGCATCTATGATCACCTAATAGAAAGAAACAAGTCTGACTTCGATTCTTATTTATGTTATATATAGCCCAAACAAATTAAACTAAAAGAAGATGATCTAGTGAAAAATAAAATCCCGACAAAAAAATATTATTAGAATTACTACACCCTATAAAAACCGCTAAAAATCCTTAAGAATATTCAACGTGAAATGTGACACATAAGCAAGTAAAAAGTATTTGAAAAATATGTGCACTGCATTGTTGAATAAATAAGTCTAATTTTATTTTATTTTTTGTTCATATTTGTAATAATTTGTTTTTCTTTTTATAGGTTTTTATTATTATTTATGTTCAACTGCTAATATACAAGTGAAATATTTCACTACCTTTTTTGAAATAAATAACACTTACCTTTTTGTATATTTATAATAATCATACCTATCTTATTAAAGGTTGAAAAATACATGTAGTACTATTTTTTTCAGCCATACAAATGTTAATAATACAGCACAAATGTTATTTTATGTGAAAGAAAACTAGGTGTTGATGCCTCACTAAATACTTTTTTAAAACACAAAATTTAGAATCAATGTTAAAACGATCAACTTTTTTGTAGATCGCACGACTATACTCGTCACATGCTAGTGCGACTAATGTAGGGTTACAAGAGTTGGCAGTTTCTGCAGAGGGTTGAGAATGAAATATAATACTCTTAAAGTAGTTAAAAAGAAGGCAATGAACCAAAAATGATCCATGAATGGATGATTGGCAGATATAGATAAAATGTGCCTACATATTGGTTAATAAAATTTTGGTGTTAACAGTTTCAATGAGACCTGGTTTCGATTGAGGACGACCCATAGAACGGAAGGCCAATGGAGTCAAAAACGAAGGATAAAAAAATAGATGATTGATTTTGAAAGAACAAAATTGAATTGAACAAACAAGGTCATTTTGGTTCGAATGTTATCAATCTTAGTTCTGGGAATCATCATTTATTTACATTATAGAAAAAGAAATCTGTTGTGGCGAAGATAATACCTCTCGCCACATAAGTATAGAACGCGAGCAGTCATTTGACCTCGTTGGCCTTAACAAGCAGATATGGGGGCCCGCGTCAGAATGATAACAAGTGATTATGTACATAAATGTCAAAAGTCAGAATTTTTCATTAAAAATTTCAAGATTTACTAAGTTCACGTGATTAATTTGTGACCATGAGTGTGAAATTTACTTGTCTAGGAAAATATACTACATGAAATTGGGAAAGTATGGAATTTAGAATGGAAAAATTATGATATTTGACATCTATGTACATAATTACTAGCTATCATTCTGACATGGGGCCCCCATATATACTCGGGATTAACAGTATTTCTGAAGGGTAACCTAACCTATAATTTTCAATATTTAACTATTAATAAGAAATAATATATGTATGTACTTTCCAGAAAAAGTCTTCAGTAATCTCCGGATTTCTGAAAAACAGACATTTATATGTCAGTCAGTCAAACATTTTAATTGTTTAATTGGTTTCCATGGTATTATTTCGACTATAAGATTTATTACAACAGATTATTTCATATATTATATTTATTTTATCGCTAAATCTATAGAAGATATAATAAAATATTTAAATGTATCGAATTTATTTTTCTTTAATATTAGCAAGAACAAAATTTTTCAAAAAATAATATTTAGAAGATTTTTTTCAAAAATCTGCTACTTCCGATTTTATATTTGTTACCAAAACCTTTTCAACTCTTCCCATTAATGTCCGATGGGAAATTCGTAGTTTATCATATATTAAGTCTTATAGTTTTTGAGAAATGGTCCTTCCAACATCCATACACACACACGCACACACATACACACACGCATACAACCACGCACACACACACACCTACACACAGACATCATCGTAAAAATGTTAAAATTGGATTGTAAGGACCTTAAAACGTGCTTATTCATTAAAATCTAGATATGCGATTTTTAGCATAAATTCAGTACTTCCATTAGGAAGAGGTAAAAATATTAAACACTAACTGCACAAATAATATTTATAATAAATCATTAAATAATTTCTCAAGTTATAATTCCATACTAAGAAATACAAAGAAGCATAAATTATATGGCAAAAAACAAAGTGTTATAAACGTGCTGTAAATAAGTCTAACTAATATATTTGCTACAGGCGTTCAGTCTTTTCTAAGTGTTTTGTCCTAGTTTTTCTTTAACAACAGTGTGAAAATTATAATGTTGAATTTAGAATTACAAGATAACTACTTTACAAATCGATACTGTTACTTTTTTGCATTCTATTTATATTAATCCAATTATAATTACGAGTTTTTTCCAAGTTTTTTCATTTGAGTAAAAAGCATTCTTCGTTTATCTAGATGGCAAATTATTTTCTTTTTATTCATCGATAATATATCTTGCCTCTCGAATGAGGTCATGTTAATATTTTAACATGAATGTTAACATAACAAAAAGTATGTTTGCTTAAGATACAATCATACAGACGAACGAGAAATTTGCAAAATATTATGTTGAAACCGCACCCGTTATTATATTCAAATGCTAATGTCAAACATTTTTAATATATGAGGAGTAGGACATACAAAAGACATGTGTATGATTCTTATTAATTATTTAGGACGTAACATTTGACCTACGTATTATAAACTGTAACTTTTTTATTATAGAACACATATATGCTAACACTTTCATTAATTATAGTTTGCATTTGCGCAAATGTCAGATACCTGCCTTTTCAAATCATATAAACGTTTAATTATAAAATTATATATTTGTATGATTATTACTATTAATTATGATGAGCTTTGGGCAATGACAAACTAATAATATGCTTATTTGATTAATTAAATTAATAAGGTCAAAATGAGAAATAAAAAATTAATGACTAAATAAATAACAATGTGGCAGGGATAAAAAATAAATTGGACTAATCACTAACACTTATTCGAATACATCGTAAAAGTTACGTCGAAATTCCACGAATTGAAAAAGTTTTTATAGCTGTACTCGTATATCTCCCGTAATGCTACGTTTCCTGTTCTGTCTTTTGGTAGGAATTATCTACCAGGTTCAGAGCTGGATTCGAAGAAATTGTCGGCTAAACAACCCACAAAGCCATGAATTTAAAAAGAAGTATCACACATGGTATACTTTTAAAAAATCTAATGAGGCCAACATATTATTATCTGGCAATTTTATAGAGATCTTATACCGAGTGTCTCAAGTAATACCTAAATATAACAATTTAACATGGAAAAACATATTTTTTTCGAAAAATGTAAAAAGTTGATATTAGCATAACAACTATTTACTCGCGAAATGATAGTTTTTTTGTTATGTATGTACTTTTGCATACAGTATTCAAAAGTCGTTTGCATCCTGTAATTTTTTAGTAAAAGAAAGGGCCACATTTTATTAAAATCTGTCTCTTTACTTTTATATCTTAGAAACAATATTTTATCTCCCAATTGAGCAATTATTACCTCTCGCTAAGAGAGGTATTGGATTCATCCTAAAATCGCATATTCGGATTTTTTAAATAAACACGTTTTAACAATCCGATTTTAACATTCTTACGATAATGTCTGTGTGTGTATGTGTGTGTGTGTGTGTGTGTGTGTGTGTGTGTGTAGATGTATGTGTGTGTGTGTATGTATGTGTGTATGTGGGAAGTTGTAAGGGCGATTACTCAAAAACTATAAGACTTTATATTTGTTTAACTACGTATTTCCCAATCGGACATTCATGGGAAGATCTGAAAAGGTTTTGGTAATAATTGAACAACCGGAAGTAAAAGATTCTTAAAAAAAATCTTCTAAATATATTTTTTTCTTGGTAATATTAAAGAAAATTAAATTCTCTATATGATACATTTATGTATATTATTATAAATTCTATATATTTAGAGATAAAAGAAATATAATATATTAAATAATCTGTTGTAATAAATTTTACAGCCGAAAGAATGCAATGGAAAATAGTTGAAAATTTAAATTGTTTGTAACTGACAGATAAATGTCAGTGTCAGAAATCCGAAGATATTACTGAAGACTTTTTCTGGGAAATACATACATTATATTATTTCTTAATGTATTAATAATTAAATATTTAATTTATAGGTATATTACACATACCCTTCAAAAATACTGTTACTCCCGACAATGAATTGGAAACATCTCGAAAAATTAGAAGAGGAGGAAAAAATTTCTTCATAGAATGAATTTAAATTTAAAAAATCTAAATATAAGGAATAGATATAAGTAGAATTTTTGGTGTAGAGTGTAGGTATACAAGAAATGTTAAATACATTAGGGCGCGAGCAGTGATGTGACATTGTTAGCCTTGATAAGCAGATATGTGGGCCCATGTCGGAATGATAGCTAGTAATTATGTATATAAATGTCAAATATCATAATTTCTCATTCTAAATTTAGTGATTTTCCAATTCCATGCTGTTTATTTTCCTCGACAAGTAAATTCCACACTCCTGGTGATAAATTAACTACGTAAATTTAGAAAATCTTGAAATTTTTAATGAATAATTCTGACATTTGACATCTATGTACATAATTACTAATTATCATTCTGAAACGAGCCCTCACATCTGCTTGTCAAGGCCAACAATGTAACATGACTGTTCGCGCCCTATTTTTTTGTAACCAAAAAAAGGAAGTGGCGAAAGTTATTGTGCTGGCCACAACAGATTTTTATTTATATAAATCCCGTTTACATATGGGGTGCAATTTTTAATGCGACTCATAAGCCTATAACAATTTTTTTTTTAGCTTCCTGAAGTTTCTATATTTATTTATAGAAAAAGAATTGGTGCATATTAAAGAGAAAATTAAATTACGAATTTTTTTTATACCAAACATGTTACATTTCTGTTTCATATAACGACACAAAATAATTTTAAAAATTTGCGAAATTATGAAAAATTCCCATTAATCATGAAACTGACAGTAACAAAACATTGCCATTTTTACTAACAAAGAAAAACCAAAATAATAATAATAATAACAAATAAAATATAACTAAACGTTTATTAAAGAGCTGGTTTTTTATGTCATAGCCCTATGACCCGTTTAAAATTACACTCTGTATATTACATACATTGTTATCATGGTGACATAGATGTCACATTAATTAATCCATTATTTTTAATAATTTTGGGACATACATTTCGAAGAAACGTTATTCGATTGGGATTTTTTTTTATTCTGTCAGTTTTAAGAACTGGGCCAAGTTCAATAATTTAACTGCTTACATTTGTAATTTTTTTTTCATTTTGAAATATGAAAAAATTTTTGAATAACGTCTTTGATAACCGAATAAACTTAATTTAAAAGCAAGCTAACAATAAATCTAGTATGCGATTATTTCATAAAATGAACGTTGCCTATAAGTCATACTCAGTGGAAGTCGTAGAAGCGGTGATTAACAGTTAACTTGATGTTCTTTTTTTGATATATTTACATAGTAGTTTTATTTTTACCATGAATTTAAATTAAGTTTACTCGATTACTAGACATAAATTTGAAAAATAAGTCCAAAGACACAGAGCCTTTCCTTTTCTCAGTTTTTCACTGATTTCATCCTTTATTAATTATCGGTTTTAATCTATAAAGTTGTCAATCTCTTCAATTTTATTTAATGTTACATTGGTTTTTTGTGTAACATGGATGGGTCAAATTTTGCGCGTCATACGTCCACTAGCAAAAGTTTTGATCGGTTTAACATTTTCTTTAGTCAAACATTTGATAACACATTATGCAGACATTCGGTACTATTTTCTCTTTTACCGCAATGATCATTAATTTGATCAAATTAATTCAGCCATGTGTTTTCGCTTGTTCAATGATGTTAAATAAGTTCGGCTTGTATTTGACTGACTTTCGTACGATAGAAGTTTCAAAAACGCTACATCTATTCTATATTAATCTTATTTTTACTGTACTCGTATATGAGTTATATATAATAACTAAAACATTAGTTATTGAAAGTATGTAATTGAAATTATAGACCAACGTAATTTAGTAAACCTGAGTTGTATTATTATATAATCATTAGCGTTACGATATATTATTTGAACGTTAGCATAAGCTGGTTTCAATAATAACTTTTGCACATTGAATTCTCTGCTCATTTGTAATCAGGGTAGTTGAGTAGTAAATGCAGTTATTAAAACAACAATTTAGTTACGTCTATTAGTAATTTAGGTTACAAATCTGACCGAGTAAACATGACAACTTTATCAACGGACGAACGCTAATTATCAAACATACAACGAAATTTAGTTATTATTTCCGGATTTGTCCGAGTACAATTCTATAAATACCTTAAAAGCTTTCCCGAAAAACACGATTCGTAATCGTAACACACGATGTAGTTTATAATCAATCACATTATGTTTCATTAATATTTATATATGCTAAGTGCCTTCGTTTATTTATAAAATGGTTTATGAGTTATAAACACACACACAACCATATAGACGTATGAAATCGTTTATTCGTTTTATGCTGCCGCGGTGAAGTACTAATATAAAATACTGAACAAATATTGCTATTAGTCTTCTGGAAATAGCAAAACCGCTTTGTTAGTTCCATGCAATATGTGAGCGTTATAAAATATTTACATTTCAGTTGGAACAGTTCGTGAGGCGTAAAGTGGCTACACGAACAGAAATTAAATTGTAAAATATTCAGTTGAAAACGGGTTAAAAACGGCCAAGAATTTTCCCAATTTCTAAACTCGCTGCAGCACACATGCTACTTTTGTTTACTAACTTTTACATGCTTCTTTCCATAAAACAGAAAGACAGGAACATACGCATCACTTGAAAATTTTATTCCACTAGAAAAAAGTTAACAATAATTTCTAAAAATACATAACTTTTATTAAATGCCCGGCCTAGCGACTATTACGTATTTGTAGCTTTAGAATTTTCCGTTAAAATTGTAGTTTTGTGTTTTCTCTATGTTAAAGTATTTATGAGAAGTTGGTAATAGCTATTAAATATATAGGATTGTTATGAATATCATAACTGCCGCAGATATCGATTTGAAATCTGAGTTCATAGACCGAGGATTTTAAGACATCCAAGGATTAATAAAATCCGTCGTTTATTCAATAGTTTATCTGTTTATTATTCTTTAAAATTCTCTTATTAATGTTACTTTCAGAATATTATGATAAACAGAACAATTATTTTGGTACATATGACAAATATTCAAATTATGCACTTTATTCCACATTTTAGAATAAATTAATCACATTTACTTTATCTGTGTGTATTAATGAAGAGCATTATATTTTCATTATATTTTATTTTCATTTTGTAGACTCTTGTTGACATGTCAGGATCAGATTTTTTTTTTTTCTATTTCCGTGTCCTTAAGTCTGTAAAAGCGCTGAAAACACGTCGTTAAGAATATCTATAAGCGCAATGGGTGGTACCAAGAATGGTGATTAGGAGATGAAAGCAGTTTTTTAAACTCTAAATCATTTATGGTCTATGTTAGAGAAAATACTTCAAATAAGCAAAAATTAATTGTACGCAACTTTTACTTGAAGTATTTCCCTATAAAATAAACCATGAACGATTGACAGATTGAAAACACTGCTAGTCATCTGCTAATCACTATTCATTCTACCACCCAATGTTTCTTTTACCCGGGGGGTTGGTAATTGATTCCGCGGGGGTGGGGGTGCATTGTTACATGTTTTAATTTTTAAATAATGTTTTTAACATATCGCACATCAACTTAAAATTACGAATATAATATAAATTGGGTTTGGATCCTATGTCTACACTGTTTTAATTTTTAAGAAATAATGGAAAGAAAATTAATACATTTTGCACACTTTCTTTTAACACATTAACTATTATTTGACATTATTTATATAATCTTCTTCGGTGGGGATTTCATTTGTCTTTGGGGGGTTTAACCCACCGACCCCCCTATGACAGAAATACTGTTTAAATATGTTTTCATCAACATACATACAATGTATTATTTTATACAAACAGACAAAATTCAGAACACACAATACCCAAACTGTCATAATATGAAATTCCAATTGTAAGCGGGAAGCGCTACCAACAGAACTGACAAAAAAACACCAAGTCATATTTTTGACAAGTCTCATTTTTTCTAATCTCATTGTAAAATTACCTCAATAGAAAAAATAGTACAAAAAAACATATTGCACAAAGCTTATTAACGCACTCGTCGTTTGTACTTCGACTCATACGTTAACACATTGCCATATTATATATATTTTTTAATGTATTAAATCGTACAAATACAGTTATTAATTACTTAGGACCCTACTCTTGTACATGTAAACAAAGGATTAACATCCTAATACCGGTAAAGTTATATTTCGGACCGGATGACAAAAGGTCTCAAGGTTAGAGCTTCCGTGTCGAATGGGATGTTCTAAAATAGATTTATCCATTACTTCCAGTGAAGATTTTGTCTAAGAAATTAGTAACTGTCTCGAGATGAGCCGAAAGGTTTGAAAGTTATTTTTTCCCAGTTTTGACTTTTGTTGTTTTTGTCCTTTTATTATTTTTTCTGTTCAGTTCTCTGACTTTGTGTCTCAGATTGCGCTTAGTATTTCTGCGTTTAATGTTAAATTGTATTCTTGGCTCTCTTGAAAATTATTGTTGATTGATGTATTCAATTGATCGCGTTGTATTTTATTTGGGTTATATAATTTTATTTGCTCACGAAGTACTATTAAAGTGTATTTATGTTTTGTTATTGGAAATACGTGTTTGCTCTGCCTCATACCCATTTCTAGTATGTGTCTTAGTGACCTATAGTAAAATGCATATCTATTGAAGTACTTATTGATACTACCATATTTTGATTAATTAACATACTGCAATTGTTTCCCTTTTTTCCCGTGTCCTTCTATCCGAGGTTTTTTAAAATACGGATAGTGGTGGCAGAGATTACGTTACCCTTGATCTAAATTAAGTTTTACATTAATAAAATTAGTGTTTTACTTTCGGGTCAAGTAAAGTTTCATGTTGTATATAAGTATATATATATATATATATATATATATATATATATATATATATATATATATATATATATATATAAGTATATAAGTAGTGCTAAATTCTATCTTGATCACATATTTTCTTTTATAACGGAAGGATAAAAAATCACTACCGCCCCTGTTACAATAATAATATCTAAACCGGTAGAGGCCGAAAAATAATTTTTGTCCATGTCCAGGAGTTTAATTTCATCCATAATAATAGTATGTAGTTAACATCGATATGATGGTATTCCTGTCTGTACTATCGGTGCAGTTCTGTTTTCACCACAAACGATTATCGTCATACATGAAATACTTTTGGCACAATACGAAAAACGCTATTCTTCTGCAACATAGTTTCCTCATTAAGGATGCAAGTTCTATTAGACAGATGAGTGGCCATTATTGAATGGTTCTCTCTTGAAGACGCAGGACCAAGTACAAAGTGCAAAGCAAAGAGACTACGGTGTCCTGGTTTGCTGGTTTCCTAAACGAAAGCTTTGAAAACCTATGAGGTAAAGTTTGGTAAGAGCTCTTCACGGTAAATATATATGTGATGAAATTGAGAACCGTTTCTATGTAGCCATTGGGCGAATTAAACAGGCATTTGTTTTCAGAACATGTTCATCATTTTTCTGTTGAATGCACCAGCTGACCATAAAGGAAGTAAGGTCAGATGATAAAATTGCAATAAGAAATTGTTAAAAAACTTGAAAAGTATAAATTATTTAACTTCAATCAATTTACTTACCGATTAATGATATACGCAGAATATAATGACAACAAAAGTTTTGTGAATGAAATTAAGGTTATAACTATATAACATTTGAACCATGTGCACCAGATTGATTGCGAAAAGTGCATTCAGTAGAGACTTCATTGTTCGGTGACCGTTGGATCAGGTGTTTAGTGATCTCCGAATTTTGCTGAATTCACCCATTTACAACGAAAATTTTGACCCGACGCATTTCGGGCTCGGATTCCAAGTCAACTTAAACCTAGCAGGGTTCAAACTTTCACTTCAAGTCGCGAGTAAATTTGCATATGCATTGTGATCGCCGTATTTTTCCCAACATAACGTTGTCAACACTGGTATTAATTTGACTAGTCGACATTTATTTGCTTTCGTATGGTTGCGTTCGAAGTTGCTTAGTCCCTCCTTAGCTTAAAAAGTGCGTGCATGAAACAAGTCTAGCAGTCTAACATTCCACTGAATTTAGTACGTATTTTATCATATGTTACTCACAAGAGTCTCATCTAAATTTCAGTTGTTGTAAATATTAATAGTTTATAAGCGTTAAAAATTCTACTTTAAGTGTAAATTAAGCAGAGTTTGAAGTTTAAAGTGATTGGAAACCTTTATTGTTATGTTATTAATTTTCAAGATACAAGTACATATTAAAAAAAAATCCCAATCATTTAACTTTTACAAAAGGTAGAGGTGTATTCTATTTACCCTAGAAACTTTGTATCCTTTATTATACGATGTTACAGTAAATTACTATTAATCCCTCCGTCTATTAAGATTATCTTTCTGCCCTATTTCGTAGTGTAATTAGCTAAGTGTTATTTTTTTTCTTTAAAGACATTCAGCATATTCAGCCGGTGTATATTCATGTCATACATGATTAATATAGTGGTATGTGTATCTCGTCATCTATGTCTTCATTCCTTCCTTCTGCAAGGAGATACAATATGACAAATTACATCAAAGATGACAGATTAGATAGATCAGAAACTCTGCGAAGATATACCGAAGTTTTCTAGGAATTTACATGCTGTGAATCCTTGGCATTATGATTGTATTAATAATTGTGTACGAGGATACTATAAAAGGAATCTTGATAAGTTTATTCTTACACATTTATAAAAAATACATACATGTTCTTGGGAGTGTGAAAATGATAAATTAATGATTTCCTGGAAATATAATTTTATACTTTTACCTTTCACCTAACCAATAAAGAGATCTTATGAAAAATTACAGTGCGGTTATTGAACGATCAGTACCAATGCAGTATAAAATTACAGAAACCGCAATATTGAAAGTTTCCGTCTTGTTAATTGAAATTAAACCACTAAGGTTGTAGTGAGTACAGGTATATTGATTTTAAATAATAATTGAAAAGCACATTTTAATCGGAACTGTTTCATACAAATGCTACTGAAAAATATTTGGATCACTCCTTCACTCCATTTGGCGTTCAAATGGGACACTTTTGTCACAAGGCGACAATATTTGAGTGAAAAAATTAAACGGAATATGGTTTTATAAAATCAACAAACACAGTTTATACAGGGTGTAACAGAAAAAAAACTCGCCAATTTGCCACCGCTACTGCTCAGGCGCTTGGTTGGGGTGGCGGGAACCTAGTTGTGCTGTTATGTACAGGCTCCCTTGCCATTTCAGTTGTCATTATGACGTGCATTCATTATTGAGACGTATTACAAAATTTCTAACTCTGCCATCACTACAGTTCCGCTTCAAAATATTCCAAAAATGTTCATTTGATTTATAATCGATCAAGTTTTCATCAAGGTAGTCTTTTAAATCTCAATATGTAAACCACTGAAATATATTATAGACTGGAACTCGCAAACTCTATCAGCATACGCTGAATTGAAGGCCCACTGAATGACAACAGCTGGTCCATTCGCGCTTGTTTGGGTTGAAGAGAACATAGTGAATAGTCGTATATACACTCCTCCCTACTACATTACTACATGCTCATTAAACGCTCCGCATAGTTCCGCACCAGGTGATGTAATTTTCTCCAACTTACGGATTGTCCCGATATTTGCCGATTCCACCAGTAGCAGGCATTCAGTAGATCTTCACTATCATAGTACATAAAGGGTGTTGACAGACACAGCCGAATATAGGGCTTTAACATATAAAATCAGACTTTTGTAATTTCCTGCTTCCCTAATTATTTTAGGTAAAAAAGTTTCAAATAAAAGTAGTAGGGCATGAAATTCTGAATCAACGAACAAAATTAATTTTATGTTTTGTAACGGCAGAAATTAGCTATGAAAATGTCGAAATTCACTCCAAAAATAGCTATAGCCATGGAACTCAAACAAAAAAAATCTGATGTGGCCAGCACATAACCTCTCGCCGTATATTTTACCTGGCTGTATGCATAAAGCAAAGATTATTTTTATAAATACAAATAATATATTCATATAAATCTATGACGTATAAAATTCTTCATTATTCAATAATAGCATGTCTCAACATAAAGATATTTACCATAAATTATGTTACAATAAATTACAAAGTAGAGTTTACCATATATAAATATTAGGCTGGTAACAGCAATTTTCAATTCGAACAACTTTGTTTATTTTCTCTTCATATTCTTCTAGTAAAAACATTAATTTTGGGTGGTCTAAAATGTATATATCTGGATTGTGCATCTATTCTTATATATCTTCTTTTACATTTTATTTTTTCATACTTGTTATATCTAAATAACCTTAATTCCCTTTAATAAAGTGACGGATAGATTGCACTCCGATTATTCTTATATCGGTGTGTAATTTTGTCAATATTTACAACTTAATTGAGAATAATTTGATAGCTTTTTCGCAATTCAAAGTTACTCTAGTCTACAGTACTGGTGTACATTGTCCCATAATGTTTGAAACAAATTTAAGTCCTTCAACCTAGACTTGTCATCTCCATAATAGTCACAGATCAAGAATTAAGGGATTCTCCAAATACATTTTTCGTTCATTACTCATTATTTCTGACACTGACATTTATCTGTCAGTTACAAATAATTTAAATTTGCAACTATTTTTCATGGCATCCTTTCGGTTGTAAAATTAATTACAACATTATTTTATATATTATATTCCTTTTATCTCTAAATCTATAAAATATGTATAAAAATGTTTAAATGTATCAGAAAGAGAATTTATTTTTCTTTAATATTATCAAGAAAAATTTTCAAAAAATAATATTTAGAAGATTTTTTTTCAAGAATCTTCTACTTCCGGTTGTCCAATTGTTACCAAAACCTTTTCAGATCTTCCCATGAATGTCCGATTGGGAAATACGTTGTTAAACAAATTTTAAGTCTTATAGTTTTTGAGTAACCGTCCTTCCAACATCCCACACACACACATCCACACACACACACACACACACACACACACACACACACAGACAGACATCATCGTAAAAATGTTAAAATCGGATTGTAGGGACCTTAAAACGTGCTTATTCAATAAAATCTGGATATGCGATTTTTAGCATGAATCCAATACCTCTCTTAGCGAGAGGTAAAAATAACAAATGTTAACGATTTATTGTCAAGCTAGGTTAATTTATTTTTGTTTCTTCAATGTTGAAGGATCCTATTATTATTTATTTTGGTGATTTTGGGACATTAGTAATCCTCATGCATAATTTTTATAACATTTTATTTGTTACATTTACAAGACGTTTCGGATGCTAAATGTATCCATCATCAGTGACAATTAAGTAAAACAAGAAATATTTTAAATTAGAAACATATTTTTTTTTGCCAACATGGCCACCCACATCAACAACATCAAAATCTTCACAAGCAGTTGTTGAGGTGGTCAGTCGCTGCCAAATTGTTGTTGATGTGGGTGGCCATGTTGGCAAAAAAAAGTTTATAGTCAGTAAAATTTATTCAATTTTTATATTTTTAATTTCAAATATTTCTTGTTTCGCTTAATTGTCACTGATGATGGATACATTTAGCATCCGAAACGTCTTGTAAATGTAACAAATAAAAAGTCATAAAAATTATGCATGAGGATTACTAAGACCCCAAAATCACCAAAATTAATTTATTTTTATTATTATTTGTAATTTCTATTCAAGTGAACAATTATCAATTTAAATTAACAGCTAATTGTTAACTGGAACAAAAATTAGAAATAATATCCAATAAAAATAAATTACCCTAACATGACAGATAAACCGTTAGATAATCTTTATTTCTTTTGTTTCAATTCCGTGGCTATTGCTATTTTTGAGGTGATATATATAACATTTTCATATCTACAAGGCATACAAAATTAATTTTGTTTATTGCATAGTTTCACGCCGTACAACTTTTATCTGATGCTTTTCTTTCTATAATAATTAGGGAAGCGGGAAATTACGAAAGTTTGATTTTACATGTTAAAGTCCTATGTTCGGCTGTGCCGGTCACCACCCTGTATGCGGATTCCAGTCAATGATATATTTCAGTGATGTAAACTTATTGTTTTGAAAAGTGTTGTTCTTTTTTAAATAACTACTGCTGTTTGCCTTATCTCTTATTTAACGACATTTGTGGTGCAAATTGAAAACAAAATTGTTAACTTATTGTTCAGTACCATTCTTATGTAGTAAATTATTGAAATAGTTTTGTATGTATTTATTCTTATTGAACGACATTTATATGAGAGTATTTTTCATATTTCTTTATTTGCTTCTGGTTTTTCTTTGCGACGTAATATGAGAATATACCGACAATATGTTCCTTTCTGATGTTTCGTCCGCGCCACAAAGTCAATTAGCCCAAGTTGAGTTGGTCTGTGAGACGTCTGCTCTGAATTTGCGTTGTCGGTTTATTTAACGTTGGATAATGACACATTGTCTCTCCTAATTAATTAGCGAGTCTCTAAGTTACTATTGATTTCCACCTGAGGCACACAAACAATTTGTTTTGTAAGTTATCCTAAATAGAATTAGACGTGTTCAGTAAACAACCAATATCAGGAATCACAACTAATTGTCTGTCTATCAGGATTCAGGATTTTCTCTTCGGGTGCTGAATCACTCACGCATTATCCTGTTCCAGGAGTAAACAAATTGTTAATGGGAAAATCCTTTGAACGCCACACACAAAGTGACCTGTTGTGGTTCTCACAATCTGAATTCGTATGCGACAAAGTATATTATTTCAAATTAATTAGCGCAATAGTGACCCATAAGGAGTATTCTCTGAAGTAGTTTTGAATGTCTATTATAGAATATCTTGCTTAATATTAATTTTAGCGACTTGAGCTTGGAAGTAGCACATTCTAATTACTTCCGGTTTTGTGTAGCAATCTTTAATTTACAAATGGAACATATATTTGTTTAAATTTATATATACCCACATATTTTAGTATTGGAGTTATCGAAGCAGAAATTTTTGTCACACACACACATACACACACATCATCATCATTGTAAAAACAGTAAATTCGTATTTTAGGGACTCTAGAACGTGCTTATTCATCAAAAACTCACCATCGATTTTTTTAACCAAAGAAAATACCTTCCTTATCTATAGGCGACGGAAGGTAAAAATCGTCTACTATTTAATTTTCATATTTGTCCCTGGCGCAATATGGTGGATGCGCCCGATAAATTTTATTATTCCTGCATTAACTATAAATATGTACCTACAAAGAACTATTCTCCTTGAGTGAACAAAGTCAGGATCTAATAAAAATATAGACGTTTACCGCCTTCTATTGCGCTCTCTTTTAGTAAAGAAATGTATCGAATCGTATATTTCAAAGTCTTTATAAATGTCAATAAAACGGTACTCCAATAAAAATAGAAACTGATGCATATCGTCTTATTCCTCGAAGAATAATTATTGAGAAAATGATTTTATAATAGCAGTCGCGTTAGAAAAACATGTAATTTCCTCAGGTGTAGAAATAATCATCCTACGACGACAAAGTCGGTCGTTTCTTTGTTTTACGCTTAGAGAAATTCATAGAAATTGAGAAAAACTCCAGAAAAGCTGAAGAGAGTAATCTGTTTAGAGTTTTTTTGAAGAGAATCTCGTTAAATGTTATTATAGTTGAAAGAGTTTTAGATTTTTTGTGCTATCCAAATGTATATAATTATACGTGAATGGCGTATCTCTGTAGCAGAGTGGTACTTAGCTTTTTTTGATGAGAAGTGACAGTCATAACTAAGATGAATGATATTTACATGCTTCTGGGAGTTTTTTTAAAACAAAATTAAAATACAGTAGTATTCAGTGACAAATTTTATTTTTGTGTGCATGTCACTTTCTCGAGTTTCATTCAAGGATTGACTGCTTTATTACAGTAATAGTATATTTGTATTCAAGAAATGATATTTACATGCTTTGGTTCATACGGTTTTTCAGATGAGTTAGTACAATAATTTTGAATCTGCTGTATTCAAACGAATATTCTACTCGTATAATAATGGTTTGTAGGATTTTAAGATTTCAGGATGTTCTGATATTAGATTAGATATTGCATTCAGAATCAAATTAATACAATGAATGAGATAGAATCATTTTATTTCTAATAATATGAAATAGTCGAGGTTATAGTGTTCCCTGAAATAAAGTTAACTATTCTGAATTACATTTGTCTCTTTCTGATATAAAGTGACTTATAGTAAACTGAACTTTGTGTAACAAAACTTACAATTGTTATTATGAATTGCAATAGACCAATAATTCTGAATTAAAAATAATAATTCAGAACTACGATTGCTAAATTTTGAATTAAAAATTGACTATCATTGGTGTGTAAGAATTAAGGAACCAATTATTATTACAATTCAGTACTATTTATAAAAAGTCATTCTGCCAATTTAACCCTCCATTTGAAACGTGACTTTTTGTAACGAGTTTTGAAACGTGAGGTATCACGAACCCCATATTAGAAAATTAGTTAAAATTTTGGGATGTGTTATGTGTATTGTTGTATGGAAAAATTACTTCCCAAAGATTTTAAATTTAAACCGAAATAATCACTTCGGATAGAAATTTTGTATTTTTTAGTAAAAAGAAATTAACTCTTCTATAAACAAATGACACAAGTAAACATGAACAAAAATTTGTGATATATACATCATAAAATTTGTCGTTACTATTCTCGTAATTTTCACAGTATAAAATTTAACGTGTTCTAGACATAAATACGCCACATTATTTACATTTGTGTCTTGTTTCCTAGGGCATAAGCTTGCTCGATTGCTTTGTTTGATCTTTTTGCTTTCTGTTTCTATCCATATTTTTTATAGTATCTCAAGACGTTACTCTCAATATCTGAAACAAATTTGATTATTTTTTAAATACACGCAGAGCAGCGAGTAAATCGTTAGTAAAATTCATATATTTCTGGACTAATGCAAGAGCAACCAATGAAAGTTCTTGATCAAAATGTTTACAAGTACAGCCAAAGTGTAAATGCAACAGAACTTATAGGAATCGACATTCACGGCACCAATGTTACGTAATAAAACATGAAAATACTTATGGGAATAATAACGAATGTCAAATGCTAGTAAAAACAAAAAGGGTTTCAATGGTAGTTTAAATTAACATTAGTGACAATTATTTTAATCAACAATAATAGTGTAGAATGTCGAGAGAAGTTTCTTAGAAAATTGCTTTCGGTATTTCTACAATGAAAGTTTCTTGTCCATCGGATTGACTTCTTTACCTTCCGTCACCTTTTATAAGGAAAGTATTGCCTTTGGTCAAAAAATTAGATGATGAGTTTTTAGTGAATAAGCATGTTTTAGGATCCATAGGTTACGATTTTACCATTTTTACGATTATGTCTGTATGATTAATTGTGTGTGTGTACGCGTGTGACTATTTTCATAGACGATAACTCCAACACTACAATTCTAAAAATTATAATTCTTTAGTATTGCTTTTCTTTACACCCATAAGAAGAGCTGATCAAATTTTGGTTATAATAGGTATACCGGAAGTACCCTCATTAGAAGATTTTAACAGTTTTTCTAGAAAAAACGCTGTTAAATTTTATTTTTGACATTTAATGTTATTATGAATATAAAAGAATAGTCAATTGATATAGAGTTATAATATTATAAAGAAATTAAATTTCATAAATCAGCCAGCTATGCTACAACCCTGGAAACAGCTATTATAAAACAAAAATTCAAATTTACAGATGTCAGTGAAAATAAAAGAATATGAATATGGCAGAGAGATGAGGATGTTGAGATGTATGTTGGGCAAGATACGGAATTATAGGATAAGGGAAATGGCTCGAGTTTCTAGAAAGATATTGAAGAAGAATAAATAGCTTAGTAGTAGAAGGTAGAAGAAACAGAGAAAGACCAAAGAGAAGATGGAAGGACTGTATTGCGGAAAACTTGAGAGAAAAGGAACCGAGTGAGGACGAAAATCAAAATAGAAATGAGTGGATGAAGCAAATCAAGAATAGCGACCCTTAAGTTTACTGTAAATATAGAATCTTTTGCAAGAAAATTTATGTATAGAATTTATAAATGATACACAGAATTAACGGAAGGTAATGTCTTGGCCACATCAATTTTTTTTTAATATTAATGTTAAAAAGTCTATATTTACGTTTTTATATGTATTCATCAATTTCCTGATATTAATACATGTATGTTTAATATTTGTCAATTTTGTGATCACCGTATTTTATAATTATAAGAATTAGCAATTTCGATTTTTAAATAATGTTTGTTTTATTCAGTTTTGCACAATTATTTGATTAAAATATATTTGATTTCCACTCAACCAATTATTTTTTTTCCGTAATATATAGTACAATTAGCGTATTTGTTTGAGAACATACAAAATGATAAAAACAGAAAAAAGAGATTATTAAAAGGATTTAATTTGAATGAGTTTTAATTATGTTTTTCAATAATTTTGACAAAATGAATCCTTGCTTTAATTTGTATGTCCAAACACGTCAATCACAATTTGGAATTTAATCGTGTTTGAAATACCAAAATTTCATTTAATTCGTTTATTAATGTCACGGGCTTTATTTTTATAATTCTAGGAAGCTGCACAATAAATTTCATTAAAATATTCCACAAAAACAAATTAGTAGGCCAGTAAATAATGTAGTATTCATTTCAAACGTTCAATGCGGCAATACCATACTAACCGAAGCGAAAATATGGAGGTTTTAACATTTGTTAGTCTGCCATCATTGAACTTCGTGGATGTGGATAGAATGAATACGATTTTAAATCTTGGCTTGAAATTAAGTTCTAAATTTGAATTAAAAACACGGTTGTGTTGACAATATACCTATGGTAAATAAAATAAAAAATTAGACCTGTACTACAGTACTGTATCACATGGAACTTCAGTGTTGTACTTTACTATTAGAGCTCAAGTTTTTTTTTATAAGTTCTCTCACAATTTGAATCAACATAGTATGTCTCGCCAGAAGACGCGATTAAACTATGATTAGCGACTAAAGTGCGTTTCATGTAAGAAAATAGCACGCACATGGCGCTTGAGATCCGACCGTTTTTACGTGCATAAAATAAATAATTTGAATTTGTAAATCCAAATTTACTAAATATTTTTATCTTTAATAATTTACCTCAATATATAAAAAAAACAAAATCAAAACCGATCAAATATCTCTCAATTTTGTTGTTTTTATTTAACAAGTGGTAAACGACAGCACAAAAGTGTGTCCGGTGGTGTTATCTCAGTGAAAACCTGTGATGTGTTGCACGTGACCTTCTCAGTCAGCAATCAGCGATAGATTAGGTCATTTCTCCGCTGTAGTATGCTCATTATTGAGGTAAAGGAAGAATTTCTGGAAAAATGTGTCCTCGTCGTCCTAGTTAATGCAAGGTGACTCGTCCGACCTAGTGATTTGTGAAGTCAATAATACAAATTATAAAAATCTGTTGTGGCCAGCACAATACCTTCCGTCAAACCTGTGTATTATGTATAAATATCATACATAAATATACTTCTAAATTCTAAATTTCCAGTAAAATTATTTCATAAACTATGCAAATTGCACTTGACACTAACATCTTCTTCTTTAGCTTTCCCCATTCGTTAGGAGTCGCTATTTTTTATTTTCTTCTTCCACTCATTTTTGTTTTACGTGTCGTTCTCATTCAGTTCTTTTTCTCTCAAGTCTTCCGCATTACAGTCCATCCATCTAATTTTTGGTCTTCCTGTGTTTCTTCAACGTTCCATTACTAAGCTATTCATTCTTCATCCAATATATATTCTTCATTTCTCCTCATGACATTTTTAAACCAATGTAATCATCTCGCTCGTATCTTTCTAGAAACTTGTAACACTAGAGTTATTTCCTTACCTATCTTTTCGTGTCTTCCCCAACATCTACTTCAACAATCTCATCTCTGCTACATTAATTTACTTTTTATTTATACTGACATCAGTCAATTTGAATTATATGAATATATTAGTAATTTCCATGTTTAGTATATTTGGGTGATTTATAAAATGTAATTTCTTTAAAATTCATTATCTTTATATCTATTGAATATGAAGTATAAAATGTAATCAAATCGTATAGAGAATAATATATTCTTTAAGTTATAATAACTTTAAATGTCTATAAATCAAATTTAACTGTTAAATCTTCAAATGAGGCTACTTCCGGTTCACCAATTATAACCAAAATCTAATCAGTTGTTCTTCTGGATATAAATTTGAGGAATACAAAAAAATATAATTTTTGGAATCGTGGTATTGAAGTTATGCAATCCGAACACACACACACACATAAATACATACAGACATCATCGTAAAAATGGTAAAATCGTATTATAGGAACCCGAAAACATACATATTCACTAAAAACTCATCATTAATTTTTTTGACCAAAGACAATACCTTCCTTACCTAAAGGTGATGGAAGGTAATAAATATATTCATATCTGTTTTGTGCACCTCATTTTTCAATCAGACAAAAGTTTAATGGAACGAGTTTAAAATGTGGCACTGTTTATCATTATTAAACAGTCAATAAGGAATGACAATTAATACTTGCTAACCTACTCCCTCGACCTTAAACTTTTAAGAAATTGTAACTCGAAAACATAAAAAATTAATTGCTCTTTCGAAACCTCCAATTTTTTAACAGCGTTTAGATTATCAAACATTGCAGACACTACCTGGCGGTGTAAATATAATGAAATGTAACCACAGGCAGCAGATCTGCAATGCATAAATAGTGGTTGGAAGCTTTATGAGATCCGCAAAATAGAAAGAAAACTTAGCAAAGAAAACAATAAATTTCTGACATGAACGCGAGATTTTCCATTATGCAGCTTCTAGTAGAAAAAACACGTAGAATATTCCGCTAGATAAATTTACCTTCCTCAATAAAAATCTAGAATTTTTACCCAGAAATTGGTTTACTTTTCCGCTTGAATTTAATAACTATCCACGTTGTAGGAAAAAACCTATACTACTTTGAATACATAATGCATTCAATAAAAATATATGGCCATTTGCATATGAATTTTCTCTTTATGGTCGTAACCAATCGAACGCATTGTCTGGGCTATAACATTCCCTTGTTTTTAATAACAATAAAAGTAAAGTGAGTGACAATATTCACGGTGTGGATGAAGCGGTCGGAGGGAAGATAAGACGCTACGCTACGTGCGAATATTGAGGCGTTTACCGCAGGAGATACGTCGAGTCGCACACTATGTGGAGCGAATCGATAGCTTCCAAGACCACGACTTCGCTCTTTGCTACACGTACGGAGATCAGAATTTTGGAAATTGTATTCCAAGTAGAGAATCATCTAACTTTTCCTTCACGAGAAGGAAACGTTCTTCATAGCTTGTAAAATTCGATAGAAACATACAAAGGAATATTCATACTCACATTCAACACACGTAAGATATGAGATACAGAATTATGAGATACATTATAACGTGATATTTCTATTGTACAGTATTAATAGGTGGTTATCCAGCCAAGTATTTGCAGTGTTTATCCTTGCTTAACTTTATAAATTGTTACTACCAAAATTTATGATATATTTGTTTGATTCATTCAACAATGGATATAGTATTATTATACAGGGCGTCAAGGATCTCAAGAACTATGAGATGCAAAGTTAAAATCGAGAAAAGTTGCACCATTAGGAGACAATTTTAATGGTATTTTTGGTGTTTGAGACAGGGTTGTTACGTAAAAACCAGGGTGGTTAAAACCACTGGTTTTAACCGGTTTTAACTGGCCTGGATTTAATATAATTTTGACCACTGGTTTTTATCGAGTACTACTCAATCGACATGAATTCACAAGTAGGAACATAATATATTGATTTATTTACTGTAATTGTTGGTGGAAAGAAGTTAAGTATTGAATTGTATTTATATGTTTTTTATTGTAAGTAATCACAGAATATAAAGATTATTACAAGATATAATATATGAAACAAACTTAAACAACATTGCGTAGTAAAATATAAAAATAGGAAAAATATACAGTAAAGAAAATACATTCTGTATCGACTGTTAAAATTCATACATAAATATAAAAATATATAATAATAATGATAAGTAAAATTATACATTAATATTCTTCGTCGCTAGCAACCTTATCATCCTGTTTAGTTTTGAAATTTAACATTTTGTAACATGTTACTAATTTGGAGGCTGTTTCTAGGCCTAATCTATTTCGTAGTTTGGTTTGTACAAAACTAAAATTTGAAAAAATTCGCTCGATTCCGGCAGAAGAGGCAACGCAAGTTTGTAGATGGCTTGCAAAAGTAGTAAATTTTTTATCAACGCCAGTCAGTGACGACCACCAAACATGTGGTTTAACACTGGTTCTTACTGATTCAAGAAAATATGATTTTGGGAATGGGTCAACCTGTGCTTTAAAATTAATTATTAAAATCAAAAAATTTTCGTCTATTTCATTTATTATCTATTGTCGAGCTAGCTCCTCCTCTTCAGCTTTTAAATTTTCACCCATATATTTGGGATGTAATATATATGCACAATAATGTGCAGGAGTAACACAATTTAATATTCTCTGCAGAATTAGTTTTTTATGTGGCTTTAAATTGTCTTCAGTCTCCAATATAATAAATTCACGAACTACATCTGCTAATAATGCATTATCAGCTTGTAGTCGGTCTAAAGAAGCCGAGATTGGTTTTAATTGTTTTTCCAAATTTTTTATTTCTTTATAAATAACTACGTTATTTATAATAGAGCTTATTTTATTATCTATTTCTGTATAATGTAAAACTAAACAAATCCTGAATAGCATCTAAACTCTAAATCTAGTACTCGGATGTGTGTGAAAAAGAATTAGTAACGCATGAGCTTTAGAAGATCTTCTTGAACGATTGATGCAGACAGAAATAGGAACTTATTGTAACTACACTGAGAGAAAAATACCTCTAATATTTAACGTATCCGAGGTTTGGTTATAGTTTATTTGTATTTAAAATGATAAATTAAATACTATTCTCATATCTTAATTAAAACGATAGTATTTTAAACACTAAAATTTCAGTATATTACTATATAATGAATCATTTGTTTACAGCTTATATTGTTGTACGTATTCTATAAATTTAACAAGCAAATAATGACAAATTTATATTTTATTTAATATATGAAACATCTTATTATACATGTCGTAAATTACTATATATCTTCATCTGTTTTTTAGGTAAAGTAGTAATTTAACAGTTAACGAATTTTTTTTACATATCAAATATGATATGATAATTATTATTATGTGTATTGTATAATTATAACTTATTTAATTTCTCCTTAATTGTTTAATTTAAAAAATACAATTATTAATTTTATTACTAGCAAAACATATAAATATAGAAGCAACTTGTTAGCACTGGTCAGTAAGACATACATATTTGGAGCGTCAACGTATTGACTATTTGATTCAATGTGTTTTATTAAATTCTATTGAATCTAAATAGAAAAATGAGTGATATACCTAATTTATTAAACAAATAGAGATTTTCTTCCTATGTGTACTTTTTCGATGGTAAGTAAAATACGTAAAACGACGTTCATCATTGTATAAGTATTATTTTTTTATATTTTAGCAAACAGCTCATAGGATCAATAAAAACCTTCACATAGATTTATTCCAGAAAAACGATTTACGGACAACTTTAAATTTGGTTCTAACAAAATACATCTATAGAAATAAATAGAAATGAATATGGAAATTCTCAATTTGATAGTATAAATATTATTATGTATACTGATGAAAGATTACTTATACAAATAAAATAACCAAGTTTGTAGGCGTCGATAAACATTTTCAATTATATTTGTTAGTAGGTTAGTAATATTATGTAAGGTGTGTGTAACCATACTATGTTACTGTACTTTAGGTGTTTAGTTAAGTTTTTTATAATTTTGTAATTATTCATATATACTGTACATATTTTGTGTTAAAATAAACTTATTTACCAAATGTTTATGAATTTCATTAAAGTAGATCCAAATCCTAATTTTCCAACAAAATATTTATAAATTAATTTATTAACTATTAATAATAAAATTCAACTGCAGATATTATATAATATTCATATATAAGGAATTCATATATTAACTATTAAATTGTGTGTTTATTTAAAATAGTAATTTTTTTAACAGTAAAATAATCATTAGCTTACCAATATCCTCTGAAAATTTGCTATTAATGTCATACTCTAACAATTAAAATGTAAACATTAATAGTTAAATAATAATATTTTACTAAATACCGTTATTCAATGTTAGAAAAAATATATTCTTTAACTATTAAAGTATTTATTGTTTGATTTAAATTATTATAAATTTCCTAAAAAAATTGTATACTCGTATATTTTAAACATATAATACGTTACTTGCAAAGCTTCATTCGTTCCGCCATATTCAAAGTGACTATACATTAATTGTTAATGATACTATTTCTTGCAAATATTCCTTTTTCTCAGTGTATAAGTTATCGAGTCGAGATGAATTAAAGGCTAAAATTAGTCTAGTTTCTAGAGTGTAGAGGTTAATATGGGAAACTGTTTCTAGTTTTATTATTCTAGGATCTAGGGAATACCAGAAACAATATTTAGATTAGACAGCATGCAGTAGTAACTGATTAAATCAATGGTGTAAATAAATAATGAAAGTAAATACGTATAGTATTACTGTCTACAAATAACAGCATGCATATAAATTATTCGGAAAGTACATTCTGGGATTCAGTCATCTAAATATTTATTATATCTTCTATGTTTCAATCCTATCAGGATCATTCTCAGGAACTACAGAATATTATGTATAAAATATTTGAAAACATTGATTTTTAACAAATATGGGCACTTACGAAATAAATTATTTTTTTTACAATTACAGAGGTGCATTTATTACCGTAATAGGCATTCACAATTTAAAATTATAAGTCAATTTAAAAAACGCGTCAGTAACTTCCTTTTACAAGGTTAAGTAATTTTAATCCTGTTTTAATATGGTTTTTGCTGATACTCGCTATTATATACATTATATTACATTATATTTAATGGCACTAAATTGACCCTTGTGGTGCACTCTCCACTCCACCATTAAGTGCCCGTGAGATGAGGGTTGGTAAGCGCCCGCACGGTACAAATATTTCATCATAACCGATATATGTGTACAAAGCAAATTGGCACACTCAGCAGTGGTAGCTATGTAGAATAATTTTTAAAAATTCGAATTTTTATTTCAAAATTTGTATTCAGACTTTACGTTGGTTTATAAACAACTTTGTTTTATAGTTTTTTTGTAAAAAATAATAAATAATGGTACTTATCCCTTGAAGCATTTTCATACTTTTCTAATTTATTAACACCCTGTACATGTGATCTAAAATTTTCTTATCGTCAATTAATTTTCTCAACAAGCAGAACATTTTATAAAGAATAACTTTTGTTCGTAAAATGAATAATAAATATTTTTTCCATAATGGGTGTCCCCATCCGCGGACACACTGTATATATATATATATATATATATATATATATATATATATATATATATATATATATATAGTAATTTTATCATTGACTTATAATTTTAAATTACGAATGCCTTTTATGGCATTAAATGCACATCTGCAATTGTCAAAATTTAATTTATTTTGTAAGTGCCCATATCTGTTAAAAATCAATTATACATAATGTTGTGTAGTTTCTGAGGATGATGCTGGATGATCGAAACGTTGAAAATATAATAAATAATTAAATAACTGAAGCCCGGAATTTACTTTCCTATTATCCAATCCAGTCAAGAAACTACTTTTCTATATAAATTATTACTCGTTTTTTATTGTCAGTCTGCTATTATCCGCTGATTTCAGTAATGATGGTATATATCTCTCAATCTGAATGCGTTTCACAGGTGTACTTCACTAGCTTCAAGAGCTATCCAGTCCACTTTTGTCTTGCTTCAAACTACACTGTATGTTGATGAAATGCAATCATAATTTGTTACACAAATAAATAATATTCCTTGTTAACTCGTCTAAAATTCCGTGAGTTTATACATCTTTATTTGCTATTCCATTATCGAAACTCGCCTTTTTTCTTTTGAAAAGTGTGTCAGCCCATTCACTAACTAATTCTCCCTATTATCACGTGTGTGTGAAGTGTTAGGCAGGTGAAAAATGGTAGTGTCGAAGAGGCCGTGCTAATACCCCGGCAAATAGCCTAACATTCTGTACACAGTCGTGTCATAATGAAGCCCGCGAGGTAAACTGACTAGCGACCGTGGTTTCAACCCTGTTTCTCTGTTTCCGCTCTCTCTGTGCTGTGGCGAGCTGATTATAACCAGGAAGTGGTTACATGGCTTACGTACAAACAGAAAATTACTAGGGAGGAACTATTTTACACTGAAATTAGAAAATATTTCACCAAAAAGGCAAAAATAGAGTATTGATGAAAGACAAAGCAACGGATATTTACAAAAATTTCACTTTATCATACACTTATTGACATACTGTTCTACTCCTACTCTAAACTTGACATTAAAATCAAAGATTGATTTTATTTCATTTCCAGAACCGAGAACAGGTTTCTTTCTATGTCAAAACCGAAAACCGGGTAGTTTTGATCTCAGTACGAAAAGCCGATTATTTTTAAATTAATAATCGTGAACTAGTTAGTTATACATTCAAATAACCGGGTACTCTGATAATTCTAGAATTGGAATCGAATTTACTAGAGCCAGGCTCTTACAAATAGTATTTATTCTGCTCTGTTAATGTTTCGAGTGCATAACAGGGTCATTTTAATACCACCTTTTACCATTTTTCAAATAATTTAAATATAAATTAAAATAAATTCTATACGTCTCTTTCCCCGCTAAATTTTATGGGTATAAAATATTTATTTACAAAAAATTTCAATCACTTTTATTAAGAATTTGGAACAAGAAAATCACGTTTTAGCGTCAATCCGACCACGGTGCACTTGTAACAAAATTTCACCACTCTTAGTGAGACGCAGCTTGAAATGATGTGTCAAAAGTGATGTATTGCTCTATCAAAAAGTATTGGAATGGTCACCTTCAACGAAAAAGTTCCTGATCGCTTCGAATTTCCTTTAATAACGTATTATTTTTAAAACATTCTTCTTTAATTATCGTTTTGTCAAAAGTCCAATGATTTTCTGTAAGAAGTATGTATTCGAGAAAAAGTTCCGGAACGGCATTTTAACATTGACAGAAAGTTCCAAAATGATGGTCCAGACCGTACCGGCCTCAAAACATCGCTAGGTGTCAAATTTGCTGTAGTTATTGGAACAGACATAATAGATGACTGATATCCAGTAATTTCTTTTTTCCAATCACCTTTCCAGTCAAGAAGTATTGCAGCCATAATAGAAGACCCGCATGCAAAAAAATGTAAAAAGTACTTCAAATGTCCAAGAAATCAAGACCGCAAACTAGTATGAATGCAATAAACACAAAGATATAATTTGTACAAAAACTTACTGTGTCTAGTCCGGGTCTCTAGAATGCAATATATTAAATAATATAATTATATTACAACTTGTAAAATCATTTGTTTTTTCTATATTTTCCATTAATATTAAAATGATGATGGGTTAAGAAAAACCTGTTGTGAATGTTATGGTACAAAAATACATCATGCACTTAAGATTTTCACGAAGATGATTTGTATGTTTTTCAAAATAATGTTTCAAATGAATTGGTTAAGAAACAAGTACATCATAACTGGAAGCAACAACAAAATACCACTTGAATGAAAAAGATTTACTTCTTCCACACTATATATCATCTTCTTTAAAAATAACGCAAACTTACCTTTACTATAGTAAACAACCTTTGAACTATATATCTTGCTTCTGACGAATAGCTGGTGTGGAATTATTTATCGGCATAAAAACGTGTAAAACAGAAGCGTGAAGTGAATGATTTATACTCCTTGTATGTGGAAATTCGCAACCTTGATCTTAGAGTCATATTTAATTTTGCTTAATGATCTGCCACACTCAGAAGGTGAGGAATGTGTTACAGAAATAATTAATATAAGTCTAAATACCGTGAAGGTTAGACAAATTGCTTCTATTTTAAATTGTAGCAAACACTGGAGCAAATAAGACTTGTATGTTTATATCAAGAGGATTAATACTTAGTATGAGTGTAGACAAATCACTTCTGTTAATTAATGGTGAGCTATTTATTTGACATATTGCAATGCCAGAAACACCAACGCTATTATACTACGAAAAGTGAAGTCACTTTTTATTTAAAATGTCATCTCATCTTATTCTGTTTTGAAAAAAGATTAATTTATCCTGGTATAGATTAATTCCCAGATTTTGAATTCTTACATCACATATTCATTTTAATAAAAGGTACTAGTCACCACAACTTACCCATGGTTAAATGACTCATTCTTTTTTCAGGTATTTCGTCACCATACAAATTCCAAGTATTACTGAAAGTATTCAGCCGGTATGATGCGGAAAAGAGTTATAAATCGAAATTAAATAATAGACTGAATATATATTATATACCAGCGTTTCTCAACCTTTTGGTCATCGCGACCCTTTAAAACTTTTCACAACATTATTGCAATCCAGCACTGAACGATTAATTTTCGTTTTAAAATATTGTATTGTACATCAGTTTTAGTCATAATTATGTTGTATTTTAATTAACTAAGATACTATTTTTGTGACGTTATGTACTAAATTCAGTGGCGTACCAAAAACAAAATAGTCAATGAGTGTACAACTTTTAATAGACCCTTATTTTTTACATTCCTACGCCTTAAAAAATGAATTCTTTTATCCTACTTTTTAGGTTACTCGCTTATTCTTGTTGGTGTGTTCACTCAATACTCTACTCTCTTTGTCATTCTACTTTTGTCTCACAACGGACAAGTAGTATCTCTCTCCATTGGGGATTTTTATTCACATAAATGCACTCTTTGATTAATATGAAGAAGAATATATTTATTTTGAAAATAATTAGATAAGTCTATTTCTTTCCTACAATACACTAAATCTGAAATAAGGAACATTGGAAGAAACAATATAAACAACAATTTTCTATAAATTACATATGTTTTAATTTAAGAATTACAGGCGACCCAAGAAAAATATTTCGTGACCCTAAGGTTGAGAATCGTTGATGTATACGATATTAAATATCATGTTACCATATATCATAATCCAATTTTGTTGTACCAACTGTACATGAATACTATACTATATTACTTCCTAGAATATATATATCGAATAGTCTATATTTAATACTTCATTGACATATCTATTGCACTGTTCCGCATAACTACACTACACGTTCATGAAAGCCCGTCATCATAATATACATACGTTTAATTAACGTTTAATACCCGACCAAATCATGTCTGTATTAAATATACCAACAATGAAACAAAATTTATTTTTTATCTTTGTACGGATAAATTAACTTAAATATGAAATCGTATTAATGAAATAACGTAAATAATAAAGTAAATACGTTGGAAAGACTGTATGATTTAGAAAATTACAGTATTTGAAAAATATAACGTCTGTAACAAAAGTTCTTTTCGTCAAATAGAAAGACATTTTTTATTGAAACATTGACATAAGGGGTGGTTTCTATAAACTAAGCTGATAAGAAATCTAGTTTTAGAATAGTGATAAAGGACCATTATCTTCAATGCAACGCAGTTTTTAATACATTGTCATTTTGTCTCTGGACGATGTTAAATCTACTTCTCGGTTCGTCAGAAATATTCTTGTCTGTAACTGTTGTTCGTTTTGGTATTCCCAGCTATTATTGTATAGGTACTTTTCTGTTACGAACACCCAAAAATTTTCAATTAGTCGCGCCTGAGAAACATTTGTTATGTTATGCTAACAATCGTCTTTAAAATTTTAAATCGTCGAGTTAATTTGCGGGATGACGTTCTAACTTTTTCACATTCTCGTATAGTTTGATAGTCTCTCCAATATTTTAATCCCCGAAAACGTTAACAATTTGACGTTTTGGTTATCTGTCCAACTAACCTGTAGATAGATTTGCATATTTTAAGTGTATATAATATCTTTCAAAACTTTTTCTGACAAAATTGTCATGGTATATGATAAAACAGCTATTATGTATTTATTATATCCTGTGATAACTAGATTAAAAGTTATTTAGTAATAAAATTGAGAGCGTAAA
The DNA here is from genome assembly GCA_951394225.1 of Harpalus rufipes. Classification (NCBI taxonomy): domain Eukaryota; kingdom Metazoa; phylum Arthropoda; class Insecta; order Coleoptera; family Carabidae; genus Harpalus; species Harpalus rufipes. The sequence goes on along the minus strand of OX596280.1, from coordinate 38,664,212 downwards.
TTTTTTCTCTAAACTTTTGTTACATGCGGTAGGTAAGTGAATGTATAATTACGGCTTATTATCAAATTATGACCGTCAATCCGATTTTTTAAGCAGTTTTTCTTAATAACCAATCATTGAGAATGCTTATAGTCGTCACCTCTCGTGCTTTCAAAGCTCTCGTGGAGAAAACACAACAAGGATTACTTTTGTGTAATTCAAATTTTTAAATTAAACGTCGGGTAGTCTCGAATTCGTGGCATTAGAATCGCAATTGATCAGTTAATGCTTTCATCCATGCGATCCCTAATTAATAAGTTAAAATTAGGTAATATTTGAGAAATTCTGGGAAAAAAATATCTGACGTAGAAAAATTTATTAGAAATTTCCAAGGGAGGAATTCTAGTATCGTCTCATTTATCTTGCGGCCGATTAAAATCATATCTGCATTTAAATGCGAATATTATCATTTCGTATATCGGCAAGCAAATTTGAAAAGTTCCGGCACTTTTACTTTTCCAGGTCGCTGTAAAATATCATGGGTAAAATATTGAGTCTGGTGAGCGCTACATCCTTCACTGACAAAATCGATAGCGACGTCCATTAGAAGAATTAGGCTGAACCATTTATCTTGGCCCGGAATGATCATAGTCCCAAACCTTCACCAATTTATTTCATTTTAAATTTCATTCCAATGTAATCAATCTATAATATCGGATCGGGTCAGACATTCAAAGGTGTCGCCCGCTAATTTATTGATTTCATTGTGGGCGCCTAATCAACTGGATTAGCATATTCAATTAGAGGTTTTTGTTTTTCTTGCGTGAGACTGACAAATTTATTAAAAAGCTTTTCATGTATTACATCAAATATTTATTCCTATTGACGTAGACAATATTCTTAATTGCCCATCATGGGAAACACGTTATCAAACGACAATCTAGCATAAATGTTACCCATTCCATATTGTCTGTTTTGAATAATTAGTTCTTTCATGAAAATATTTAAAAAATACCTTTTATGATTTTGATGCTATTAAACAGTCTCTTCCTTCTATCATCTGACCTAGAGTACATCGGAACGAATCTATAGGCGACGAAGTATTACTATACTCAGATTTTTTTGGCAGTGTAAATTGTATTTATCTCCTTAAAAATCGTATATACAATATTTACAATAAATTTAACAATGGAACTTTATATTACTTTGCACAAATATTTTTTGCTAAAAAATTTAATGTTTATTTACGAATTACTAAAGAAATAAACCACACCAAAACTGCAAAAAAGAGTAAAACAATACTTCTGAAATAAAACTACACATTTAATTTCACCAAAGCAAAACTAGAATTATAATGTCATCCGAAAGATAGAATACCACGCCTTTGAATTAAGAACGTTCGGAATACTGTTGAAACAGTAATGACGTCATCACTGTAGGGCGGTTCATAGAGCCACGGAACCATGACACTACCTGTATTTTCAACCTAATCAAGAATTTTTATTTAGGTTATTCTAAAAACACTTAATCAAATGTTAATGCCTACATAAGTAAATCGCAACGCATTTGTTCCCCAGAAGAACGCCGTTAACAGTGCCAACTTACTCCTGGCACTGCATTTCCTTAGAATATGAACTGTTGCGCGGGTAAGGAAGGATTGGGGAGTAGTGGGAGCGTTCTGAATGTGTATTTGGAGCCAAACGCCTGCTGACTCATCTGGTGCGATGTGCACTTGTTACTCGTATTTCGTCAACGCCAGGCCCAAAACTAATACGAAAGGCTCCGCTCCATGCCATACGCAATGAATAAAATTAGTTCATTACGAAATAAGCCTTTTAACTCATGTATTGTCGAAGAAAAGTGCAAATTTAACAGATATGCCTCTGCCTAATTTGATTATCGTGGAAAAACAGACTGTGACAACAGCTTCCAGCTCTAGTGCGTCGTTTTAGAATAATCGTAAAGACCGAACGAGAAAGTTTAATATACTCGTACTTAAAAAATAATTGGCTTTAAATAAAACTTTTTAAAATTATTGAAAAAACAGACTGTGGCAACAGCTTCCACCTCTAGTGCGTCGATTTCGAATAATCGTAAAGACCGAACGAGAAAGTTTAATATACATACTTGTACTTCAAAAACAAATGACTTTAAATAAAACTTTTTGAAATTATAAACTCTAACCTTGGACTAGGAAGACAAATCGTTTTTTCTTCCTTTAAAAAAAAAAGACGCGGGGGGGGGTTACCATCAAAATGTTCCACGAGCAACCATTGCTTCACCAAATCTAAATTAATGAAAATACATGTGATATAATCCAATATTAAAAAATCTGTTGTAGACGGCACAATACCTCTCGTCATTTCCATTTTATGTTACGTAAGTAACGAATTTAACATTTATGATACACACAAGTAATTCAAATAATTGTATTTGCGAGTATTCTTTCGTTCTATGAGAAAATTTGTCATACTCTTTTAGTATTTTCAAATTTCCTCAAATGCCTTAACGGTATTCGTATTAGCGGTATTGTTCAAGGATTTCAAATCTATAGAAGATATAATAAAAAAATATATCAAATGTATCAGATTGAGAATTTAATGATCTTTATTATTATTAAATTTTCAAAAAATAATATTTGGATTTATTTCAATAAACTATACATCCGGTTGTCCACACACACGGACATCATTGTAAAATTATTATAATAGGATTCTAGGAATCTTAAAACGTGCTTATTCATTAAAATCTGGATATGCGATTTTCAGCATGAATCAATACCTCTCTTAGCGAGGGGTAAATAGTTCCGTAACGTAGATTTCCAGTTCAAAAGTTGGGAAGTCTACTGGACGATAAACAAATTTTTATATTTTATGTTTGCGACTGTCAGTGTATATAGAACGGTATGGAGCGGAGTCACTGTTCGCACCGTATCCAGTTGCAAGGTTGGTGGTTAGTGGTTGGCCATTACACTCTTGTACGGTAGATCTGGCGTATCCAGTTTAGTTTCACGTTGTACACAGCACTGTTAAGAGAATTTTGAATCTGATCGTAGCACTGCAACATCCCCTTTGTCACATTGTAGAAAGTTCTTCAATAGATTAAAAATTCTAACTTCACTAACACGATTCGGTTATGGTTACGACACAAATATCAATATTATTTCAGGCCATAGTTCGTAGCCCTAGCCAATTTATTTATACTTATTTTACTTACGTATTTTTAAACACACAGCCGCCAAAGTGGAGAAATGGATATGAATACTCACCTGCAAAGAAAACAAAGAATTAATAAAAAAATGTTTAATTTGTTATTTGAGAGGTTGCTTGGGTTTTAATATAGAATATTGAAGTCATTATTTAAATTTTTTATTAGGAATGAGCTTCATTCACTTTTGCGTGACATCGAGTATATTTGAATTTGAGAGCCCTAATTACAGGTTACGACTAATAATGAATTTATTTGGGCTGAGGATACATGAATGATAAAATAATTCAACTGTTTCATTAAATTTTATGGAGATAAAGATTATTTTTCTTTACATAAAAACTATCTACTAGAAATTGCGATCCTCTAATCTAAACTTCTTTTTTACCGGAATGGATTTCATGGATTAATTATAAAAGATACGTTGTAATTTTTTTGGAGAATTGCCATTATTATTATATCTACAAGAGTAACTTTAATTCACAGACTGAGATATGTAAATAAAAAAATTATCAAAATATGACGTTTAATTTAAAATAACAACTAAGCTTCTAGAATAAAAATTAAACAAACTCAAGAATTTTTTTTGGAAACACTGCCATTGATGATGATGACTACTGAATACATATTATTTTATATAAATTGAAATAAATTATTAATGATCCAAAAACAGTAATATATGTAAGTAGCTTATGTAAATTATAGAACATAACCATTATTTCTCACGTAACAAAAGAAATGTAAACTAAAAACTAAATAAATAAAACTGAATCCATTATAATATTTTCTAGATATATTTAAGAGAACATTGTTCTATACAAACTCGACATTTAACAATTAAATTTAATATAATATTTTCTTAAAAATTTACATCAAGTATTTTAAAAATTAAATTATTTTGTTCCAACTCTTTTAATATAAAAAAAATAGTTTATGAACGAGTCAATATATGCAAGACAAATTTATATTCCATGTAAATACTTAAACGACATTAAACTATTATTACTGTAGCAGTAGCAGTCGGTTTGTTCCTGAAAAAATCCTACGTGCTGATATATCTGTTCGGGTTGTTTAATTGCCGTTGCCATTTCCTTGCGTCATGGTTCATAATGTGGTATAATAAACACAGCAAAACATAAGAATACATCTAGGTAATTACTGCACGTCGCGTGTGGCAATGTTTAGCTGCTTATCGATTTCCGCGTACAGCTTAAGAAGTTGTAAAGTTAAAAGTTCAAGCAGCGACTTTGCATACTCGTAATTTCATCCCCGCTGTTAATTCGATCGATCAATAAAACTGTTAGTGTTTCGCTAACCGCAATAGAATTTCATCAGCTGCGTAGAATACAAATTGAGGTGGGCCCCTCGATAGGGAATTGGATTTATACGGTTTGAATGCGGGGAAGCCGTAATCCTGCGATCTGCTAGTAGCGAGTCGAGTTGCCAACCCATCCCCAGTGGTGGAGGAAAAGGATTTTTAAAATACAATACGCCACACTTCAAATTAGGGATGACAACTTTTCAAACCCCAAAACCAACCGGATTACCATCACTTTCACGAAGCAAAATTACCTAATTTATTCTGATAATGGCTGGTTTTGTAGATAGTTTTAGAGTTGCCCAGTAGTATTAGAAGCCCTTTCAGTTTTTAAAATACAACATGCCTCTCTTTCAAATTTGGGATGGTAAATTTCCAAATTAAAAATCAACTGGATTAAAATTTATTTTCATGAAGTAAAATTACTTCAATCATTCTAATGGTGGCTATGTACAGAGTGTCTACCGTATTCGGGCCACCATTGCTAATTTTCTTATTTGAAGAGATAGAATTACGGTTAAATGGACAAAGTTGGTCGATATTATACGAAAAATTTAACGGTGAAAAATTCAAAACAATTGAATATCAAATACGCGACTTATTCAACAAAATAATATTCTTTCAAATGAAAAGCCATATTGACAGTGATACCATTTAAAAGATTTTTTTATATGCACATAAAAGTTTACTAACACTATATCTCTAAAATTAAAAACAAAAGAGTTATTTCTAGTTGAAAATTAAATATTATGTTTCTTATTTTTATATAAATATGACATTGTTGTTATGGAAACAACAATAAGCTAACTGATCAAAGAACAAATAAATAATTGCTAATAAAAATATTTTGTTTGTATGAATAAAATTTTAAAAAAATGTTCAAAATATTAACCATTTCAACTAATTCGCCATTAGTATATTTTTCCATATTCTTGACAACAGTTGAAAATTAAATATATTTTTTATTTTTATACAAATTTATGGAAACAATAATAAACTAATACTGATCAAAGAACATATAAATAATTGCTAATAAAATATTTGGTTTGTATGAATAAAACAAAAAATGTTCAAAATATTAACCATTTCCACTAATTCGTCATTAGTATATTTTTCCATATTCTTGACAGCATCTATCAGTAATGTAAATAAATAAACAAAATGTCAGTTGTTTTTTGTTTAATGTTAGGTTTTGTTGTTTCCATAGCAACAATATCAAATTTATATTTAAATAAGAACTATAATATTGAAATTTCAACTTGAAATAATTCTTTTGCTTTCACTTTTAGAGGCATAATGATGAACTTTTATATTCAGAAAAAAATTCTTTTAAATGGTACCACTTTCAATATGGCATTCCATTTAAAAAAAAGTTATTTTGTTAAATAAGTCGTGTATTTGATGTTCAATTGTTTTGCATTTTTCGCCGTTAAATTTGTCGTATAATATCGCCCAACTTTGTCTTTTAACCGTCTTTCTATCTCTTCAAACAAGACATCTGTACAGATTTAAAGGTGGCCAAAAAGTTATAGATATGCTTTGAATTTTGAAAATACAACACACTTTTTAAATCATATCGAGATTGCCATGATTTTTATGGAAAAAAAATAGCATATATTTCTTTAACGCGTTGCAATACGTTCCCATTTTTAATTATTAAGGATGACAATATTTTATATCCAAAAACCAACTGGTTCAGGAGGAAAAATTACCTCATTTATACTAATAATGGCTAAGCATTTTAGACAGATTCAGAGTTGGCAAAAGTATTATGTCATGTGAATAATGTATTAAAAAGAAATAGAAGATCGGTATGGTCTACCAAGTAGGTATGTCACATTTGACTTTTTTTCTTGATCTAATAAATAATTACTTTAGCAATAACAATAGGATCTTTAAACTTCCTACTGAATATTTTAAAACTGTCAAGCAAATAAATGAAATATTACAAACGCATTTTGTAATTGTCTATTGGTCACATAGATCTCTTGATTTAACATCTCAGATTTTTCATTCGGGTTTTGTTAAATCAAAAGTCTATTTCAACAATCCAAAAATGATTCAGAAGCTGAAATTAAATTATAATTATGTGAACATGTCATGTATATATTATGAAAATATTTATCGAAAATAATCTATATATGATTCTGAAGTGTTTAGTTTATATTGAAATCAGTCAAACGATCTTCATTCAAGTGAGCATTTTTTTATTTATATTTTGAAGTAAAAATTAGTGCAAATTTTAAATAATCTAAAATAACTTTACATTATTGGAACATAGCACTAACAGAAACAAATCACGTTATAACGAGTATTTAAAAAAAATCTACGGCTAAAAAAGGATGGAGCATGAGACTATAAACATTATGATAGTCACATGTTTAATGGAAGACGCGAATTTGGAGATCCGGGTTCGATCCCGACCGACGCCAAAAAATACTTCGAATTTTAATGGTACTAAATTGACCCCTGTGGTACATTCTCCACGCCAGCATTGACTGCCCGTGAGGAGACGCCTTGTAAGCGCCCGCACGGTACAAATATTTCATCATTACCGATATCTGTGTACATAGCAGAGTGGCGCACCGAGCAATGGGTAATATGCCGTGATGATATAGGTATTTATTTTATTTTTTTATCCAATAATAGTTAAATTTTTCTAATACCAATGGATTTTATAGTAATTCTGTTCTTAACGCTACCCTAATATTTTAACCTAGACTACTGTATTCATTATCACATGACAGTATAGCCACTGCATGCTCATTTTTTTCAGTACGTAGGTAAGTACTAAGTAGATGATCCACTTGCATTAGTACAGTTATAATCCTTTAACCTGTATCCTGCAGCTAGCAGCGTTTGGAAGCTCTATTGCAACTAGCACTACATATACAAGACGATCAAGAGGTCAAGCCATTACGCTGTAGTGTGATCATATTCTTATTATAGGGCTCGGACACTCAGCTGTTTCCTAATAACAGCGCCATCTGTTCTGTCATAGTTTTCCTTAGCGCTAATTCAAAAGTTGGAATCAAATTTGCTGTCTTACATTGAGGTGTGGTGTAAACAACATTTATTTTGGTTGCAAAAACTTCTTGACTGGAAAGGTGATTGGGAAGAAGAAATTACTGGATATCAGTCAATTATTATTTATTTCCGCCGAAATGTCGAAACCGGCTGAGGCGGAAATAAATAATAATTGACTGATATCTAGTAATTTCTTCTTCACAACATTTATTTTGTGCCTAAAGTTTTTTTGTAAATTGTATTTGAAAATGTCAGCTTATTTTAAAGCATTAAGTAGTGACGTAAGAAAACGGTACACAATGAGTTAATATTTAATTTGAAATGTTTTTACAATATGTTTGAATCGTACATTATAAGTTTTCAAAAACACAACAGGCCGTACACTAACACAAAACAACAAACAAAATGGCTGTACTGTCACTATGACAAGTGGGGCGCCTGGACATATGTTTTCAAGGACACTTAAAACAGCTGTATGCCCGCGCCCTATTCTGGTACTTTTGCGACTAAATGAAAAAAGAGTAGTTGCTTCTGTCGAATACAATCATATTTTATTTTTATGCTATGAGAAATAAATTGGGAAATCAAATTTACACATTACAAAATATTACATTACAAATAATATTTACAATAAAATATGGTACCATACAATTAGAAATCTACCTTGTTCTAAGGAAATTGTAAATTAAATTTTCTTAAATGTGGGTAAATTTCTGAACTGTGGTGTTGACAGTTATTTAAAATATGGCATACAAAACAAATTTTGTTTAAAAAAATACCAACACTTAACCATTCTTCTTATTTTATAAACGGTTTAGAAGAAATCATAACACAATATTGATTTGATAATGTTAATATTCAAAATGTCATTTGCACTAGGGTGACATTAGACCATTAATTTGTAATATATAATATCAATAATAATAATGGCAGCAATTTATCAAATCACACGATTGGTACCCATGTTCATATTATATGTTACATTTTCAATCACTTTGTTTCCACCGGAATCTAAGTAGTAAAGCTGCCTTATAATATAATAATCTTTTAGGGTCTTAGTGGACAAACTACAATATTTAGGTTTCGAGAAATCAATAAAGTTCAATTTTAAATGCAAAATATGTATGGCTGCAAATAAATAGGAATCACAGGAATTGTTTTCTACGCTTAAATAAAATTTGTTGCATGTACTATATATACTATATATTTACTGAGAACTACATTTAATTTTGATAAGTAATGGCTGCTACTGAAATAAAAAATAGGTTTTTTCCGTACGCCATTGGTGACCACCGCCATAGCTAATTTAGGCTTTTCGATTATACGCAGTTCCTGATTTCCCTTTGTTTTGCTTTATTTTTTATTTCCGTCGTCATGGCACGCTGTTACCAGCGATTATTTGAAAAAGCAAGGATTAGCCGCATTGTGAAATTTTAAATAATAAACGCTGGTCATTTCCGGCACGGTTTCACACTAAATACCGCATAGATCAATATTTACATTCGTATTCCTAAATTCATTATAGAATCATAAAGCTGACAATAGTTGATTTAGACAATTTTCCTGCTGGTCTGTTGGCTACCAGCCTATAGCAATCTAATCACCAAAAATTTATTCCTATTATCTCCGTTGAAATTATACGGAATTCACCACGCGACGCGGTAAAAGGTTTCAAAACGATAACACCAGGAATTGAACACTGGATAAAATCTGCTGTGGCCAACCAATTTCGTTTTTATTGCACGTATGTAATGCTTTCACAAAAAGATTTAGTATCGATGTTATTACAAGTAATTTAATTCATAAAGTATATATTATTTAGGTACCTACAAGATAGTATAATTAGTTATACGAGTAGTATAAACGCAGATTACTTGATGGACGATGGAACGGGCAACGGCATCACCGCATTTACCACAAAATTTTGAAGGTATAAAATGCTTCAAAGAACCAGAGTTGTAATGAAAATTTATATTTTATTGCTATATTTTGCACAAAATAATTATTATTTTATTTTTAAGACAAAAGAAAGTATCTGTATAATAATTATAAAATACAAAAAATCATGTACAGTATTTTTTTTAAATATGCCCGATCAAAGTCATCTGCATCATGAACAAGTTTCGCTGTACCATAAGTTTATTTATTAATTCAGGTATATTACCTTGATTCATAGTCGTATGATTAATGATATTTTCTATCAGTATCACTGACACTGACATTGTGTCAGTATTTTATTTTTCACATATTTGGTTTTACATTAGCTAATAAATTTACCAGTTGACTTATTTTTGAATTTGGAATGCTCTTGTTGTAACATATATTTTTATAATAATAAAATAACAGTTGTATCTTATGTACTCTAATAAAAACTAAGCAAACGACACTACTAATTTTGTCAGAATAGGGGGAGCAAAAATCTGAAATCATACAATTCGTAGATGACTTTGATCGGACATCTTTCAAATTTTTACCTTCCGTCACCTTTAGGTAAGGAAGGTATTGTCTTTGGTCAAAAAATTCAATGATGAGTTTTTATTGAATAAGCATGTTTTAGGGTCCCTATAATACGATTTTACCATTTTTACGATGATGTCTGTATGTATGTGTGTCTGTGTGTCTGTGTGTGTGTGACAATAGTTCCGGATCCCATAACGTCAATACCACGATTCCAAAAATTATAATTTTTTCGTATTCCTCAAGTTTACATTCAGAAGAACAAGTGATTAGATTTTGGCTATAATTGGTAAACCGGAAGTAGCCTCATTTGAAGATTTAACAGTTAAATTTGATTTATTGACATTTAATATTATTATAACTTAAAGAATATATTATTCTCTATACGATTTGATTACATTTTATACTTCATATTCAATAGACACAGAGTTAAAGAATTTTAAAGAAATTAAATTATATAATTCAGCCAGCTATGCTAAACATGGAAACTGCTAATATATTCATATAATTCAAATTGACAGATGTCAGTATGAATAAAAATTAAATTAATGTGGCAGAAATGAGGATGTTGAAATAGATGTTGGGAAATACACGGAAAGATCCGGTAATAAATTAACTCTAGTGTTACAATTTTCTAGAAAGATACAAGAAAGACGATTACATTGGTTTGAACATGTCAGGAGGAGAAATGAAGAATTATATTTGAACAAGAATGAGTAATTTACTAATGGTAGGTTGAAGAAGCAGAGAAAGACCAAAGATAAGATAGAAGGACTGTATTGCGGAAGACTTGAGAGAAAAAGAACCGAATGAGAACGACACGCAAAAATATCGACTCCTAACGAATGGGAAAAGCTAAAGAGGAAGAAGATGCCAGTGTCAAGTGCAATTTGAATAGTTTGTTTATGAAATAATTTTACTGGAAATTTAAAATCTTTTGAAAGAAAATTTATGCATGGAATTTATAACATTATACACAGGATTGACGGAAGGTATTGTGCTGGCCACAACAGATTTTTTACTGTACATATTGTTTTTATTGTAACGGTATACGATTACACTAATTATGTATAATTGAAATATTTTTATAACTACATCTCCTTCAAGTTATCTGTGTTTGACATTTATATAAGGTGAACTCGCCAAAGCGCGTAAATTGGGTAAGTGCGTTCATGTCCTGTAGTTCTTTTATATTTGTACTGTGGGGAAACGAATAATAGGAAAACGTGTATAGGGTATAACAATATATATTTAGCACCAACACAAAATATATAAATCGGGAAAACATAAAACGCAACTTGACAGTGAACAAAAATATATCATTTTTTTTATTTTTTACTTTCATCCATAACTATGATTTTTATTTCCTAGTTATGGATGTAGTAGGTGGTCGCTACAGTACGTATCAAAATGGTGAGTTAATAGCATACTCGTTTCAACATGTTTGAACTACCCATACATAGATAGCATCGCTCAGCACCATCCAGAGTGAGTACTCACATCAGATTTAATACTTATATATTTTCTGATTATACATTTTTAAATTTTAGTTGATGTATCCAACGACTTACTTAATTTTGTATTTTAGCTCTTTGATTAGAAAACAAGCATACGTTACGCACTATCCCAGATTAATCAAATTAAGAGAAATTAGAAATTATTCCTATAACATTCAGTAGGGTTTTTATTTTATTATCCTTATGTTACCTTTTGGTTTTTGTGTGAGTCAAATTTTATTTATTTTATAAAATTTGGGAGAATAAAGACATTTACATTCTGTAAAAATCTTATAGCAAAGAATTTTTTGGAATATCCAGCATATTGAACATTTTAATATGAAGTTACGGACGTGTTACGTACTTCACTCAATCATAGTGGAAATGCATTCTAGTGACCGACATTTAAAAAATTACACCAAAAATTTGGTGAATCCAATTAAGAGTACAAATAGACATCCGGTAAGATAAAACAATTAATACATAAAATGTACAATCAATTGCTTTAGAATTTCGAAAATAATATGAGCCGCAAAGTCAAACTTTGAAAAAAGTACTATGTACTTCGGCAAGTTCACCCTGAAGTATATAACTTTAAAATTGTAATAGTTATTTGTCCATCTGTCATTTTAAAATTCGTAACAAAATATCTCTTTATCTGTACGACGGTACCTATAATCAGCCCTATTTTGTAAGGAAGATGTTGTCTTAACAAAGTTTCTAAAAATTGACATTTCAATTTTTATTCAATGTTCGCAATGATTATTGGTTATTTTCTATAGCAATGTTGTTAAGATATAACAATTTTTTAAAAATTGTAATGTTTATTTATATAGGTGAAGTGTACAAATTACAGAAATATTATTAATTAAAATAAAAATAAAAAATTAAACGATAAATAACTAATAAAAATAACAATTACTATGATTAAAGTAATTTAAGCACTAGTTAAAGACTAAGAATAATATTGAACACTTAACATTAAGATTATTTATTTAAACTTTACTTATTTCACTATTTATTGATATCACTAACTATTTATTTCACTAAGAGTGTGAACTCGTTGTCGACTAACTTAGACTAGCTTATAGACTAACTTGTAGACTATTTATTTATATTACCATTTGTTTCACTCTACTCAGCTATCTGATTTCAATTCACTCCACTAACTGAACTGGACCATGCTGTTTACCATCTTATATATCCGCTATACATTTAACTAGAGTATTCTCGAAGCTTCAAGCGATGACGACTTCGAATACACACGGAAAAAAAATCATACATACAATTAACAACAAATTTATTGTATCTTCTGTATAGAATATCACAATAACTGATAAATTTCCTTATTGCATTGCATTTATTACTAAATATAGTAATAGTCACAACATCTACTTGCTGTTCTAATAATTACCCGTTTCTTTTGATCAGAAAATCACAATTGTGGTAATAACAACAGTATTTTTTTTTGTGCAAAAGGTTAGTCGAAAACTAATAATTAAGCTTATCTTGACGGTTCTTTATTACACAGCTGCACGTTCCGTAATTAGCTCATCGACCGGTCTAGACACGTTTCACTCAGTGTCGTTGGCAGCGCGTATGCTATACTCAGTGCATATTAAGACAGCAGAAATACACAAACGAACTCCTAGGTTATTTATTTATATATTTTAAAAAATGACTGCTGTTAGTTATTGCAGCCAGTGATTAATATAAATCGGATTATAATGGCTGCTAGCTATAGTACGTTAAATCTTAGCATAGAAGATTTTCAAATATATTTGCTTTATTTTATGTTAAGAATTGAACAATATTCCTAGGAATCGGTGTATATTTGATTATTGACTGTTGTCAAGAATTTTATAAACAATGGTATTAATTTTAATTACATTTATTTTTTATTATATTATTCTATAAAGCAAAATAAATATATCTAAGTGAGATTTTTCAAAAAAATCTTGGACAATAAAGAGTTTTAGATGATAAATATCTGTCAAATGTCAGATTTTTTACAAACAAGGTTAGCAAACTTATTATTCGGTTAACTATAAGTAACTCGATTATCTGAAGATAAACTTCATCTCGCAAGTGCTTTTGGAGAATGCCAGAATTAAAGTCCATTTCGAATTATTCACTTTTTCATGTAAGAATAGTTCAACAATAGTTTCTAATTCACGTTCTGTCGGCAAAAAATACTCGCGGAATTCCAATTTAGAAAATATTTGAAGAATGTTGAAAGAGAAAAAGGGGAATTAAATAAAGTCTTCAAATTTTAAAATAGAATACTTGTTGAAGTTTGTAGAAGAAAGTGGAGCTTATAGCAGTTTTAGTTGCTGTCAGGTAAAAGAGCAAAGTAAATAACTATTATTAAAACTCGTATAACATTAATCACCAAAGTAATACTCATTTATAATTAAAAGAAATGTCTTCAAAGCGAGATGTTGGCAATATCTGAGCCCTTGACGATAATATTATGAATCTACCTGGGTGAATTTTCGTGAACTTTGTGGACTTATGAAATCCGGTGTTTGCTCCTTCATCTGATGCTGGTATCTTAATTAAGATTTAGGGCTGCGGCGACGAGTTCTCAAGGTGCTCGTTTTAATTTACTCTTTTGAGGTTGTGTCGCAGGTACATATTTACCATTCTGCCGCAACTGCAGCTCGTGATAATATTCAGCACGAAAACGCCGATAGAGATAACCCACACTTTGCAAATCTCAACTCTGCTAGAAAGGCAAAAGGAAGAAATAGGCTTTAACATTGTTAATTGCTGTTTCACCTTTTGATTGCTCTTATAGTGTTATCTTAAATATATTTTTAGCCGTTTCTATTTAAAACTGGGGATCTTACATTATATGTATATCGATCAGATAGATTGCCATAAAGATTTTATTTAATATTTTTTTTATTATTATTTCTGTGGCTTTACAACTTGCTATAAATAAACAATGTATATTTTAAACGAATGAATAAATCTTTACTCAACTTTACTCATAGAAATATGTATATAACAGATTTCCATATTCAACACTGGGTAAAAAACAATCACATTATATATTTATTTACTCTTAAATTTAAGTTTTTATACTAATGAATAATTTATTATCGTTTATATAATGTTAGTGTACGAGGTTTTCTTTAAAAAATGCCGAAAGTCAGTTTTTATTATGAATTTTGTAATATTTTCTTTCTAAAATTTGACATATTTCTAAAATTGGCACCGACGAGTATACGCTCGTACTTTTTGTTCTCTTTTAAAAACTAATCTCGTCAAGTAACTATACATACTCAATTTTTGAATAACAGTTCAAAGTACCACAATTTTTTATTTTATCTTTTTCGAAATCGAATGTTTATAATTTTTTTGTTTAAAGAGGTATTTGTGTTCAAAGAGGCACCCTAAATACAACGATTTCTGGACACTATCCCAAAAGTGGGTTGAAATAAGTTGATGATATCGCCATTCGAACTAAGGACAAAAATTGCAATGTTTTTAAGAAATTTTGCTATTTTGACTATTTCCCTGGATTTTTATTCTTTTATTTGTAAAACTTGAAACAATAGTTGAAAAATAATGAAAATAGTTATACTAATATATTTTTTTACCGTAAAATCGAATGACGATGTCGATATTTTTGCATTTCAACTAATTAATGGTAATAAACCAAAAATGGCACCCAACTTTAAATTTTGAGAACAGAAAGAGATATTGATCTGCGGTGTAAATCTTGGTTTCAGCGCTTTGGGAAGTAATTATATAGATAAAAATATGTAGTATAGTACAAAAATAGAAAACAGACATATTATTATTGGAATATAAAGGGTTTTTCATTTTCAATGTCCGAATTTTGAAATAATATAAAAAGCAAACAAATTCATATTCCTACCAACTATTATTATTTTTATTTAAAAAAAGTAACGGCCAATGATGCCTCCAGTTCACAGTCCGTACCAAATAGTCACATTGTCTGGCTGCAATGAGCGCTCCATATTTGTCTACATATACGGAGATTTTGTTTGTTCATAAAACTAATCAGTCAAAAATAAGCCTCGTCGCTTATAATGACATTTTGGCCGAAATAGGACTATATCAAAGATATATATATGACTTCTAAGTACTAGATTTTAAAAGATGTTGGTTTTTAAAGAGCTTCAAATTTGAAAATAATTATCACGGAATATCTATTAGACATTTTTATATTAATTACTAAAATTTGTGTAATTTTTGGATGTCAGGCATTTTGAAGTAGATTGTGACGTCAGAGAATATAAAATTTAACATTTGAAAACTATCGCCTACTTTTATTTATATAAATAACGTACGTAATGGATATACTGTTTTCTTATTGGCTATGAATGACTAGCTTTATGTACTCCGGCGTCACAGGAGTGGTGGAATGTTTTTCATGGCTATTTTGGCACCAATTTTTTATTTAATTATTTACTAAATAATTAATTTGAAATAGTGTTTAAAAAAATGTGAAACCGGCTTATACATTACATAACGAGAGCTTTCATAATATCGCTGAATCATTTATTTGCATGGTTGGACTGTGAACTTTTCCATGATTAATTGTCAAATATTAATTATTGTTTCTATCAATTCAGATGTTTAAATTTTTTAGGGCTGCTGAATAAGAGTCATTTAAAATCCGGACGTACGATTTGAAAAACCTGTACACTTGCACATATGAAACAACATACGAGTAAATATATAAATTTATTATTTATTTATTTATTTCAGAACAAGTTTTCAGAATAAACGTTAAATAGAAAAACTTTTTGCCAATATAATTTTTGATATTGGTCACATTTATTTCAGGTTAAAGTGATGAATTATGTTTAACTATAGAACACTATTTCAAGTAGAAGTATAAAAAGAGAGAATATGTTCAAGAATAAATAGCTTTTTCCTCTTCGCTGTTGTTGATAATGAGTAAATATATACTATAACTTTTTGTACATTCCGTGGTTATAAGCGGTACCAGATAAAAACCAAATTCCCCATGTAAGATATTCATTAAGTAGCTAAGAATATAAAATTTTATGGTCCGTAACAAATTGCAAAAAACAACCAAGCAATATATAAACGTTAACTAAAATTGGTATCCGCTGTATCGATAAAGAAGTTTCTGAGTGAAAATTTGATTTGTAAAGTGTTCATAAATACGCTGATGGTAATAAAACTTTGCCCTTTGAATGTCGTCGTTGCAGACATTATCTCTAACGCACGTTTTTATTTGAATATAAATCTGGGGCTCTTAGCAATTCAAATGTGAAGCTAGAGAGAAAATATTCCGGCTTAGCATATGATATTGCAAGAGTTATAAACAAATGTGGCTATCTAATCTTTAACACAAAATTTTCACAAATTTATAACCAGCAGAGAGTATACATTTTATTGAACTTTATAAAGCGCTGCGCGAAATCTTTTCAGAAATAAAATATGCAGAAGAGCGACATACATTTAATCGATACTATATATAACAATAATATTCATATTCTCAAATCAAAGTACAAGCATTAGAAATGAAGTACTAAGAAAAGTCAAAGGTGCTACTAGAACGTATAAGATATGTAGACCATTAGGTCAAACAAGGAATTAAACCTATACTACATTTTTATTAATTTATAGACGAAAGGCAACTAAATTGGTGGGGACAAAGATTAAGATTGACAAGGAAGACTAAGATATGTTTGGAATGGAATCAAGGAGAAGACACTGATGAAAAAGAGCTAAGTATAACAAGCAAAATATTGTACGAGATAAACAGTGGAAAAGTTGTTCACAAATAAAAACTCAAACCCGACATCTACATAAGAAAAAATCTGTTGTGGTCATCACAATACCTCTCGCCCTTTCCATTGTGGTATATATAAGTAATGGGTGCTATTCTTGTGTCAACGTTAAAACTTAAAGGTCATCATTAGCGCAGTTTAGAGCTGAACTCTAAAAAATTGTATTCTAGTGTCAGTTTTTACCGCCGCTAACGCTAGAGGTCACCTCTAAACTTAAAGGTGCTATTGGGTAACTTTAAATCGTTTAAACGCTAACAAGTTGGCGGATGAACATGGTGAGTGCGCCGAAATTGAAGATGTTAGAGAGGTTTTATAGATGTAAATAGCGGAAGAATTAGAGTTGAACGTGAAAGAACAAATCCTTTTCAACAGTTTGATGATGAAGAATTTAGACCAAGATACAGATTGCGAAAAGAAACTGTCAATTTTAATTGATCTGGTTACGGAAGAACTGGAATCCATTTCACAGCAAGAAAGATACGTTATGGAATAATATTAATTACAAGCTTTAAATAGGACTTAGATTTTTTGCGAAAGGGTGCTACCAAGTTGAATTAGGTACGTAAAATTCATAAATTTTATACACTACCTAACCTTAAAATTGAATACGACTTATTACTTAATACACAGAGTAAAACCGGTACATTTTAAAACCTTTTTCTTTGTAATAATACACTACATTTCAGGAGATCTGCATGGCGTAAGTCATGCTACGGTGTCCAGAATCATAGCTAGGGTATCAAAATCCTTCGAAGCAGTTTTGCACAGATTTGTGAAGTTCCTAGAACGAATGTAAGAGTTGAAGCTGGAATTCTATAGCATTGCTAGTTTTCCTAAAGTCGTTGGATGTGTGGATTGTACCCATGTACGAATTAAAAACCCCGACAAAGAAAACCCAATGAAGCCGCGGATCGTTCCCTTTATTTTCCAATACAGCGCCTTTTACAAATTGTACTACAATTATTTTCTCCTCTTCCTTAATTTTTATTTTCTATTTCTTTTCTCTTTACTCATATTCCCTGATTATTATTTAAGTATGTATGAGATTACAATAAATAAAAATTAATTTTAAAATTGTTCATTTTATATTATCTATAATTATTTATTGCCAACCTACAAATTTATTAAAGTATTAATACCTGTATATTAACAAACTAAATACTTGCTGTATTTATGTTTATTTGATCAAATTATTATTTAATAATATTATGAATTATGATATTATACTTCGCAACTTTTAGGTTTTGACAGATAATACAGTGTTGCCAAGTATTGTTTTGCTTAAAGGTCACTGTTAGTTATCGTAGCTCATTTACTGACAGTAGAATAACATCAACTCTAAACAGTAAAGGTCACCTTTAGCTAGAGACCGTCTCTAAGCTATTTTAACGTTGACACAAGAATAGCACCCAATGTATTTAACATTTCTTGTACACACAAAAAATTGTAATTACACCTAATCTTTATATTTACGTATTTTCTATAATTTTAAATTCATTCTATGAGCAAGTTTTCTCCATTTATTCTAAATGTTCGAGGTTTTTCCAATTCATTAACGGGATTGGCGGTATTTCTGAAGGATTCATGTAATATACCTATAATTTTAATATATAATTAATAATACAATAAGAAATATTAAATATCGTTCCCAGAAAAAACCTTCAGTACTATCTCTGAATTTTTGATACTGACATTAGTGACATTTATCTGTCAATTGCACACATTTAAATTTCTCAAGTAGTTACCATGGAAATGTTTGGGCTGTGAGCAGGCTGTGAGATTTACTACACCAGATTATTTTATAGTTTATATTTCTATATCTTTAAATCTGTCGCAGATATAATAAAAAAATTAAATGTGTCGAATAGAGAATTTTGTTTTTTAATATTAATAATAAAATAAATTTTCAAAAAATAATATTTAGAAGATTTTTGTTAAAACACTACTACTTCCGGTTGTCCAATTGTTACCAGAATCTATTCAACTCTTCCCATTACTGTTAGATTAAGGAATCCGTAGTTACACAGGTCTTTAATCTAATAGAATTTGAGAAATTGTGTCTTCAACAACCCCACACACACACACACACACACATCCACACACAGACATCAGCGTAAAAATGTTATTATCGGATTGTAGGGACCTTAAAACGTGCTTATTCACTAAAATCTGGATATGCGATTTTTAGCATGATTCCAATACCTCTCTTAGCGAGAGGTAAAAAGTACTAAGATCGAAAGCGATACTATAGATTTTATTAAAGAATAGCATGACAATGTAAGAACGGGCAACAATATAACTGCAAAGGAGATTTGTACAGCCAAAATAAAATAAAAGGAAAGACAAAGAAGAC
This sequence comes from Harpalus rufipes, assembly GCA_951394225.1. NCBI lineage: Eukaryota > Metazoa > Arthropoda > Insecta > Coleoptera > Carabidae > Harpalus > Harpalus rufipes. The sequence continues at coordinate 38,644,574 of OX596280.1, read as the reverse complement.
CAGAAAATGATTGAGATGAGATGGAGAAGACGATAACAAAAAAAATATACATTCGTGTAGGTTATAGGTAGTGCAATAAATGAAAGGATTCAGAAAACAGTAGAAAAAGAATAAAGACTCAAATCTTACACCTACAGAGAAAGAGTAGCTACATAAAAAATAATAATTTGAATTGTTTTCCGCATGTGCTGCAAAATAATAGTAAAAACAACAACAATGGATAATGTGCTCTAATAGAACACGCAATGACACTTGGACGTAATGTTAATTTTGGTTCTGTTAAGATCATTGATACAGAATATAATTTACATAAACGTCTTACTCTAGAAATGTTACACATAGACAATAAGAGCAGCAACATAAACTTAAAAACTGACATCACAAATATAAGTAAAATATATACAAACATTTTAAAATACATTAAAAACCTAATATAACAGGAAAATAATAAATAAAAATAATAATTAAAATTACAATATAAAAACAATAAGAAGAAATGTTTAAAAAAAACTAGCAGCAATTTGATCAACGACCTTCGGAACAAGTTATAACAATTTAGTTTTAGGGTGCCATCGTTCTTCCACCGTTTTTCAAAATTCTTTTCTAATTCATCTGACGATTATACGACTATGTCAATGTATTCCTATTTATTTATTTTCTTAATTTTTTGATATTATAAATAAATAAATAAATATATCATCACGGCATTTTACCCATAGGTGAGTGTGCCAAACTGCTTTGCACACAGATATCAGTAATGATAAAATATTTGTACCATATGGGCTCTTACTAGATGTCACCTCACGGGCACTCGATGCTGGCGTGGAGAGTGTACCACATCTTTCTATTGGCACCACAACCATTATTGTCAGTTGAAACAGAGAACAACAGTCTGCGAAAAACGATTTTCTCGTGTTAACGCGCTATGTTCGGGTTTAAAGTAGAGAAAAATGTGTAAATGCTATTACAATTATCATCAAAGGTATCGTCACGACAATATATATAAAAATTAAAAATTACTGTTGACACAGCTTGGGACGCGGATAATCCGTCGACTTCTCCATTTCATCAATAACCTACTCTGAATTCGTATTTGTAATGTACAATGTTTACTCAACAAGTTCACCGTAACAAATACCTCGTTTGATAAATGCGACATCCAATCTCTGTATTTTATTAATAACGCTTCAGTTACAATGAAAGGACATCAAAAATGTTATTCGAATGTCGTCTGCATTCAAAAAAAAATCCACGTCAACATCAGATGCCAAGGATTTGAATAGTTACGGAAATACTTTCTACATGGACAAACACCATGGTTTGCTTTACCAACATTATTCATTAATAAGACAGAGATATTGATTTTGTAAAGATTATTCTATAAAGTTTTGTATTTCACAGTGGCACACATAAAATAAGATTGATTTGTGTGATATATTTCTTCGTATATGAAAAATTATAAGTACTCCTAATATTTTATACATTCTTGACAAGGACAATATATCTATTTATTTTTTGTTGTATGGTATTTAATATTAATGGAGTAAAACTTTACAATGCGGATGTGGTGTCCTCATTTTGTCAAAAGAATGTGATTATGTTTTATTATCTACTGCAGGATGTACATACCTTCTTCTTTACTTTTATTAGTTCCACAGTTCTGGTCAGCGTTTTTCTACAGAAATGTAACTTACAACCATGATTTAAAATATACTGATTGAGCAATTTTTCTTTAAACGGGTGTTCAAAGTGATAGGTGATTCCTTACTTTTTATGCCAGATGCGCAACGTGATAACGATGCATGTCATTCGTAATTTTGAAATAGTTATTTATGATATAAGTATTAAAAGAAAAGTGACATTTTATTTTCTGAGAAGGACGCGTAGCGGAGTGCTTCAAACCTTCGAACAAAATAAAATTACTGAGTTTTAACACATTTGCATATAATACACTATTTTTTCTACAAACACAATTTTTTCATGTACTCGTACCTAAATTTGTATTTCTAACATTCTTTTCACAAATGTCGATTTGTTGTTACATTCCTCATTACCAAGGTAACTAATTCACTTTTAAAACTAGTGTTCAAAGTGTACAAAGTAACAATGACTTGTTACTTTTTAACACTGCCGTCATAAAAAAATATTCAAAGTCAATGAGAAGTGCACCATAACCAGTATATTTTAAATCTTGAATACATCTGAAAAATATCTAAACTGATTCACTGATCGGCCCGTGTGACGTTCAGTTGACATATCTGTCACAAAGCTACAACACTTAAGTGTCAATATCAGGGGCCTGTTCCTCGAAAAATACGGGACTAGTATTACTAGTCCCTCCCTACACTAGTGATACTAGTGAAGTTTACTAGTTTTTGTTTCCGAAATATACAAGTTTAAAATACTAGTAGTTACAAGTTGAAAACTAGTATTTACTAGTGTATTAGATAAAAATTACCAATATTTTGTTTCCCAAAATATATGTGTTGTCTGTCAGACTAGTAATTTACTAGATAAAAGCTACAAGTGTTAAAAGTCTTGTAAATTTTTAATATAAATTTTACTAATTGTATTATTTTATAGTTTGTATGTTTTTTTTTCTTCTTTTTCATAATTAATTGAATGGTTCTTTGTTAATGTTCATTTAGTTTCATGTTGTGTTTGTCGTTGTTTAGTGTTAATATATATTTTTTAAAAAATAATATGATAATGTGGTCAAGTAACTGAATCTATTGAGGAAGAAGTAGGTGTTCGTCGTCAAAAATTATTTAAAACAAAAGTATAATACAGAAACCACATATGAGTTCAACAAAAGGTTTAGACTCACGACAAATAACATTAATTAATTTAAAAGATTAAAGGTAAATAATTGGAGTTGCAGTCTGGTGAACAATGTTTATTAGGATTTTTTTAACATGCCGACGTTTCGGTTCCAATTGAACCTTCTTCAGGGTTCTGGAATACATTTTTTTACATATAATACAAATTCAAGAAAATGTTTTACAAAATTACAAAAGTTACTTACAGTTAAAGTGTAGTTGGTAAAAAAACAATTCATTACAAACGAAAATTAAAAGTAAAAAAAGGATGAATATGTCGTCAAAAGTGTCAAAGTGATAAAATAAAAGCGTGCATACATCAGTAAACTATTCATTAAACTAATACATTATGTTGCAGGCAAAAATTGCAAGATGCCTCTGGTCCCACGCAGTTCGATGACCTGGGTGTAAAAATTAGGGGGAAATAACTAGTTTAAATGTGTTTTATTTTAATTTATATTTTAAACAATTCTTTTTATCCTTGTTATTCTTTTATTTTTTATTTTTTTATTTTTATTTTTTATTTTTAATCTTATCTTTGCTTATTTTAAACTATATATTCTTCTTATCCTTTCTTAATGGTTTAATTTTAAAATGTTTTTATAATGTTTGTCTAAAATTCCTTTGTAAATAACACTTAAATGCTGGATGTCGGTCTGTGCATTTATGGAGTTTTTATGTTTTAGGATTTCTAACATTTCTATTGTGAGACGTTTGTTTAAATTTTTCTCTTGTTTTAAGATTTTTGTTTCTTGAAAATTGAAAGTGTGATTCTGTGTTTGGGTATGATGGACCAAAGCACATTTTGCCGTATTAGTAGTTTTTTTAGAATTCCTTTCGTGTTCGGAAAGTCGAGTTTTTAAATAGTTTGTCCGATATATACATTTTCACAGTCTTGGCAAGGGATTTTGTATACAATGTTAGAACGGTTCATTACATGTGTTGGATGTTTTGTATTGCTAAATAATTGACCGACTGTTTTTTGTTGTTTGAAAGTAATGTTAACTGGTAAATATTGTGTTATTGTTTTCCTGATATTGTGTGATAAGTCTTTTATATATGGGATCGTGTAGTATGTATTGGTTTTGTTGATTATTTCTTGTTTTTGGTTTGTAGTTGGGCTATTGTATATAATTCTATTGGTTAGTGTTTTTGGGTAGTTGTTCTCTAAAAGTTGTTTTTTAACCTGGTTTTTGACGTTGTCATGGAGGCAAGTTGATGTGAGACGTAGGGCTCTATTTTTTAAATTCTTAGCTACATTTACTAACTGGTGTATTGGGTGATTTGATGTGTAGTTCAAAATTCTGGAAGTTGAAGTGGGTTTTTTTTGCCATTGGGTATGGATATACCCCGTTTGGTTCCTGATAAGAAGAACATCTAGGAAAGCTAATTTACCTTCATGTTCCTCTTCCATGGTGAACTGTAAGTGTTGGTTATAATTGTTAAAAATGTTGAGAATATTCTCGATTTTTTCCCTAGGCACGGCTGTAACTAGGTCATCAACATATTTTTTGAAAAAAGGAGGGATGAATTCTAATTTCTGCAAACATTTCTCTACTAACGTGTCCATGACCAGATTCCAAAGGAATTTTAGACAAACATTATAAAAACATTTTAAAATTAAACCATTAAGAAAGGATAAGAAGAATATAAAGTTTAAAATAAGCAAAGATAAGATTAAAAATAAAAAATAAAAAAATAAAAGAATAACTTAAGGATAAAAAGAATTGTTTAAAATATAAATTAAAATAAAACACATTTAAACTAGTTATTTCCCCCTAATTTTTACACCCAGGGCATCTTGCAATTTTTGCCTGCAACATAATGTATTAGTTTAATGAATAGTTTACTGATGTATGCACGCTTTTATTTTATCACTTTGACACTTTTGACGACATATTCATCCTTTTTTTACTTTTAATTTTCGTTTGTAATGAATTGTTTTTTTACCAACTACACTTTAACTGTAAGTAACTTTTGTAATTTTGTAAAACATTTTCTTGAATTTGTATTATATGTAAAAAAATGTATTCCAGAACCCTGAAGAAGGTTCAATTGGAACCGAAACGTCGGCATGTTAAAAAAAAATCCTAATAAACATTGTTCACCAGACTGCAACTCCAAATATTTACCTTTAATCTTTTACAACATACCAACAGTCAAGGAATTACCCAAGAAATTAATTAATTTGTTGGGACCTATTCGTCAAAGCGTGACAAATTTGGCAGATTTTTGTCCATTCATTTACTTTATCTGCTTTAGAAATTTATTAGAGAATGCTCCAAATAAAATCTCGAATTATACCGAAAACATAAAACATTTAAAAATATCAATGTCAGTCAGCAAATTGAATTAGATGATTTAAAGAATATTTAATTATAATACTAGTAATATAAAAAAATACTAGACTACTGAAATTGTTTCAGAAACACTAGTACTTGAGTAAAAAAATCACTTGTAACTAGTAATTTGTAAACTAGTATTTTTTGAGAAACAGGCCCCAGATGGAAAGCGGTTTTATAAAATTATCGTTGTCTGCTTATCCTTGTTTTGCTGTATTTGTCTAATTCTTAATTTATTTATTTTATGTTTTTTAATATAAATGATACATCAGTACAAGCAACATTTTACAAGGAATTATTTTATTAAGGAATCTTGAAGAAACTGAAATTGATGAATGTGTCTTAGTCATATTTGGCAAGAACCGAAACAAACTTTTAACATAACTTGAACGTTTGAAATGACAAATTAAAAGCGTGTGGTATGAAGATAAATAATGAGAAGAAAACTAAAAGTGAGCATTGCTGGTTGCACCAATGTAACTTAAATATTAAACTTGGTTTAAATTGACAATATTGGATCGAAATGAAATATAAATTTTAATACGATTGCTGTCAAAGTTTCGATTTGCATTTTTTTATTTAAAGCTATCTCAAAATTTAAGCCTTGTTGATGCGAATGGGCATTAGACGATCAAATAAATAGAACTTTGCAGGACAAATATTTACAACATAATTTTAAATAAAGGAAAATGGTTTTAAATAAAAACTCCATTAGTACCTACATTAAAACACAAGTATCATAAGGCAATCTTTTAACGTACGAGTCCAAGTTAGGAAAACGAGCCGCTAGGCGAGTTTTACAATGGACGAGTTTAACGCTAATATAATTATGCAGAACATTTCATTCTTTAAAATTTGACTAAAATTTCGCGGGAATGAAACGCAATGCTTTTAATTACAAATTTCGGTGCTGCTCCTGCACCATACACAGAGGTCATTTTTGTGCTATTTGAAAATTGGAATAAATTTTCAAGTCTGACGTAGGGCAAATTCTAATCCAGGTCATCATAAACCTAACCAGTCAATAGTACACTCAGCAAAGTGACTCCATGTGATATTTATGAAATTAGTTTCAATATTGTGAGAAAACACAAAGCATCGTCACATCAGAATACATTACTAAATTTTGTAAAGTGAATAGCGAATAATCAATTACCGAATGGATGGGCCATTTGCGTCACGTGGAGGACAAAACGTAATTGTGTTTGCTTTGTATAAAACGCCCTACATAATGTACTAAAAACAGAAACAAACTAGCTCTGTACATAAATAAAACAATTGTATCCAGCCATTAGCACTTGACGGAGACTGATTGTCGAATGTTTTCTCGTCAGATGCATCTAGCTAAAACAACTATCACAAGCAAAAAGCCAATTAGATTAAAATGCAAGAAAATCGCCATTTACAGCGCTATCCACTTAGTTGCACTAAAAATTTATTATCAATGTAGTGCTATCCATACTGAAATAAGCCATCGTGGACTGAAAATCTATAGCATAGGGAATGCCCCGCTATGTTACAGTAATACTCATTAAAGAATAATTATGCCTGTTACATTTACTATTGTCCGCTTGTTGGCCAAGCGGATTAGCGCACATCTCGTATTCACAGTGAAGTCACCCGAACCATGATCCGTGCGTTCGATTCCCGTCGACCGACAATTTGTGATTTGTCGTAAAAAATACAGCTACTTGTATTTATTACGTTCTTATGCTATAAACTGGCCACTTATACGTCTTAATCCTCATTATAAAAATATAACATGAACAATTATAATACGGTCACTTTTAACGCATTGTTTTTTTACGTAATTATTAAATATTGATAGTAGTAGATGAAAAACATATAAATAATTATTTGTATTTAACCGTAATTATGTGTAATTAAACCGGAACAATATATTACAGTCGAACTTGGTTAGCAACAGCACCAATAATAAAAATTTGCTTGATAACTCGAAATTCTATAATTCTAAATTCTCGATAACTCGAACAGAAAATAATTGCGCGTGCATATTCAATACGTCAAAAGTTCGGAAAACAACCTGCATGCGATGAGACTACGCATGTCATAATTGGGCTACATTTTTTTGTGATTATTATGGCCGGTTGCACCAACGTAACTTAAATTTTAACCATTCCTTACATTGACAATCTTGCATCAAAATGAAATGTCAAATGAATTATTATTATTATCAAAATTTCGATTTGTAATTTTTTGTTTAAAGCTCACTACAGACTATGTGTGTATTCGCAATTCGTGATTTGTCTGGTTCGTTGTAGTTCGTAGTGATTCGTAAATCAAAGTATACGGTCTATGCATGTATTCGCAATTCGTGATGCGTGTTAACATGATTCGTTGTGTTCTATTAATTAGCTCGAGTATGTGAACAAAACCCACATACCATAGTACATTGTAAATTCACGTTCAGTACACAGTTTACTGCTATAAAAAATAGAGAACAACGATGATCTGGCAATAGCTATTGCTATTTTCGTTATCATGTCGCAACACAAGAAGAATAAACCAAAACTAAAACGGAAACAACCCGGATTCTTGTTGGAATTCTTGAGAACTCTTGGGCCATTGTGATTAAATTACTAAAACAAACAGTATACGAGGTGTGTTCAAAAACTATCGCGAATTTTGAATTTTCGCGGGGCACGTATATTCGAATTTCGATCTTTTTGTGGCTTTATGTTGGTACTCATGTCTCTCACTTATGTCGACAAGCTCGGCCATTTTGAATGTTCACTTACTTGTTGACAGCTGCTTTGCTTGCACGTGTTTTGGATCGTCTTCGATTTTTACCTAACGTGCTTATTCGTTAAAAACTGACTATGAATTTTTTGACCAAGACAATATCTTTCTTATCTACGAGTAGAAATGAAATAACTTCTTTGATAAAAACATTTTATGACAATGACAAATTTTAAATGAATTATTTTTTTCTACGTTCCGTCGCCTTTAGATAAGAAAGATATTGTCTTGGTCAAAAAATTCATAGTCAGTTTTTAACGAATAAGCACAATAGGTAAAAATCGAAGACGATCCAAAACACGTGCAAGCAAAGCAGCTGTCAACAAGTAAGTGAACATTCAAAATGGCCGAGCTTGTCGACATAAGTGAGAGACATGAGTACCAACATAAAGCCACAAAAAGATCGAAATTCGAATATACGTAACCCGCGAAAATTCAAAATTCGCGATAGTTTTTGAACACACCTCGTATCATACACGGGACCCTGGAGATACTATGAGTCTAGAATTAATAAAATAAAGAATAACTTAACGAACTAGCGCGCACTAAGGAACTGGCATGCATTAAACTCGAACTTTGTTAAATCAGCGATTCGTTTTAATGCGCGGCTTCTGGTGTTCGCAAATTTACCGCGAATCACTGCGAACACACGGACCACATCGTTTACGAATGGATTTTGATTCACATATTATAAACAAGAACAATTTTGTTGCAAGTAATGCATCTTCTGGAATAATGCTGATCATTTGTCCTTACACTTATATCATCTGCCAGGTTTTGCTGTTTTTCTACCCCTATTTATATTAACTTTGGCAAAATTGTTTTTTTTTATGAAATGATTAATATTCAATTAAATCAAATTACAAAAATTCTCAAAGGAGCATTCCTATAAGGATATGATAAAAAATAATAGTAAACAGAATATAAATAATAATAATAATTCTGAGTCATCCGTGATCCGATCTTGGCGGTACGAAAATTAAATAAATACAGCAATAGCTGAAATCCAACCGGCAGTACGGAAGTAGTTAAAAGGGAAAGGGTAAATAGCGACAGCTGTATAAAAGCACTGGATAGATAGAAATTTACTATTGAAACTGTTACAATTACTGTAAAGCTACTACACCCCGGTTTTACTACAGAAGGAGTAAATTTAAACCTCATATCCTACGAAATATCAAAAATATTTTAGAATACCAAATGAATAATTTTTAAATTGAGGGCTTGAGTTCGCCTTCTGAAGGTAAAAAAATGACAGATTATGTTAAAAATTAACCATGGGTTGTATTTATTTAAAATTATAATGGACGTTTCGAGAGCCAAAATGGCTCTCATCTTCAGCAAAGGAGTACATAAAGCTACAATGATGTGGGATGTAAGATGTACATAGTATATAAAGTCCATTAATTTACCGATGATAAAAAAATTTTACATAATGTTATACATTTTGGCTGTAGGTAACATATTGGAGCTATGTGAATAATTTGTTAAACGAGATTGTGTCATATTTATTTGTTTGAATGTAAACGCGGCATGGTTCTAGCTAATCAAAGATTAGATACTACGAGGTTTTTTTTTAATCAACTTAACAAATGAATACGTCGCAAGAAAAAAAAAAGATTAAATACGTATAAAATTATCGACTGTGTAGATTTAGGGAAAGATTTAACAGATTCTTAAATATAAAATCAAGTCCACATAAATAAATTCGTTTAAACATTCAGTTTCACAAACATCGTATAAAAATTCGCGAAAAGCATATACATATCTGTTTGCTCTCAAAATCGACAACGAATTTTGGTACGGGTACGATGTTTGTAAACTGAATGTTTTATGTATACAGTGTACATGATTTTATGTTTAAAAAATTGCAACATCTTACCCCAAGAAGGTATAACTGTTATAAGTTGATTTTGTAAGAATAAATACTGTTACTATATTGTTATAATGTTCATATATTAAACTTCAACAACATAAATAGTACCGGGTGTTGAATAAGTCCTGGTTGGTTGTTGGCTGTGGGTTGTGAAACACATGTCTCTCTTTATTTATACAATTTAACCTTAAACAAAACGTCAAACGTCATTCATTTTATTAAAATAGTTCAAAAATCAATTTCTATTTTAGTTGAATTTGATTTATATCAAACAATGATGATTGAGTTTACTACTAAGAATAAAAGTACAGACATGCATTTCACAACCCATAGCCAACCATGACGTAAAGACTTATTGAACACTTGAACACCCGATAGTATGTAATTTCACGAAAGATGATCTATAAAGGAGAACAAACAAGAAAATATATGAAAATTTTGGTGAACCAATTATTTCAATAAAAAGAAAAGGAAACGTGGAAAAACTTTTTTATTATTATTTAAAGAATATGTGCTTCACCCTGAGAGTATTAATTACATAGGGAGTTTACATTTTGATTGAAATGGAGTAGAAAAGTTTACATTAATTACAATTCATTATATAGGCTTATATATTTGATGTATTCTATAGTATTGCAGGAGTTGTTATTGTCTAGTGCTCTTTCAGTGTATGTGGTATTTGATGTTCTCTTCGTTTTTCTTCGTATTTTCGGCATTGTAATATTATATGTTCAACAGTTAGTTGACTGTTGCATTCTTCACATCTTGAAGGGTTTGACTTTTCAAATACGTGTTTATTTGACAATTTTGTGTGGCCAATTCTAAGTCTAGTAAATACTTGTTCTTTTCGTTGGAGGGAGTTTGGCCACCATTTCTCTATACTAGTCTGGATGTTTCTTAACTTGTTCGTTGAGTTTTGCCTCCACCTTTTGTTCCATTCGTCGTTTATTTTTTCTTGATGGTAACATCGTAATATGGGACGGGTGTGTTGCTAATTTCTTCCTCTGTGGCATCCTCAAATTTTATCATTTTTTTCGTTGTTTACTTTTGCTTCCTTGGAACGCTATCGAACTTATGTGGCATGGAATGAAGAGGCAATTCAGTATGTCATCAAAACTAAGCTTACCAATATTAATTAGCTGTTACAAAATGTGTAAAACATTTGAAAGTCAGTTTCTAGTAATGTTTCATTAAAACTAACACAAACAATGTTTCGAGTTTTTTAAACTGTTATCAAAAACAGAAGAGGGTTCTCTTCCAGTAGTTATCAGGTGTACTCATATTGTGGACTGTTGTATAGTGTAACACGAGGGGGGTGAAAAAATGGCCGAGGCTACTACTTTATCAACGATGACACTTTTTCTGATTGGTGGACGTTAATGATAGGACGGCCAATTATTTATTGAGGAGGAACACACACACACTTATACTTCATAAATGAACACTTACCTTATGGACACGGACTTACTTAGATTTTATACTAATTTTATTTACACATATTATATATTTACATTTACACTAACTTATTATTAATGACTAAACTAAACAAATTACTAAAAGTTATATGTTACATTGTAACTCAAGGGGCTGGCGTTCAGCATATGCCCAAAATTAAAACTCAGGCGACATGTCATGTTGACATGAGTATCTAATACCTACTACTTCAAAACAAAACGATTTCTTCTCCGTGAGGCAATATCTTAAGGGTACAGGGTGAAGGGTATTATATGACATCCATAGTGTCCTGTGTCTCGCTCACGTAAGCTTAATAATCAAAAGACTTAATTGTCAACAAATAAATTTCATAACCGCTGATGTCTAGACTAAACAAAGTTGTAGGAAAAATGATAATTATTTCTAAACAGAATTTTAACTAAGAAATATAACAAAGTTGAAATATTGTTCCTGAAACTATAATTCAGAAAAGTTTATAAATACCTAGGTTATTTGATTTGTACTCGCCTTGTTACAATAGATTAAGAATTTTTTTAAGCCACGTGAAGAACAATTTATAAATAAATAAACAGCATTCTTTTTCTTCATTCTATTTTTTCTATCGAAATACTAACGTACATTTCAAGTGCTATACAACCAACATCGGAGTACAATCATGTACATAGCACTCGAAATATGCGTCAGTATTTCGAAAGAAAGAATAAAGTGAAGACAAATAAATTCTCTTTATCTATTTGTAATGTATAAAGTTAAGCAATGGTGAGCCAGGGTAGTCTTTGAATGGGTGACCCCCTGGGAACACTGCAATTTTCGCTGCATATTATAATCTCAGCATTTTAACCATCGGAATAATTTTATTATAAAATATATTTGTTTTCGCTAATAACTCACGTCAGCTCCGCGGTTCCTATAATGATATATTTGTTTATATACATAATTTATTTAGATTTTTCGATAGTTCCGGGTAAATGAGTTATTTTACTAATGGAACCAGTAATGAAATTAATTCTACATTGAACAGCACGTTTAAAACAACAAGCTACTTTTTCCTGATTAAATGCGTTCTGTATAAACACAAATAGAATATAAATTTAATTTAGATATGGGGTTAAATTAATGTTTGTTTTGTATCTGCTATGGAATTATTTTAAATGGTTTCACGTGTAAACTCAGTTTTTATTTAAATGCAAATCGATGAATACGAATTAATTTTAATTTACCATTATACTGATAACAACTTTTATTAAACTATTACCCTTTTTTAATCGCTTTTTCAAACAATTTCTGTGTTATGTTCAACATTTATTACTACCCATATAAAACCAACAAAGTATTTCTAATTTTCTTTGGTTTTATAGGATACAGTACAGAGGTTTCTATCTATATACGAATCTACTTCTAATATTAGATGCCTTTTAAAATTTAATGAATTTTCGCATTTATGCAGGTAGTGCATTATGCAGATTATAAAATGCGGTGAATAATATTCAGAATTTTATGTTTTATTTAGATTTTATTAGCCAATAAATAAACCCGGAATAGCTGTTTTGTATGCATGTGTTTGGTCTTTATGGAGAACACTTCTGGACAAAATAAATTTTATAAAATTATGTGGTCTTCTGTAATATGCGCAGTTTAATATAGATCATTAACTAACAATTTATGTAGGGGCTAAATTTTATTTTAATAAAGAAAATCACTTTAGTAAAATAATTTTAAACAATTGTTAGTTTTTAAAACGAGATGTATAACTGCTATGGAGACTATACCACAAAGATCGTCTTCAACAGAATTCTAACACTTCTTGTGGGAATCATAACCAGCATTCTAAAAATTGGATTAAACCGAAATCTGTGTTTTCTGGTTTGGCCCAGGACAAGAACTGATTTATTAAATCGGTTTTAAAAATCGATTAACCAGTATATTAAATCCAAATTTATAATTTTTAAACTGTAATAGCAGTAACTATTCATTAATTTATATGTATGAGCTTTTTTGTTTCCTAAGGCACGATTCTACCACCTTGAGTTAAATCGATAGTTTATTAACCATTAGTTATGAATTGAACTGGTTAGAAGCGATGCGAACAATAGTTTTAACTTTCAGTTAGTTATTACCAAAGGTGGCACGAACAATTTTTCAACATAACCGTTGGTTAGCACTACCTGTCACTTTGACTAGAGGTGGTTGGAGCGGACCTAAATGATTTTATTTACTGATTAATTTGATACATTTAAAAACTGGTTTAATAAAGAGTAAGCTAAAAGAATTTTACGTTCTCAATGTCGGTTAGTCTTTAATCACTATTTTTTCTGTTACTTTCGCTGACTTGGCCTAGCCTTTTACTATACTTATGAAACATACAAAAATTCTAACCCAAATACGGAAAGTCTGAATAATTTAGGAATAAATGCATAATAGTAAAAAAATTGTTTAGTAACTTTTTTTTTGGAAAAAAAATCTGTTGTGGCCAGCATAATACCTCTCGCCACTTCCGTTTTTGGTTACATAGTTATAGGGCGCGAGCAGTCATGTGACATTGTTGGCCTTGACAAGCAGATATGGGAGCCCGTTTCAAAATGATAAATAGTAATTATGTACATAGATGTCAAATGTCAGAATTTTTCATTAAAAATTTCAAAATAAATAAATAAATAAATATATGATCAGGGCATATTACCCATTGCTGGGTGTGCCAATCTGCTTTGTAAACAGATATTTGTACCGTGCGGGCGCTAACAAGGCGTCGGAATAGACAGTATTTTTGAAGGGTATATGTAATATACCTAAAATTTTAAATATTTAACTATTAATACAATAAGAAATAACATAATGTATGTACTTCCCAGAAAAAATCTTCATTTATATCTCTGGATTTTTGACACTGACATTTATTTGTCATTTACAAACATTTTAATTTTATTCAATTGGTTTCCATTACATTATTTGGGCTGTGAGATTTACTACAATATATTATTATATAACATATTTCTTTATCTCTAAATCTATAAAAGATATAATAAAATATTTATATGTATCACATAGAAAATTTACTCTTCTTTAGTATAATCGAGAATAAAAAAAAATCAAAAAATAATATTTAGAAGATTTTTTGTTAAGAATCTGCTCCTTCCGGTTGTCCAATTATTAACAAAAAAAATTCAGCTCTTGCCAGTAATGTCCGATTGAGAAATACGTAGTTAAACAGATATTAAGTAGTATAGTTTCTGAGAAATCGTCCGTCCAGCCGATCCACATACACACATACACCTATACACACGCACACAGACATCATCGTTAAAATATTAAAATCGGATTGTAGGGACCTTAAAACGTGCTTAATAATTAAAATCTGGATATGCGATTTTTCGCATTAATCCAATACTTCTCTTAACGAGAGGTAAAAAGTAGCAGTAACTTACTTCTACACGGTGAAGTAGTGTAACAAGTCACATAAATCAAAAATCTATTAAAGAATAACAACAATAATGGTTGTATACGAGCAATATTCCTCGAAAATTATAAAAAGAAATACATGTTATGTTAAACTATACTTGATATTCTTAAATGTGCCTCATTTGCGCTGGTTCGTAGGGTTCTAATATCTAAAATTATGTAAAGAAAATTTTAAATCAATTAGACATTTACTTTAGCCTAAATAACTTAACTTCTTCTTTAAAATTTTAACACCAAACTAAAACTTCATTCTCGAATATCATTAAACCTCATTTAACCTATGATAGTTTGTATAACATGGGTACATCTACTGATTTTTAAAAATTATTGTATTCGTATTTAAATTGTTTGCCGAATATAATTATTAATAAACGTTACAAACCACACTACAACCAAACATTTTGTCTAATTTTTGTCAATGTTTACTTTTTCTTTTTTTTGAAACCTGTCGACCTTCTGTTGGATCAAATAAAAAGACAGGTCATCGGAATCAAATCAACCAATGTTAGTTATTTCTGGAAGAATTTTCAAAACATTTAGAAATCAGTTTCTAGCAATGTTTTACTAAAATTAATACCTACAAAGAATACCTAGAGTTTGTTTAGCCGTTGTAAAAGCCAATGGACATTTTTTCATTCGCTAAGTAATTTTTATTTCTTATTCGACTTTAGTTTCTAATTTTTTTATTTTTTTTACTGTTTTTACCTTCCGTCACCTCTAGGTAAGGAAGGTATTGTCTTTGGTCAAAAAATTCGGTGATGAGTTTTCATTGAATAAGCACGTTTTAGGGTCTTTACAATACGATTTTACTATTTTTACGATGATGTCTGTATGTGTGTGTGTGTTCGTGTGTGCGTGTGTGTGTGTGCGTGTGTGTGTATGTGTGTGTGTATGTGTGTGTGTGTGTGACCGCGTTTTCGGGCACGATATCTCCAATACTAGAATTCCAAAAATTACAATTCTTGCGTATTCCTCTTCCTTACAACTATATGCAGACCTGTTTAGATTTTGGTTATAATTAGTCAACCGGAAGTACCCTCATTTGAAGATTTTAACAGTTTTTCTTGAAAAAATCAGTTAAATGTTATTATAACTTAAAGAATATATTATTGTCTATACGATTTGATTGCATTTTATATTTGATATTCAACAGATATAGAGTTAAAGAAGAATAACGATAATAAATTTTATATAAATTTCATAATTCAGCCAGCTATGCTAACTTAACCATGGAAACTGCTAATATATTCAGGTAATTCAAATTGACAGATGTCAGTATCAATAAAATGAAATCAATGAAAGAATAAGGGAAGTAACTCTAGTGTTAGAAGTTTCTAGATATAAGAGAGACGATTACATATTGGTTTGAACATGTCATGAGGAGAGATGAATATATTAATAGAAGGTGGAAGAAACATAGGAAGACCAAATATAAGATGAAAAGACTGTATTGTAGAAGACTTGAGAGAAAAGGAACTGAATGAGGACGACACGCAAAACAAAAATGAGTGGAAGAAGAAAATAAAAAATAGCGACCCCCTAACGAATGGGAAAAACTAAAGAAGAAGAAGAAGATGTAAGTGTCAAGTGCAATTTGCATAGTTTGTTAATGAAATAACTTTACTGGAAATATAGGATCTTTTGCAAGAAAATTTATGTATGGGGCGCGTGCAGTAACATGACTTTGACCCGTGCCAAAATGACAGCAATTAATTATGTCCATAACTGACAAGTGTTATAATTTTCAATCAAAATTTCATAATTTTCTTATTTCATGTGGTTTGTTTGTTATCAGGAGTATGGAATTCAGTTGCCGAGAAAGAGAATCACATAATACCAAAAATTTATAATCTTTTGCAAGAAAATTTATGTATGGAATTTGTACATAATACACAGGATTGACGGAAGGTATTGTGCTGGCCACATCAGATTTTTTTGTAATAGTTATGCATGTACCATGTATGTACTCATACTTTTTGAAAAGCACATATGTGACGAAACTTTTGATATATCATTACTTTTCCTTCTGCTACACTAGCTGAAACATAATTTGAGGTGGAAATAACCCCGAGACTCATCTCCGCGATCAATAAGAACAATCCTTACAAACGTGCTGGTAGCAAAAACGGGGAAACATGAGAAAATTATCCGTGAATATTTAGCAGTGGATTAGCGTAACACAAAACCTCTGTCTGTCCCTCGCTCGTGTATTCATCAGATGTGGCACCGTCCATTCATCATGGTCCTTCTGAAATTTCAGCTGCACGATTCCTCAGTTTTCAGCCCTCCTCACTAATTACTTGACCAGAGAGTAAAAACACCAACTATTATACACGGTAACCAATATGTGTGGCCGGATATGTTTTTGTTCAAGAAGCTATTAGGAAGTTAGTGTGTCGTTGCCAGATACATTACGGGCTGGAATTATCATCCTCATTTAAATGGACTGCGTCAAAAATATATCATCGCAACGAATAATGAAACCTAACTAGAAAACAGAGAAGCAAATTGACATACTTAACAATAGATGGAAATATGTAAAATATATATTACTCATGGTTGCGACAATGAAACGAAAAGTTTAGAAACTCATTTTATAATTTTTTTAGCTGTTTTTCCATAATTAGTAGGTATACCTATATTTTTGGATGATACTGGTTTTATTTTTACCTTATAACATAATATGGGTATCGAGTTTTAAATGCTAAAAACGAGTAACGCAGAAAAATGTTTTTTTTTTAGTCACCTTTAGTTAAGGAAGGTATTGTCTTTGGTCAAAAAATTCCAAGGTGAGTTTTTAATGTATAAGCACGTTTGGGATCCCTATAATTTGAATTTACTATTTTTACGATGTCTTTGGTATGTGCGAGTGTGAGTGTGTGTGTGACGATCGTTTCGGCAGCGATAACTTCCATACTACAACTCCAAAAATTACAATTTTTTCGTATTCCTCATTCTTACATCTATATGAAGACTTGATTAGATCTTGGTTACAATTGAACAACCGATAGTACCGTAATTTGCAGCAATTAACTGTTTTTCTTTAAAAAAACATAGTTAAATATCATTTTTTGACATTTAATTATAATTATAAATATTAAAATCTATATATTATTCTCTATACGATTTGATAGCATTATTCTCTTCATATTCAATGTATTTAGAGATAAAAATTTATAAATAAGTTAATTTTCATAAATCTTGTAATCTTTTCTGCGTCACCATGGATAGTTTCATTAATTCAATATAACTAATTCACAGATGCCAGTGTTAAGTACAATTTACGCAATATATATATATATATATATATATATATATATATATATATATATATATATATATATATATATATATATATATATATATATATATATATATATATGTGTAATACGATATGTGTTAAAACATATTGTACAACTGAAATAATACAACATTTAATACACTGACACTTACAAAAGAATATTAATTATACCAATCATATCTCCGACATTATGGTGTCAAAAGTCAAAAGCATCATATTTAGCAATCATGAACCAGAGGGGTGCGTAAGTGTGTTCAACAGTTGTTTCTCTGTCATGTCACTTCCTAAAATAGTACCATACCTTGCCTGATAACCATGTGATTTTTTGTGGGGATATATGAAGCGTAAAGTATACATTAATCGTCCGTAAAATAGTGACGGACTCAAACGCAGTATTAATAAAAGAATAGCCAGAAATCCGTTGGAAATGTTGCTGCGTGTAATGACTGAAATGCGCTGAAAAATAGAGGAATGTTTGGGTACACCTGATATTTACGGAAAAACATGAGTTTGTAAAGAATGATCATGTTTTAGGACCTCCAGAATACAATTTAACTATTTTTAGGATGATGTCTGTATGTATGTGTGTGTGTGCGTATGTGCGTATGTTTGTATATATGTGTGCATGCCTGTGTGTCTATAATGACCATTTTTGCGGATCGCATAACTTCAATACCACCATTTCAAAAATTATAATTCTTTGGTATTCTTTGAGCTTACATCCAGGAGGAGGTGATTAGATTTTGGTTATAATTGGTCTACCAGAAGTACTCTTATTTGCAACTTATAACAGTTTTTCTTGAAAAAACACGGGTCAATATCATTTTTTGACATTTTATGTTATTATAAATATAAAAAAAATATTTTATTTTCTATACGATTTGATAATTCTCATTGACTGATTTCAGTGTCAAGTGCAATAATTTACAGTGTCTTTGCGTTATAATTTTACTGGAAATATAATATATTACATAAAAGAATAGTGTCCTTAAAAAAATACATTTTAAAGCTGGACCCGGGCCCTATTATAAACTACGTCCGAATTAATTTATATGGGGAAAACATTTTGAAGGGTACTGTACATGGTTTACCAATATTTAATTCAACGATGACAAATTCTCGAGAAAAAAGTTTTCGTGGAAATTATATACGAATTCTTAATCAATTACAACACATGTTTTCGACAGTAAAGGAAGCAATCTACCAAATACACTGACCACTAATCAATTGCAAATGGAAATTGAAACTCTGCTATAGCGATAATTCAAATTGTATAATCAAGTTATACGAGTAGATTATTATTAATGCTGTCCATGAGTGCTCATATGCAATGTATTAAAAACTATCTGAGACTCGATCTGAAATTCCTGGTGATTGCTCGGGGCCATCCATCCATTGTGAAACTGTAACACTTTTTGTGCAACGTTTTCACCACATATCAACACGTCAAACAAAGCACAAAATAGATTTCTATCTGCTTCTTTATCAGTTATAATTCTTTCATCGAAAGCGGCAACTAATAGCGCCACAAGAGTAAATCTGCCCGTGGAAATTTTTTACTTGTCTGCAATAGAATTACCGTTGGTTGGTTATTTACGACTTTTTTTTTCAGCTTGTTATCTTGTAATGTGTCAACTATCAAACAGCTTTTGTTCGAAAATTGGAATAGGCTTTGTGGCTAACTGTACTATAATGCTTGTATTGATTAGCTTTTAATGAAAATTTTATTTATTCTACATGATTAATGTTTGCTGATGTCACAAAAGAAGAATTAGTTTTATCTACTGCCGTGTTTCTATTGAAATTTTCTAATGACGCACCGCATATATTATTTATCCTATTTCTCTTTCAAAAGGATGGCCACCCGATAATGAACTGCAAAGCCACACGGCATTAATGAATTAATAAATTCTCATAATTTCTATGTCCAACAAGGAACAAGGGACAGAAATTCTTGAATACCATCTGATAGAGAATCCATAATTAATGAAAGAACAAACAGTTACAATGTGTATTTAATAGATAAAATTCAGTGGGTGTATTAAAATCTATGTGACATTGTTGTAATATCTGTCAAATGTCTAATGAGATTCAATTGCACTTCAGAAGTTTGTCTCCGAAAAGTAAAAGGTATCTACTGTAAAATTAGGTTAAAATTATGTACAGTATATCAAATGTTATTTGTCAATTTCAGACGTTTTATTTATCATGGTTCCGTTTATTAATACATATTGAAATTTAAAAAAAAACTAATTGCAGCACTGTTTAAAGCTTTGTATTAAAATTTATTCACAGCCAGATTTAACAAATGTTAGCGATTTATCTGTTAAGCTAGGTTAATTTATTTTTATTATTATTTGCAATTTCTGTTAAAGTGATTGTTTTACCTCTCGCTAAGAGAGGTATTGGATTCATGCTAAAAATCGCATATCCAGAGTGAACGCATGAAGGGGGATTTTCCATTTTTGTTTTATACATTTTGCATTAAAAATATTTTCATTCACAAATCTGAAATAGGTTCCTTAATGCACTTCCGATACTGTCATTTTTATTCTAATTGTCAACATTAAAGGATCCTTTACATCCATTCGTGTATTGTGAGTCAATACGGTTGACATTATTTATTTCAAAAACTTACAAAATTATATTATTAATTAATGCTAGATATATTTTTAAATAAAGATGAAGTCAAATTTTAATTTAACTGAAGAAATAAATATTCAAGAATTGACTCAATTCGGATTTACAACTATTTACGCCATAACTCTTTACCATATTGCGACTTAATTTTTATATTGTTTTGAAATTGGGATAGGGGGTTATTAAAACTTTGTTTTTATTTAATTTTTACGCAGAATGTAGGGCTATTATGCCAGTGTGAAAAAGGATGAAAGAGCCCCATGTCTTCTGTCTCTATTATCCTGTTTTGTTACTATAGGAATTGAGGTAGGAATCTAACATCATGGTGCATACTAGTAATATAAAGGATGTTAAAAAGGAGGTTAAAATTTGAAGGTATATGCCTATCGATGTGCTAATTCTCAATCAAAAAGAATTCGGAAAATAATTTCTTATTTTTCATTTAATTCTATCTGCTGCGCCACTACTAATATGAAATTGTTATTAAAATTAATGAATTATCTAATCACATAACAGACATTGAATAGGAAATAAATACGAATTAATTTATTTACTATTCAATGTCTGTTCCGTTATTAGATTCTTCATTTTTTTAATAAAATAAATATATTGGCAGTAATATTTTCTTAACACATGTGTATTGAGTTCAGTTATATCAACATTTGTCATATTTTATCATAATAAATAGTATGTTACAATACTTTTGTTAATATACATAATACTTTTTTCATTATTTGACCTATAGATATCTCTCACATATTATTTTTTAAGAATTCATCATCAGCATTAAGAACATAGCAGAACCAGAAAGTTAAGGCTATAGTATAAAAAGTAATCGTAACATGACCGTTTTATTTTAATATCGTCAATTTTGTATGCATTAAATCTTTTGACAAGACAATACTGCCCAAAAAATATTATTTATTAGTTTAAAAATATTTAATTTTTCTCAAAACAAGGAGCGCGTGACGTACGTAATTTTCGCCCGATACCTATCACTTATTATGTAATGACCGTATACAACAGGGTTTACCGCATTGTTTTTGGAGAAGTCCTACAGCTTATATTGGATTCTGAATCACTTTGATAGAACATCTTGAATTAATAGTTATTAATGGATGCAATTTTGAACCAACAACCTGTAGGTAAATAATTCTATTTTATGTTTTAAAACGGAAGGTACAATTTTCTAATTCTTGCGAAATACTATATCATTTTATTGCGTACTAAGTCAAAGTAATTAACATAGATGCAATTATTACATTTTTAAAGACCGTTAACATATGCAAATGCATTTCCAGTGCCTGAAGCAAATAAATCAATTAACACCAACTTCTCTGTATGTATAATTGAGCAGCATTTAAAATTGAAATAACACATTCGCACTGCCTTCTCGCTCTGGTGCTGAAAGAATGACACGTAGCATTTATACCCCCAAGGAGCTATGATCTCGAATGGGATATATGTACAACGAATGGAAGTTTTATATCATAATTTACTTGCGGGTCTCTCTGTTTCTTCAAGGGTGGCGTTGCGTAGAAGTTTATTCAGAAAATGACGTCACAGCTGTCGGTTTTGATGAGAACTTTAAATTGAGTTAAACACTTGACTGACCGCTGACTTGTATCTCAGTTTAGAATGCAAGGCATGTTGAGATACAAACTTTCTCAGAGATGAATTAGTCTGTTTGTTTTACAATGAATGTTTAAGAAACAATTTGTTAGTTAAATTCGTACAAGGCTCTGCAGATGATGAATACCTAACACAAATTATTTAACAATAGAAAGCAATTTGTAACGTGTAATTCTTCTTACAAACTAGTATAAGTTGAGGAACCATTAAATATCAAATTAGTATACATACTTTGTTCGACATTATAGAATTCTAATATAATGAATGTCATGTCCTAGATCTATTTTTACTGCGTTTTTACATTAAGTTTGCTCTGTCACCCAAGGCGTGAATTCAAATATTTTGTCCCGAAGAAAATCAGAATTTGTTCTAAAATTATATATATTGGATGTTCATTTTAAATGAACCACTGTTGCTATTTCGAGAATTATAAGACCAACAAAGACTATTAAACAGGCAAACAATTTTTATTTTACAAGACATATTTAAAGAAAAGGAAAGATATTTTGTCTATAGTCTATATAGAAAGTAGCCATTTGCGCTCTCTTTTGTCAACGCAAAATGTCACTTTGCCGCTCTAGCGCGACAAAGTAGAACAAACGCTCGATGTCCAAATTTCTAACTATACAATGTTGAGAAATGTCACTTGTCTACATTCTTAATGGAAACGTTTAGTCAGGAACTAATGGCACTGTAGTGACACATTTACCACCTTTACAAATCAATCTGACATATAACTGCTCTGTCGGTATATTATATAACCAAAAAAAAAAAAAAAAATGCTGCACTATTGTGAAAATAAAATAGGGCATTCATTTACAAAAACGAAAGTATAAAATGTTTAGAAATTGAAGCAATAGGTCAAGAAGAATGGGAAATAACGATAAATTAAAATTAAATATAAAAGACGTTTTTTTCTTTTCCTTATTAATTGAGTAGTAGTGTAAGTACAAAGTGTATATTTTATTATTTTTTGTTAAGGTGGCGACTGTAGAAAAAATCTTGTATGTGTTTCGAGCGCAAATGGATATTGTTTCAATCGACAATGTCCTATTTTGTGCTCTTAATACACAAATAGCTATTTTCGGCCAATGTTTTTCAAAATACAAGACCGAATTTTTTAAATTTTAAATATATATATATATATATATATATATATATATATATATATATATAAATAAAATAAATATTTCATCACGGCATATTACCCATTGCTGGGTGTGCCAATCTACTTTGTATACAGATTTCGGTAATGATGGAATATTTGTACATGCATACATACATACATAAATTCACGCTTGTCCTACTTAGTGGGTTAGCACAAACCCGAAAATAATAACAACATTATACAGCAAATCCTCACGCTTAAAATATTAAAGTGACCGATTTTCGGAAGCGAAATATCGCATCCGGATCAAAATAATAGTTACGAAACAATCATCCTTCGCCACACATTCCCGTATAAGCACATTTTTTTTCGCCTCGGCCACACTCATAATGGCTCTTCTTCTCTTCCCACTTAGAAACTTCCTCTCTTTAAGCACCCTACCAACCACATCCATCCACTTCCACACTGGTCGGCCACGCAATTGAAAACCCTCAACTTCACCAAGGTATATACGTTTAACAAGCCGTTCACTCACCATTCTCTCCACATGACCAAAACATCTCAACTGACTTACACCAACTCTGTTAATAATATTGTTCCTTAACATACATTATTCATACACCAAATTATTATTATTATTATTATTATTATTATTATTATTATTATTATTATTATTATTATTATTATATATATATATATATATATATATATATATATATATATATATACACGCACATACGCACACACACACACACATACAGACATCATAGTAAAAATAGTAAACTCGTATTGTAAAGACCTTGAAACGTGTTTATTCAATGAAAACTCACCACCAAAATTTTTGACCTAGAGGTGACGACGGAAGGTAAAAATGTGAAACCGGTTCATTAAAGCCTGTGTGTTACGTACTATAATTCTAGATAAAATTATGGACATATTTATAGACACAATTTTATAGACGGTCGCATACAGAAATTTTTATCAAGATTTTTGATAATTATTGTGATCGTTTAAATTTAATAAAATATTATTAAATTATCTTGGACCCGTGAACAAGTAGCAAAGCTCAAAGAATGTCAATAATGTTATGAAGAACGTCCATGTTTTTAGCCAGAATTATGTAGCAAATTACGTTCACAATAGCTTACAGAATATTTATATACACAAAATTCTGTCTGCAAACTTGATCACAAAATTTTTATTCCGAATTCTGTCCAAAATTATAGATTGTAACAAACTTAAAAGAACAAAATATTCACGTATTTCTTTCATGGCATTCTACTCTATGTAAAAAAAATAACAAGTATTCATTTTTTTCCATTTGTGACACTCTTATTATAACCATACTTTAATCAAATTACTCGTAATATAAAACTTTAAAAATATTTTTTCTCAAAAAAATTGTTAAATTAAGAATTATATTATATGTTCTCATTTAAAATTAAGAAGTTAGGCCCCAAATTTGAGACCCAATGGTCGAAAAAATATTTTTGTTCTTTAAATTTGCCTTGTAAAATATAAATTGTTTGCCCATTTAACCGTCTTTATCTCTTATAGTCCTCGTGATAGCAATGAACAACTGTATAAAACACTCCATACAATATTACGAGAAAAAATATTTGAAAGAATTCTCATAAATGACTGCGGAAAGTACATGCCCTACGAGAATGCAAATATTCTCGCAAATACTGTATGCATTTGATAAGTGTCCTAAATGAATACCAATTTGAACCGCCAAATATATAAAATCGGCACTGCGTACTAATAATTTCCAGGCATATTTAGATAATAAAGATAAACTAAATAATTTATTTAAATAATTGCGGTCCTTAATCCGGCTCGAAGGTCCAAGAATGTATTTTGTGAATAAATAAAGCATAGATTATAGATATATAAGTGAATCGTGAATAAATAAAATAGTTTAAATGATAATTATTAGATAAATGTCATTGACTGTAACTAGAGCTGTCAAAAATATTTGATTAAACGGTTTTCATATTCTGGTTACTACTTCAGTTTCCAAGAAGTGCAAAATTAGTTGAACGCTTACGATCGATCAGAGGTAAGCTGCAAATAGTCTGCTTACTGGTTTTTTGAATAACAATAACCGAGGTGCGTGAACTTGGCACATAAACTGTGGGTGCAAATTCTGAAATTTTGCAAATATTTTGCACCTAATTTGCACCTATTTGCACCCTAAAAATTTTTTAACTACCTTTATTAGTTCAAAAGTTATAAACAATTAAACTTTTTTGTGCCAACTTCACGCCAGCACAAAGAAATATGCGGAATCAAATTTTTTATTTACCAATAATTTGCACCCAATTTGCACCCATTTGCACCATCAAAATATTTTTGTTATCTTTTTAAATAAAAAAGTTATTAACAATTACTTTTTTAATTGCCAGCACAGAAAGTGTTCACATTTGATAATTTTTTACGGGAATAATTTGCACCCAGTACAACAAAATTTGCACCCTAAAAATTATTTCCCTATCTTTATTATTTCTAAAGTTATAGACAATTACATTATTTTTGTGATAACTTCACACGAACGTACATCAAAGTCATTAATTATGGATTGTTATGAGGGTGCGAATTACGAAATTTATTTATTATTATTAACTAGGATAGGGTACAATTTGCACCCTATAAATAATGCCATTTTAACATGTATTTATTTAAATAATAGCGTTCAAATGTAGGAGTATGAATTACATCGGTATATATATTGCAACAATGTCATTTATTATGGAATGTTATGAGGGTGCAAATTACGAAATTTATTTATTATTATTAACTAGGGTAGGGTACAATTTGCACCCTATAAATAATGTCATTTTAACATGTATTTATTTAAATAATAGCGTTCAAATGTAGGAGTATGAATTACATCGGTATATATATTGCAACAATGTCATTTATTATGGAATGTTATGAGGGTGCAAATTACGAAATTTATTTATTATTATTAACTAGGGTAGGGTATAATTTGCACCCTAAAAATGATGTCATTTTAACATGTATTTATTTAAATAATAGCGATCAAATGTAGGAGTATGAATTACATCGGTATATATATTGCAACAATGTCATTTATTATGGAATGTTATGAGGGTGCAAATTACGAAATTTATTTATTATTATTAACTAGGATAGGGTACAATTTGCACCCTATAAATAATGTCATTTTAACATGTATTTATTTAAATAATAGCGTTCAAATGTAGGAGTATGAATTACATCGGTATATATATTGCAACAATGTCATTTATTATGGAATGTTATGAGGGTGCAAATTACGAAATTTATTTATTATTATTAACTAGGGTAGGGTATAATTTGCACCATATAAATAATGTTATTTTAACATGTATTTATTTAAATAATAGTGTTCAAATGTAGGAATATGAATTACATCGGTATATATATTGCAACAATGTCATTTATTATGGATTGTTATGAGGGTGCAAATTACGAAATTTATTTTTTATTAAGTAGGGTACGGTACAATTTACACCCTATAAATAATGTCATTTCAACATGTATTTATTTAAATTATTAATAGGGTTGAAGGTCAAACAAATTTTTTATATTAAATTAAATCTTTTTTATTGAACAAATGTCTAATGATAACAATAATAGTGAAATAAATATGTTTCTCTATACCTACCAAATTATAAATACTTACCGCTTTTGTAATTGTGTGTAAAGGTATGATTTATTAGGTAAAAAATGAAAATAAACAAAAACAAAATAAATAGAATATTTATTAAATTTCAAATTCAACTTACAAAAATATTATACATATTCATGTAAACAGATAATTTTCGTTGCGAAATATTTCTGTAAAAGTCGAGTTTATGCTAAATTCGCGGTTAAAATAATTTATTGCTCCAGCTCACACACGTGTATATTATTGATAACTAATTTGTGACCTGCGAGAAAGTATAATTTCCGTAGGCAAACAGTTTTTGAAATGCTCTATAGCAATGTAATTCATATTCCTACATTTGAAAACTATTATTTAAATAAATACATGTTAAAATAACATTATTTATATGGTGCCAATTGTACCCTATCCTAGTTAATAATAATAAATAAATTTCGTAATTTGCACCCTCATAACAATCCATAATAAATGACAATGTTGCAATATATATATATATATATACCGATGTAATTCATATTCCTACATTTGAACACTATTATTTAAATAAATACATGTTAAAATGACATTACTTATAAGGGTGCAAATTATACCCTATCCTAGATAATAATAATAAATAAATTTCGTAATTTGCACCCTCATAACAAACCATAATAAATGACATTGTTGCAATATATATACCGATGTAATTCATATTCCTACATTTGAACACTATTATTTAAATAAATACACGTTAAAATGACATTATTTATAGGGTGCAAATTGTACCCTACCCTAGTTAATAATAATAAATAAATTTCGTAATTTGCACCCACGTAACAATCCATAATAAATGACACTGTTGCAATATATACCGATATAATTCATATTCCCACGGTTGAACGCTATTATTTAAATAAATACATGTTAAAATGACATTATTTTTAGGGTGCAAATTATACCCTACCCTAGTTAATAATAATAAATAAATTTCGTAATTTGCACCCTCATAACAATCCATAATAAATGACACTGTTGCAATATATACCGATATAATTCATATTCCCACGGTTGAACGCTATTATTTAAATAAATACATGTTAAAATGGCATTATTTTTAGGGTGCAAATTATACCCTACCCTAGTTAATAATAATAAATAAATTTCGTAATTTGCACCCACATAACAATCCATAATAAATGACACTGTTGCAATATATACCGATATAATTCATATTCCCACGGTTGAACGCTATTATTTAAATAAATACATGTTAAAATGGCATTATTTTTAGGGTGCAAATTATACCCTACCCTAGTTAATAATAATAAATAAATTTCGTAATTTGCACCCTCATAACAATCCATAATAAATGACACTGTTGCAATATATACCGATATAATTCATATTCCCACGGTTGAACGCTATTATTTAAATAAATACATGTTAAAATGGCATTATTTTTAGGGTGCAAATTATACCCTACCCTAGTTAATAATAATAAATAAATTTCGTAATTTGCACCCTCATAACATTCCATAATAAATGACATTGATGCAATATATATACCGATGTAATTCATATTCATTTGAACGCTATTATTTAAATAAATACATGTTAAAATGACATTATTTATAAAGTGCAAATTGTACCCTATGCTAGTTAATAATAATATATAAATATCGTAATTTACACCCTCATAACAATCCATAATAAATGACATTGTTGCAATATATATACCGATGTAATTCATATTCCTACATTTGAACGCTATTATTTAAATAAATACATGTTAAAATGACATTATTTTTAGGGTGCAAATTGTACCCTATCCTAGTTAATAACAATAAATAACTTTCGTAATTTGCACCCTTATAACAATCCATAATTAATGACTTTGATGTACGTTCGTGTGAAGTTATCACAAAAATAATGTAATTGTCTATAACTTTAGAAATAATAAAGATAGGGAAATAATTTTTAGGGTGCAAATTTTGTTGTACTGGGTGCAAATTATTCCCGTAAAAAATTGTCAAATGTGAACACTTTCTGTGCTGGCAATTAAAAAAGTAATTGTTAATAACTTTTTTATTTAAAAAGATAACAAAAATATTTTGATGGTGCAAATGGGTGCAAATTGGGTGCAAATTATTGGTAAATAAAAAATTTCATTCCGAATATTTCTTTGTGCTGGCGTGAAGTTGGCACAAAAAAGTTTAATTGTTTATAACTTTTGAACTAGTAAAGGAAGTTAAAAAATTTTTACGGTGCAAATAGGTGCAAATTAGGTGCAAAATATTTGCAAAATTTCAGAATTTGCACCCACAGTTTATGTGCCAAGTTCACGCACCTCAATAACCGCTATAATAATATTGACGAAGATATTCATTCGTTAGCCTAAGTAAATTGTATATGCTTTAATAAGATATATTTACTATTAACCGGTTAACAGATTGTTTTTTTTTTATCCGGGTAATCGCAGAAGTAATTGACCATATAACTTTTGTAAGGTAAATAAATGCCTTTAGCTTTTCATTCGATTCGAATTCAAGCTGTCAGAATTATAATTCACTTTCTTGTTTGCAAAAAGAATGACGAAAAAGTAGAATGTTTGTTTCACTAATTCATGATTTTTTGCAGAGTATGACTTAATTCCCGTCCCTCAATGTCAAGTTCTTGTTCTCATTAAAAAACTTTGTAAAATTTTATGACAAAACAACTTTTTAATTTTTATATGAAATTATAATTTCACGATTAATTCCTTTGTAACGAAAATCATTAGCCAGTTCTATACGCTTGATTTCTCGTTATACATTTTAACCTTCACATTTTCTCTTTTTACGAATAAAAGTGAGGTAGGTAATGCAGTGAAGCGCAAAATAGAATTTTTTTATAAAACAATTTGGTTTAATAACGCAATTTCCACGCAGAAGTATAGTCCAAATGAACCTCCAACAGGTTGGCGTTTAACAGAGTAAACTAATTAAAAAACTAATAAAACGAAATTTGGATTGCTGCACTAAACCTGTTGACTAGCCCAGAAGATGGACAGATCGATGAGAATGCCATAAGCGCTGGATTACAAGCATACTCAGCAGCGGCGATAAATTATGTCACACGGAAGTTGAAAGTGTGCTACAAATTCACACTTTCTCGAAGATTATCGTACAAATAACCGAAAAAACTAACGAGAAAAATATTGTTTTATAATACATACATTGCGTTGAACCTTTTTACCTGACCTACATTTTTTGTCAAAGGTCTAAAGAAACGAAAATTGAATCAGTAAAGTTCGAAGTAACATTTTGTATGATAATGTTTACGAATAATTATAATTCTTCATAAAAGTTTCTTAAAAAGAAGAGTAAACATCATTTAAGGAAAGCCAAGGAATCATGGAAAAGCCAGAAAATTTAGTATTACATAAGCCTGGTTTACACCATGATACTATATTTTGACATAACCATATCTTAATCAGACCAAAAAATTAGTTATTCTGTGTGTACACCGTAATTTTTTCATCAAGGTTGTTTCATTTAGTTACAATTTAGGCAGAAATATCGCCATTTTCAAAACTAGAATTATTAAATTAACGGAACTTATTGAAATATGTGAATTAAACATAAAAATAATTCATACAAATTATTTTTTTATGTAAAATAACTTACTTTATGTTGTGTATAATACAAGAATACAAGCAATTCACATAATCTAACTTATTAACACACAAGCATTGAAAACACGCATGCGTAACTTGGCAAATTAGTCTTCATACATTTACAGGGAAAAAATGTCTTATAGTCAAGCTAACTGCTTTAGTTACGTACTAGGCTTCGAAACGTACCTGACATCTGACTAGAGTGGTGTGTCAGTGTTTTCATGCAGAGTAGGTACTAAACTATTTGGTAGTACAGTCATAATTTAGTATTTGGTCAGCTTAGCAAGAGATGGGTGTAAACCGGGCTATAGAAAAGTCATTATTATCATTGAAGTTTATTGTTTTGGATTTTTTTTTGTACGGAGGGACATTTGAAAAATTTGACTAGATATAAATAATTTTAATGCGTATTTTTAAATTTACATATTTCATTTTTGTATTATTTACTCATCAAATGTATTAATTTAATAACCCCTAAGTTGCTCTCTTCACTCCTTTACTGTTTTTTTTTTATTATTTTATCAAATACTATTGACATATTTAGAAAATACACACGATAATTTTTTTCTTACGTTTATTAGTGCAGCAGCAAACTATTTATCAATATATGATTAGTAATCACAATTTTTTTTTGTTGCTGCGCAGTGTGAATTAAATTACAAGATCAAAATGCAGAGTATAACAACTTAACAAGCTACCTCAAATAATTTCTATAATTTTTTCATATACTATAAGGCAATCATATAGAAGACCAAGGGTGTCATCCGTTTAGAGAAGATTTTTTTTTTAAACCAGTAGTTGTCGAGTTACAAGTTAAATTTTTTTAAATGGAATGATACATATTTTTTAAGCTCATTCGATAGACTATTTTTTTCTGAATTCAACCATTTTATGTCCTTACATAACGAAAATATTGAAAAACTACAATTATATTTTTGTAATTATTTTTGAGTAGGCTATGTATGAAATAGGTAATAAACCCCCATGATATTCTCACATCATTATTTGTCTCTTATGAATGTGACTGGCTACCATAATCGTGTCCTCTTCCTTGTCGGTTGTTGTAGGGTGTGGGTGTACCAGTGTCAGGGGCATGATTACCAGCTTGCATATGTACGCCCCCCGTATGAATCGTAGTCGGCTGGTTATTAATGCCCGTCCGGCCGGCTAATTAGCGAGCTCACAATGGCGGCTCCGCATTTAAAGTGCGGTCAGCGAGCGAATTAATCACCGGGACAACTCCTTCCCTTCGTTATACACTCCACTCGATCGCGCGCATTGTTCCACCATCTAAGCAAAGGGATGGATTCACTCGTCGATGATGGAAACTGATGGAGAGATGCACATCGATTTTATCAACGACAGAATAAAATAATTGTCAATAAATTCATGGAAGATACATAAAGAGTTGATTCTAAACACCAAAAACATAATTTTCTTATCAATTTCATTCGATGGTATTAGTAAAAGCAAAAACAATCGGTTCTTGTAAAGATTTATTGAAGGTGTTTTCATAAATATTCAAATTTTCAAGATTGAAATCTTATTTGAAAAGTACAAAGAAAAAACCAGATATGTCACGTTTTTCAAATCGAGGAATTTGTGATTATAATTTTAATTACAGAACTTCTTGAGAGATTACACCAATCTATTTTTTTTAGGTGTTAAAATATGTCTCCGGGTGCAAAATATAAAATAAAGTAACCTTGCAGTCTTAATTTCAAAACCGTTCATGATTGTGGCAAATTTGCTTTAGCAGACGAAATAAAATTATAGAGATGAAGATGGAATAGTATGTATACATCAAGTAAGAGAAATGCATAATTTTTCTTGAGCTGCAATTGAAGAGTGATTTTCCAAAGCATGGTAGGTCATTGTCAGGCGAATTTATGTTATATGATGTTTTAGTTTAAAATTGATATAAACCTATTAGTGAAAGTAAAAGTTTAGTTCATAAATTTGCATATGATTTAGGTCCGTTTCAATAAAATCAGTGTACCCTTTAAATAGAGTATTAAAAACTGAAAAAATACCCTAAAATATGACTTAGTACTTTTTGGAAAATCACTCTTCAATTTGAATACAAATCACCAAGGTAAAAATAGGGTTAAGCTGTATTTATCTTTTTTACCACTGCGAGTAGAAACATTACAAAAATTAATTTTTATTAAAACCTGAGACCAAATACAAATTAGAGTCCACATACTAGCATTTATTGTGAATCGGGAACTTGATTGGGCGTTCCGAGATAGCAAGCGGTGTTCGTGAAAAGCGGGTTGCATTTGCAATAGTTTCAAAGTGACAGCAGCAGAGTAGCTGTCATTTAGTAACCTATTAAGCGATTTTGGTTTTAAAAAGAAAAATTATATTTACATTCATGTTTCTTTAGAATCAAATATTTATATTTTGATTATAAAGAAATAATTTCTGAAGAAAATTTAAAGATTGATTTATAATATGACAGAAATATGGTTTTATAAATGTGCAGTAATTTTTTTTAAAGATGTCCGATCAAGGTTATCTGTAACATGAACGAATTAAGATATTGGCATAAATTTATCTCTTTCCTTTGCAAAGGCTATAAGCGTGTACGATAAGGATGGGTATAACACGCTTGTCTTTCAAAAAATCATAATTGTTTCGACTAAGTTATGTCTTAACTTTAAAACGATGCTCGTTATCGATAATACTTTCGCTGTAACGTAAGTTTATTTATTAATTCAGATACATTACTTTGATACGTAGCCGTACGAATAACCTTATTTTCTGTCAGTATCACTGACACTGACATTGTGTCAGTATCTTATTTTTCACATATTTGGTTTTACATTTGCTAATAAACTTACCAGTTGACTTATTTTTTAATGCTTTTATTGTAATATATATTTTTATAATAGTAAAATAACAGTAGTATTTTATATATCTTCATGAAAACTAAGCAAACGACACTACTGAATTTGTCACGTCAGAAAGGCAATAAATTACGTTGTCACGAATTCACTCGTAAACGAAAAGTTCGTGTTTACATTAAATATTTGCTTGACAAGATGAAAAAAGATAATAATACAGTGCGTCGATCAGAAAATTATAAATTAATATATCCGGCTTGTATACTTTGAAGATTTATTCATTATATTTCAAAGAATATTTGTTTCGAAACAAGGTTCGTTTTATAAATGATCACAAAAATATCATTTAAGTTATCTTCACTTCCACGAATACAACCTACACTAACATTCACAAGTGAATAAGAAATAAAATCATGAAATTTTGCTATTTTAATTACTTTTTTAAAGATATCATCTAAAAAAGAAGTGGTTATACAATTTAAGTTAGTTTTGTAAAAGTGTACTAGCAATTTACATTAATTTACCCTTAAAGGATAATATAAAACCTAATATAAAATAATATAAAAAGGAAAAATTCTATAAATTATGTGTTTATCTATTTGAGAGTAGGTTAACGTCATATCTCGTTCGACCTGTCGACTTGCCACCGCAGCGCTGCGATCTTAAAAATACATGCTAATAAGAAATGCGGCGTCTAATTTATGTTTGGTCTGAAGTTAAAACTTAAAACCTTATGACAAATTCAACTGTCTCTTTGACAATGCAAAGAATTTTAAAAATGAATAGTCTTTGATATTGACATTTTGATAATACAGATTTTGTTATAAACAATTTCATTTCTATAATTTTTAGTTCTACATCTTTTTTTTTCGATAAAATGGAATATTACAAATACAGCCTATAACCCTCGGGAAAATCGCAAAAAATCGTTGGTGCAGCTTTTTTAACTGTTTCGAACTTATTATCTACGAAATTTAAAATATTGAACGACGTAATTTATAACCTACATAAATAAACTGTTAAAATAAACTCGATTGGGTTAATTTTCACAATTTTTGTCTCGAAAGGTAATTCTTTTAACTTCTTTCAGATTTTGACATCAGTGATATTGATATCTGTTCCCAGTGGTTTAAAAATTAAAATTAGATAAAATTTGCATTTCTCTCTTCCAGAAACGGAACAGGCAAATGTTATGTGCTTCTTTTTCATTCTTTGTTTGAATTTTGCCGAAACTTTGTTGGTTATAATACCTACGACATGACCGAAATCCAACGATATGGCGGCATAACCAAAAATTAGCATAAGAATGATTTATTTGGCTGTTGTACAACAAAAAAGTAAAATACAACAACGATAATACATTTCACATAGGTACCTCTTCAATATTGTTGAAACGTTTACATAAAAGAAAAATTTTCAATTTAATTTTGAAAGCTTTCAAATCAGACATAATTTTAATATCATATGATAAAGCGTTATAAAACTGAATAGCTTTTTAATAAGCAGTATTAACACAGAAAGCAGTTTTATACAGTGGAATACTTAAATTAAAATTGTCTGGTTTCCATATTGGAGAACACACCGTTATTCAAAGTGAACAATGTAATTTTTTTTTTGACAACATTAAATGAACTTGTTCATATTATAAGCAACATCTTAATCACGAGATAATATTTAGACTCAAAAATCAATAATTTAAATCTATTGCAACTATTTTCTTTTTTTACCTTCCGCTACCCTTGGTAAGGGAGGTATAGGAATCGTGCTAAAAATCGCATATCGATATATTGGTAAATAACCACGTTTTAAGGTGCCTAGAATCCAATTTTAACATTTTCACGATGATGTCTGTGGGTGTGTATGTGTGTGTGTCTGTGTGTGTGTGTGTGTGTGTGTGAGAGAGAGAGAGAGAGATAGTGGATCTTCTGGACACTCTAACTCAAATACTATCATTCATTAAAATAAAATGATACCATGTATTCCTATCTTACTCTAATATGGAAAGAATCCATTAGATTTTGGTATCAATCAGATAACCGGAAATAGCTAGCTCAAAAAAGTTTTTCTTCAAAAAATACCGTTAAATGTTATTTTTTTCGCAATTTATGTTATTATAAAAATTAAAGATTATTAAAGTTTGGATTAATACTTTTTCTATATATTTTATGGATAAATTTATAAAATAATATAAATATTATATCCCGGAGATTATGTTTTAAACACAACTCCATGGTTACACAGTTCAGCTCAAATATAAGTAACTGACAGATAAATGTCACTGTCAAAAATAATGATTGCAAATTAATAATAGTAACGTTTAAAAAGAAAACTATAAATAGAACAATAGTTAAATGGAAAGGAACTTAATATAGTTTCCAGCATTAATAAGTAGATATCTATTAAAATAAAAAATAAAAATTAAATATATCATCACAGCATATTACCCATTACTGGTTGTGCTAAACTGCTTTGTACACAGATTTCGGTGATGATGATGATGACATATTTGTATCTTGCGGGGTTTAGCAAGCGTCACCTCGCGGGCACTCATTGCTACCACAGAGGTCAATTTTGTGCCATTTAAAATTCGAAATATTTGGCGTCGGTCGGGATTGAATCCAGTTCCCCAGATTAGCGACCAGACACTCAGGCACGAGACCAGGAGACCCCATAGTTATGTATTTAAATTAATAAAAATTAAATGGAGGGAGGTATTGTTTTGGCCATATCAAATTTTTAACTATAAATTTGAATTTTTAGATTTTGAGTTTACTTTTCCTCATTTAAGAACAGGATAGAGTACATAAAATTGCCTACGAGGTGGAATGAAATTTTGGTAAGTGAAAAGGGTTGGTAAAAAAGGAAGAGAGAGTTTCACATATAATTCAAGTTGGTCTGATCCTGGATGAGTGTATAGGAGTACAAGTGTGTTTCCACTTGTGTCTGAGCAAATATAAAAGTATCCTCCTGCTCATCTTGTATGTTTGAAGGAGCGAAGCATTGCGCCTGCGACGACGTCTCTGGCAGACGGGCGGTGCACCGTTGCGTGCCGAGATAGGAATCTGGGGACGACGTTTGTAAGTCCGTGTTTAGATTCGTTGTTGCTGGTCACCTGAAGTGTAATTTGCATTTTGTATTCGTACGGCACGACACGAATGCTGCCGCACGCTCTGGCATTCCGTGACGAACTTCTGCTCCAAACTTCCAATCGCAGATACAATCAAAAGTTGCGCGTCCAGCTCTTAAAGGTTTATAACTCCTCGCCAGTGGCTTTTGCTTTGACATGTGACAGGAATTGGAGCTTAAAAGCCCGTGTAAGCGCTACCGTGTCAAATATGTCAAAAGATATTAGCCTTCGGCGTGTAGTTATGCTCGCTGTCTGCGCACCGTATCGTCCGCCTTCAATTTTGTCGCTTTGTAAAGAATTGTTTCCACATTTTCCCTTCCAGCCTTCTTTCCTCCGTATAAAAACGCACCCTACCAAGCATACCTTCCCTAATGTCAAACGCGATTACAAATTATATCTTGTAAATGCGATTTTTAAAAGTAGGTTAAACAAAATACTTGAATCATAACTGAATCAAATTTCTTGAAGATATTATTTTATAAGCCTACGATTTTAACTAATAAACTTATAACATACGAGTATATTTACACAAAAAGATCAATTTGTTCTGCATTTACAGTGAATATTAAAACTTGTCATTGTATATTTCATCTACGAGTACAATATTTATGGACCTTATCGAATTAATGCAGTATTATATTAATGAATTAATGCAGCTTTCAATTTTCTAACATATTTTTATGTTGTTAAATAATGTTATATACTTGTGTCATATGGAGATATCTATAATGACGATATATCTGTACCATTGCTATCGTGAAGACATTTCAGGTACAATTCATTTACAATCTACTTGACTTGACACTTTGGTAGATCTCACTACCCCGTGGTACTGAATCAAACACAAACATATGACATAAAAGATTGTTTAATGTCCAGTAGACTCCCCAACTTTCTAAATAGAAATCTATGGTGGGATTGTACCACATGTATGTATTTGAATTACCTGAAGATTTTGTTAATACTCTTTATATAGCATTCCAATTATTGTCCTTAAACATAGATGCGAATTTAAAATATATCTAGTTGAATTCCATCTCCCGCATGACCTCCATTTTAAAGTTGTCCTTTGACATCTATACGAAGTATGGTTTCCAGTTTTTTCCGGAATTGTTGTTCTCATTCCTTCTAGTATACTCGTCCGACTTTGCATTATTGCTAATTTCTTTCTATACTGTTGATGCTGTTACAATTAGATAATGAGCCTCAGAAGAAAAATAATATCCGAAAGCGAAAAAGTTCTTAAGAGAACTGAAGATTGATGTACCTACAAGTTTAAATTTAATGTCTTTCATTATTATGTAGCTGAATTTAATGCCGATCATATTATCTTATATTAAGGTGAAGTGTTCCTTTATTCTATTATCCAATTTCGATTTACCATCTGGAAATGAATCCTATCCTGTCCGGTTATTTTCTAGAATCTTCATCTAAATTCCTTATTTTGGCTAGGTTCTTAATAATTCCTCGATATATTTATTAATTTTTACACATTTTTACTTCACATTACTATAATTCACCTCACTACATTCCTTATTTTGGCTAGGTTCTTAATAATTCCTCGATATATTTATTAATTTTTACACATTTTTACTTCACATTACTATAATTCACCTCACTACATTTCACTATCATATTATTAATATAATGAAATTACACAATCACTATGGACCGCAATTAAACACGTCTGCATCCTACCGTGATTGGAACAAGACTTCCCAATTCATTTACAATCTAACAGTAGTAATTAATTATGATCAGCATCTTGCAGTATTCCTATCCACCTTCGCTGAAGCTTTGTATCTGACCCTTTTCTTTCAGGTTTATCTCTTCCATCATTCATAACACATTTTAAACCCTTTATTTTTTTATGCTATCTACTATCGTTTCTCACCTTTTCATTTTATATCTCTTTTCCTCGTTTGTTTCCCTTTCTAGTTTTGAAATTTTTGGTGAATTTCTATGGTAAAGATTATTTTTAAGTCTGCGTTAAGTTACATACTCCTGATTCGTAGCATATTACAAATTCATTTCACGAGAGCTCTTCTAATTATTTTCTTATTTCGTTTGAACTGTTTTATTTCACCAGAAAAGAATTAAGGCTTCCAATTATTTTCTTGCTTTGATTAATTCGATGTTTAATTCTGGTTTCCTCTAGGCCATTTATGTCAAAGAATGTCCTTAAATATTTATATTTTTTAATTTGATAAATACTAATGATATTATTAATTAAGACTTCAAGTCTGGCAGCACTATTTACTGTCAAGTATTCTGGTTTTTTTCTATCTCATTTGCAAATCTGCATTTCTTGTAAAAATAGTAAAAATAATGACAAATATTAATAAAAAAGTGACTTTCTGTTCCCAAACAGAAGCTTCCTGGAAATAGATTCACTTCAAATACGGTGCTCATTGCTGAGACAAGTGCTTATATATAAATGTAATGTGTTACAGTAGACTCAGATATTTGAGATACCTCATGCTTCCACGCCCCTAGCTGAAATATATTTGCGTCTACATTAAAAGGATAATAATTAATTATTGAAAGAAAATATGTTGTCATTGTTTAGTTATTTATGTATCAAGGCACTGAAGTTATATTTTTTTATCATGAATGTAGAATTTATTTGCCGGGGCCCTTAGGGCCGAGGAAAATAAACCATATGAGTGATAAAAGGGAACTTCAGTGCCGAGGTGCATATTCAATTTTATTTGAAATCGAAAAATTGTGAAAATGAAAGGAATTCTATTCTTATAGGTTATGATTAAATATATGTCAGTCTGATGTTCAATGTTGATAATCTAGGACATTGAAGTTATCGTAAAGAACACTCAAGATTATGTATTATATCCCAAACATATTCATCGAAATTATTTAGTCCGTTCTTGCACATAATTTTGTCATTTTACGTATAAATTTACCATTGTACATCGTACACCTGCCCAAATGACCTTCCATGTACAATAATAATAATAAGGTCGTATAATGGATTACTTTAGTGCCGATTTCTAAACTTTAGAAGACGATTTTTGTGCACTTTATTGACGATTTCAAATAAAACTATTTTATAAGATAATTGGGGGATATTAGATTTTGTTGCCTCAACAAAATACAAGGACAATTTCAATCTGTGTTGTTACTAGCACTTGTTTGTCACGTTGGTGGTCGGTTTTCCGCATGCTTTCATTTTACGCTTACTAAATATTACCCCCA
The DNA here is from genome assembly GCA_951394225.1 of Harpalus rufipes. Taxonomy (NCBI): domain Eukaryota; kingdom Metazoa; phylum Arthropoda; class Insecta; order Coleoptera; family Carabidae; genus Harpalus; species Harpalus rufipes. Next base: position 38,604,689 of record OX596280.1, on the reverse strand, counting down.
CTATGTTTCGTTCTTATTTAATGAATCGATTTTTGAATGGTCCTACTTTCAGAATCACGTGTTCTAAAAAATGTCCATTAGTCAGCAAGTCTTTGTCATTGATAAATTGATGTTATAATACTCATGGTTTCACAAAATTCGATCTGGTAACCTTATACCATACAAGAGCTCTACGGGTCAAGCTTCATTCTACCCGAGTATTCAATGTAAATATGTTCAGTCATTACTGGACAAATTGAGACATATAGAGTAGGTACTTTCTCAATGAGATTACACAAATAGAAACGCTGTTTGATTTTAGTCGCTGTGTTTGCATATTAGATAATTTAACCGATTATTTACTTACATAATGATACATAACAATGTTCAATATGAACATTGTTATTGAATACAAACCATTTAATTTAAACAGGTATTTCAAACTAGCCTATGGTGTCTAATAGTTTTATGTATATAAGCGAAATGATAGCATGGTACATCATGCAGATACTTATAGTGTCAGGTCTTTAAAATTCATTAAAGATTGCTTAAACCATATGAATCTGGGATTTATGAGAAAAGAATATACTAACGGGCATTTGTAAGAGGAATAACATTGAAAAGGAGAGTTAAAACACGAAAAGCATTTTTCTGATATAATAGACAAGTTTGTGTAATATTAAAAAATCTGATGTGGCCAACACAATACCAACCATTTATTTTTTATTAGTTTAAATACATACCTACATATTTACTTAAGCTGGAAACTGCATATAAATATTGCTCTATTTACTATTTTCTTTTTAAAACGAACTATATTTCGATCAACGACAGAACGGATTCAATCATCAACCAGTTTTGTAATATTATTTCATTATTACCATTATTATATTTTTTATTTCTATTATATTTGCAGTACTTCAATTATATGAATCCAAATATAATAACTATACAACTATGATCCCCCGCCCAAATTTTATAGTTGCTTGCACGAAACAGATCCACTTTCTTGTTGAATTATGTATGTTATTAATTTGAAATGATTAGTTTTTTGACAGTGACATTTTTCTGTCAGTTACGTACATTTGAAATCTAAACTGTGTAACCAAGATGTTTAAAACGTAGGCTCCGAGATGTAAATTATAGGTAATTTTATAAATTTTTCCATCATATATATATAGAAAAAATATTATAGAAAACCTGTAGAAAAATTAATAATCTTTAATTTATATATTACATAATTTTTTTGAAAAAAAAACTATTTTGAGCTTCAATTAAAATACCATTTCCGGTTATCTGATTTACACCAAAATCTAACGACTTCTTTCCATATTAGAATAAGGTAGAAATACAATATTTCAAAAGACATTATCGTGAAAATGTTAAAATTGGATTCTAGGATCATTTACCAAAATTTCGATATGCGACTTTTAGCACGATCCCTATACCTCCCGTACCAAGGGTAGCGAAAGATAAAAAGGATTTCCAGCACATTACATTTTGTAAATTTTGTATACATATTTTATATAAATTTCATATAAAACATTACATCTAAAATTATTTCACGAAAGTACGATATGAATTGCAGTTGACAATTTCATCTGTGATTTAATAACATTTGAACGTCTTAACTGTTTTTATGGTTGTAGCATAAGCTAAGCATGGGCGGACTGGTCACAAGATTTACCGTTTGACCCAACGAATTGCAACAAACAATGATATAAACATGTAAGCAATCACAAGAGAGAAATGGTCAGAAACGTCGAAATGCATTAGATAATTTAGACATTTCGTAGGGGTAGCAAGTTTAGAAGCCCGCAATTATTTCAAATTAAAATATACGAATATATTACTTGCTTTTACTCATCGGTTATATCGGTTGTGTACACATTTATCTCAGGCAATATACAGATATTGAAACAATTAGTGCAAAAAGAAATTCATTCATTTCACTAATTTTCATTATTGTAATTAAACATTTCTTTTTGTTGTAATCAACAATATTTTATAATCAAAACAAGAGATATAGGTAAACAAACAGAGACATATATTTACCATTTTTTTATATTCAATAATTAAATATGTTGGCACCTTTTACAAGACGATATATATTAGCAAAAACTGACTGCTTAACTGAGAATATAGCTACCCTTTCCTAGATCCTAGAGTCTAGAATTGAAATCCATAGAATTAAAAGTTACAAAATTAATGTCCAGGTTGAAAATTTGATGCACCACTCGCGTTTTACGAAAACAAAATATTCGTATTAAAAATGCGCGTTCATTATGCGCGTTTAATAGCATGTATTTGACGCGAACTAGCAAAATTTACCTTTAGGATTTTCAACTCTCACAAGATGAAAAAGCAGACTAAAAATCTCGACAACGAACTAAGAGTTACCTACTCTGTCCGAAATAAGGCCTAATATTGAAAAAATAACAAAATATTTTCAGTTACGTATTACACATTAATTGTAACTTTTTGTAAATATTCACTTGATCGCTAACAAATATTTTAATTATTAAAAATTATTTATTGTTTTTGTCATTGTTTATTATACAAAGTGCAGACAAGAATCAGACACAATAATTATTAGTATTATCAGTCCCATAAAACTTTATACGGAGCTTTATACATTTGTGAATGCCAAAAATTTTAAATTTATGCTGTTGCTGTCTGACCAAACTTAATATAAAGACGTGGCAAATTGAATCGTCGAGTGAACTGTCAAACCAACTAAAATGTCAAAAAATAGGGATTTAGCAGTTAACCGACCTTCATTTCTTGAAATAACGCAATTGTTTCTCTAAATTAAGTTTATTCGGACACTAAAACCGTAATTTAAATATGCATGTATTTCAACACTAAAAATTCATATTTTGTTTTCTGTAAAATGGTGTGTATAAATATTCCCATAAAGTTTTAAAGGACAAATACTATTTAAAAAAAAATGTTTTCTCAAGTTAAAAGTGTTCACACCGTATGTATGTATTATAATAGCTAGTCCTGGAAGTTAATATAATTACAAGTTTTGTTCAAATTATTTTTCGTTCATTTAATTAACATACGTGTGCCGCGAATTTTTTTCTTCTGAAAGTATGCCGCGAGATTAAAAAGATTAACAAACACTGCCCTAGACCCTAATACTTACGTGACCGGTAAGATTGGGGCCGATAACTAGAATGCCCATTCCGCCCGTGCGTATACGTTGCAAGATTTATGTAGCTTAATTTATATTTTTTATCTTTTGATCCATTGAATATGATGAAAAATGTAATTAAAACATATAGAAAATATAAAATATTAATTAATAATCATAAACACATAATCTCGAATTGATATTTATCAGCGTTTTTTTTTTAAAGAAACCTATTAAGAGCTTCAAATCAAAATCTAATTAGCTCTTTATATAGATTATATATGTAGATGTGCAAGCGTGGCATATGAGGACGAAAAAAATAGCAAACACACACGCACACTTTTATACTTCATCGTAAAAAAATAGTTCTGGTATATATATGATGTTCTTCCTAGAAATCTGTTTTCCGTTTATATCAATTCTGTAGTGACTTTAAGAATATGATAACACTATTAAACGCAATCTAGATGACTGTCTAGAAAATGTCGTTTGATTATGAAAGTTAATATAATTGAGAAAGATTTGATTGCTTGCGAAACCTCTTGACTGAAGAGTCTCAGATAAAGAAACGAATCTTCACAAGGAAGCTCGGTTCCTTTTTAAGAAAGAGATAAACTAATTAATCTTCTCTGATTACTCGCTACAATAAAAAAGTTATTCCACGGAATTATTTCATATTGCTGTTGTTTAAATAAGCCAAGTGGAAAATGATTTAAAGTTTCTCTAAGTTTGGAATTCGAGAGTTGGAGAAAAGTTTGTTGAACTCTGAAAATTACTGCGAGACTTATAATGAATAAATGTTTATTATAAAATTCAATATAGATAAACATCGCAAATATTTGAATTCCTGTTTATTCATTAGTTTTAATATAATTGTATATGGAAATTGTTATTCACGTTTTTCGCATTTATTTTGTTTGTTTTTCATATGCTACTGCGTTTTTAATTATTTACATTTACTGAAGGTGAATCTGTATTTCGTAAGAGAAATATTTAAAATATTAAAAGATGTATCCTGAAAAATTTCTTTCGAAACGGTTTTGTTTTAGTTTTTACTCCGAATAATTTCCCTTGATACCTTCTTTTGATATCATTTGAAAAGGTTTTAAAGTAAAATATTTCAAATATTAATGTTTAAAGTATGATGTTTTTCTGCCATATGTCCTGTGAAAGTGTTTCAGTGAATTTTCTGCGGCACTTCAGTGATTAGTATGCTGAAAGATCTGCTGTGAATTTTTGGACGAAGTATAATTATAGTCAATTAAAAGACTTCCGGGGAACTTAAAATTCGTACTTGTTCTAAAGGATTTTAGCTTTTTAATTTACATATAAATTAACGGAAAAGAGAAAATTGTTCCTCGAAATACGAAATCCATTTAATGAATTTTTTATATATTTTAAATTCTCCAGGGTACGAGCTACCGGAAAATCAAACACCAAAGTTTTTCCATTGTGAAAGAAAAATACTTTTCTAGTTTAGAAGAATTTAAATTATTTCAGTAACGACATAAATGTTCACAGAAAAACGCAATGCATAAGAATATTTATGGCATACTATAAAGAACTAATAAACATAAACATTTTATAAACGTGACCAGAACATGGGGATCTCGAGAACTATAAGAGATTCGAAGTCGGTTAAATTTAATCAAAAGTTATTCCGTTAGTTGGCTATTTGAGCGATGCATTTGTTTATTTGTTTATTTTCCAATATGTATAAATTGTCCATATTCATTTGTTTCAAACATCAACCATTTAATATTTATTTCAATTTGTTTCAAACGTCAATATGTGAAAAAAGCAACAATTATTAAATTTATAGGGAAAAAACAATGGTAGTAAAAATGAAACAAATTGAATTACAAGTATAGATTATATTTTATATATTTTCATTACTTCATACTTGTTCGTTATTTGCAAAAACTATAACATTTACATTTTCATCTACTTACATCTAGAGGCCGGATTAAATTAGTATATCGCTAAAATAGCCGCCTAAGAGTTCTAACGAGATTTTTTTTTCTGGTTTTAACCGATTTCGTATCTCTTATAGTTCTCGAGATTCTCATGTCATATTGTATAAGTACGTTATTTTATTTTTTACCACCCCTCAACAGGATTAGATCTTCATTACAGAATGTGTTGAAATATACAAACATCCATGCCTGTATATTTCTCGGTTCTTTCAAAATGGAACCCCCAAATTATGGGGCCAGACGCGACTGATTCATCCTCTTCATGGGAAAAAACAAAATATATTTTATTTTGGAATCATAAACTTGTTTATTCGCCCCCAAAGCGGGAGCAATTTAGCTTTTATTGCCCGAGGGCCTATAAAGTTGCCAGACAACAGCTATTCAATCATATCAAAGTCGTGGTTTATGGATAAATGTCAGACAAATTCGATAACTCACATTTTTTTAACATCGTCACTCACAAAACTAATTATTTCACGTGTACGACTTTGGAATTTTATGGAAACAACTTGTCCTATACAGCTCAAATTCATTCGCTATCTCTTTGGAATAATCGATATCTTCCGTTTTCATTTGACACTAAATTAAAATTTGTTATAACAAACAACATAGCAACATCAACAAACTACGTATAACCACATCATACTTAAAATTCATAACGCCAGTCGAACAATAATGAATATACAAATATATCTACTGAATCCTTGAATTTTAAGAACCAAAATAAAATAAAACGTAGTATGTACCACGGGCATAATCAAGATCATAGCACTCGGGAAAATTAAAGCTCTCCTCTACGCGTTGAGCTTTAAACATTCCCCCTGCTATAATCTTTTAATTATGCCTTTAATACAAAAATAACTATATTATTTTATAGTCAGAATTACTATAATATAACAGTACAATAAAAAAATTAATACATTTACAATTGAAAGTTTTGTTAATTAAGCGTTAATGTTTTCTCCATATCATACAACAATTTTACTTATTATAATTATTAATAGGTAGTAAATCGAAAGGAAAACACATTTGCATTAATATTTAAAAACCATTTAATATTCATTTGAATGAAACCATTATTACTCGTTTCTTCATCGATAAAAACATGTAGCATTTATCATACAAAGTAATAAACAGTCATATTATGTCCATCTGTGCACGTGAGAAAAATAAATAATTAATAATGGCATTCTTTATATGCCAAGCTATAGAAAACTCATCTTAGTATTCAATCAGTCAATTATCGGCAAAGTAAATAAATAGTTTCATAATCATTCAAGTAGCGTTCTAAGCAATATGCTTACGTTATGTTTTTGCGAATCACTTTCGTAAAGAAAATACGTTGTATAAAAAGCTGACACTGATGTAATAATTTTAGGTATTACTGATAAAATTCCTGCATTTTTAGAGATATACATTAATTTATACGATATTCCTTTAAGACAACACAATAAAATAAAAATGAATTTATTATTTGTGTCTGTATATATTTCACAAGACATTGAACTTATCGATTGTTCGAAGCACTCAATTTATAAAAATGTAGAACATATAATTTTTGTTTTTAAGTTTTTATATACTACGGGATGTTTATTTTAAATGGTACACTATTGCTCTCTCGAGAAGTATAGGAGCTACGACGTCGATTAAATTAGCAAACAATTTCTATTTTATAAAACTACTTAGAAACAAAAATTTTAGTGGTTCTCAAAATAAGGGGTGTAATTTTGTTACTTTAAACGGTATTTTTTTTATTTGCTTATTCGCTACAGTAGGTTTTTTTTTTAATTCAACGCTGTCCATATGTAATACCGTAATGTTACAAAATATTTGAGAAAAATGCATATGAAAATTATGTTGATTTAATTTAAATCTGATTGTAATAAGATATCGTTGAAGATAACAATTGACTATCTTGTGAATTTTATTCCCGAAGAAAAGCTTGATATGTATGCAGTTCATATTTTGTTTTCTTCATAGTACTCTTATTACACTCAAATTTAAATTAAATTAGCATGATTTTGATTTGCATTTTTCTCAAATATTTTCTAATATTATGGTATTACATATGGATATCGTTGAATTCAGAAAAAGTACTGAATCAAATAAGCAATTAAAAAAAATTCACGAATTTTAAATATAGGCCCACAAAATGTTAAAATAACATTTTTGTTAGTAATGTTTTTAAAAAATAGAAATATTTTCCCATTAAAATGTTGATATTTTTGTTGCTAATTTTCTTAATTACAGATATTTTGCGATCATTCTGGAAGCAGTCTAGATCAAAGGATGTTGTTAACCAATGTTACTATTAAGTTATATTGGGCATTAATAACATTCTATTTATAGATAAATTTTTGGTATTTTATGATTCCCTTTCTCGGCAACTGAATTCCATATTCCTGATAACAAACAAACCACATGAAATAAGAAAATCATGAAATTTTGAATGAAAAATTATGATATTTGTCAGTTATGGACATAATTAATTCCTGTCATTTTGACACGGGTCCCCATATCTGCTTGCCAAAGTCAGCAAAGTCGCGTCACTGCACGCGCCCTATACATAAATTTTCTTGCAAAAGATCTTATATTTCCAGTAAAATTATTTCATAAACAAACTATGAAAATTGCACTTGATACTGACATCTTCTTCTTCTTTAGTTTTTCCCATTTGTTAGGGGTCGATATTTTTATTTTCTTCTTCCACTCATTTTTGTTTTGCGTGTCGTCCTCATTCAGTTCCTTTTCCCTCAAGTCTTCCGAAATACAGTCCTTCCATCTTATATCTGGTCTTCCTGTGTTTCTTCCACCTTCTATTACTAAACTATTCATTTTTCTTTCAATATATTCATCCTCATGACATGCTGAAACCAATGTAATCGTCTCTCTTATATCTTTCTAGAAACATTAGACTCATTTCCCTTATTCTTTCATTCATTTACTTTTTATTGATAATGACATCTGTCAATTTGAATTACCTGAATATATTAGCAGTTTCCATGGTTCAGTTAGCATAGCTGGCTGATTTATGAAATTTATTATGTTTACAATTCTTTAACTATATAGCTGTTGAATATGAAATATAAAATGCAATCAAAACGTATAGAGAACAATATAATATTTAAGTTATAATAATATTTATTTCAAGAAAAACTGTTAAAATCTTCAAATGAGGATACTTCCGGTTGACCAATTGTCACCAAAATATAATCAAGTGTGCATATGGTTGTAAGGAAGAGGAATACGCAAGGATTGTAATTTTTGGAATTCTAGTATTGGAGATATCGTGGCCGAAACCGCGGTCATATACACACACACCCTCGCACACACGCACGCACTCACACACACATACAGACATTATCGTAAAAATAGTAAAATCGTATTGTAAAGACCTTGAAAAGTGCTTACTCAATGAAAACTCACCACCGAAATTTTTGACGAAAGACAATACCTTCCTTACCTAGAGATGACGGAAGGTAAAAAACATTATTTCAGCTATACTTGCTGATAACATGTTAGTAAACTTCGGTAATAACTTTTAATTTTTCTGAATAATTATGTGGCAGTCAGAATTCATCCTGGCTACGTTCCAGAGCGCTCCAATCGGCTTACTCTATACAGGTCTCCAGCGGTCTAGTGGTCAGCGCATCTCCCTCTCACCATACGGTCCCGGGTTCGATTCCTGGCTGCCGCAACTTTCAGTGTCTAAAGCAGGGCATGTGTTACAGCCTTAGTGACAAATAAGCTTGCCTCGGACAAAACGCAACTCGCTTCTCGTTATTGCGAAATTGCCATACCACGGATATGTAACGCATACTTCGACAAAGGCGCCAAACTTGTTATTAACATTTTTGTTAATTAAAGTTAATAACATTTTGTTCTCAATTTTAAATTTTTCTGAAAACATTAACATTTTTCTTTACATTATTAACATTTTGTTATTAATTTACCAAGGCAATCAAATAAATTTCATTAACTTAATTGTTATTTACATATTTTATTAAAAACAATATTTTAATTTCTCTGGTGTGAAGATAGCTTTTATGTACCTAGAGTGGAAAATGATACTTTGTCGTTTAAGCAAGAAGTTGACGTGTGATTTGTGGCAATCTATTGAACATATTTTACGCTTGTGCTATACATACTATTTGTCTACATCCGTACAAATAATAACGATGATAAAACAATTATCGTCAAATCTATGTAAGTAAAAATTTTGATTTTTTTTTCAAAAACTTATTTTGTAGACCTTTACCAATAGCAAGGTTCTGCAAAGAGCTTTGGTTGTCACTGTAACCAAATGACGTTTAAAAAGTCTAGTTTTTATCGACCGTAGAAAAAAAAATATTATTTTAGATATGAGAATTATGCAGAGGGCGTACCCTTCGAATTATCTTACAATACAATGAGGTATAATGTAATAGGCACAACGTCGAGTTTACTGAAGAAAGAAATCAACGATAAAATATACCTTCATCAAAAATAGTATCACATATCGTGAAACGAACTCGTATATATTTTTTTCTTTTTTATCTCAATCAATTTAATGGTTGCCCAAATCATGTCCTTCCTTGATTCCAAATCCAAATTCAAACTAATTAGCATTTTTAACAATCCATTCGTCCATTCCATTAATTGTGTAAATCTACATACCTCTAACACTTCTTTCATCTCATTAATTCAATGTGTGTTAATTAATTTATTACAGTGTCGTAAGGTGATCTTTTCTTTCTTGACTTACCCAGGTGTCCCGTTTCTCGCTTAAATGTCATAGTTTACTAACCGACCTTGCAAAAAACTCTTCGTAAAATCTTCCGATTCAACGTGGGAATCAAAATCAAAATACAACCATAAATCAACTTCACAGAGACATTATAAAAATTTGTGGGTAGATAGAAATAGGATTGTAATTAATATAGAAATTTGTTACGCACTGTTTTATATGACAAGAACATAAGTAGAAGTTTGTGATTAATATATCATCAAGGAATTGGCTCAGTGCGTGATATTTCTAAAATAAATCTAATCCCGGAACTTAAAAGGAATTCTCGGAAATGTTAATTTATTATAGTTTTTGCAGATATTATAGTCTATTATATTATTCTAGGAAATATGGATAATGTATAGTTGTATTATTATAATGTACCGAATGAATATTAAATTTGTTTTCATACAAAGCAGAAAATAACTACATGCAAAATGGCATAGGTCGTCATAAAATAACTGAATTTCCATATTTAAAATTGTTAATTCCTTGAGTAAGAAAATAATTCCAACAATTTTTATCTCTCGCTAAGAGAGGTATTGGATTCATGCCAAAAATCGCATATCCATATTTTAGTGAATAAGCATGTTTTAAGGTCCCTACAATCCGATTATAACATTTTTACGATGATGTCTGTGTGTGTGTGTGTGTGTTGATGTGTGTGTGTGTGGGGTGGTTGTAAGTACGATTTCTCAAATTCTATAAGACTAAAGACCTATGTAACTACGGATTCCTCAATCTAACAGTAATGGGAAGAGTTGAAATATTACTTTTTGAAAATTTATGTTATTACAAATAATAAATCCCACAGCCTGTTCACAGTCCAAACATGGTAACTACTTGAGAAATTTAAATGTGTGTAATTGACAGATGAATGTCACGAATGTCAATGTCAAAAATTCAGAGATAGTTCTGCAGGCTTTTTCTGGGAACGATATTTTATATTTCTTATTGTATTATTAATTATATATTTAAAATTATAGGTATATTACCCTTCAGAAATACCGCCAATCCCGTTAATGAATTGGAAAAACGAACATTTAAAAGAAATAGAGAATACTTGTACATAGAATGAATTTAAATTTATATAAAATACGTAAATATAATGATTAGGTTTAACTAGAATTTTTTGTTTTTTGTACAATAAATGTTAAATATAATACCACAATGGAAAGAACGAGAGGTATTGTGATGGCCACAACAGATTTTTCTCATAAATTACAGTACAATTAAAAAAGTAGGTACGTATGATGATTTGTAAAACTGACTATCTTATTTTTGTGACTGTAACTGTAAAATGGATTCCTTTGCACTCCCTCAAATTTCTGTAGGATGGAATAAGCAACAAATAAATTAGATCAACTAGTGTCAATAAGGTATACGAGATTTTGAAAAATTCGTTTCTACTAATGTTTCACAATGTTCTAAGTCACGAAATAGTTTTCTTACAGAACGAGTACATAAATTCAAGCACGAGGTATACTCGTATATACATTTTCAGCACGTGCTACTTATACTATTTTTGCGGAAAAGAAGCCATCGATTTATTTATAGGGCTGTTCGATGACTTGCATGATGTGGTTACAGTGTTAACTTTTTTGCACTGGAGAGTTTTACAAAAAACGTGCAATTTGGACAGACTGTTCGATGAGAAAAATTCCAGAACACTTATCGGATCTGACTCGCGTATATTGTGCAAAATAATGTCAGATTTGAAGCTGTTTTGGTTAACTTGAAATTTGTTTTATTTTTGTTTGTTTTAAATTAAAAACAATGGACAAAATTTTTACTTATATTTATGAAGTAGATGATGATGACAGTTTTGAATAATTTAATTTTGTATAGGTTACACTTTCTGATAGCTACTAACCAATTTCGTAGTTCGTTCATTCGCCCGTTGAACGTTGAACCTATCGTGTTTTTTTTTTCTGTAAACTAGTGCACACTGTACTAACTTGCACCGCACTACACTATTATACACTACACTCTTGAAATACTCATCGAACAGATCTTATGTATATTATTATTTATTTCAAAAGACATTCATTATAACTGACATTTAAAAATGATGAATCAAGTAGCCAGGCACCTTTGGTACTTAAACCAAAATCTTTATTCACAATCGGTTAGTAATTTATATATATTTCCATTCCAATCTTAAAAACAAAGAGAAAGAATGTGTTTCATTAATAAAAAAAATCTGGCTAGCTAAATGTTACTTTCCAGCCGCAAAATACCTTTGTCTTTTTGAGAAGTAAAAATGAAATAAAAATGTTCAGAATCAATAAACATTTTGTCATGTTACCTAATAACACTGCAATAAATCTGTATGCTAAAGCAGACCAAACAAATTATAATAAAACTCTTAAAAATATTCATAAAATTAATGTTTAAAACTCAATGATTACTAATTGACTATGAATAAAAGAGTGTACACATTTAGTCTCGCGTTCATAACTGACCTGGGAACACATCGGTCTAAGCGTTCGGCTGTAATTTCCTGACTCCGTCTATGTAATAACTATTATTTCGTAAAGGTAATGAACAAAAACAATATTAATAATAATTCTTTAGACTAGTCATGTAATCTGTAATGAGTTACTTCCCTCCGTTACTATATGGGGGCCTTATTAAATTGACGTCATACGAAATACATCCCGTCTAGTGTTATATATCTTTATAAGAAGACAGCAAGCTCGACAAAGAGAGATAGTTTTGTATTACCATGGCCCCTCTTCTCTTCTCAACTTATGGTCCTAATCTGATTTGACATTTGCTATGTCTTATTTTGCCGTGGTGTTTGACGTATGTAGTACGTATGCGTGATCAGTATTATGATAAATTCTAAAGAAAAGAGAATAATACCGAAACACGAAATTATCCAACATATTTAAATACTGTTTTAATTTCTATCTAAGAGGTCATGGCATGGTAATATTTAACAATCTCTCCCTTTCAGATCGTTGTCTTTGTTTAAATTGGTTACTACTCAGTAAATAGCAAAAATAAAATTCTAAAATCAAAAGTCCCCATTGAACATGTATAAGACAGGTGTCGGAATAAATTAATCCAAGTCATTCAAAATCAAAATTGTCAAACCGTGACCAATGTCAAAGTTTTTTCGAAGAATCAAAAATTTATATTCACAAAATAATTTTTCTTGGTTAAAAGTTTATAACAATGTTCTGTTTTGTTAAATTATATATATATATTCATTTAGGATTTATAAATTTGTCGTTTTTATGGTTTTACTCATAATTATTAGGTGTGCCCAAAATTTAGGACAGTATTATTATTTGAATGTCACACACAACAATTTAGACAATAATGTGTCTATTTGTATAAAACGTACTAATTATACATAAATATATTAATTTCCCAGAAAACCAATGTCCAACTCTTAATAATATTTTGAGTAGTGTCGTGTAAACTTTCACTTTTATAACGAAACGTGAATAATTTACACTACTATGTCAATCTTTGTGTTCATACCTACATATTATGTATTCAAATATTCCAATTATCAACAAACATGGGACCTAGTTAATTATTCACGAGATATCAATACACAGAAGTTTTTAAACAAGTTAGGGAATATAAATACCGATAAGTTCACAGTATCAAATTGTTCTATATTTTTGTGACTATAAAAAATATATGTGTTTGTCTACTAGATTATTTTATATTTGTTTGTTTGTGGATTTGATAACCCGAATTTAATTTGAATTACAGTATTATGTAAATAAGATTCTTCGTTTATTTTTTTATTGAAAACGATGAGTAAATGATTACAATATTTATTAATAACATGTCTAAACAATTTTAAATTGAGATTGCTGTATGATTACTGATTGTGATCAATATCAAAAACATTTAAGCAACTAAAGCTGTGAAACAAGGTTGTAGCATCTCTCTGTCTCTTTCTCTTTTTTAATTATTTAATCTCTATGTGCACGCAAGCACTCAATATTTATAGCACCAAAATTGCGGAGAAATGAGCTTCAGAATGGAAGATAGTCAATCATTCCATACCCTATGTTAAACGATCAATTTATTTTTTGAACAAAAAGAATGCAATATACGTTGCAAAAATTAACAAAATAATAACAAGTGGGGTCTTGAAATCAATTTTGATAATACAAACAATATTTATGCGTTGAATAAAAGGCAACAGATTTAGAAACAGAAGTAGTAAAAAATACAGTGCAGTACCTTCACCTACTTGAGAAGGCATCTATTAAAAATCTAACCTAACATAACCTATTAAAAATCGTAGACACAGGAAAGAGAATTGCTATACGAAAATGAGCTACAAAACATATCATTGACTCCTTTGGAATATCAGTATCAGTTTAAATAATAAAAACTTATAACAGTACCTATCACTAAATATTTGTTTTACATGGAAGTGAAAAATATCCACTAATTTCCAATACTTCTAAATTAAGGAAAAAAACTCAAAACGGTGAAGTTTAATTATTTTAGAAGATGCCTACTAGAAACCAGGGAAGATAAATTAAAAAAATAGACATCTCGAATCAAGCAGAAATAATGTGCTTCATAACAAAAACTAAAAATAATGGAGATTTGAAATAGTATGGACCGAGGTATGGACATGTCAAATGAATGCCAGAATACAGATGACCAAAACAACTTACCGAGTAGACTCCAAAATGTAGAAGGAAGCACTGACTTATAAATACAACGAACACTTGGAAAAATCATAATACAAGCTATAGAAGAAAGATATGGAGGAAGGTGATTGGCTAAACCGAAAACTTGGGAGAGTCAAAAGTCTAAAAATCAAACTTCTAGAGGGTATCGCTAAAAGGAGAAGAAGACGATCTCTAACTGAAAATAATTCTAAATTCGATTCACTGAGTTTAATTTTCAATGAGTTTTTTCAAACAAAAATTGTATTTAGATGATATATAGGAAAAGATGTGCGTACTACATAAAGTATTCTTTCCCAATATCGTATTCTTGTATAACATACATATATTACGATAGAAATAACACCATCGTATCACAGGAACTTTGAACACATTTATCGCGTGTGGATGGAGCAGTCGTGCATGTCCCACCATCATAAATATTGGTATGACATGATTGTTCCGCACTTTGTATTGCCTGGAGTTTGCTTCGAATATAACAACTATATTAACCAGGTTAAGGTACGTATCTAATGTGCACTAATAATGCCTTTTAACTTATAATGCTCTAATAGTGCACAGTCAGCAGAAAAAATAAATGTTGTCCGTTGAAAATACTTAATAGTGTCAGAAACAACTTCACACCGATTTAATTTCTGTTTCATTGTCATTAATTTTGCTTTTCTGGCACGATCGACACTATTTGTGACGTTCAAGGTGTGACATCGATCACATGGTAACAAAAATGTGATCCAATGAAAATACAATTTTCTGGTTTGGTTTTCATGCTGAAAGCGATTCTTTGCATCACTAATGCTCCAAAACTCTGCAGCACGCTTCGGTATCCTAACCTTAGCAATGAATGTTGTACAAAATATTTGTTGTTGTCATCGCATGTCCGATTTTAATATTTTTACAATGATGTATCTTTGTGTGTTTAACTACGTATTTCTCAATCGGACATTACTGGGAAGTGCTAAAAAGGTTTTGATATTAATAGGACAATCGGAACTAGCAGATTCTTGCTAGTAAAAGAAGAGTAAATTCTCTATCTGATACATATAAATATTTTATTATATCTTTTATAGATTTAGAGATAAAGAAAAATAAGTTATATAATAATCTGTTGTAATAAATCGCACAGCACAAATAATGTCATGGAAACCAATTGAAAAATGAAAAAGTTTGTAACTGACTGATACATGTCAGTTTCAATAACCCAGAGACTTTACTGAAGATTTTTTGTGGGAAGTACATACATTATATAATTTCTTATTGTATTAATAATTAAATATTTTTAATTATAGGTATAGTACATATACCCTTCAAAAATACTGTCAATCCCGACAATGAATTGGAAACATTTCGAAAAATTAGAAGAGTAGGAAAAAATTATTCATAGAATGAATTTAAAATTTAAAAATCTAAATATAAAGAATAGATGTAAGTAGAATTTTGGTTTAGAGTATAGGTATACAAGAAATGTTAAATACAATAGGTCGCGAACAGTCATGTGACGTTGTTGGCCTTGACCAGCAGATATGGGGGACCGTGATAGAATGATAGCTTGTAATTATGTCATAGATGTCAAACATCATATTTTTTCATTCTAAATTTCGTGATTTTCCAATTCCATTTGGTTTATTTTCCTCGACAAGTAAATTCCACACTCCTGACATCCATGTACATAATTACTAATTGTCATTCTGACACGGGCCCCCATATCTGCTTGTCAAGGTCAACAATGTCACATGACTGCTGGAGCCCTTTAGTTATGTAACCAAAAACGGAAGTGGCGAGAGGTATTGTGCTGGCCACAACATATTTTTTTTTATCCTGCAGGAGTAAGAAAATAGTGTGTATAACACCATGTTGAAAGTCCTTTGTCGGACATAAACGATTGCGTTTTGGTACAACGAAGAAACAGTTGCAGAACTCGGTATACAAATAACTATTATAACACTTCATTCAAATTGAAAGCGATCATTAGTTATAGATAGCCTTATTTGATATTTGTTAAGCAGGAGTTTGCGAATAATTATTGAAGTCACATAAATTGATTTTTCCAATATTTATAAAAGTATATAAATCTGCTTAAAATAACTTTCGTGGTCAATAATTAGATATACGCTTATAATAAATAATCTCTTGGCCTATGTCATTCGATATTTCTTTCATTTTCATATACACAAATAGTTTCTATCTGGCATGACATAATAAATTCAAATAAATGTTATTTATTTTACTTTCCTTGTTTTGTTATTATCTGCATTTATTTATTTAAAAATGGATTCCGGATTTAAAAAATCTGTTGTGGCCAGCACAATACCTCTCGCCATTTTCACTTTATGTTGCATAGGGCGCAAGCAGTTATGTGACTTTTTTGGCCTTGGCATACAGATATGGGGACTCGTGTCACAATGATAGCTGGTAATGTACATAGGTGTCAAGTATCATAAGTTTTCATTCAAAACATTATGACTCTCCAAATCCTTGTGGATTATTTTTCCCCAACACGTATATTCTATGGGTGACAAATAAATATCAGAATATTTTGAAATTTTGAATGACACATTATGACATATGACAATTGTGACATCTATGTAAATAACTACTAGCCGTCATTCTAACACGGATCCTCATATCTGCTTCTCAAGGCCAACAAAGTCACATGACTGCTCGCGCCCTATTAGTAACGAATTTAACATTTCTTGTACACACAAATAATTGAAATTGTTTCTCCTCTTTCGTTCTATGAGAAATTTCTACTATTCTACCAACCTACCATACATACACACGCACACACACACACACACACACACACACACACACACACACACACAAAAATGTTATAATCGGATTCTAGGGACCTTAAAACGTGCTTATTCATTGAAATCTGGATATAAGATTTTTAGCATGAATCCAATACCACTCTTAGCGAGAGATAAAATGCGAGTTGGGCGTTAATAACTGGAATATTTTAAAAACTAATAACAATTTTAAATTTTACCGTTTCAAACAATTTTAATATTTATTTTTAATATAAATAATTATATACTGACCAAGACTGAGGACACCTTTGAATAACACCACCACCAGATAGAGTATGGTTTTATAAAACCATCGATGTCTTATCATCTTCGTTTCACACATGCAATCCTGAAGAGCTTCAAAAACAAACTAAAAATGATCTGGTAGCAGTAGTAGTTTATAATTATGATATCAGAATGGAAACCTTGTTGATATAAACAATAATTATATCGCTTGCAAAAAAGAAAATGTGATTCGATACAAGGCTAATCAAAATCATTATCATACAATTATTGGTCTCTGTACGCCATCGAATACTACAGTAAGCTGAGCCTTCGTTATTATCCCAAATTGGAAGTATCGATATCATCTTTAATTACATTCAAACACAATATAACTGACCAGTTGCAATTTCAGGTACGGCAAATAAAAGACAATTAACCAAGGATGGTCGTAGTTCTAATCGAGCTTGTTAATCAGCCACAATAGCCAATTACAAATCAATCATATTGCGATATTGTGCTCTAATTGTGTCCACAAAGCCGCATGCTAAACGATAGTATTTGGCCCAGGATTAAAAAACAGATTAAAGCAAACGGATTGACCGATTATAACCTTTACGAGTATCATTTCATGCTCATCAAAATTTTGTTGCGGATATTTAGCAACAGAACATTATAGTTAACTAATATTCTTAACTGGTTTAACTAGTTTCTCACGTTAATTTATTGTAGTGCCTCCAAAACTATTTGGCTATAACTGTATTTTTGATTAATAGTAGCATAATGCAGATTTAAATCCGTGACCTTTCTTTTTTCAGTAAACATGTACGCTGGACGACGTAAACACAAATACAAATTCTTTTTAAGATAATACGCTAATTTGTACAGGATGGAAGAAATTCGAGTTCCGTATATGAAAAACTTTCTTATTATTCATGCTACAGAAAATTTATGTAGGTCTTTATGGGCCAACTTTTTGAGACAATTTTAATAGGCATGACAGTAATTTTCTATCGTCTTTTGTTTTTGTGTAGAGGCTAAAATTTGATTACGCTTATTTGAAAAATATCTCAAATCTCGCTTATAATAGACGATGAAAAAAAACATATTTTGATGATTATTATAAGGATTTTTACGTAAAATAACGTGGTTAAATCAGATGTTTTCAAAACTTATTAATTCTGAAGATATAACACAAACAATATTTTTTAAATGGGAACATGTCTTGAAAATATTCTCGTCTTTTTTCTTATTTTATAACCTTTTCAATGATATACATACTTTATTATTAAACATGAATTATTAACTTTTTGGGGTGAAAAATATTAGATTTATTCAGATTTAAATGAAAAAATCGATCACAGAGCATCATTTGTTTATTCTGATTCTGTATCTACTAATTAAATTCTCAACGTTATTTTTAATCAATTATTTTTATCGGTGTTATGGTTAACTTTGACACAATTCGAAATATGTGGTTTCATATGCTTTTTGAAGTATATAAATTAGAGTAATGAGTAAAAATAAAGAAAATAACATTAAAAATAAATAAATGATGATCTTTAATTGATTCTTTCAATTGTTTCTTAATAAATTTAATTTTGCGAATTCCAAAAAAATAATAATTAAGGTTCACTGAAAAGATAATAAAAAAAATCTGTTGTAGCCAGCACAATACCTATCGCCACTTCCTTTTTTGGTTACAATAGTATAGGGCGCGAACAGTCATGTTGCATTGTTGGCCTTGACAAGCAGATGTGCGGGCCCGTTTCAGAATGATAATTAGTAATTATGTACATAGATGTCAAATGTCAGAATTTGTCACCAGGAGTGTGGAATTTACTTGCCGAGGAAAATAAACCACATGGAATTGGAAAATCACTAAATTTAGAATGAGGAATTATGTATTATTGTATTTAACATTTCTTGTATACCTGCACTCTACACCAAAAATTCTACTTATATCTATTCCTTATATTTAGATTTTTAAATTTTAAATTCATTCTATGAAGAAATTTTGTCCTCTTCTAAATTTCAGCATTTTTGAAAGGTATGTGTAATATAACTATAATTTTAAATATTTACGTATTAATATAATAAGAAATAAAATGTATGTACTTCCCAAAAAAAAATCTTCCGGATTTGACACTGACATTTATTTGTCAGTTACAAACATTTTAAATTTTCCATGGCATTCTTTCGAATATAAAATTTATTATAACAGATTATTTTATATATTATATTTCTTTTATCTCTAAATCTATAGAATATATAATAAAATATTTAAATGTATCAGATAGAGAATTTAATTTTCTTTAATATTACCAAGAAAAAAATTCAAAAACTATTATTTAGAGATTTTTTTCAAGAATCTTCTACTTCCGGTTGTCCAATTATTACCAAAACCTTTTCAGATCTTACCATGAATGTTCAATTGGAAAATACGTAGTTAAACAAATATAAAGTCTTATAGTTTTTGAGTAATCGTCCAACATCCCACATACATACCCATATACACACATACATCCACACACACACACACACTCACACAGACATGATCATAAAAATGTTAAAATCGAATTGTAGGGACCTTAAAACGTGCTTATTCAATAAAACCTGGATATGCGATTTTTAGCATGAATCCAATACCTCTCTTAGCGAGATATAAAGGAAAAAGATGAGACTATTTTCAACCTATGTTCCCATTTATAAAATTTGACGTTATTCTACGAAAAAAAAATATTAAAATTATCTAAACATTTTTTCTTTATCTTTTATAATACGCGAGATATGACGTATATATTGTCAAAATAAGTGAAATATAAGTTTTAGCCTACAGCTCAAAAACAAAAGACGATAGAAAAAGAAAATTCCTTGACTATGTTGACATATTGTAGTCAACTTTTAGATCGTAATCATTTGCTATTCCAGTCTCTTTTAATTATATTTGCTCATCTTGTATTAACTATTATGATTTCCTGTGTCGTACTTTTCACAGTAGCTTTATGCCTACTATATGCCATTTAGTAAACCTTTGAAATACAAATGGTTATTACGAGTACATTGGCAGAATTGTCAATGGTTCAAGGTTAAACAGTGTATTCATTATTTTTGAAAGATTCTTCTAGTTTTTTTTTCCAAAATATTATAATAAAATAATCAGATTGCTTTTCTTCCAAATTGAACCGAGGTTATCCTTCCTTGAATTTGTTATCTTAATCTATTTTGATCAATATGTATGGCGTGTCGTAATAAAATCTTCTGATAATCAAATCTTACAATAATATTTTATTTACTTAGATTTTATTAACTTTTATAGCATCATGTGACGCACTTTCTAGTATAGGTACCTTTAAATTTCTGTTAGGTTATGTAGTAATCAGATTTTCGGGTACAAAATAGTCAATATTAAAAGGGCACACTCATCAATGGTAAGGAAATAATCATATCATCTTCAATTTCTACTTTTTACCTTCCGTCACGTCTAGGTATGGAAGGTATTGTATGGCCAAAAAAAATAAGTGCTGTTTTCAATGAATAATCACGTTTTAGGGTCCCTACAATACAAATTTTACTATTTTTACGATGAGTCTGTATGCGCGTGTGTGTGTGTGACTATAATTTCGGCACAATATCTCGAATACTAGAATTTTAAAAAATTTAACAGTTTTTCTTGAAAAAACGCTATTAAATATTATTTTTTGACATTTAATGTTATTATAATATTAATGAATATTCTTATCTATACGGATTGATTTCATTTTATATTTCATATTCAATGGAGTTAAAGAATTATAAAGAAATTAAATTTTATAAATCAGCCAGGTATTCTATAACCATGGAAACATGTTGAGATAGATGTTGGAGAAGACACGGGTAAGGAATTAAAGGTTAAGGGAAAAGGCTCGAGTGATAGTAATTTCTAGAAAGATACAGGAGAGACGATTATATTGGTTTGAACATGTCATGAGGAGAGATGAAAAATATATTGGAAGAATTAATAGCTTAGTAGTAGAAGATAGAAGAAACAGAGGAAGGCCAAATATAAGATGGAAAGGCTGTATTGCGAAGGACTTGAGAGAAAAGGAACTGAATGAGGACAATACGCAAAAAAGAAATGAGTGGAGAAGAAAATACCACATAGCGACCACTAACGAATGGGAAAAACTATAGAAGAAGAAGAAGTCAGTGTCAAGTGAAATTTGTATAGTTTGTTCATGAAATAATTTCTTTTGCAAGAAAATTTATGGATGGAATTTGTACATATTACACAGGATTGACGGAAGGTAATGTGCTGGTCACATCAGATTTTTTAATTTGCAAATTGTAATGCATACAAATAGTCTTCCTTCCAAAAATTAATCGCGCCCGCCCTTGTTTGACTATATTAATCTTATTTTAGTCAAAGTGTATATCGTAACATCATTTGCTATTTTATTAAATGTGAAACTTTTTCTTAGGGGACTTGATAAAATGATAATCTTAATGACAAATGATGCCGAATTAATGCAGTTATCTACGCATCAACTGAGGAAATTAAAGACGTCGCGCAGAGAAAAAACGAGAAAATTTAGCGAAAGCCTGGTAAGTCTTATGCGGTGGTTTCTGTCTGGTAATACGGAGTGTCGCATTGGACTCAACAACATCTATTAATCATCAGAAAAAAACATCATTTATTTACACAATCTGAATACATAATGTCTTGATGCCTGAAGTTCTTCGCCCGACTACTGGTTAATATTTTATACACATTTTATTATTCGCTCCTCTTCGGAAACCATTTGTCATTTGTTTTCAAGCAGTGGAATTAGAAGCGAGATATGCAAAGTTTATTTAATTTCGGCTTTTGTTAAGCATTTTAGTTTTTTGTGTACTCCAAACATTTTCTGTTATGATTTCATAAGCTAAATCCGTCTTAGGCGACAAGAAATAATTAATTAATTCTTCGGTATTATCGTACAATACCTACGTCTTGAGATATTTTTAGTGGAGACGTAGGGTTGAATATTTTATGCTCCGTTAATTTGACTACAAGTCGAAATGTTAAAAACTTTTAATTGAATTTAGATACAAAGTTTGGAGTTTTGTCAAAACTGTTAGCTTTATTCTTTTTATTATTAATTAACATTTTCTGATTCTGTTTTGTTCACTTTAAATAGGTACAGCATTCACGTCGAATGGTTATCGCGTTTCCAAATTTTCTACACCATACTTAAATACATCTCACGGAATACCTGACACTTCACTGTCGTACGGGCAATTGTACATTAAAACGTTGTTACTGTGTATATTCCGATAGTATCTCAATCAGATATAATATCGGTTCAAATTTATTGATACCTATACAACTTATTACAAACCGTTACAAATATGTTATGCCATATATGACTGAAAAGTATAGTGAAATGCTTAATGAAGTCGAGCTTCATGTTCTAATGTCATAAATTTTAATATCATATGAAACTAATAAAAATAATTATCTGATTTTTGTTGACTTCACTGACTACTGTGAAAGGGGTGGGCGATACTCAAACTGTTATTTTTTTCATTAAATAGATTTGTAAATTCTTAACTTAATTTTAAGCATATACTCGTATGTAGTTTATAGGTCTGGAAACACTAGAATCGTCTTAATGTTCATATATGGCCTGTCAATTTTTTGTTTCGTTCAGTTTCTTAACGTTAAAATCTTAACCATGAAGTTAGCGCAGGTGAACTTCGCGTACTTACAATTTAAAAAAGTACATTCCGGAGTACAAATTGTGCATAAAAATTATTTTATGAATGAATAGGTTGAGTTATTATTGAAAGTACTTTTTATTTACAATTTGTACTGCACTCCGGGAAGGTCATCATGGTCAAGTTTTGAAGGTTAGGAAACTAGATGAAACACGAAATTAACAGGGCAATGTATGGACTTTAGGGCGCTAGATACCTAGCCAAAAGAATTCTATAAATATTTTCTATTAAAATTCTACAGAAATTGAGATAACCTCGTCAAAGTCATTTTTTGTTATTTATCCAAAGACGCTGTTAGGAGATAAGCCTGATTTATATATTCCATTTCTTATTCTATTCTATTCCATTCCTATTTCATTCGGCTTGCTCCGTTAATATTTGTGTGATTGGAGTGACTTCGTTGCTTTTGGCCCATCCTCTAACCTAAAAACTTACTGTGGATAACAGTTCTTCTGCAGAAATACTATCTTTTTTAGCAAAAACAATTAATTACTCGTTTCTAAATGAAATTAGTAAAAGAAAAAATAACTAATAAATTAGTTAATTTAGTGTACAAGTGACACAAAAGTGATGTCATTCTATTCCAAACTATTCTATTCAATGCAATCTATAATGGTCTTAAAAATTACTGTTCTTATTCTATTCCATTCCTTATTCTATTCTATTCCATTAAATTCTGTCCAATCTATATACCAAGCTATACTTTCTCGAAACGCCTACTTAGTATTTCGTATATCTTTCCGTATTTCTGTAGAAAAAAATGTAAAACGAATGTGTATAATCGTTATAAGTATAAAATATAATAGGTTTCATTGTAGTGTAAAGGAATTAAAAGTTAGTTTAAATATGAAAATATTAAAAATGTGGGTTGTTGGTTGTAGATTATGTCACGGGAAAAACGGATACGAATGTGGTTAGACAGATGATACACGATCATGTATGTAGCGAATAAGCTCAATAAATTAATTACAAGTCCTATAAAATAATAAAGTTCAATACATCACTATATTTAAAGTACAAAATTCATAAATATATCATGTATCATCACAATGATGCAATATTGCTCAACATTCGAATGTGATTATAACCGGTAGGATTTTCATTGTATATAAGTAAAATGTAAATATAATTGTGTACCTATGTAATGTGTACCACGGTTTTTTTATGTTTCAGTAAATTATGGTTCATAAAGGTAAAATATTTACTAAAATTTTAATTGGATAATATACGTACAGGATGATCGGTGAAAGTCCGCTACCAAGACTATTTGGTTTGTGAGATACAAAAAATTAAACTAGATAGAGGCTCATAAGATATCGTAGTATGAATTTTGTATCACTTCCGGTTTAAGAGGATATGGATATAATTTTAAATTTAGCATAGGGAATCGGCATTTTTATATTTTTTTCAGAATGTACATAAACTCACCAAAATATCATAGTTGTACTTCAACCATTTCAAAATCATGACCATTTATATTCAAAATACGTTTTAATAAAATTCAATACAAAACAACATAGAAAGGTATGAAATCAATTTCATTACCCTTAAACAAAAGAAAAGTATTTAATGACAATAATTCTGGGTCAAATGCGTTACACAAGTGAATAAATGGTTGATATGATTTTAATGTTATAAGAAATTGTCGTTGTCTACTATATAACAAAACTAATGCCGGTAAATACTTTTATTTTGTTTTCAAGTAATGAAATTGTTGTCATAGCTTGCTATTGTATGTTTTTATACAATTTTCTTAATACATATTTTGAAGATAAATGGTTGTTATTTTAGTATGGTTGAAGTAAAACTATGATATTTTGGTATTATTGTGAAGCAAGTTTAATGTACATTGTTAGTAAATATATAAAAATGCCGATTCCCTATGCTAAATTTAAAGTTGTTCCCACTAACCGGAAGTGATACAAAATTCTTAATAGGGTCATTTTATGATCTCCTTCGTCTAATTTAACTTTACTTATTAACATTTTTTGTATTTCAAAATAAACCAAATATACTTGGTGTCGGACGATCACCCTATATAAAACAGTCCCCGAATAAATACGTGTAGATGAGATGAAATATATATATATATATATATATATATATATATATATATATATATATATATATATCTTTACCAGATTTATGATATGAAAATATGAACATAAAGTAAAAGTAAGTTGAAAGTCGGTATGTATCCTTTACATTACAAAAGTAAAAAAACTGCAAAAGATTCTAAATTTCCAGTAAAATTATATCATGAACAAACTATGCAAATTGCACTTGACACTGACATCTTCTTCTTCTTCTTCTTCTTTAGCTTTCCCATTCGTTAAGGGTCGCTATTTTCTATTTTCTTCTTCCACTGATTTCTATTTTGCGTGTCGTTCTCATTCAGTTCCTTTTCTCTCAAGTCTTCCGCAATACAGTCCTTCCATCTTATCTTTGGTCTTCCTCTGTTTCTTCAACCTCCTATTACTAAACTATTTATTCTTCTTCCAATATATCCTTCATCTCTCCTTACGACACGTTTAAACCAATGTATCTTGTATCTTTCTAATAAATTGTAACACTAGATTTATTTCCTTATGCCGGGGACACACGGTACTTGTAATGACCATTAGCTACATTCTTAATTGAAGTTAATGCTCATTAGAAAAATACGTAGACACACGGACGTTAGTTGAAATTTCCTACACATGCGCAGATCGCAATGTTTGTTGACAGATTTCACGTATTCTTGTGACAGTAGTGTAGTACTCAGTATTCGATTTTATATAATTAAACAATAAATTACCAAAGTCCAAATGGTTCTGTTGATTTTTTTTCTATTTAAATACAGCAAAATGTATTCAATAATTCTCCTATTTTTCTGAATGCGTCTATTTGATGAAGAGACCATTTCACACAAATTTCGCGACATTTCCATTACTACTCAGAGATAATTTTAATTATTCACAATTTGTTGATTTAGAGAACTCATTTAAACAATTTCTAACCTCCAAGTTCCAATGCAAGTGGCAACTGTCAGATTTCAATATTCTAGGCGATAAGACCCGAACGCTTCCTATCCTTCGTTTTAAAACTTCATCGGCACTTTTCTTCATTATGAAGTTTGAAATGACCATTACATAAATGATCACATGACACATGACAACTAAATTAAGAATTAGCTGTTAATGTTCATTAAATTTTGCCGTGTGTCCCCAGCATTACCGTATCTACCCCAACATCTACTTCAACTTCCTCATCTCTGCCACATTCATTTACTTTTCATTGATACTGGCATTTGTCAATTTGAATTATCTGAATATATTAGTAGTTTCCATTGTTAGCATAGCTGGCTGATTTATGAAATTTATTAATCTTTATAATTCTTTTATCTATTGAATATGAAGTATAAAATGCAATCAAATCTTATAGAGAATAATATATTGTTTAAGTTATAATAACGTTAAATGTCGATAAATCATATTTAACTGTTAAAATCTTCAAATGAGGCTCCTTCCGTTTGACAAATTATAACCAAAATCTAATCAGTTGTTATTCTGGATGTAATCTTGAGGAATACGAAAAAAATATAATTTCTGGAATCGTGGCATTGAAGTTATGCGATCCGAAACTTTCGTCACACACGCACACAGACACACATACATATATACAGACATCATCGTAAAAATAGTAAAATCGTATTATAGGGACCATAAAACATGCTTATTCACTAAAAATTCATCATTGAATTTTTTGACCAAAGACAATACCTTCCTTACCTAAAGGTGACGGAAAGTAAAAATAAGTGTCGAATTCGGTGGCTCAATGGTTAAAGCAATGGCTCTTAGTCATGCGCACTCTACGGATCCCGGGTTCGAATGCCGCCAAGGCATGTATGTTTATATATGTGAACCCACTCTGTAATTGGGATGTAATCCTGTTACGGATTTTTTTTAAATACATCGTTTGGCCATTTGAAAATCATATCTTCTACGTTCAGTACTTCTCAACTCATTGATACCACATAAATTAAGTACCTATTCTTTACTGTAGTGGTACAAATAGGTAATGAAACAAGTATCGACAGTATTTGTTTTATACTCGTAGTTCATAGTTGTATTATAGTTATGCCAATTTATTTATTGTATTTCCTTATTAATAATGATTAGTTTCATGAAAAAATTAAATAAAACATCTGTTGTGGCCAGCACAAAACCTCTCGCCATTTTCATTTTATCTTGCATATAGGGCGCGAGCAGTTATGCGACTTTGTTGGCCTTAGCAAGCAGATATGGGGGCCCGTGCCAGAATGACAGCTGGTAATATACATAGGTGTCAAGTATGATAAGTTTTCATTCGAAACATTATGATTTTCCAAATCCATGTGGATTATTTTCCTCGACAAGTATATTCCATACTAATGGATGATAAATAAACAGAATATTATGAAATTTTGAATGAAAAATTATGACATATGACAATTGTGACATCTATGTAAATAACTACTAGCCGTCATTCTGACACGGATCTTCATATCTGCTTGCCAAGGCCAACAGTCACATGGCTGCTCGCGGGCGTATAAGTAACGAATTTAACATTTCTTGTACACACAAATAATTGAAATTGTTTCTCTTCTTTCGTTCTATGAGAAATTTTATCCTACTATTCTAATATGTTCAAAATACTTCAAATTCATTGACGGTATTAGCGGTATTTCTTAAGGATATATGTAATATTGACATACCTGCAATTTAAATAAATATTTAATTAACAATACAATAATATATATTAAATGTACTCATACCTCTCAGAACTGACACTGACTTTTTGCATTTATTTGTCAATTACAAAAAATTTAATATCGCAACTGTTTTTCTGGCAACGAGATTTATTACAATAGATTATTCTATATACGAGATATGATAAAAAATTTAAATGTGTCAGATTGAGAATTTAATTATCTTTAATATTTGTAGTAACAAATTTTCAAAAAATAATATTTAGAAATTTTTTTTTTAGAAACTACCACTTCTGGTTGTCCAATTGTTACCAGAACCTATTCAAATCTTCCCATTACTGTAAGATTGAGGAATCCGTAGTCAAACAGGTCTTTACTCTTATAGAATTTGAGAAATCGTGTCTCCAACAACCTCACACACACACATCCACACACACACATCCACACACACACACACACACACACACACACACACACACACACACACACACAGACATCATTGTAAAAATGTTAAAATCGGATTCTATGGACCTTAAATCGTGCTTATTCAATAAAATCTGGATATGCGATTTTTAGCATGAATCCAATACCTTTATTAGCGAGAGGTAAAAATAATAAAATTACTGGAAATATGCGGTACTTAAAAAAATCTGTTTTGTCCAGCACAATATGTCCTACGAATTCTATTTTATTTTACGTATGTATTATATATAATATAATTTCAAAAGAGATATAATAAAAAAAAGCTTATTAAAGATATGAGACATTTTAGCTGCCTTTTTGTTTGCAGTAATAAGAATCACAGACTTTTAACCGCACTGGTAAGGAAACCAATTAATTTCAATACTTGGGTCCAAGAAGTCAAGATTTAACTAAAATTATGTCAATGATAATAATGATAAAGATGCATAAAAAATTAATGGGTATCACATAAATTAAGGACTCATACTTGCACTAGTACGAAATGATCACGAGTCTAATATCTTTAATACTTGTGACTATATGGTTTAACGAAAATGATGATAACCTATAATATACCAGTTGAACCCTTTTGTATTTACAGAAATAACAAGTTAGGAGTTTGTGTTCGATTAATTATTTAATTTATCGGTTTTCCGGCATATTTTTAACCACGGGAAAGATTCGAACCACGGTATCTCATTACAGAAATTGGTTACAATATTCTTATCATTTTTCCGATCAATAATTATTAAACCATATAATAACCTCGTTGATTGAAAGGTAACTGCCTGTAATAAACCTCCTGACAAAAGAAGCAAAAGACCAGCTCTTTCGCGAAGCGAATGTTATGAAACACTGACTTAATAACCCAATAAGATTGTAATAGAATTGAAAATACTGGGATAAGTAGATAATACAGCTTCTAATTGATGATTCCAGCCTTATTAGGAGTGTCACGACTCCATCTAGAAGCTTGAGTTCCACACTACAATTGCTCGGTGCCTGACGCATTATCAGAGGAGATATAAATTATACTAATTACAGCGAAGACATTCGTACAGATCTACTGTTTTATTTTGAAATATGACTAGAGTCGTAATGAACAAGAGAATCTAGATCGGTGGATATTTTACAGTTCTCGCTTTGTCATTTACGACTATTTTACGATTATGGTTTGATGAAGCAGACCGGGTGAACTTATTCCTTGGACAAATGTCAAACACACGATACTATCTCTCTTATTTAAGTTTACAAACTTGTGATGGGTATTTGAATACGTATGTGAGGAATAATTCATTTTACTGTGGTTACAAAGTAGAGTAAACTTGGAATATTTTCATATAAAAATCGTAAAAACTTATACTACTTACAAGCCGTAAAGTAAATGATCATTGCCTACAAGTAAAACTTACTACATTGTAGATGTAGATAAAGCTTGGAACAGTAAAGGCCACAGGCAACAGTTTTTAGTTCTGCAAAGTTATCTATTGGTTTTACATAATTATATTTTAAATAACTTTGTAGCCGGAAAATTAAATTCTGCATCACTAAATTGTATTGATTTTGTTTCCAATATCGAGTAAATGAAGTTAAAGTTTGTAGTATATTTACTGCAGCAAACTATGTAATATAAATTTTAAATACGAGGATAATTCAAAAAGTAATAGCAAATTCAATATAGAGCGTTATATAATTCAGTTAAAATAAAAATGATATAACATTTTTCTACATAACGACTCTCCTTTTCAATACGGGAAAATGTTTTCGGTTATGACGTCAGTCAGGATAATAGTTTAAATTTACATAAAAGATTCTGTCCACAAGAAGATATTTTATTATAAAGTACCCTTGGAATTTCAAGTGTTACTGAAAAACTGCAAGTATTTCCTACAGAGCGTTCATTCAAACTCACACGTAGACATAATATTGTTTTGAGGAAAAAGGAAGACAACTTTATTCATGGGGCTGAATTCAAAATTATACAGTTTATATGAAAAACATTGTGACAATAGGGGCTTGTGCACCAAATAAGAAAATTGAGTACTATAACCATAACGCCACTTAGCCAGTTGATAATTTAAAAAATAAACAGTATCAAATTGATATTTGTTAATTAAAAAATCAACAATATCTGCAGAAATCCTTACATTGTTACTTACTTCGAAATTGTTGTTTTCTTTTAAATTAGAGCTCCCAGCCGAAGCCATTTCATTTGTTTTAGTTTACAACTAAAATTCAAAACAGAAAAACACTACCTAAACTGTAAATACAAGAAAAAATAAAAAATTAAACAATTTTATGATTATGTTCGAATGTAATATGCATTTAATAACTTTGGCTTACAACAATGCACAGTAGATATACGCTTTCCTGCACCTACTTAAAAAAAAATTGGTACTATGCTCTTCGCGACATAGACTGTGTTCACACACGGTAAAGTTCTCTATAGGGTCGTGTGGAAAGTACCTATCTTTTACTATACCAATATATATATATATATATATATATATATATATATATATATATATATATATATATATATATATATATATATATATATATATAATTTCCTCTTATTTTCATGTCTCTCTCTGAAGACATTCAATTTTTTCATTACATAATAATTATGTGTATGGCGAGGATACGGTTTGTTTCAGTGATTAAAATTATTACATAATATAAAAAGACAGCCATGCAATATTATTAATTCCCTAACTTTTCTATCATTCCCTAATTTTCTCTACCTGCTGTTCAGCCTGTATATCATTGTTGTGAAGAAATTTCTATTCTTTCAAGAAAAACAGTTAAGCAAACTACATGACATGGCTAGTTTTGTTTTTAAGAAAGAATTAGATCAGTGTGTTTTGTGTGATTCTGAGTACTGAAAATTACAGAAAACAAATTTTGCACAAAAGTGGAAATGCCTGAATGAGTTGAAATTTCTTCGTTATGGCTTTGCTAATAGAAAATAAATTAGGGTAGTACTAATCGATAATTAATACATAAATAATTCCTGCTCTATCATTCGCACTCTAACTCTAATGACAATGGTACAACTAGAGACTAATTGTACCACCGTGTCCGTGTATATAAAAGATAATACTTGACGCCAAGGAATTCTCTGAGACAATAACAAGTTGTTATGAACTAGGAAGATATTCATATTACATATAAAATAAAAATGCATAGAATTTGAAATTATGACACAGCATACCAAATGACTAATAATTGTACCACAGTGTTTATAAAAGATACTAGTTGTCGCCAAAGGTTTCATTGATTATATAACAAGTATAGTTATTACCTAGAGAGACATTTATATAATAGGTTAGCGTTACTTAAACATATGTAAACCGCGGACTCCTTTGTATTAATATTTGAGATAGCGGAACTTTAAACCTTAAAAAACACTAATAAAGTATAGAAATAGAACTTTTTTTAACTCAAGTGACCAATTGTACTGGTTACCGGTTATATGATACTCAATCGATTAGCAACTAGTATTTCTGAGGAACCAGTAATCCTCAAATCGGTAACTGCCGATGCATGTCATTATTAAAAATAACTAGCTGTGTGAAGTCATAGATTGGTACATTTAGATTAGA
This sequence comes from Harpalus rufipes, assembly GCA_951394225.1. Taxonomy (NCBI): domain Eukaryota; kingdom Metazoa; phylum Arthropoda; class Insecta; order Coleoptera; family Carabidae; genus Harpalus; species Harpalus rufipes. The sequence continues at coordinate 38,572,608 of OX596280.1, read as the reverse complement.
ATCATAATGAGGATAATTAATACAAGTTATTTAAACCTTCAGTGATATTTTGGAAAAATAATTTTGTTTCACACATTATGATAAATACGACTTATTAATCAAATTATCAATAAATAATCCTAATATTAATAAGAATAAAAGTAAAATCAAGATAACATTATTAATATCAAGCTTTTAATTAAAGTATAATTAACCTAAACTAGGGAGGTGATTTGGTTCAATATTCTATTATTTTTATAAGAAAGCACTGTAACCATATTTAATAAAATTTTAAACTAAATGTAAAACAGACATACATACATACATACATACATACATACATACATACTTAATACAATAATTTTAACCATGTGCAAAGTGTTTAATTTGTTTTATTAAATTAGTAAATTGCTCATACTCTAAGGACTTCATTTTCATAGGTAATTTATTATATTCTAATAAAGCTTTAAGAAATCTTAAAATTAATTAATTTGGATCGCATTAAGATTCCTACCTTCATATGAACTCTTCGAATCAAAACCGAAATTTATTTATTATTGATGAAATATCTTCCTCATTAAGTATAACTTCACGATTCCATCATTGCTGAATTTCTTTTGTTATATTTTTTATTGAATTTTTCAATATTTGTGGTATTGTATGATCAAGTGCTTCTTTCCACATATGTCTCCGTAATCATTCCTGCCAATATTATTATTATTATTCTAATATTTTTTGTTATGCCCCCTATATTTTTAATTGCATTAAAAATACAATGATAAGGTGGCAGTCCTAGAACAGTATGTCCACGACAGGAAGCCATTTCATCAATTGCATATCTTTTTTGGGGTTTGTTTCTAAAATATATTAAAATATTTACTAAAAAATCTGTTGTGGCCAGCACAATACCTTCCGTCAATTATTTTTTCGAGATTTATGTTATATAAAAATTAAAGATTATTAAATTTTCTACAGGTTTGCATTAATACTTTCTCTATATATTGCATGGATAAATTTATAAAACTATATATAATTTTAACCCCGGAGCCTACGTTTTAAACACAACTCATACACATTGCTACACAATTCAGATCTCAAATGCTTGTAACTGACAGATATATGTCACTGTCAACGAACTAATCATTTCAAATAATATTAATATTAACGTTTTATAAAGAAAATAGTAAATGGAACTTCATTTCACGTATGAAAATATTACGTGGTTCTTGAGAGCCAACCATATTTACATGCATTAAATAAATAATTAAAATTTGTGGAACCAAATTTTCTCAATTGTAAATATTTTTATCTGTAAAAATGTACACGACCTGAATATTAAAAATTACAACAAAACATCACTTAATTCTATAGGTTTTATTTAATAACTGACAACTGAGAAGTGATATTTTTTTCGAGAATTATGTTTTCATTCTGACCAATCAAAGGGCAGAATTTATATCCCTATCTAAACCAATGCTATTTTCTTACGTAAAATAAAATATAGTAATGATGCATTGGACACGAAACCTTTCTCTATTTCTGAATGAAGTACAATATAAATAGATTTAATACACCTTTCTAGCTTCAGTTTTTATACTTCTTGTATCATAATCTTGCCATGATCTGCCACTTGATCCTTTCTGAAATATCTATGCTTAAAATATGAACGTATTGTTTAAAAAACTATAATGCAAGCTTTCAGTTCTAAGATTCTCATATTGCAAACGACCGCTGTCATTCTTCCAGTTCAAATAAAACTGAACCGCATAAATAATAACTATAGTTGTAGTATTGAAAAAGACTGATTTATAATAAGCAAGAATCGTAATACAATAAGTCACAACGCACATAAATCTTCCAAATACGATGCATTTTCTTTCAAATTATCAAACAATAACCTTCAAAGTATGAACATACAAATTATTAATGTTTCCAAGTGTAGTAACAAATAAATGAATAATATAATGTAGATGTACATTATTTATACATTATTCATGTCATAGGATAAATAATTAACTCTACTATACATCTTAATAATAATTCTATAAGGCCATACAGTTTTTGACATTTAAAAAAGACTGTAATATAATTTGAATTTTCCATATTAGTGCAGTAAAGTTTTTACCCTAGGTGATGACATGCATCGGCTGCTTGACCGATTTCAATATAGCGTAGTGATAGAACCTCCTCTTTGTATACCAACGGACCCGGATGCGAATCACGCTAAGGTAACGTGCGTAAAAATTAGAAATATTACAAATATAAGTAAAATTGTCTCATCTCCATCTATCCTGCGTCCAAACCCGTTCGGGTTATCGTGAATGTAAGACTGAACCTTTAACTTAGGAGCGGAGTGTCTGTGCACAAAATAAGGTAGCAGTATAGTTAGTAGTGGTCAAACACTACATTGTGTCTACTAGAGATATCAAAAGGCTAATAATAATTATAATAAAAAAAAATCTGTTGTGGCCAGCACAATACCTCTCGCCACATCCGTTTTCGGTTACTGTGGTGGAGTGGAAGGTTTTTTTAAGTTGACACACTGATATTTATAACTATGAGATTTATTGACATACACACAAGTATTGTATTAATATTTAAACATTTAAATAATCAATATTGCCAACTGTATGATACACTACAGTTACATAACTATAAGGCACGAGCAGTCATGTGATATTGTTGGCCTTGATATGCAGATATGGGGGCCAGTGTCAGAATGACTATTAGTAATTATGTACATAGATGTCAAATGTCAAAAATTTTCATTATTTTTTTAAAAAAATTCCAAATTCAAGTAGTTAATTCGTTACCAGGAGTGTGGGATTGACTTGTCGAGGAAAATAAACTGCATGGAATTGGAAAATCACAAAATTTACATATACACTCTACACCAAAAATTCTACTTACATCTATTCTTTATATTTAGATTTTTTATTTTAAATTCATTCTACGAAGAAATTTTGTCCTACTCTTCTAATTTTTCTAAATGTTTCCAATTCATTGTCGGGTTTGACAATACTTTTGAAGGGTAAATATATATACTGTACCTACAATTTTAAATATTAACTATTGATACAATAAGAAATAATATAATGTATGTACTTCCCACAAAAAATCTTCAGTAATGTCTCTGGATCTTTGACAATGACATTTATCTGTCAGTTACAAAAAAAATCATTTTTCAATTGGTGTCCATGGCATTATTTATGCTGTGAGATTATTATATACCTTATATTTATTTTCCTCTAAATCTATAAAAGATATAATAAAATATTTATATGTGTCAGATAGAAAATTTACTCTTCTTTTACTAGCAAGAATAAAATTTATTAAAAAATAATAATTAGAAGATTTTTGATAAATCGTCCTTCAACCAACTCACATACATACACATACACACACACACATACATCCACACACACACATACAGACATCATTGTAAAAATATTAAAATCGGATTGTAGGGACCTTAAAACGTGCTTAATCATTAAAATCTGGATATGCGATTTTTAGCATGAATCCAATACCTCTCTTAGTGAGAGGTAAAAAACTAATATACACTACTCTAATAAGTAGATAATTTAAGGGATATAATAAAAAATTACGGAAGACGAAATGAAGATACAATGTATGTACCTAACTAGTCGATAGGTAAATTGTATATTTATTTTATTAATCATCATACTTCGGATCTACCTACTTGTTACAAATTCAATGAAAAATTTAGTGACAACTAGTTGTCTATTGTACACATGGTGGTACAGTTAGTCACGGTATCTACAGTAGACAGCTAGTTGTCACTAATGGTTTCATTGATCTGTAACAATTAGGTAGATCCGCATTATGAAGACATTCATATAATAAACAGATTATTTAAGGAATAAAATAAAAATGGACGGAAATTAGACCACCGTATCAATGAAAGTAATAAGAAGTTACATGTGGCATCACTGATTAAGAACAAGCAGTTCTGAGGTAAAGAAACAGTAATATACTACACAGATAAATTGAGGGATGAAATAAAAATAAGTATGGAAATCGAAATGATACTACGTACCTAAAAGTACGTCGAATAAAAGTTACTAGTTGAAACTTCATCGACTAGGTACAAGTAGTTCTGAGCTAGAGAGACACTCATATAATAGGCAGATAATTTACGGGATAAAATAAAAATGTATAGAAGTCGAAATCTGAGGAAATGTTATTCATTGAAAACGTACGAGGTTATAAGTTATGTGCGCGCAAAGTCCCAAGTCGTTTGATTTTTATTTCGGCAAAGTTGCGAGAGAGAAAAACGTAACAGATGCAATCAGTTTTCTAGCGGCTAAAGGAGTTTTGAAGGAATACGTAAGACAAACCACAAATCCTGTCATGGGTTGAACTTTGTTGTGCTCAATCATTGGCGCAAACTAAAATGACAAGCAAATCTTGTGGAGTGCGCTCGCTCGGAAGAATAAAAATAAACGCTGTGCTCTTCGCCCTCCACGAGCCTAGCTATTGTCAGCCCGTGTGTTCCAGATTAATTTGTAAAATTCACCGGAGGAAGTTTTGGCGAATGACAGAATTATAAGCAGGAAGAACAGGCTCAGCCTAATTCAGGATCTGATTTAATTACAAGGGTCGCCTACTTCGTAGATTAAAGTTAGAGGGATCTTAGTTAAATAGACGACTACTTAGATAGCATGGTGTATTGTGACCCGTATACTGTTACATAAACTATCACCTAGTTACAAAATATTAAAAAAATACAATCACGACGTTTTAAACCTTACTGAATATGTCAAAATTCTTCGCACAGATTGCAATTATTATTTTTGAATAATAATAAAAAAAATCAAACGTCTCTACTGCACTGCGTCTGTCTTTGTTTCATATAAATCTTTTACAAATTTATTTATTTTTTGCTAAATAAATACAAGTAACAACAAACTAATGACATTTACCTTACGGGTTAACTCTACATACATACGTGTGTACACAAAAAAGTTTATATGCTCGTAAATGTAGGTACCTTTTTTTTTGAAGTCTAGTTTAATAGTTTTTCTTCAATGCTTATATATAATTATTCTTAAGAATTATGGAGTCTCGTCGCCGCGTGCCTGAGTATCTGGTCTCGAATCTGGGGAACCGGGTTCGATCCCGAGCGATACCAAATATTTCAAATTTTAAATGGCACAAAATTTACTCCTGTGGTATACTCTCCACGCCAGCAATAAGGAACTGTGAGGTGATGCCTGGTAAACGCCCGCACGGTACAAATGTCATCATTACCGAAATCTGTGTACAAAGCAGATTGGCACACCCAGCAATGGGTAATATGCCGTGATCATATAATTATTTACTTATTTTATTAATTACAACAATCTCCCGATTTTTATGTATTAAATTATTGTAAAATCCATTTACTACAGTTTATTAATAACAATATTTATAATTGGAAGATATAATGTTTCAAATGCACTGCACAGACACTAATACATACGAGTATAGTGAAGAACGCACCACCAGTCATTTTTATGAGATGTACAATCCACAAATCCAGTTACTTAACGCACTTGGTCTTTGGTCATGCTGTTGATAAACCATAAAAAATAGCATCTATACTAATTTATTAAAAAGAGCATTTATAAATAAATATTAGAAAAATAATATTTCACTGTTAATTTATGAACACTCATAAATATTATAGTGAAAAGCTCACATCCGGAACAGATTTGTGCAAAATATAAACCAAATAATGTATCGTCAGAACCACAACCGCTCACTAACACTCTTGAACATGAATCTTCATATAAACAAGTGTATGTAAAATAATGTATAGTTCAGACAGTGTTCAAGTTCTTTCCAAGGGTTTACCAGGATACAACGGAGGCGTCAAGTTAATAGATATTTGTAAAGACATAATCATCCACCGGTAACCTACTACTCGTACCACATTATAGGACATTTCAATGAGAGAAAACTTTGTTAGAAGAACATAATTCTAGTCGTGTAGAGTAGTGGGTAACTCACTGGGTCTGTCGAGTTCGTTGATGAGTTCGTCTTCGTCGGCATACCCCGGTGCCACTTGGGGCAGCATCACCAAGAGCGCTAGAGCAACCCACCGTGCCTTCATGCTGCACTCACTCACTTTCACTCACAGTAACATGACATACACACTCACAAGTATCTACGGATACAACACATAATCCTTAGGATAGGACACCAACAGTTATCAGTTCACAATCGTTCCATCGCAGAGTGTACTCTTCTCCGGCGTCGCGACATGGTACCGAAAAGAGAATAACGGTGCGCACTCATCGGAGGTCGGCGCAGCACTGAGAGGACGGTATTCGGCGCGCACTCTCACACACTCACGCATTAGACCTACCCCCAACGCGAGCCGATTCTTCAACTTTCTTCCAGAGAACGTCCGGTGGAACCGTTTCGCGCCTTGTTGCAGTCCTGATCTACACCCTCATGGAAATTAACATTTCAGAAACAGGACTCTATCTTGATTTTTTTTCTACTCTTGCACCCTCATCAAAAGATATCATCAATGATGCTGGGTTATCAACGGTGTTTTCTCATATTTATAAACACTAGGGTGAATAAGTGTGCTTTAATGGAGGACTGCCTAATAATCATAACCCATATTTCTACTTGCTGATGAGATATTAAAACGCTAGGACTATATTAAGTTTGAATCTAATGGAGTTCGATTGGCATCTAATGGACGGCGAAGAGTGTTTGTTGTATATAACAAGGAATTATGTGGCTGTGTTTGTTACGCGACTGGTTCTAATTCGCACAGTTCGACAACAAACTTGAAACTTGAAAATTACTCCTAATTTTTAAATACCACAAAAGTGATCCTTCTATTGCTCTCTTTACAACAGCTTTGAAAGTCCGTGAAATATGTAAGTTAGAAGAAAATTGACACACCTGGAAATGGGAAATAAATCATGATATATTTATTTTGTAATTATCTGACATTTGCTAGCTGCTAGCTTGTCTTATACTATTGTGGAGCATCCATACATATATGGGGTCTCGTGGCCGCGTGCGTGAGTGCCTGGTCGCAAATTTGGGGAACCGGGTTCGATCCTGACCGATGCCAAATATTTCGAATTAAAAAAAAAATGACCCCTGTGGTGCACTCTCCACGCCAGCAATGAGTGCTCGTGAGGTGTTGCCTGATGAAAGCCCGCATGGTACAAACAAGTTTTCATCATTACCAAAATCTATATACAAAGCAGATTAGCACACCCGACAAAGTAATATGCCGTGATTATATATTTATTTTATTTTTATTTACATACATACCAGGTGGTGCTGGAAATTCGTTACATAGGCATTTAACATGGTAGAACAGTTTTTCTTTGCGCGTTGTCCCCAAATTATTTTAGAAGAAAATCTTCAAATAAAAGTCCTTGAACATAAAATTCTACTTATAAATTAGAAAACAAAATTCATTTCTTATGTTTAGTAACTCTAGGAATTAAATATGCAAATTTCAGTTTAATAGTGCTAGTCATGGAATTTAAGCAAAAAGACAAAAAAATGTTTTGTTTAACTGCTTGAGAATTTTACGTTGTGATAATTTTATTAAAAAATAAAAAGTAAATTAAATTTGTGACATAAAAAAATACAAACTTGTTAAGTTTTTTGTTTTAATTCCATGGCTATCACTATTCGACGGATGTTCGACATTCTCATATCAAACTTCTGCCGTTACAAAGCATGAAAAATTAATTTTGTTTATTGATTCAAATGCAAAATTTTATGGTCTATAATTTATATTTGAAGTATTTTTTTCTAAAACAATTTGGGACACAACGCGCAAAAAAAAACTGTTTTCCCATGTTAAATGCCTAAGTAACGGATTTCGAGCGCCAGCCGGCATACGGGGCTTGAATTCCACTCATTTTTTTCACCGAATTTTATTTGCATTTGGTGGTGAAAATGGTCAGCCCACACTTTCCAAGGGATCGACGGCTTTTACTGACTTCCGAATCACTCAACCTTCATTGTATTTTTGGTTAATAGTTAATACTACTCTTGCTGAAGGCTAACACATGTCCGCATATAATAACTTTACTGTCAGGCAGAAACGTTAGTCACTAATCTACAGCCGTGGTATATTTTCTCGTTTTGACTGGCCTGTCTATACCCATGTATATTTTGACGTATAAAGCAGAATCCCGTGCAGACACCAAAAGAATGAAACATATGATGAGAACAGCAGAAATGAATATGCTACCTTCAATAACAGAATGCGAAATCAAAAAGTGAGACAACAATGTAATATTACAGACATAGTGAAATCTGAAATTCATAAAATGAAACTAGAAAAGAAGTCGCCAATCAAGTGAGCAGAACAGGAGGAAAAATATTAATTAAAATAAGCGGAAACCAAAAGCCTATGAATATGCGACATGCAGGACACCTAAATATATGTTGATTGAGAGCTGGACAACAAAAAAGAACAGTCTGGAAATAAATAGGCATCCATTTAATTGAAAATTAAGAAGATTGGCCAGTTTATACGAAAAATTTATGAATTTAATAACTATCACTGTCGTTCACCGATAGTAAAAATCTGTTGTGGCCAGCACAATACCTCTCGCAATTTTCATTTTATGTTGCATAGGGCGCGAGCAGTTATGTAATTTTGGTGGCCTTGACAAGCAGATATGGGGGCCCGTGTCAGAATGAGAGCTAGTAATATACATAGGTGTCCAGTATCATAAGTTTTCATCCGAAACATTATGATTTTCCAAATCCATGTGGATTATTTTCCTCGACAATGGATGACAAATAAACATCAGAATATTTTGAAATTTTGAATGAAAAATTATGACATATGACAATTGTGACATATATGTAAATAACTACTAGCCGTCATTCTGACACGGATCCTCATATCTGCTTGCTAAGGCCAACAAAGTCAGATGACTGCTCGCGCCCTATACGTAACGAATTTAACATTTCTTGTAAACACACAAATAATTGAAATTGTTTCTCTTCTTTCGTTCTATGAGAAATTTTATCCTACTATTCTAATATGTTCAAAATTCTTCAAATTCATTGACGGTATTAGCAGTATTTCTTAAGGATATATGTAATATTAACATACCTGTAATTTAAATACATATTAAATTAATAATACAATAATATATATTAAATGTACTCATACCTCCCAAAAAAATCTAACACTGACATTTTGCATTTTTTTGTCAATTACAAAAATTTGAATATCGCAACTGTTTTTCGGGCAACGAGATTTATTACAACTGATTATTCTATATTATTATATACTATATCTCCAAACCTATACGAGATATAATAAAAAAATTAAATGTGTCAGATTGAAAATTTAATTATCTTTAATTTTCAAAAAATAATATTTAGAATTTTTCTTTTTAGAAACTTACACTTCCGGTTGTCCAATTGTTACCAGAACCTATTCAACTCTTCCCATTACTGTTAGATTAAGGAATCCGTAGTTATACAGGTCTTTAGTCTTATAGAATTGGATAAATCGTGTCTCCAACAACCTCACACACACACACACGCATCCACACACACACACACACACACACACACACACACACACACACACACACACACACACACACACACACACACAGACATCATTGTAAAAATGTTAAAATCGGATTCTATTGACCTTAAATCGTACTTATTCAATAAAATCTGGATATGCGATTTTTAGCATGAATCCATACCTCTCTTAGCGAGAGGTAAAAATTAGGCTGAAACTATGGATTAAAAATCAATATCAATCTGTCCGTTTATTTGTCTAAGCGTAATTTACGCGGGATGCCACCTTGGATGCTACGGTATAATCAGGGACATACGAATTCTAATTGGATTAGCACAAATAGTCAAATAAATGCAATATTTTCTGCCAAACTAATATAAAACAACAGATGTATAAAACAATTCTATGAAATGTCATTACTATCGAAAGTGAAATGAAAACCATGTCAACCATAAAGACATTAAATAAAAGACACATTTTTAACCACAAATATCATGTACGATATATGAATATAGAATTTGAGATAAAATATAAAAATCTGTCCTTTCAGTGGACAGTTTCCTAATTCATTTATCTCCTGCTAAATTTTTCGTGACGATTTTTATGCAATTAAAGTGATTTCAATTTAATCCAATTGTAGGTCAGCTTGATTTCATGCAAAAGAATTCCTCTTTATGTTGCGTAATTTGATTTTATTCCACAGTACAATACGTACTCCCAAAGGTAAAACTTGCGTTAATTTGAACGCTGCAATAACAACAAAATAACGTAGTAATTTGCTGGCGTTTAACATTTAAATACCATTTCTAATTCAGTGTTAAATTACAATTTATAACTGGTTCAATGATCCAATGATGAACACTGATTTTCACAGGAATTTATAACGAAGACACAATAAATTAATTTATCATCATGGCTTTTCATCTATTGCAGGATGTATCAATATCCTTTTCGCTGATTAATAATGTATTGTCATTATCGACATACTGATAGCTTATGGGTACACACGTAGTTATGAAGAGTGGATCACTGTTTCATAGTGGTCTTTTTCGATACGATATATAACTGAAACAATTAAATTTCAAAGGAGTCCAGGCTAAAAATATTTAGAAAAATATGATATATGAAGGAGTTATATTTTATAAAAATGTAGGTAATAAATGTATATTTGCCCAGATATGTTGACTTATACATACGTCAGATAATCGATAGTATTGCGTGTATATATATTTAAATGAAATAGTGAGAATTTTAATAAAAGAAGAAGACGCAGATCGCATTTTAGTTTCCAGCAGAACATTATTTGTTACAACTACAAAATATAAAAATCTGATGTGGCCAGCACATTATCTTCCGTCAATCCTATGTATTATGCACAAATTTTATACATAAATTTTCTTGCAAAAGATTCTATATTTCCAGTAAAATTATTTCTTGAACAAACTATGTAAATTGCACTTGACAGTGACATCTTATTTTTGTTTAGCTTCCATTCATTTGTATTTTGCGTGCTGTTCTCATTCAGTTTCTTTTCTTTCAAATATTCCGCAATATATAATCCTTCCAAATTTTATTTGGTTTTCCTCTGTTTCTTCTACCTTTTATTACTAAGCTGTTCATTCTTCTTCCAATATATTCTTCATCTCTCCTGATGACATGTTCAAACCAATGTAATCGTCTCTCTTGTATCTTTCTAGAAACTTCTTTCACTCGAGCCATTTCCCATATCCTCTTATTTCCTATCCTATCTTTCCGTGTCTTTTCCAACATCCATCTTAACATTCTCACCTCTCTGCCTCATTCATTCCTATTGCATTGATATTGACTTCTGTCAATTAGAGTTTTCTTAATATAGTAGTTTGTTGTTTGCATGGTTACTATGTATCTGGCTGATTTATGATTTTTTTTTATAATTACATATATCCATTAAATATATAGTATAAAATTAAATCAAATCATATATAAAATGAAATATTCTAATGTTTATAATAACATAAAATGTCAAAAAATTATATTTAACTGCGTTTTTGCAACAAAAACTGTTAAAAGTTACAAATAAGGGTACTTCCGGTTGACCAATTACAAACAAAATTTAAACACCACTTCGTTTGGATGTAAACTCCAGGAATACGAAATAATTATAATTTTTGGATTTATGCGATCGTAAACGATGGTCCCATACAAACACACACTTACATACAGACATCATCGTAAAAATAGTAAAATCGTATTCTAGAGATCCAAAAACGTGTTCATTCATTAAAAACACATGATTGAATTTTTTGACCAAAGACAATACCTTCCTTACCTAAAGATGACGGTTGGTAAAAATGGCTCTTACCTTTTAGCGATAGCCAATTAGGAGTCGGAAACCTGGCGGTAGAATAATATCTTATATTAAAATTTGTTTAGAAAAATTAGAGCGTTACTTTTAACTATTTTTCCTGTTGCAAAAATTCCGCCAAATTATATGCCTGTTAAACGTGAAAAATGTTTAGGTGCCTTTCACCCAGATGACCGCCGTCCATTTAATTATCGCCCATTTAAGTATCGCCCAATTGACCATCGCCCACTTGTCGCGTACCGCATATTTTTTCAGGTTCTAGGGATGGTGGTCATTTATGAATACAATTTAGTTATAATTACAGTCAAATGGCATATATTAATTGAACCAGGTGAACCGTTATAAATATTAAGGTGAAAATAATGAGGGTAATAAAAAAGACGTTGTTAAAACATAAAGTCAAAAATGAAATCAGTTTCTAGTTCTTAAACAATAGATTTATGCAGTAAAGAAATTGTTCAAATGAAACAGACAAGTAACGTTGACGCGCCACAAATAAATGATAAAATTGTGTAACAAAAGAAGATACCAACAAGACTTCGACTAGATTCGAATCCAGGTTACTAGAAAAAGTACCAGTTATTCATGTAACTCAGCAGGAAACGCTAAAAACAGGTCGGTGTATATATTAAGTGTTGTAGTTGTTATAATTAATGTCCACATCGTTTTTTAAATTGGATGCTTATCTCATAAATATGTGCTTCGCAATTTAGTTGAGTTGGTTTTGTTGGGTAAAATTACAGAGCAAGGCTTCGACTCGCACTGCGTGAAATAATGAACTAGTAAATGAATTCCTTTTGAGGTGATTTAGCAATGTTTGTCACCTCCTTTATTAATACTCCCGAGGCCTTTGTGTCCCAATTCAGTAAACGTAATTTAATTTTGATGGCTGCTATATACGTGTTCCCAAAGGGATAAATATTAACGTCACAAACATACCATCGTACGATTGACGTTAAGGCAAAAACAAAAGACCTGTTCATTCGATCGCCCATTCATCTGAATCTTGCAATTTCAGCTGAAAGCCAGAAATTTAAACAAGAAGTGAACAAGATTTGGCCCAGTTGCATAGAACTTTGGTGACTGATTGTTCAGTTGACAAACAAAATTGCAACCACAGACACACACATCAGAAATATGGTGGTATACAATCGTTGTCAAAGATCTTTTATGCGACAGTGTATATATTCTAGCTGCATGAAAAATATTATTATTATTGTGAGAAGAGTACTTAATAAGCATTGAATTGTATCTTTTTTTACTGCGACCTATAACGCTTATTGTAAAATAAGACTTATTTAGTTTTCTGGAAGCAGTTCTAGACTTTTTATGAAGCTAGCTAGCTACAGATCCTGAAGTCAGATTCTTGGCCTCATTACCCGTGACATTTCTTTTACCTAAATAATTGAATCTACTGGATATTCACATGCAATATGTTTCAAAGTTTCCTTGCCCTCTTCGCAGAGTCGACAAATTTTATTTTCAACTTTACCATTTGTCATTTGTACATAAATGATATTTCAGCGTACAAAATCAGTAAGGATACTTGCCTTAGTTCCAAGGTCCTTTTTTCTTAGAACTAATAGTTGATGGTGAGATGAGATAAATTTCTTCGTTTGACTAAGGCCTACAATGTCTTTCAAGTATGAGGCTATGGCTGATCCCAATTTATTAATTTCTTCTACTTTTTCATTGCCTAAAACTCTCTCACGCCCTGGTACCCACAACAATGTGACGGGTTAAAAGATGTTATTCCTGTTTCAGACAAACTTTGACTCACAAGTAAGGGCATTTAATGTCTTAAAAGCAGTCTGGCTGTCTGATATTATGTATATTTTTGTTCCTTTGAGACCTTTATTCAGGTTTATTCGAGCACAACGATTTATTGAGTTTCTCCTGAATCTAGTTTTGATTTATCCGTGAACCAATAAAGTCTCTTTCTGAAATGAAATGAAGGCGTGAAACATAGTTTAAATCCTATTCATATTTAGGTCATTTTAACAAAATCGTTTACAAGGTGAAACTAAATCATGAAATTGTCAGGTCCACCTTGCAAGTATAAGGCACAAAAGACTAACAACTGACCTTGCAATTTTACACGGCATGGAATAGAAGCGTAGTATGCAATTACATAAAATAGTTAAATATTATAATCTTGACTATCTATTCAAAATGTATTGAGATACAAGCATTGTTAAAGTTAACAATGAAACTTCTAATAGCGGTTTTGTGAAATTGAACCTTGTTTACTTGAAATGCTTAATAGTCTCTTTATTCTGTTTAGTGATCTGCTATCGGAGATGGGCATGTAAAGGAACTTTGTAATACCTGATTTACATATTTTAATCAATTCTATGCAAAAAATAGAGTAGAAAATTAATACGGTGATTTAACAATGTAATAAAATTAATGAAACTTAATGGTTTTCATCAAAATAACTTTTATAAAACTAATCCTTGGGGCGTATCGATAGAATAATGAGAATATCGATACATAATTTTTTTATCAAAAAATTTATATGAAATATGCATGTCAATAAATCTATTATTTATAAACTTTTCATCATTTTAATATTTTTTTCTTTGTAAGAAAATAACACAAATTATACGTTGAAATGTCCATAAGTAAATATTTATTTAAATAATTTAAAGAAATCACAAAGATTTTTTTTGGTAAATATACTCGCCGTAAAATAATTATGGATTGATGCTCAACTTTTTCCCTTCACCACACCCTGTCCCTCGCTTAGCGATGTTGTCGCATCTTCACAACAAAGCATTTTCAACATGACCACTAAATCTCCAGTCCATACTTATTTGACGGCAAGTATAGTATATTAAAAGAAGGCAACGTATTCTAGCTGGAGTTGCAAATTCGCTTACGTGTAGCGACGAGTGTGCGAACGAGCGAGTGCTTGTCTTCTGTAACGTGTGTTTTGCACCATTTTCTCTATTAAGGTTTTTATTTACATTAATTTTTTATAAAAATATTTAACAATTTCCATTAAGGGATATTTGTGTTATAATTATTAGGTCTGTGAAAGTAATTTGCGCTTTTATTCTGTCCGTTGCCTAGATATTGTGTATTTATTGCAGTAATTTCAATCTGAAATAACAAAATATCACCAAAAATCGTTTAAGATATAAGCTTCTTCTAATATCAAAATGCGTGCTAGAATGTGAAATTCTAATTCCAATGCAGAGAAACCGTATTTCAATGGCAGGTTGCAACGAAAATTAAAAAAATAAATAATGGACCTGCTTACATTTTAAGAGCCGGAGGTGTAAATGCCTATTTTATTCTAATTAGAATATAGGAATTTCATTTTGTCAACTGTTGAAAATAAATTAGTTCTTTTATCAGAAATAATCATTCCTGCTTTAAATAAAATTCTTCCACATTAAACTGACTGACGTCAAGATATGAAACGTGGAAAATTATTTTTATTTTCAGTCCACCATTTTAAAGGAACACTTTGTCTTTATAATAAAAGCACTATCAAAAATTTCTGAGTTTCTAAATTACAATCTATATTATTTTTATTGGTATTGGATATTGATTCTTAAAAGTAGTATCAATACAGTTTTCTTTATTATGTCGATACCCATTGTATCGATATATCGCTAAGAGTATATGTAGGTACTTTAAGATCCACTTTTTTTTAGGATGATTACAAATTATAAGGCTGAGTGTTTGTAGGCATTAGGTAATCGATTGTGATTTGGCAAACATAGGTTAGATTTCGAACGACGTGTCTTAATAGTTATTATAGGAATTAGCAGATTGGCATACCCAAAAATGGGTTCTAAGTCAAATTCATATATATATATATATATATATATATATATATATATATATATATATATATATATATATATATATATGTTATGTCGCTGTTTTCATATCATATATCAATAATTTAGTTTCACGTAAACAACGTCAACCTTCTAATTAATTTTTGATTATTAATATGCATATGAAAAATATCTACGTATTATAAATAAAAATTATATTTAAACAAACTTTTTTGGACATATAATCCATTATCAAATAAAAATATTTTGTCATGTGGTGATTCCATTTTCGGTCGTAAACAAATATGGCTAAACAAAATGAAGCAACACTAAATCTACATACTATTGAGAAATAAAATTAAATAGTTATTTGTATCACTAGTTCAAAAACTGCATTTTAGAAGTGGGAGTATTTTTCAAATACGAGCAGTCGCGAAGCAGTTTCTGGATGTGTAATACCCACGCAATATTTTTTGTGCTGACTTCTCTATAAACTTGGTAAGGTACGTGAATGAATTTGATTTACTGTCGAAATATTAAATTCTAAGATTTTTTAGGTTGGTAACATCATAAAATTTAAATTCCAGGTGACGGCGTTACGAACAAAAGCTGAAAAATCAACAAACATTTTGTTATCGATTTTGCATTGCAAGCTCAAATAATATAATTTACTTACATTGAACAAAAATGTGTTTATTGAAGGTATATATAACGATTTAGCTCTATTTGTAAACATTTTGCTACTTGTGCTGAAAACAATCAGAGACTGATATTTTATCGAAACAATAATACCAAATTATAATCATTAAAAGTACCCACACCAACAAAGTGTTTCTAATGATTTAATTATATGAAAAACTGGGAACTTATATCGAACGGAGGCATAGAAAATAAATATTTACAAATTTGTGAACTAGTCCATTGCAATTACTTTTATTTCAGTTTTTTCAGAATAATCATGGTCATGTAATGAATTCCGACACAGGCTGTACAATGCGGGAGCCGATGTCCAAAGTTCGAAGGATATTTACAAAGGATCATCTCATATCAAAGAAGATTTTCCGAAAGGACAGGCTTTGAACACTAAATTCTTACAATTGAATTCTAACCGCATCCTTTCGAATTTCCGCCAAAGTTTCAAATACACAACACAATTATTTCACTTCGATAAACTGTCACGGTTTTTGAATATAAATCTTGGAAATCCGTCCAATTTAAATACGAACTACCCCTTGTAGTAATTCGAAACATTTTTCTCGTCCTTTGATTGGAAAACTTGACCAACGGCCGAGTATCTAACTGGGAATTGATTTGCAAAAGTTGGAGTCTTGCAATTGATCAGGAATTAGTTTAGCAAACTCTGCAAGTTTCAAACGTCATTAACGGTACTTAAACCATTTAACAGAAGGCAAAAAAGATTAAAAAGATCGCAGTCAATTTATCATCTTTTGCTTAATATCATTCGTTTTTTGATGGGCAATTCATCGGATCGTACCAAGGGAGATGCTGAGGAACTCTGATATCAAAAAGGCACTGTAAGCTGCACGTTTTTAAAGAGGCTGCAGATGCACTTTGCAAGTGCAAGTTAATTTGATCAATATATTATACTCCACATACAAAAATAATATGAATGCAAAAAACCATATCATTTGATATTACAACTGTTAAAATACAAATATTTTTTGTATCAATCCTTATATGGTGTCTTTAAAATACGTGAACCTAGTTTAAATATTTATTCCTAGGTCTAAAATAATTAAGATAATTTAATTAAACACGCCTTTATTCTAAAGTGCACCGTTTAGCCAGTATTCTGTTTCAAAACATTGTTTGCTTATAATAACATAAATTCTAATAAGAATAATACTCTAAATCATCAAACAGATTATAACAGCAATGTGCAACTTCTCAAAAATATTATTGAAAATTTCTAATTTGTATAAAATGAACCGAAATTTATAGTTATATTTATTTTTCATTTATTATTCAAATTTAATGCCATGTATATAAAATAATATTATATTACATCCGAGGTGGGATATGTTTCATTACAGCGCGAGTCTGTAATGAAACTTCCACCGAGGTATGTATACCTGTTTTTAAATCAATAACTTTCAGAATAAAACATTGAGTTATAACCTTTCATTTTGTTAATATTTTTTGACAGCTCTATAAAATTTTGTTTAGCCTACTTTATTATAGGGATCTATGAAAATGTTACGCAACCCGTACATTAATATTTCCAACCCGTGGGGTGGAAGTGAAATCTATTATTTCCCACCCAAGACATTGTCATTTCAGTTAGAAATGACGTCTTTCTCAACCTATTTTGCAGCAGATTCCAATAAGTATTAGACTCAGTGTTCAAAATTTTTATAAATACGACGTAGTTTTACATTATGTAACTATCTTTGTGAACTTCATATTTATTTTTGGTTAGTTGATACTTTAAGTTTTATATTACAAATGTGCGTATTTCTTTCACTTTACACCAGGGGTTGGGATCTTTTTTTCCGACAAGGGTCATTTGAATATTTATATCATTCGCGGGCCATACAAAATTGTCAATTTAAAAATAGTCTTTTGTTTTTTAGTCATATATGTAATTATTGAATCACTAATTTTATTTGCTGCAACTATTTCTCTTTATTAATTATATTATGTATTAAATTAGCTGGTATTGATAATTTTGCTATTCGAAACTGTTTTTCATATATTTATTGGAATTTGAGGTTAGCCCGCGGACCACATCAAATGGTGTTGCGGTGGACCTTATACGGCCCGTGGGCCGGAAGTTCCCCACCCCTGATGATGTGCGGATGATGTTCACGGAACGTCCTATCTATAAATTGTAACATGCAACATTTGTTGTAATAAAAGTTAAGAAACTTTGAGGCCTCCTATGTTTATCCTAAATTAAACTGGAAGTTCCCAAATAACTCCAATTTCTATACTAATACAATGTTTTATTCGATATGGATTAAATTTGTTATGGCACTCCTTATGAGTTAAGTTATTTTTTAAGGTGATATTTGTTATTATTAGTGAATTATTAGTGTATGGAACTTGGGTGTATGATGAGATAGTAACTTTTTAATGGTAATGACGATAACATACATTTTTCTTTTTTTTTCACAGAGTTATATTTAATAATATACTTTTTTGTATCGTAATTTGTGATTACCTAAATGACTGCACTTTAGCAATTATTCACATGACAAACAATTCATTTTTAATCACGCAATAACAATTGTTTATGAATTGTTAATTCTTTGTTTACGAGGTAGGAACAAACTGACATTATTTAATCTACTTATCATAATTATGTCAGTAAAATATTCTTAAGCCGAACAAACGGATATGTTACTAGTTATGATATTGTGAGTGAAATTGTTAATAACTTATGAACATTTGTTATATCTGAAGTGAAATCAAGAAAAAAATATATATATATAATGAACCTGTAATATATCTCAAAGATTCAAGATGTAAAGACTAGAGCAGAATGTCAGTTAGGTAAGTGAAATTTTTGGAATTTCTTTATTCTTAACCCTACGATGATTAACATGTCCTTTCAACTCAAGGTCAAAACTTACTATGAAAATAACTACTGATTGTATAACATAAAAATTAAAGTGTGCTGCTGTGTATTCAATTTGCAGTATGCTCTATTGTGTAGTTACATTTTCTAAACAATTTTTTAGAATTATTGCGTTTTACAAATGAAATATTGATTTACGATTGAATGCCTTTTCTTTCGATCATCTGTTTATTAATAAAATAAAAATAAATTAGATAAATAAACAAACAAATAAATAAATATGTCATCACGGCATATTACCTATTGCTGGGTGTGCCAATCTGCTTTATGCACAGATTTTGGTAGAAAGAAATTTATGCAATGGTTCAATTATCCGTATCCGGAGTGCAGTTCCGCTACAAAGAACCAAGGACCGATATCCTTATCCTCCTCTAAAAACGGGTTCCGGGAATCCAAGGTGTCGATTAGCTTTGGAATCAGGTACTCGGTTTCAAACTTTACAGTTATTGAGTCGTCATAATATATGTATGTATATTTTTTCCATGTATTTTGAAAGTAGGCTTTCCAGTCTGTTAATTTTCAATTATCCAGTTTTTCTCCTTTAAAAGCGGAAATAACATTTTTCAGATATGTGCAGGGTACGGCAAAACAACCTCCCTGGTTTTACTATGGCACTGTGAGGTTAGTAAAGGTCGTAAAAGGGTGGGGGTGGTGTGTATGTAGGCAGTTGGATAGGAAGTTTCTGTTAAAAAGAATTCAAACGTAAACATAATGGCTGGTACCATATACCTTGTTTTAACTAAAACTCTGTCTTGAGAAATGTTTAATTCAAATTTCAATATTTAATTTTACCCTTGTTTAAAGATCGATTTTTTTTAAAAAAAATATTTGTTTAAATACAAACTGTATTCTGCTTTAAAATAATATTTTGATAAATTTGATATTATTCATTATTATTAAATAATAAAATCTTAAAACAAGGCGTGTGGTATTAGTCAATGTGGACGAACAAGAAGCGTGCTTTGGTCGTAGAAGCCTACATCCGCGAAATCGGAAATGTAGCAGCCGTCCAACGCGCCTTTAGTACTCGGTTCCAAATACCGCCACGCCAAGCAGTTCTGGTACAAAGGAAACAAGATCTGTTTACAGGAAAGGACGTGGACATCCATGGAAAACCTCGACTCAGGGAAAAGGGTTGTTACCATCAATTCTGAGGGCGTGTGAGACTGCTCCAGAATTTTGGCCCAGTTCTTGAAAAACTTGACCTGGAGAATGTCTGGTATCATCACGATGGGGACGACGGACCACACAGCGCGAGCATCAATGCAGACTTCGAGAAAATATTCTCTGGACGCTTGATTTGCCAGAGAGGCGATATTCCTTAGCCCTCGCCCTCGCCAGATTTAACACCTTGACTTTTTCTATGGGCTAATCTCAAAGCCGAGAAACCTGCAAACCCTAAAGGTGGCAATCTGTCCCGAAATCAGCCGTATACCAAAAAAAATGTTCGAAAGAGTAACGCGAAACACCATAATTCATTTGCAGCAGTGTTTGGACAATGACGGACACCACTTCTACGATATTATTTTCAAAACCACATGAGATAAAACTTCTAATGTAATACGTGTGGAAATCTTACGAGACGGCCCTGGCAGGTTCTTATCAAACCTGTGAGATGCGCGACTCGTCCCGCAAGAGAGTCAGAGTGCGACTGACGTACGGTTAATCTGCGTGTTGAATAATTTGTTGTAATAATTACTTAAATTTCATTATATCATTTTATGTAATCGATATCTTAAAACATACACATTATCGTCTATTTTAATAAAAGTATATTGTCTGTTTATAAAAGTATTCTGATCCCAATCCCTACATACGTAATAATTGATTTGCAACTAGATCGATGTACTATACTTTTTGTACCTCAGCTTTGATTTTTACAATAAGAAGTTATGTCCACGATATGACAGTTATTTACGTGTGAAACTTCATATGAATTATTTTGACAGGCAATGTTGCCATTACGAATCACGATACCAGTGATAAATGAGAATTTTTCTACTAAATGTAACGTAATGTTATATAATTACATATCCGTTTCTTTTCTTTTATTACGTATCTATATTTGAAAAGGCGCATTTACATATAGTACAAAAATAACTATATTTATTTATTTATTCATTTATTTACATGATTACATGAAGTGCAGATAATATTTTGTAAAGGTACTATCAATATGTCGTTAGTAGTTCAGAGAATAACCAGCGTATGTTTATCATTAAATTTATTAAAAAAAAATATTTCAATATCAAGTAATTTGTATAGAGTAGCTTCATAGAACAAGTCGTTAAATAAAACAAAATTTGTGCAAGGAGTAATGCAAAATAAAAACAAAATCTGTAGAAAAAAAACATAGTAATAATATTTTAACATTAAAAAGCGTTTTTCTCACAATCACGTTATTCATTATTAATCATTGTTATTTATATCATTATTCGTGTTTTTAAATAGAAAAATCTGAATATTTATCACTGTCATCATGTGGGTAGGGGTATGGTGGATTGATATTGGATTACAAATAATGCAAAATGAACAGTAGACGTAATTATAGCGCTAATGAGAATGGGTCAGCGCATCATTTGACCAATCAACAAATGAGCGCGTGATGAATGCACACGAACAAGCGCCTCCTGCAGCCGATAAACGCTTAGCGAGCCGGCAACAGCCGCGTCATAATGTAATTGTGTATGAATGTAATTATTCCAGTGTGAAAGCCGAGAGACACCGAGAAAATATCCCAACACCACAATGCCACTTTTAGCCACAACAACAAGAAAATAATATACACTGTCTTCATAAACTGTATTTTCAAGCTAAAATAGTTTTTATTTATGTCTTCCTGAACTAAATAATTTTTAAGCAATTTCTGTCAGTAGGTACAACCATTAGCTATGTTCCAGCCGGTAATTTTGGAGAAGTTTGCAACATTAATCTGATATTTTTAATGCGCATGGGTGTGTTGGAACGCTGAATGACACGGTGACAGTACCAAAGTGAGTACATATTTGTTTTAAACAAGCTAGCTAATATGGAAAGTAAATAAATTATTTAACAACAAATAACAAATGTTTCCGTCAGTTATTTTTCTAAAAATAAAATGAAATTTTTATAATATTAAATATATATAAAATAAGTATTTTCTATTGTTATCGAATAATCTAATTCTAATAAGTATAAATTTCATCTTCCCTCTTGACAGTTGGAAAATATGAAAAGTAATAATGAATTTGCAATAAATATGGAGGCTATGACTTCTAATCAGTAGAAAAAGCTTTGACTGTTAGAAACTAGTTTGTGATAGTCGAACAGTACGCGCTGGAACCCCTAACCAATTGTTGCAAACTTGTCAGTGGTACGGTTGGAACGGTGTTAACGGTATTTTATTACTGCGCATGTGTCTGGTAGTCACAAACTATCAACAATGACAGGCTGGAACAAGCTTATTGAGTAAAGAGTATAATATAATTCTTTGCTCAATATGGTATTACATGTCAATATAATAATCGTGGACCACCAGAAACCTGCGTCCATTTACGGTAAGCGATAAAATAAAATACTAGCTTACTTAGGTCTTAAGTCACGTAATTATGAATAAGAATAAAAATAAAAAATTAAATTATCAAACAGTAATGAACATCTCAATAATTTAATAAATTTTTATTAACGATAAATGATAGTTTCCTTGCTCATATAATTTGGGACCATTGCGATCTGAAAAGTAATTTTACGTACATCGTCGTATACAAGAGTCCCGTCCACGAATAACGGAGTGTCCTATAACTTACAACAAAACGAAAAAGTGGTCTGTATGAGGGGTTGAGCCGGATAGGATATATTCACAAGTTATGAGCTATAGTCATCATAAGACGTGTAATTGACCTTATTATACGTCGTGCGCTGATTAATATCCGTAGAGATGATGATCGCTACAGAACAACGTCGGTGGTTGACCAGTTTATTGACGATGGACTCGTTGTACTTTACACAAACGTACTCATGTTTGCTATGTAGTCTAATATGCACTAAAGTTAGTTCCTTCCAGTGCGAATTTCAAACACATGTATCGCCAAAGTGCGATACTACAAACAAATTGTGTTTAAAATGACCGAGTCTGATATTTAAACCGACAACACGAATGTTTTAGAAACACTCTTAAATTTAAGTTTGAAAACATCGAATTGTTACTTTCAAGAAAACAAACAATTTAAAATATTACAAATAATACTCTAGGCTGTTTTCACACACACCGGCAAAACGAGAGTCGGTGTTGTTCCCGCCCAATGACACTTTTCATATACACCGGCATTTACGGTGCTGTTACTTTTTTAACTAGCTTGTTCTTGGATCCGATGGAAGATATATGAGTATTGGTCTCAATATTCATTGTCTCCTTGTGCTATTGTATCCTAGAAGGAATTACTAATTTACTTTCTACGAGATCAATTAAAATAACATTGCTCATGTTCGGTAAATAAACTGTAATAAAACAAAAGTAAAATGTGGTCAGCACGTTACCTCCAGTCAATTCAGTGTATTATGTACAAATTCCATATATAAATTTTCTTGAAAAAGATTATATACATATTTCCAGTAAAATTATTTCATAAACAAACTATGTTAAATGCACTTTACCTCTTTTTCTTTAGCTTTTCCCACTGGCTAAGTGGTCACTATTCTTGAATTTCTTCATTCACTCATTTCTATTTTGCTTGTTGTCCTCATGCAATTCCTTTTTTCTTAAGTCCTACACAATACAGCACTTCCATCTTATCTTTGGTCTTCCTTTGTTTCTGTTACCTTCTACTACTAAGCTGTTCATTCTACTTCTAATATGATCGTCTGTCTTGCATCTTTCTAGAGACTGCTATCACTCGAGCCATTTCCCTTATCCTCTCATTCCGTATCCTATTTTTCCGTGTCTTCCCCAAGATACATCTAAATATTCTCATCTCTCTGCCACATTCATTTTCCTTTCATTGACCCTGACATTCGTCAATTAGAATTTTATTAATATAGTAGCTGTTTCCATGGTTATAGCATAGCAGGATGTTTTATGAAATTTAATATCTTTTTAAATCTTTAACACTATATCTATTGAATATGAAGTATAAAATGCAATTAAATCGTGTAGATAATAGTATTTTTTTAAATATTTACAGTAACATTAAGTGTCAAAAATTGATTTAACAGCGATTTTTCAAGAAAAAATTAAAATCTTCAAATGAGGGTAATTCCGGTTGCCCAATTATAGCCAAGATCTAATCACCTCTTCTTTTCGATGTAAACTGAGGAATGAAAAAATTATAGTTTTTGGAGGCGTAGTATTGAAGTCACGCGATCCGAAATTGTCGTCTCACACACACACACACACACACACACACTTCACTAAAAACTCATCATTGAATTTTTTGACCAAAGACAAAACCTTCCTTACCTAAAGGTGACGGAAGGTAAAAATAGTTCTACGGCATCCGATTTGACATGTTCAACACCGAATGCATTACCTGGACCCGTCAGCCGAACCGGCAAGTTGGCCGGATCGAACTATGTGTGAAAATGCTCATTTGAATACATTGTATCCGGTATCGGCACCGGCAGCAGCTCCAGTTTTTCTGGTGTGAGTAAAAACGCCCTGTGTAAATTCGCCGATATGCGAAATTTACACAAACGAACGAAAAGAATGTTTTAACACTAAATTGAGCTTGTCTTCGGTGCGTTTTGGAGCTAACATATGGTCACATAACGGGAGCCCACAACTTCGTGCGAAATAAAAAAAATATGAAATATAAATTTCATCTTAACTACGCAAATTGAGTTCACGACTGCACAGTCTCTTTAGAGTTTCTCCTATTGCTATGAAGAAAACATACTTTATTGGAATTTTTTGCTTCTATTACCAATAAATCAGTGGATTTAAATTCAATTACAATGTAAAACCAAGGAAATGTAACACTACTTTGTTTCCTTATTAATTACCCTGTTGGTGAGTTAAACATTTCACATATTTTATTCTAAGTATCATAAGACTATTAATATTCTTTTTTAATTAATGATGGGCTAATTTATGTTCAAAACATCTAATGTAATATTTTTTAAAAATAAATGCAATCAGGAAATTTAAAGTAGGTTCCCGAATTTTTTTAACTTAATAGAAAAGAAAGTGTAAATATTTTTAGGTGTACCAATGTTGAATATTAATAATGACCATTATATCTGTTCCGTTGAAGACGTTATGAAGGCGTCGTCCCATGGGCTTTCCAAACTGTCATGGAAAGAAAATCATAAGAATCACTTTTATATTAGAAAAAAAATATATTTATTGCAATTTTTCCTTAATATTTTCATGATATTGTTCGTTTAGAAATGTATAAGTTAATGCGCTTTGCTGCAAAGCTCAATAGAAAATGGGAGAAATTATATACGACCTGAACAATTGTGGAGTCGAAACACAGCAAAAACAATGAAAAAAAATCTGTTGTGGCCAGCACAATACCTCTCGCCACTTCCTTTTTTTGGTTACATAAGTATAGGGCGCGAACAGTAATGTTACATTTTTGGGCTTCACAAGCAGATGTGTGGGCCCGTTTCACAATGATAATTAGTAATTATGTACATAGATGTCAAATGTTAGAATTTTTCATTAAAAATTTTAAGATTTTCTAAATTTACGTCAATTTATCACCAGGAGTTTAAAATTTACTTGTATGCCTTAGATATTTAACATTTAATTCTGCTCCACATGGAATTGGAAAATCACTAAATTTAGAATGAGAAATTTATACATAATTACTAGCTATCATTCTGACATGGGCCTCCATATCTGCTTGTCAAGGCCAACAAAATCATATGACTGCTCGCTCCCTATTGTATTTAACATTTCTTGTATACTCTACACCAAAAATTCTACTTACGCATATATCTATTCCATATATATTTAGATTGTTTAATTTTAAATTCATTTTTGATGAAGAAATTTTGTCCTCTTCTAATTTTTCGAAATGTTTCCAATTCTATTAATACATTAAGAAATAATATAATGTATGTACTTCCCAGAAAAACTCTTCAGTAATGTCTTCGGATTTCTGACACTGACATTTATCTGTCAGTTACAAAAAAATTAATTTTTCAACTATTTTCCATGGCCATTCTTTCGGCTGTAAAATTTATTATAACAGATTATTTTACATATTATATTTCTTTTATCTCTAAATCTATAGAATATATTATAAAATATTTAAATGTATCAGAAAGAAAATTTATTTTTCTTTAATATTATCAAGAAAAAATTTCAAAAAATATTATTTAGAAGATTTTTTTTCAAGAATCTTCTACTTCCGGTTGTTCAATTGTTACCAAAACCTTTTCAGATCTTCCCATGAATGTCCGATTGGGAAATACGTAGTTAAACAAATTTAAAGTCTTATAGTTTTTGAGTAATCGTCCTTCCAACATCCTACATACATACACACACACACACACACACACATACATCCACACACACACACACACACACACAGACATCATCGTAAAAATGTTAAAATCGGATTGTAGGGACCTTAAAACGTGCTTATTCAATAAAATCTGGATATGCGATTTTTAGCATGAATCCAATACCTCTCTTAGCGAGAGGTAAAAAGTAGATGAAGGACGAACCATGTAGAAAAATTATTAATAATTATTGTAAAGAATTCTATGTGCAATGAAATTGTTTCTTAAATGTTTTCTCATGTTAAGAAGTTTGTTCGAAACAGTTGACGCGGAGTCACAATACCATTATTCTACGCAAGAAATTTTCTCTTTTTTACCTCTCGCTAAGAGAGGTATTGCATTCATGCTAAAAATCACATATCCATATTTTATTGAATAAGCACGTTTTAAGGTCCCTACAATCCGATTTTAACATTTTTACGATGATGTCTGTGTGTGTGTGTGTGTGTGTGTGTGTGTGTGTGTGGATGTATGTGTGTATGTATGTAGGATGTTGGAAGGACGATTACTCAAAAACTATAAGACTTAAAAATTGTTTAATTACGTATTTTCCAATCGGACATTCATGGGAAGATCTGAAAAGGTTTTGGTAACAATTGGACAACCGGAAGTAGAAGATTCTTGAAAAAAAATCTTCTAAATAATATTTTTTGAAATTTTTTCTTGGTAATATTAAAGAAAATTAAATTCTCTATCTGATACATTTAAATATTTTATTATATATTCTATGGATTTAGAGATAAAAGAAATATAATAAATAAAATAACGTTATAATAAATTTTACAGCCGAAAGGATGCCATGGAAAATAGTTGACCAGTTGAACTGTTTGTAACTGACAGATAAATGTCAGTGTCAGAAATTCATAGATATTACTAAAGAGTTTTTCTGGGAAGTACATATACATTATATTATTTCTTAATGTATTAGTAGTTAAATATTTAAGATTATAGGTCTATTACATATATCCTTCAAAAATACAGTCAATCCTGACAATGAATTGGAAACATTTCGAAAAATTAGAAGAGGACAAAATTTCTTCATATAATGAATTTAAAATTAAACAATCTAAATATAAGGAATAGATATATGTAAGTACAATTTTTGGTGTAGAATGTAGGTATACAAGAAATGTTAAATACAATAGGGCGCCTTGACAAGCAGATATGGGGATATAATTTCTCATTCTAAATTTAGTGATTTTCCAATTCCATATGGTTTATTTTCCTCGACAAGTAAATTCCACACTTCTGGTGACAAATTAACTACGTGTATTTAGAAAATCTTGAAATTCTGTGGCGAGAGGTATTGTGCTGGCCACAACAGATTTTTTCTCTTGATTTTCGGGATGAACGTGGGGTTAATTTCCATTTGCCTGAGGTGAAACCGGTGGTGAATCTGTTCATGTAGTATTGGCAGAATGGTGAGAAAAACTAGATTTAATAGCTGAAGGCAGTAATGATCGATTAGAAACTTAACAGTGCAATAAACCCCAAAACCAATGTTTGCATTTCTACATAATGAAATCCCAAAGCTTCTGAGTTCGCGGCACGTCAACAATAGAATCCAAAACGCAAATATTGTGACTACTCCCTGTAGGCTGTTAAAATAATGATTTAATTAACGAATGTACTCGTACAGTGCATCGATTCACTAAATCGCGGCTTTTTCAAAGCAATCGCAAGCATTGCGTATTTCAACACAGATTTTTAATTTATTTCTGCTAAACTTATAAACCAAATATAGTAAGATCTATTGAAATCTATATTATTTTAAATTACGGATCTAGATTTAACTAAAAGTTTAGTTTTAAGTTGTAAGAACTTGTTAGAAAGTTTTTTATTCAAAATAAAATAATATTCCTTAAACGTTACATTTAAAAAAAAACCCATTATCTTTGTTTATCGTCATATTTCTGAAACTATATTAAAAACAAAAATGTTGTACATGACTGTAAAAAAAAAATACAAAAAGAAATATTGTATTTTATTTAAAAGAATAGGAACGTCCAACATTTAGTCAAAAATTCGATTCAGTGGCGTCAATCCTTATTTATGCACTCTAAACATAATGATTTCTTGCAGTAATGATACAATAAATGCATATCTTATATTTTTACCTTCCGTCACCTATAGGCAAGGAAGGTATTGTCTTTGGTCATAAAATTCGGTGGTGAGTTTTCATTGAATAAGCACGTTTTAGGGTCTTTACAATACGATTTTACTATTTTTACGATGATGTCTGTATGTAAGTGTGTGTTTGTATGGGACCATCGTTTAGGATCGCATAACTCCAAAAATTATAATTATTTCGTATTCGTGTGTGTGTGTGTGTGTGTGTGTGTGTGTGTGTGTGTGTTCGTATGTGCGTGCGTGTGTGTGTATGTGACCGCGGTTTCGTCAACGATATCTCCAATACTAGATTTCCAAAAATTACAATTCTTGCGTATTCCTCTTCCTTACAACCATATGCAGACTTGATTAGATTTTGGTTATAATTGGTCAACCGGAAGTACCCTCATTTGAAGATTTTAACAGTTTTTCTTGAAAAACTCAGTTAAATGTTATTATAACTTAAAGAATATATTATTGTCTATACAATTTGATTGCATTTTATATTTGATATTCAACAGATATAGAGTTAAAGAAGAAAAAATTTAATAAATTTTATATAAATTTCATAATTCAGCCAGCTATGCTAACTTAACCATGGAAACTGCTAATATATCCAGGTAATTCAAATTGACAGATTTCAGTATCAATAAAATGTAAATCAATGAAAGAATAAGAGAAGTAACTCTAGTGTTAGAAGTTTCTAGATATAAGAGAGACGATTACATTGGTTTGAACATGTCATGAGGAGAGATGAATAAATTAATAGAAGGTGGAAGAAACATAGGAAGACCAAATATAAGATGAAAAGACTGTATTGCGGAAGACTTGAGAGAAAAGGAACTGAATGAGGACGACACGCAAAACAAAAATGAGTGGAAAAAGAAAATAAAAAATAGCAACCCCCTAACGAGTGGGAAAAACTAAAGAAGAAAAATAAGATGTCAGTGTCAGTGCAATTTGCATAGTTTGTTTATGAAATAACTTTACTGGAAATATAGGATCTTTTGCAAGAAAATTTATGTATAGGGCGCGTGTAGTGACATCACTTTGCTGACTTTGGCAAGCAGATATGGGGACCCGTGTCAAAGTGACAGCAATTAATTATGTCCATAACTGACAAGTGTTATAATTTTTCATTCAAAATTTCATAATTTCTTATTTCATGTGGTTTGTTTGTTATCAGGAGTATGGAATTCAGTTGCCGAGAAAGGAAATCACATAATACCAAAAATTTAGAATCTTTTGCAAGAAAATTTATGTATGGAATTTGTACATAATACACAGGATTGACGGAAGGTATTGTGTTGGCCAAATCAGATTTTTTTATTTTCATTATTATTATTTATTATTCTCAATTTTTGCTATTTTCACTAAATGAATAATATAAAATGAACCATATTAGCTTACTATCTGACCATTTTCGTCGAAACTTGAATCATTATATTATCACTTTCTACATCATTTTTATATCACCGCATAACTGTATTTTCAAAATATTTATCGGTAAGGTCCACCTTTATTTTTTACCATCATAAAAACCCGGATTCGGTCACAGAGACTGCTGAAATTTTTCAAATATTTTTCCTGTACACACTCTTATTGATTGACGATCACTAAACACTAAACCAGGATGGTGTGCAAAACGATTACGCATACTCTGAAAGTGATAGGAGATAATAGTGGATAGATATGTTGAATTTGTGTACCCAACGCCGTCTGGGACACAGGACCTGGGTGGTTAAGGGGTAATTTTTTTTTCACATAAAATGCCAAAGTTACACTAGTTTTGTCATTTTCATACTTTTATTGTTTTCTTAAGCTTAAACTGTAGCTGTATAGTTGGTTTTATAATTTTTTCTAAATGTCATATATCACTTCATTATTTTGTTGCAACATATACCCAACGCTGGTTGTTACAACAACGATAACTAGATTTCTCCATATCTATACTTATATTTCAATACAAATATGCCATTGATAAGTTATTATTTGACAGTTGTGATAAAGTATAACATTCTATTCGAATGATTTACATCAGTACCTAATAGCATTCATACATGCTCATTGAATAATATACTATTAAACTAGTGGATTTAGACGCATCTTTATTTTTCAGATATTCGTGTTCCAAGATTTTGTATTTTTCCGTAATTTGCATAATTAATATCTGTCTATTAGATGTTAACAAATACTCGAAATCTTAGTCGTGCAGCATATATTCTTACTAAATCCACGTTTTGGTATACACTTGTACTTTTTTAAGGGTAAATATAAGATACAAGGCAATTTACACAGCTATGTTCGATAACAAAATGGACAACAGATTTTATTTTCAAGAATCTGTAAGATCTTATCCTAAATAAGGAGGTACACATGTATACCGCAATGTCGGCTTTGTAAAAATAAATGCTTTATGAATGAGATTTCGAGTATTTGTTAACACCACAGTCGAGAAACTTACACAATATCTATCAAAGTCAATCCTTTGACCAAATGGAATTGATTGTACGAGTATATTCCGAGTAAAAAATGGTACACAAGATAGATACGCCAGTAAAAAATTTAAAGACAATTGTGCTACAGACAGTTTAAATTATAGAATTAATAATTTTTTTAATGATTATTAAGAGTGGAGAATATTAAGTTTGATAAAAAGGGTCTCTTGGTATTATTAACACTAAAAATTTATTCTCGATCACTCACTCCTAAAATTCTATGTTGGTTGCTTTTCAATTAAAACACATATACTTCATTTGAAATACTTTATAATCTCAGAAATTTGTATACAATAGTTTACCAGGCAATATTTATTTTGTAATACTAACTTTTATCTACGTAACGCCAATAGATTTCCTTGGGAATAGAATATCTCAGAATTTCCCCTAAATAATACCAGAATTTCTCCAATAATACTGTAATATAGTATCTCCTTGCGTATACCATATTTCCTTCGTGAACTATCCTATTTCCTAATCTCAACATATATTTGTAAATTATTGAACGTAGATAGAACATAATATTCAGGATCGAAATATATAATGTGTAATATAAGATGAATAGCATAACATCTACAAGGAAAATTATTACTAGATAGTCATCCTCTCTGTTTTCATTTTCAATGTGATTTTTCTCTGCAGTGCCGTTAGCACATCGAAACAAAAAGTCGTTCGCAGACTACGCGTTGTAATTAGGGCGACCATGACAATTTTATCAGAACATTTGGAAAACAGTGTGAGATAACGAAAAACATGGGTTCGTAAGCCAAAACCTAAAGTGCCAGGCGGATTTATTTTCCTTCCTTTTACGGGGGAATTGTCGTGTTCATTTTACATGACATTCGCGACACACGCAGGGCCGTGCTATTAAAGTTGCGAAAGCGAAAGAACAGAAACAACGGACTTCACATGCAGGCTGCACAGCAAAAAGTGAACAATAGTGAACGAGTAAATTTTATTTATAATCAAGCATTTAAATACGAGAAGATCTAAGTGCCATTTTTATGGTTTCATCTTAATAAAAGGAGCCTGCAGCAAATCACGAGAACCATGATTTTGCGAACGGTTTCGTAATAACATGAAGGAGGAACTTCCGCAGAAGACGAATCCTCGCTGTCCTAGTTAACATAGGGGAACGCATCGAGCCTAGTAAAATACTATATCCATTAGTGATGAGTATTTTCTAAAAAATTAACAACCTTATAACAATTTATTAGAGATAATGAGGTCGCAATAAACGAACACAAATTCAATATGGTAAACGTACGTCATATTAATTAATGTAATACAAAATATATGAAATACTGACAATCTGTCATCCATCACAAAATTTTAAATACAATACAAAACAACTGAAGTGACTAGTTCCCTATCCATGAACATAGACATAGTAAACTTAAAAGTCTAATACAATTCATGGATCTACAAATTTCTCACACGAGTGAAATTTAGTACGTTATGTACTTAGCCTTGAATTTTTTTGCTGCCAAGTTACTACGACATTTGTTTGTTTTCTCATCACATTTTCTTCAAACTGAAAGAGTTTTGCAGCTTCTGTATAGGTTTAAAAGAGAAAATTAAACATTATATCCGTAAAGTTCTTAAAAAAAATAAAATGGACCAAGAAGTATTCATAAATGGATGACTAGTGTATATGGGAAAGATGTGGCCTTATATTTTGCAATGAGATTAGTGTGAAGCATTTTTTGGTCCCGGAATCAATTTAAAATGATTCAAAGTGCGATAGTCGGAAGGAATACATAAAACATAATACGTTAAAGTGATAGTTAGTGCTAACCGACGGTTATGTTGCAAAATTGTTCTTACCAGTGGCGACTCGTCAAGGGAGGCAAGGACGGTTAAGCCTTTTTTTTCAAAACATTTTTTTTCATGATTAGTCTTCTTTCAATTTTCATTAATTTTGTGTTAGTAATGTAGGTGTAAAATGTTCTTAAGGCATAATTATTCTGTATTAATCATGTTACGCCTATTTTTTAGACCGCTGTGCATACAACGGAGGCTAAGCTTCTCTGCACCTTAAAAGAATAGTTTTTAAAGGCACGCTTCACACTCGTGCTTTCCTTTGCCCTTCGTGAAAGATCGGCAAGATTCGTGACCGCTGCTGCTAAACCACAGACTATCTGTATATACTATTTAAACGATAGGTCACTGCGGTGGCGGCCACGGCGTGTGGCACAGTGTTATAGCTATTACAGTACAGTGTACATGTAACGTACAGTAGATTATTTTTAATTTTAAGGGTATTTTCTTAACAATTTCAACACTTTCTTTCCCTTTCCCCTGAGGTAAGCCACCCCTCCGACTAATGTCACGAGCCCCCTCTGGTTCTTATAATCTTTGGAAGCTAACTGGAGGTTAAAACTGTTGTTCATATCGCTTCTATTCTTAGTTTAATTCTTAACTAATGGTTAATAAATTATCACTTTAACTGGAGGTGGTAGGATCGGGCCCGAGTAATTGCAAATAAACTGGGAATGTTAGAAGCAACCAAATAAGTACATATGAAGTATTTCATACTCATTTATTTTCCTTTGTAGCTAGGAAGATAACATTTTAAATCATTCTCGTATAAGAAGAAAATAACATTCAGGATAATACCAATTTTGCTATTTTTACTTCGAGCCTAATTGCAAAGAGCAAATTTTGTCACATGCAAGATCAAATATAAATAATTTCAAGTATATTTTAACAGAGAAGCAAAATTTCAGCGAAGTGTTTCGGTTTTTTATCCTATGTAAATATGTCATTATTACCGAACTATATGTAAAACAGACTGACACATCTAGTAATAAGTAAAAAACAATGAACATGTATTTATTACCGAAAGTAAATCATTGTAAAAATAAAAGTGTTGTTTGCAATTTCTTGTTCTGTAGAATTTTTTCCCTCCGGTCCTGCTGTTAAGTCAGAGTGGCAGAGTTTTTGACAGATTGCATTTTTGCGTGGCCGCTCACATTAGAGCGAACATGGTAGAACGGACGTACGTGTTGCTCTCGTATACAGCGACGTCCGTTTTTATTACACATCGATTCACCTCTGACCACCAAACCAACTCTAATACACTCGCACATTTTTTACTTATCAATGGAATCATTTTTACAAGGCTACCCAATTCCTGATAGAAATCAAGTCAGGGAGGATTAGGAAGCTATTTCCATTATCGAAATCTGTGTGAAGCGCTTTTACGCGGATTTCGCAAAAGGTATTTGATAGTATGAATAAGGGTGTTTTGATCAGAGACTAATAGCCGGTTGCAATAACGTACCTAACTTAAATTCTAAGATTCCTTAGATTGATAATATTGCATTGAATTAAAACGTCAAATGAATCATTATACAATGCATTGATGTGAAGATTTTGATTTACGTTTTTTTAGTGGTCGCTTAATATGTAAGCCTTGTTGATGCGACGGCATTATAGTGAGATTCTAGATATTATTATAAGATCTACATACCGTAAATACTTATAGCAATAGAAAAAATTGTGTTTCTGCTTTTTTATTTTTTGTATTAAAATGGAAAGTATTACACTTTTTTGTGCAGTTATTTAGCAATATTTAATTCCAAATATTAAAGATTCATAAAGTTTCTGATATTCAGACACAGTTTGGTTATCGGATTGCGGTATCGGAATCTGAAATTCAGTATCACCCAGCTCTAAATAAAATGTTTTGTAAAAAATACAAACAAATACTATATTATAAGCCATTGGAACACATGAAAATCAAAATTTGGAATAAGTAAATAAATTAATTAAGGGTTGTCAAAATTTAAAAAAAATCAATTGAACAAAAACAATGACGAGTTAAATATTTCTTGTAAAAAAAATTACAGTGTTTTGCGGATATATCAAAGTTATGCATATAATACTACTTCAAATAAAAATCGGTCTCCATATTTAAAATAATTCTGGCAGATAGTGTTTATAACTTTAAAAATATTCTGGTTACTACAATTCGTACGTTCATTTGAATGTTATAATAAATCATGGGTATCAAAAGTTGCAATATTTTGTAGTACTCAAATATCTTACGAAGTATGTCTTCAAATAACTTGCTGTATCTAAATATTGAAACAATATAAATGCAAGAAAGTAACGTTTTCAATAATTTTCAAATAAATAGTTATTTTTATAATAAGGGGGAAAATTAGTGATTTTGAAATAAATACGAGCGCAGCAAGTTTTGGAATTTACATAGAGTTTTGTCTGCAATATTCTATAAAAATTATGAATAGGTAAATATATTCTAAATTTTTGACATATTGACTACTTGGGCGGCTCTACATGATGCCCGCTAGTACGAATATCTTTTATTTGAAGTATTTTTCTCTAAAATGATAAATAAACGATTGACAGGGATATAACAATGCTAGTCAAATGCTCGCTAATCACCCTTAATCTCTGTTCATACTAGCGGCCGATATTTTTAAGCGATCATGCCAATTATTTTCATGACATTAATATAGAAATCTTATATTTTAATTATTCCTCCACTAGTACAGGAAATAGTTATTTGTCGCTCTCATTTTGATTTGAACATTTTTTTCCAGCACGATTCTAGAAAATTGTATATTTTGTAACGAATTTTAAGGAACAGTTATGTGATGAGATCAAACAAGTTTATATAGAGTTGCCTAGAATATCATTTTCTTGAAATCTATAAGTCAGTGATATATAAAATTTATACAAGGTGCAGTTCTAGAAAATTAAGATAATGTATAGAATTCCTTTTTTAATATCCTGCCCCTATGTTCATTTACTTAACATTTACAATAGAAAACTTGGTCACTCAAGCATGACGCGCAAATACGTATATTCATACATATATACAGACTCACAGATGCCAACAGAATATTATTTATATAGCTTTGCATATCGGATTTAGATTTCTAGACAACTGCGATCTCACTACTTGTTTATATTTTTCTTGGCTGCACAACCTCGTGGCATTCAACGTGATCCTTCAACTTTCATACCACAAAGAAAATAAATTACAAATAGCCAAGCTCAGTTGCGAACATTAATCAACAAATATTTATCTTGTTAGTTAAAAGCTCTGTACATATGTGGGAGTAAATAGATCAGTATCGTTCCCATTAATATTTGCAAAGGTCGTTAAAAGAATGAACTCAGCGTCTTTCTCGTATCAGTTTCGAAACACGGCTATATTTCTTGTAGTAGCTGCAGGCTGCAGGCTTCAGAGGTAACCAATAACGAACAGTGCAGCTCTGCAGTTGAGCTGTGTTTATTCCGAGTTCAATGTTAATTGGTTCCACCGTCTCTAATTATTTAATTACGTAAATGTGTAATTAGAACGAGCAGATTCATCTTTTTGACGATGATTATAAATGATCTGTTGAAGCATAATTCTATTTACTCAACCACTCTATTATTCTAATTAATATGAAGAAGAGCTTGCATGTATCCAATTATTAATATAGATTAAGCAAAAGTAATGAGTTTATATAATAATTTGTGGAATTTAAGAATGACTCATCAAAGGTTTAAATTAGTGACAAACACATACTTAGCTATTATTTGCAAGCATATGTTGCTATTTCGTTTAGATATGTTAATCATTTTCTCATAATATCTTCATTTTTTTTTTAGAACTTCGTACTAATGTAACTGCATTTTAAGACTCTGGATCTTTTCTCAGGATGTCCCTTGGGAATTCAATATCCAGTTCTCCATCCATTATTTAGGGTTTAGAGAGTATATCTGGCAGTCATCTCAGTATTGTTTTTGTCCTCTTCGCGATTCTGGCATAGGTCAACCTATGTACGTAAACCTTCCATTACCGTCTTCTGTATCTAACACTTAATTAATCGATTAAACAGTTACTGCAGAATTATTATAACATCCAATGTAGGTTTCGTTCGCGAAATTATATCTTATAATTCAGAAATAGACCAGTCACTCCAAAGTTAATACTTAATGGCTGCACAATGTGAACCTATAATTTACACTTTCAAAATCAAACATGCTTTTAAATTTGTCCAATTTATGGCAAACGTCTGTGAAAAACATTTTAAAATTTGAGTTTAATTAGGACTATAAACAATCTTAATGTGATTGTTGAAGGCAAACTACAAAATATTCAATTAATTTGGTATATGAAACAATAAAGTATATTGTTATTGCAAGCAATACTACTAAATAAGAATTTTCGAATGACTATTAGCTAGGTATATGATGTGGTCAACTTGATGACCATGTTCAACAAAATTCTGTTGCCTAAAATAGAGAATCAAAATAAATAGACTTCTTCTTCATGTAATGTATAGAATCAAGCATGGATGGGTACGGTCATAACTTGGATAGATAACTTCCTCGGAATATTAATTTCCATTTAAAAAACGAAGGAGGATCTGTGAAAAAATTATAGACCTCATTGGAATTTTGCCTATATCTATTAGTCACCTAACATACACAGTCCTACTAAATTCAGTGAATTTTGTCATATGTCCTTGCTACATGAAGAATTGAATATTCATATGATAGGTAGACAACACCCCGTTGGTAGTCATTATATATATATATATATATATATATATATATATATATATATATATATATATATATATATATATATATATATATATATATATATATATTGTGAAAAGTGCATCATATAGACTAATAAGCGACTATACTCAATGTCTATGGGAAGAATTGAATAAAAGAAACAATATTGAAATGGCGCAGTCGGCAAGATATATATTCAATGTAAATATTGAAATTAGAAAAATTACGAAGAAAAAGACCAAAGTTAATTATCTTATTTCCGATTATATGTTGCCTGGTAAATGATCTATAGAGTCAAGCAAGGTTAATAGACGAATTTTAAATAAATCTGTATGTCATAAAGATTTGTAAATCTGTAAAAAACTGGATTGCGTGGCCGACCAGTGTGTAAGTGGATGGATGGGGTTGGTAGGGTGCTTAAAGAGAGAAAGTTTCCAAGTAAGAAGAGAAGAAGAGCATGTGTGAATGCGATTATGAGTGTGGCCGAGGCGAAATAAGTCTGCTTAGATAGAAGTGTATGGCGAAGAATGATTGTGATCCGGATGCGGTATTTCGTTACCGAAAATCGGTCACTTTAATATGTTTAACAGTAAGGAATTGTTGTATTATGTTGATGTTGTTCTTATTGTTTTCGGCTTTGTGCGAACCCAATAAGTGGGACACGCGTGATTTTGTATGTATGTATGTATGTATGTACTATTGATTCATGGACTTCTACCGGGAGTTTTTTTCTATCAGTGAACATGGGCGTATGTCATTACAATAGTTACATTTAAAATGATTGACTAATGTATTATCGCGTTTGTTTTTTAAACTGAATCTACACATAGGGAGTTGTCAAAGTCATTAAAGTGTCATCTGTCAATTTCAGAAATTCTTTTTACCGAAAAGCTATTGTCATTTCTATTTAGCTGTATAATTTAATGTTTCTCGTTATTAATTACCTGACTTGTCCTGATTTTATTTTAATACTACCGATTGGCGCTGTAGCCTTATAATTATTATAGATTTTTTAATACATAGTTGTTGGTTTAGGTTGCTTATTCATAGTAGCAGCAAATAAATTGAAACCTTGTCTTAGACTCATATTGACCTTATACCATGTTTTGATTTGTACATACTATTGCATCAAATGTATACATCATTTTGAAAGAAGACAGTTTGACGACTTTGACAACTTTGTAAAAAAACGTAATGATTAAAAATCGTGGTATATGATCAAGAAACAGATTTTAATTTATTTGTCGACTCGAAATTGTCGTAATATAGTATCTATTAATGACGTCAAAATTGAGGGTTTTAATTTTTTAGGTTGGTATAAAATGGATGAAATATAACAGGATTTTGTGTTGGTTATATTTTTAGGATAATTTTATGTCACTTTTGAATTTACGTAATAAAAAATGGAAAAGTTTAACAAGAAGAACTTGTCATATTAATAAAAATATTTAGTGCTATAGATAAAAATTAATTATAACAACATACAATCGTTTCTTATTTCATTTCAAATAAACTCTGAATAATTATATTTTTATTTATTTCTATAAAAGAAAACTAACACCTTATATATTTTTTCGTTAAATTTTTAAAAAATCTTGTCCTACTCAACTTATACCTAACTAGAAAATTAAATTCCTATAACTAACTATGGTAAATATGTCCATTAATTGGCCAATTCTCCAAATGAATTAGAATCGCTCTCCAGAAGAATCAATAAAGGGTAAGCATCGTGTATACAACGACTCAAATGATCTACAAAAATCAAAGGCAGGTACATTATTTCCTCCTTTTACAAAAATATTGGAAAAGGAATAATATTTCTATATCAATTTCTCGGTAATATTCTCATAATATTGTTCGTTGTGAATTATTCGAAACCAACGTCGGAAGGAACGGATAATATGCTTTGTTACGCTCTGCGTAGTGCGGTACAATAGAAAATGGAAGAACTAATGATATGAACATCGAGCAACGATATAATAAATACTGAAGAGCTTAAAATACAGGACATACATGTATTATTAACGATTTCATTTAACTAGTATTCCGATATGTTTTTTCATATTATAAACAAAATTATAGATTATTCGTTTTTATAGTAGCGGTAAAATTACATAATAAAAAATTTAAAATTGTTGAAATTAAAATTACGTGCTTCAAACTTATAAAAATTAAAAATAAATTAATTTATCATAATGCATTTTTTCTATTAATACGTTAATCTACGTAAGATGAATTTTGGTATTAACAATGGGTGATACGAATAAAACAAGAGTTTGATCATATACTGCATGAGCATAAAGTGCGAGCTTCTATTCAATTCTTCGAAGAGTAAATGCTCCTGGTAAACTGAGTACATACTCTTATTTACAAACACGCGTTTTTTTTTTAATCATAGACATACGGACTACTTGGCGTCCTCAATTTAATTAAAATGAGTAATGATCACAGCAGTGATGAGGAGAGTGTGGAAAGTGATGATATTCAAAAGGCGTTTGCAATAATGCTGCGAAAATTTTCTATTTTCTAAATCACAAACACCGGAAAAAAGGAAATATTACATTTCTGCTTTAGAGTCATAATATAATTATATAAGGAAAACTGGATAATTTTCATTTTGTCCATATCAGACGGCACCACTTCTACTTTCTCCCTTTTCTTCTAACAAAAACAAGGGATATCGAGAAAAATAATCGATTGTTTTCAAATTTTAATCGATTTTTCTATTAAAAATAAACGATGAATCGATTTTATATTCTCGATTTTCTCAATTTTTTTTTTAACAATGTTTTCTTATTATGTGATATCCTAATTGAAATTTTCTGTTTATTTTCAAAGGCTAGAAGTATATGCCGGGAAATCCGAAGTAATAATAATATTATTTCTTGTGTTTCAAGTTTTATAACGTATTACAATGTGATTTGGTGTGGATGAGACAGTTTTACTACATATTTTTGTTACATTGACGTTTTATACATTGCGATGATGGAGATGAGATGATGAAAGAACATACACAAACATCCAACCCATGGTGGGAATCGAACCCACGACCCCAGTATCCGAGCGGTGATGGATGCTTTGAGCGTTGTCGCATCGCAACACGCTGCCTCAACACACTCGGCCATCGAAGAAAATCCGAAGTAAGATATCGCGAAAGAGAGATTCAAAATTATTACTCGTATTTTTGAATTCGGTAAACGATAGTATGGGATAAAGTATCATAAAATTAGGGATGGCAGTTTGTGTGTGAGGCTGAGTAAAACGCATAATCGATCTGCTGATCTGGTACTTACTTTTAAATTAAAGCATTAAATATTAATGTTTTGAATACTTTTGATTTATATCTCTTGCAAAGCCTACCCAGGTAGAGTAGCGATAGCGCCATCGCTTCGCGCTCAAAAAATCTCGGGTTTGAACCCGGATCCTCGATAAGTGATGGTAGTTGTGTGCGTCTTTTATCATTTCATCTCAATCAACGTCAAATGGAAAGTACAAAGTTATAAAAAAAAAATTGAAAGAAAAATTGTCTCATTCTCGGTCTCGCCTCCATAAACATTATCACTTATACAGGTGTTTCAAGAAAAGTGATCAACTCCATTACTTTCTTTATTATTGGGAATAGAAGAAAATCATTCAAATAAATGTTGTAGTAAATCGCGGCGGACGTTAAGTTAATAAAGAAAAACTAAAATTAAACCAGTGATTCTCAAACTGTAACATAAAGTTGTATTTTCTTAAATAGGATGGTATATATGATTTAACCTCATACGATAGAATAATCACATTATATGCTCACATAACAAAAATATTGAGAAAAAAATCAAATAAAATTTAAATAAAACAGATTTCTGTAGCTATTTTTTAGTAGGTTACGCATGAAAAACAATTGAGCTTAAAATTAAAACGAATCATAAATATTTGTTAATAACTTTTAAACAAAGTTAAGTGAATTGTCCACTAAATAATTAAAATTGACAGACAGCAGTTTTTGTTTTTCATATATAGCCTAG
Organism: Harpalus rufipes; assembly: GCA_951394225.1. Lineage (NCBI taxonomy): Eukaryota > Metazoa > Arthropoda > Insecta > Coleoptera > Carabidae > Harpalus > Harpalus rufipes. Next base: position 38,530,689 of record OX596280.1, on the reverse strand, counting down.
TGAAAAATAATTAAAAAAATAAAAGTTACATAATTTCAGTTGGATTATCTCAATATTTTTATTATGTCAGGATATAAAATGATTACAGTGTTCATTAAAAAAATACTCTATCGAATGAGCTTAAAAAAATCCCGTGTAATAAAATATAACTTTCTGTTGTAGTTTGAGAACCACTACTTTCAAATGATTTTTGCTTTAATGTACTACAACTTTTATTTGAATAATTTTCTTTTAATCCCAATAATAAAGAAAATAATGAAGCTGATCACTTTTCTTAGAACACCCCATACATATACATTGTAACAAAAAGAGTGTAACAATATATACAAAAAATCTTACAAAACTTTGAAAAATCTCTAAACCATCCTTAGTAATACATCAATTCACAGATAAATAATTTATCAGCCGACTGATTGTGTACTGCGATGTGTGCTGAGCTCTTTATTTTACGATCACAGAATGTGATTTATGTGTTTGTTGTTCAATATTTAATTAAGGACTAATATCAATGATGAATTTTTATTTGTTACCATTTTACACATGTATTTCATGCAAAAAAATCGATTAAAAAAATCTGTTGTGGGCAGCACAATACCTCTCGCCATTTTCATTTTATCTTGCATAGGGCGCGAGCAGTTATGCCTTTGTTGGCCTTAGCAAGCAGATATGGAGGCCCGTCTCAGAATGACAGCTGGTAATATACATAGGTGTCAAGTATCATAAGTTTTCATTCAAAACATTATGATTTTCCAAATCCATGTGGGTTATTTTCCTCGACAAGTATATTCCATACTAATGGATGACAAATAAACAGAATATTATGAAATTTTGAATGAAACATTATGACATATGACAATTGCGACATCTATGTAAATAACTACTAGCCGTCATTCTGACACGGATCCTCATATCTGCTTGCCAAGGCCAACAAAGTCACATGGCTGCTCGCGCCCTATAAGTAACGTTTCTTGTACACACAAATAATTGAAATTGTTTCTCTTCTTTCGTTCTATGAGAAATTTTATCCTACTATTCTAATATGTTCAAAATACTTCAAATTCATTGACGGTATTAGCGGTATTTCTTAAGGATATATGTAATATTGACGTACCTGCAATTTAAATAAATATTAAATTAATAATACAATAATATATATATATATATATATATATATATATATATATATATATATATATATATATATTAAATGTACTCATACCTCCCAGAACTGACACTAACATTTTGCATTTATTTGTCAATTACAAAAAAAATTATATCGCTGTTTTCTGGCAACGAGATTTATTACAACAAACGAGATATAATAAAAAAATTAAATGTGTCAGATTGAGAATTTAATTATCTTTAATATTTGTAGTAACAAATTTTCAAGAAATAATATTTAGAATTTTTTTTTTTTAGAAACTACCACTTCCGGTTGTCCAATTGTTACCAGAAACTATTCAACTCTTCCCATTACTGTTAGATTGAGGAATCCGTAGTCAAACAGGTCTGTAGTCTTATAGAATTTGAGAAATCGTGTCTCCAACAACCTCACACACACACATACACACACACACATCCACACACACACACACACACACACACACACACACACACACACAGACATCATTGTAAAAATATTAAAATCGGATTCTATGGACCTTAAATCGTGCTTATTCAATAAAATCTGGATATGCGATTTTTAGCATGAATCCAATACCTCTCTTAGCGAGAGGTAAAAATCGATTTATATTTACCGATTTGATCAGTGAATCGATACAGGCTAAAAATAATCGTATTTGTCATGAACTCAACGTTTTCTTCGAAAAATCGGTGCCGTGAAATTGGGAGAAGTGTACGTAAATTCATCATTATTTCCACCATTTGGTGGTAAGATTTCAAATGGGCTCTACGAACAGCCTGAGTCTGATCACTAGCAAACTAAGTTTTCCAAGTATATACTTCATCATGATACTAGGAACTATTTTTTATACATACCAAACTTGAGTTCGTATTTAACTGGTTTGTAAATAGAAGTAGATACTTAAAGGAGCACACACTTCTATATTTTTATTCTTACGAAACGTAGGATATACTAACATTTTTAACTTCTTTCACTAATAGGTAAGAAAGTTTTGTCTTTAGTAAAAAAATCGTTGCTGAGTTTTTAACGAAAATGTACGTTTTAGAATCTAAAGACATTTTTACTATTTTTACGACGATACAAATCCGGTAATCTAGTGCTAAAATTATTCCACAAATTACAAATGTTCCGTATTCCTTGTTTTTGAAGGTTTAATTATGTTTTCATAATGACTGGTCAACCGGTAGTACTCTCATTTATATCTCTTATCAGTTTTTCTTGGAAAAACGTAGATAAATATAATTTTTTTAACTCTTTATTTTACTATAAATTTTAAGAAATTAAAATTCACAAATCTTATAACCTATACTGTTTCATCAAATGAAACAATTACAACATTCAAATATCTATTACTAATTATCAGAATGTCAAGTTTAATTTACATATGAAATAATTTTACCGCAAATATAACTTTTTGCAAGTATCTTTCTGCAATGAATTTACATAAAATATGTATATAAAACTGACGGACGGTAAGTGTTAGGCCACAGAGTTTTTAATATTCAGAATGAAAAGGTGATACTTAACAACTTTACTGCAAATTTTGAACAATATGCCTATTCATTATACGAAATTAGTTTGTCCTCAAACATTATATCCCATTTAATTCATTATAATCTGCTGTATCATCAAAAAGTATTTCACTGACATATATACTAAAATTGCTTTTCAATGCTGCTTCCTTGTAAACATCGGCCTTAAGATTTTTAATAAGTTTTTTGCATCAACAAACCGGTAGTGCTGATGATGTTTTCTTACATAAATTGCAGATGTTTTCTACGTCTACAAAGATTTCTTTTTTATTAATATTGTAGGAAACGTAATGTAATAAAATAGTCGTATTATTTACGTGAGACAAATGGAAATACAATTTGTATTACACACGCAACATGTAATTGAGAAAATTATATATCTGGCACAAGTCATTAGATGTGTTATGCATTTGCGATGTATGAATGAAAGTAACAATTTATAGAACATAAAAATCGTAATACCAACATAGTAATCCTTCTCTCTTTGCTACATTATCATTATCATTTCAGTAAATAATCGGTTAAGTTCTATCAACTCAAATACCATTAAATTATTTAGTTATGCTTCAACTCGATTTTAACAAGGACGAGGGCTTAATTATAGCTATTTATTTTTTTAAAAAATGTTATTCGTTATAACCGAGTGGAAAAAAAAAATTATTTATAAAAGTAAAACTGCTATCAAAAGCAGCCGATGGTAATGATGAAAATTAAATGATAAAGTGGAAAACAAATATGCCCTACCCAGGACCTTCGATTTATGAAACGGAATCGCTACCACCTGCGCTATCTAGGTCGGCAATCTACATATTTATTGATACATTTATTAAAGCAAAAATAATGTTTATACATTGAAAAAATACCATCAATTTTAAGGACCAAAAATCCATATTATAAGATATCTTTTTAGAAAATAGTAATCAACGATGAGGCACATTTTGTTGAAATATTATACTTTCAGTTAAATGTTGTCAAAAAATTCTAATATTTCTCGCTTCATAAGTGCTCTTTTCAGTAATTGTTAATATATACATTTGTTCTCGTGATAAACAAATTGTATTTCAAATTATTTATCATTTAACCATTTATTGCACGAGAATATTTTTTTACAAAATCTCAAATTTATTTTTTAAATTTTAATATAATGAACAAAATGTAAATTAATTTAATTGTTTCAATTTTCATCATGGTGCTTACTTATATATACATTATATACATATAAACATTAACTGCTAAGTTACAGGTTACGCCCAATTATTTTTTAATTAACATGGAGAAAGGAAATACATAATTATTTTATTATTATCAATGTTGCAATAATACAAATAATGGAATAAAAAAATCTACATTTCCTATCTAAATCGACTAGCAAACCAAATGCCATTATAACTCGCGTAATCCATCATAGATTGTGCTGCCTACACATCAGTTGGCCCACCCGCTTAATTTCATTTTATTTAGTTAATATAGGATAATAATACAATAACATAATTCAGTGGTAGGATTTTTGATGGAAAGCTTCATTCGCCGATAATTTCTTCATTGATATAGGTATAATTGAAAAGTATTTAAAATTTTAAAATACAATACAGTGGATATATGTATACAATTATGAAAAAAAATAACTAACTTACCCAAAAGTAGTTAAAACTAACAATGAAATTTAGTTACATATTATTCAAAATTAGAGTTACATTTTTATTTTTTAGCGCTGATTCAACCTGAACAGGTTGAAGAGTCAAAGATGACTGATTGTGAAAATACAAAGTTCCATAAATGATTGTGACACCTATTAATCTTTTTAAGAAACCATATGACAACAATAAATAATAATAACTAACGTAAATTATCGCCAATTTTTATTAATATTACATAAATTGTGTCGTTCTAATAACATAGCCAGATATGTATGTACTATTACGTATTCTAAAACATTTTATTCTTTTAATGTTAAATGAAATAATACTTCTACCAACAATTCTAGAAATAAGAAACACTGAAAAAAAAATTAAACGAATTTAAGTCGTAAGGTTGTTAAGTCTTATTAAATAAAATGTCTAAGGCTCGATCCTAGCACCTCTAGTTAAAGTGACTGCTATTAACTTTTAGTTAAGAATTAAACTAAGGGTTAGAAGAACAGGTTTAACTTCCAGTTACTTCCAACCGAGGCGATAAGAACAATTTTGCAACATAACCGTTGGTTAACACTAACTGTAACTTTAACTAGAGGTGGTAGGAGCGGGCCTTAAAGAATTACCTAGTAACTAACAATAAAAAGCGATGTTATCCAATAATGGAAAATAATATTAAAACCCATTAATTCCCAAGCGTGCGCCAACGCAACATTATATAAATATTTTTTTTTCATATACTTAAAATATTTAAAATTGTTTCTGGTTGTCTTTAATGCATTTAGTATATGTGCTTAAGTAACTCTACGTAGAGTATAATACTTTAGTAATTTATTTCGCCTTACAATAAAATTTACAAAACTGTTAAATTTCTTTAATTTTACAGTATTCCATGAAATCTCGAAAAACTGCAATATCTGTTAGTTGAATGTAATTTTTTTGGTAGTGATAAGTAATAAACTTTATATCTGACAAATCCATGTATATAAGAGTAACAAAAAATAAATAATTTTTAAAAATAAATAAATATAAACTTGAGTGTGCGTTCACGCACGCTTGGGACAAACACTGAAAGAAAATAATGAGCCTGTCGTTCTTTGTTGATAGTTTTATCTTGTCATTGTGAAAGTGTCGACATATTATAGTGGAGCATAAATAAAAAGATATAGTGAATTTTATTCATTTTGCGATTATACCATAAAAAAAGTTTTTTTTTGCAATAGGAACTGTACGAGAGAATCGTATTGCAAATTGTGATATAGAATCTAGTAAATTGATTACGAAAAAGCCAAGAGGATCTTATGCCTCAGCGTTTGATAAATCTTCCGAAATAAATGTTGTCCGATGGAATGATAACTCAGTAGTTACTATTATAACAAACACTGCATCAGTTGTAGCTATCGTCAATGCTAAAAGGTATGATAGAAATGAAAGAAAGAAAGGAAGTTACTATTCCACAACCGAATGTAATATCAGAATATAATAAGCATATGGGGGGTATAGACTTACACGATAATGGAATAGCGAATTACAGAATAAGAATTCGCGGAAAAAAATGGTGGTGGCCACTATTTACCAATTTAATCGATAGTATGGTAGTAAACGAATGGAAAATTCATCGAATTGCGAATGATCAAAAAAAAATTCGCAACTTGACTTTAGATCATACATAGGAGTTGCTCTAATGAACTTAGAAGGAAATTTAATGATTACAACAAATAAAGATACAACTGAGCAGAAAATAAATTTAAATCTTGAACGACCATCAAAAACTGCTCTACCCAAGGAAATTCAATATGACAACATAGGACACATTATTACGATGTATCAAACAAAAGCTCGCAAGCGATGCAAATATTGTAAAAATCAGTCAATTTTTATGTGTAGACAATGTAATGTACATTTACATCCCGAATGTTTTGAAATTTTTCATGAAAAGTAGTTTTGTTTATCACGGTTTTATACATTTTTTTTAATGTAGGTTCCCAAGGATGCGTCAACGCAACATTATGTTTCTTGATAATTAACAATAAAAAAAATATTTTTTTTTAAAAATGTGTTAATTAAACCTTTAATGAATAAAACAATACAAAAAAACTAATATATTTACAAAAATTTAACACCTTGGGTATTAATGGGTTAAATTATTAATATATCGGTTTGTGTTAAGGTTATCAGTTACACCATTAAATTTTTAATCTTTACTAAAAATTTAATTTAAAATTACGTTAAAAAATCTTCAGGTTAAATGAAAAAAAAATATTTAATTATTATTACAAATTCTATTATTTGTCATGATAATGATTTTTATAAAGTTGGCCAACTGATACGGGACGTAGTATCAGACAAATTAAAAACATATAAATTGAATAATACAGTCATATCGATCACCAAAGGAATAAAATTATTATCCTGGAGGTACAGTTTATGCAACTTTATCATGAGGCGTTGTCTGGTAAATTTCGATTTTGTTTACTATCAATATTACCAAAGAAAAAATTTGATGTGGCCAACACAATACCTCCCATTTAATATAATTTTTATTCATGTAAATACTTAAAATTAAATTAAATTTAAATACCGGATTCGATCCCGACCGACGTCAAATATTCCGAATTTTAAATGGCACAAAAATGACCCCTGTGGTGCACTCTCCACGCCAGCAATAAGTGCTTGTGAGGTGACACCTTGTAAACGCCCGCACGGTACAAATATGTCATTATCTTTACCGAAAAAATCTATGTACAAAGCAGATTGGCAGACCCAGCAATGCGTAATATGCCGTGATGATAAATTTATTTTATTTATTTATGTACTCAATTTTGTGCCATTTCAAATTCTAAAATATTTGGCGTCGGTTGGAACCGAACTCGTTCCCAAGATTCGCGTGAAGTGACGCCTGGTAAACGCCTGCACGGAACAAATATGTCATCATTATTACCGACATCTACCTACAAAGCAGATTGACTCACCCACCAATGGGTAATATGCCATAATGATATATGTTTTTATTATCTTACCTATATTTTTACATATTTACGTATGCTGGAAACTATATTAAGTTCCTTTCCATATAATTATTGTTCCATTTAGTCGCCGCAAAATGGTGCTGTTTTTCTATAACCTTGTTGTATCATAAAAGACGACTTTTCTAATTATGTTTCAAAATATTTATTTCACAATTTAATTTTTTTACGAATTTGTATTTTCTGATGATGGGTGGATTTTACACCCGAAACGTCCAATTATACTGACTTAATTTTCAATTAAATATGTGAACCTAAAAGCCTAAATAAATTTTTATATTTTAAAAACGTTAACATTATTATTTGAAATGATTAGTTCGTTGACAGTGACATATATATATATATATATATATATATGTCAGTTACAAACATTTGAGATCTGAATTGTGTAACCATGTGAATGAATTGTGTATAAAACGTAGGCTCCGGGATTAAAATTATAGATAGTTTTATAAATTTATCCATAAAATATATAGAAAAAGTATTAATACAAACCTGTAGAAAATTTAATGATCTTTAATTTTTATATAACATAAATCTCGATAAAATAACATTTAAAGGTATTTTTCGAAGAAAAACTATTTTGAGCTTTCAGTAAAGTGCCATTTTCGGTTATCTGATTTACTCCAAAATCTAATGGGATATTTTCATATAAGAGCAAGGTAGAAATACAAGGTTTCAAAATTTTCTGAATGATAGTATTTGAGGTAGAGCGTAAAGAGGATCCACACACGCACACACATACATACACACAGACATCATCGTGAAAATGTTAAAAATGGATTCTAGGGACCTTAAAACGTGGTCATTTAACAAAATCGCGATATGTGATTTTTAGCACGATCCCTATACCTCCCTTACCAAGGGTAGCGGGAGGTAAAAATGTAGTCATTAGAATTCTACCACTTTAAATAACAATTTTTTTAACTTCTAGTCATTCATATTTTAGATAAATTGAACACCCAAATTTTCATTCAAACAATTAACAAATATTGCTTATTTTATGACCTTTTTTATGCGTTGTGCACATGTATAACATAGGTAATACAGTAAACAAATATTTCTAACTTACTTCTGATGATTCAGGAAATAGTGTTCTGTTGCTCCTTGATCCTGCAACAAAAAAATAAATTACTTTCTGCAATAAACATAAAAATAAAATTCTTCGCATGACCTATACAACATAATAGTTCTATGAGAAATATCCTGTACAATAGATAAAGTTATGTGAAGAATGTCCGAGAAAACTTATATTTCTTGGAATCGTCATCACATTCTCTAATGCGTCCTTCAATATGTATGTTTATATAATATTTCAAGTAGTAAACTTATATGACCAAGCATCTGTAATTACATATAGACATACGGGCATATGTTTATATATGTATGTAATTATCTAATTGGTATTTCGCATTTTATGTTTCTACGCATGAATTTATTTAAATAAATTAGTTCCCTTTGATATTTCTCTGCAAGCATTCTATTGCAATTTCATTACACTAATGTCAATGGGTATTTCGAAATTTATTTTTAGAAATAAAAATTATGGCTTTTATTTATTTTATGTACTAATCATTTTATTTAATTCCAGGTTTTATGCAGATGTCTGCAGTTTAAAAATGCATACATGCTCGTTACCAGACATCAAGGATTGTTTTATTTTATTCAGTATCTCGTATAAGGATTATTCAATTAATTAATCACGCTGTGCTTTTATTTTAATCAAAGGATTATAAATGAAAGCCATGCCAGTTTTTAATCAGAGGCTATTATCATGTAAAATATGATAAAACGAAAACTACAATTAGTAACATACTCTGACTGTACCACGTTTTTTAAAAATCATGATGCTGTTAACATATACAGGTGATTGATAAAACAGGGACAAACAGCTATTTTCTTTGTTATCAATTTTAGACCTATAGTTTAAATTTCCAAGTTGCGCGCGAAATCATCGTTGATTATTTAAATGGAATCTTATACAGATGGTGGCTGGAACTGCCGAATAAAATACTATCAAATATCAAATCACACTTTCGTAATTTACTGGTTTCCTAATTATTTTAGCTGACAAAGCTTCAAATAAAAATTGTAGAGCTTAAAAATCTACATCTGAATCAATAAGCAAAATTACTTATGCATGATTTCTAACTGCAGAAATTAAGTATCAAAATATCGAAAATAGTGATAGCCATACAATTGAAACAAAAAAAATCTGTTGTGGCCAACACAATACCTCTTGCCATTTTCATTTATGTTGCATAGGGCGCGAGCAGTTATGTGACTTTGTTGGCCTTGGCAAGCAGATATGGGGGCCCGTGTCAGAATGAGAGCTAGTAATATACGTAGGTGTCAAGTATCATAAGTTTTCATTCGAAACATTATAATTTTCCAAATACATGTGGATTATTTTCCTCGACAAGTATATTCCATATTTATGGATAACAAATAAACATCAGAATATTTTGAAATTTTGAATGAAAAATTATGACAATTGTAACATCTATGTAAATAACTACTAGCCGTCATTCTGACACGGATCCTCATATCTGCTTGCCAAGGCGAACAAAGTCACATGACTGCTCGCGTCCTATATGTAACGAATTTAATGTTTCTTGTACACACAAATAATTGAAATTGTTTCTCTTCTCTTCTTTCGTTCTATGAGAAATTTTATCCTACTATTCTAACATGTTCAAAATTCTTCAAATTCATTGCCAGTATTAGCGGTAATTCTTCAGGATATATGTAACATTAACATACCTGTAATTTAAATACATATTTAATTAATAATACAATAATATATATTAAATGTACTCACACCTCCCAGAAAAATCTGATACTGACATTTTGCAATTATTTGTCAATTACAAAAAGTTAAATATCGCAACTGTTTTTCGGTCAACGAGATTTATTACAATACATTATTCTATATTATTATATACTATATCTCCAAACCTATACGAGATATAAAGAAAAAAATGTGTCAGATTGAGAATTTAATTATCTTTAATATTTGTAGTAACAAATTTTCAAAAAATAATATTTAGAATTTTTTTTTAGAAAATACCACTTCCGGTTGTCCAATTGTTACCAGAACCTATTCAACTCTTCCCATTACTGTTAGATTGAGGAATCCGTAGTCATACAGGTCTTTAGTCTTATAGAATTTGAGAAATCGTGTCTCCAACAACCTCACACACACACACACACACATCCACACACACACACACACACACACACACACACACACACACACACACACACACACACACACACACAGACATCATTGTAAAAATGTTAAAATCGGATTGTTTGGACCTTAAATCGTGCTTATTCAATAAAATCTGGATACGCGATTATTAACATAAATCCAATACCTCTCTTAGCGAGAGGTAAAAATTGACAAAATGTTCAACGATTACCTGTCAAGTTAGCTTGATTATTTTTATTGGGTACTATTTCTGTTCAAATGAGCAATTATTAATTATTATTATTTAAAATTTAAATACAAATAATTTCATTTAATACTTTGGCTGTTCAGAATAAGAAACAATTTGTGTTCAGAAAAATTTAAACGAATCAAATCTTACATAACATTATGTACGTAAATAATAGTCTGATATTTGTATACAGACTGTCCCAAATTAAGTGGTATAATGTGTTAATGTGTTATAGTTTTGTTTTACCTCTAAAATCTTGAATTTTTCGTTATTTTTCATTATATATCTTATTTTGGTCAAAAATTTAAGTAGTTTATCAAAATAGTCCTTTTCATTAATTAACCTACTCCATACCTATTTTACTCATAATTTAATTTTATTTCCATATTTTTAATTTAATGTAAGTGTACCTCAAACTGCTATCTGACATAAAAAACTAATTGAAACATGATTTTTATTGTCCATAATATTTTTAGTCATAATAGAATAATGTATTTAATAAAAATAACTAACAACATGTAAATATTACAGAAAATTTAAAAAAATTAGAAATTTCATGAGAAAGAATAAACAATTTTGGGGGGAAAACAAAATTAAAGGACAAGAACCCTTACACTTAACTGTCCGGAATTTTAAATGTTTCGCAGCGGAATCTGAATGAGCCGTCAAAACTGCTCAACGTTGGCAATATAACCGACCTCGTAGCTCTTATAGTTTCCGAGATCCTAATGGTATACCACTTAATTAGGGACACCTATATACATATCGTACTTTATTTTCTAATATAGCAATAATTAAATAATAAAAAAAATCTTGTTTTAAGATAAATGTATGAGTGCACCATATTATCTTCGTTCAACGAGAGAACATACCCGACCACGAACCAAATTTTTGCGGTTTTGCGCGGGTTACGCGTCTTTACTGGTGCGTACAAAACAAAGCCGCTCAAATTGCATTCTACAAAAGTTAAGTTGTTGCTAGGTTCTTACTAACAAAATATAGTGATACTGTTTTCACTGCAGTTATAATGTCCATGGGATATTTTTTTAGCAATGATTCTCTACAATTAAAATATAGATTATAATAAACCTTGATGACATATTCATATTATTATTTTCAATTCATTCACAAATAAATTTTTTACCTGCTACATTCTACCTTTTTTATGCACCTGTATCTAATAGCATCTTCTCCATTTCCTTCTCTCTAATATCTCCCTCAATAAATCGCTCTCTTTTGTATGCACTTCTCTGCATCTTTTCAATGCTTCTCTCCTTTTCTTCTCATTCTCTTCTCCTCTTTCAAGTGTGAACTTTGAAGAACCCGCTTCTCAAGTTGCCTAGGGCAACGATAAACATTCGACGGTGCTTGGTTACACCGGACATCATAGCGTATAAGATAGGCAAAACTAATGTTAGTTATTGAAGTTGTTTAGATATAGTAATCAAAGATATCTTGGGCATAGTTTGTTTTTATCTGGTAATAAGGAAGTTGGACTTTAATGAAACTTAAACTTCTAAAGACGTGTTTTTTTTTATAAACAAGATAAGCATATAAAATATACCTTTTCCTGTATTAGAATTTTATCGTTATCAAGTAATATATTTAACCCATATAGCTCCAATTAAATGTGTAGGTACATATGAAACTTAACGTAATTGATATAAACTTATCGTCTCCAATATTCTCTGGCAACAGTTTTAATTGGATATTAATAGTGCTACAGCCCCTGTAAGTAAGTACAAGCTTACGTTGTTGTAGCAACAAAATCTAAAATATATACTACGTACTGAAATGTAGCTCTAACCATTTCGCAGTTATTACACGAAAAATTTTAATCATACTCATTTTAAATAAAAAGTTGAATTTTTTTAATAATACAATTTACCTTAGATAACTTATAGAGTTGATTCCAAATTTTGAAACCTCATGTTGATATCTTTTTTCTTTCCTGAGATAAATGTGTTAAAAGTTAGACATCAAAAAACTCATTTTTTAATAACCTATAATTAGGTGTAAACACAGATTTGGCAATAACATCAATTTATTTTACAGGCAAAATTACATAATTACATAAATTTTCAGATTTTTGAAAAAATAATTCAATTTTTATGTAAGAGTACCCCTTGGAGTTTTTTTTTTCGAGTTTGGCTATTTACAAGGATTTTTATTTTATTCTTTGCATATGCGTTCAAAAATTATGAAAAGACATCTATATAATTTAGTCTATATAATTGATTGATAATATTATTAAGTTATATTTCCACTCATTTTTAAGTTATCACCTAATTATTTAACTTTTACATTAATATGGTATACATATGTGACTATACCTTAAATTGAATAGAAATATCTACTTGTAGATAACACGATTTGATTCTACGAAAAATATTGTAAATTTTCAACATTTTTGAACTAAATTAATTGATATTTATTCATTTTATTGAATTATTATTATTCGCTTTTCTTACATTCGTATATAAGCGGTGATACATAGGGGATGAGACAGTTTTCTTCGAAGCTTTGTAAGTTTGTACTTTCCAATCATTGCTGATGAAAATGAAATCATGAAAAACACACGACAGCCATGCCTTACCCGGGATTTGAACCCGGGATCCTGGGAGCGCGAAGCGATAACTCTACCGCTACTCCACCGAATAAAAACTAATTGATATAAAGAAAATACTGATATATGTTAATTCAGTGTTTTTTAACAAAAATACAAAGCTTATCGCTTACAGTACGTGTAAAATCGTTAATTATATATTTTTTGTTCATTTACTTATTATTGAATTGCTAATATTTATGTACGTGTGGCATTATTGTATAGGCGTAAATTTATGTTAGACACATTGGGAAAAACGTCTCTGTAATTTAAATTTAATGCATGTTATTTGCAATTTTATTCAATAAGTACTAACATATTATCATTGCCTATTTAAGAACACCTACACATTTTATTTATTTAAAGATTTCACGTCACTTAGGACTATATTTGGGAAAATATATGACACGTGAAGCCTTGAGCAACTAATTTGTCATTGAAAAGAGAAATTTCAAATAACAAGTTGAAAAGATCTTTGAAATTGGCAGCTAAAGTGTCTGAAAGTTTGGGAGCAACTGTTAAAAAGTACACAAAAACGACAAACAAAGACAAACTTTTATCGTTGAGCCATGACATCATAAAAATTACACGCAATTCTGCCGAACTAATCAATCATTGGCGACGGGTAACGAACAACGAACGCTAGGCCTCTGCGTACATCACAATTGCTTTTTGCAACTATTTGCCTTATAAACATTTCTATTGACATCTGTACGAGGCTGATTGGGCCCGCACAAAAACACATGGATGACAAATTTCACAGAGGGCAGATTTTTCCACTATCAAATTTATAAAACCTCTTCAAAGAACAGATAAAATTAACACAGAAGTTAACCATAATAAACAAAATTAGGCTATCTTAGATGAGAACAAATTTATTAAACAGTACAAAAATATAATTTTACGTTTCTCTATCGATAAATGTAACGTTATATTTTATTATGTAAGCGGTGGTGATACGGAAGGCTCGGTTTGATTTCAACCGATGTCAATCTTGATACATGAAAATTATTTCCATAATAATTTAAATCGCACAAAAGTGACACCAACAAATTTGAAGGCCCGTGATGTGAAGCCGACCGTCCTCAAATGTAAAATCTCTGAATAAAAGCAGATTGGCTCATCGAAAATTAGGTAATATGTCGTGAAATTTATTTTTATATTTATTTTGAAATTTTATAGATCTATGTTTTTTTAAATAGAACTATGTATAACAACTATCATGTTTTGGCCAAATGAAAGTCGAATCCAATAATGCTACACATAATTAAAAATAAAAATTAAGAAGTTGCTCTAAATCATGATTTAGTTGTTGTTCTAATATCAAAAATTTATGTTGGAATACCAACTAATCCAATTTTGCCTTTCTCTAGAAATGAATTCACAGGGTTTGCTCTATTTCATTTCTGAGGTGACGCCTGGTAAGTGCCCGCACGGAACAAATATTTCATCATTACCAATATCTGTGTATAAAGCAGATTGGCACACCCAGCAATAGGTAATATGCCGTGATGATATATTTATTTAATTATTTATTCACCAGTAGTCTAGTTTGGTATTCTTAACTATTACAGAAGTTCGGACCTTGTGGTTACTGATAAGTTAAAAATTACAATAAAACAAATTTATTCACTTCACTTTATTGATTATTATGTGGTGATCGTTTCGTCCTTTAGGGCATTTTCGAACAACTGGCTAACTACAAGTGAAACATGGCATTTCTTGATACTTAAATATAAATACCATGTTTCACTCATTGAAGTCAGTTGTCTGAATATGTCCGAAAGGACGAAACGATTGTAACATAATAATCAATAATGCGGATATATCAAGAGTAAATTTGTTTTATTTTATCTTATAAATGATAGAATATCAACGTTCAAACCGACTTAGTTTTTTGAATACTGGAATAAAATATTAGAACATGATATTATAGTTAGGCTATATAGTAGTACAATATATTATTTATGGGTATCTGGTCGCGAATCTGGGGAACCAGGTTCGATCCCGACCGACGCCAAATATTTAGAATTTGAAATGACACAAAAAAAATCCCTGTGGTGCACTCTCCACGCCAGCAATGAGTTCCCGTCAGGTGACGCCTGGTAAACGCCCGCATGGTACAAATATGTCATCATCATTACCGAAATCTGTGTACAAAGCAGATTGGCCCACCCAGCAATGGGTAATATGCCGTGATGATATATAAATAAAATATATAAACATAAACACTAATTAAAAATACAAATATTGTTAAACACGATATTTATTTCACTATTTACTTATATCACTAACTATTTATTTCACTACGCGAGTAAACTCATTGTCGACTAATTTGTAAACTTCAACAAACTAATTCTATCCAATAACTGAACAGAACTGGCCTCGTACGAGTTGCGTCGGTTTTATGCAGGGTGTTAAAAGAAGGATAAAATAAATTAAAGGCATATGATACTGACCAAGATGAGTAAAATTGCTTAATCAATATAGGTCCGATCTTCAATAGTTTTCGAGATATAAGGCAGTGAAAATTGATTTTTTACGAGGTTTTCCTCTGTTATCTCAAAAACTATAAGACTTATGACTTCGATTAAATGAGACTTTTTGTTTATCTTTCAGAAAAAAAAAATTGTTAAATGTTGTAGCGACCTTGGCCAATATTAGAAATTGAAACAAAGTTTCATTTAAAGTTTTATTGTTTTTTTTTATGGTCTATGTAGTGATATAGACAAAATTTTGTTCAACCACTATCTTTGCTAGTTTTTCTGTAATTTTTCGTTTTTCTCGGAAACAGTTGTAGATCAGACCTATATTGATTAATATTTCTTTTCCTCATTTTCGTCAGTACTACATGCCCTTAATTTTTTTTACCCTTTTTAACACCTAGTATAGCTGAATTCATCTAGAACATTTCAGTAAAGTTCGAGAATAATGACATGACAAAAGGTCAGACAAACTGAAGTATTTAAGCTTATCGTGAAGTCTGTTTATACATCTGCACGCTCCGTAATTACACTTCCGACTGGTCTTGACTTGTCCGACCAGTGGCGTCGGTTGCGAACTCGGTACACTCAGTGGCGTCGGGTACGTACATGCTACAGAATATACGATTACTTACTAGAAAAACTATGAACTATGAAAACTACAACAGCTTTAAGATCCAGTCAGGTGACGCCTGGTAAACTCTCTCAACGGTACAAATAAAGTGACATTGATATTTCACATATCCAGTGTCTTAGTGTAAAAATTAAAATAATACAAATCGTCCATTAGACAAATCTTAGAAAGCGAGGTCTTCGCCCTTCAAGGACTATCGTACCATTGATGACGATATTATAAATATTATATATCTTTCTAGATGTTAATCTTTGATTCCCAATGGAGTGAACTATTGAATAGAGTGCTCCCCAGCGTTTGCACATCATTCGTAACCCGACGACGTGCTCTATTTGCATTGTGGGATCTTGGAGTTAATAATTCGCTGACAGACTGCAAGTAAGATCGATTGTAATCCGAACAGCAACAGCCAAACTTCGCAAATGAGCTCTGGAACGTCTCTAATACAATGATGGACACATAAATAAAAAAAAATGTATCTGAAGAAGATGTATGGCACCCCGTTGACAACTTCATAAATAAAACATTCCAGCTCTGACAAGATAAAATAATTTCGCTTGTCAGTTATGGAAATTAGGGGTTTAATTATTTTTGTTTAGTCTACAAGACAAGACGTACAGTACAGCCAAAACAAAAACTGTTTGTTTGGGAACATTTCAAAAAAGAGAATTTCTGCCGGTGAAAGCAGATTTCATAAACTCAAGATAAGTAACAGCTTCATGGAAATGAGAAAGGATTACAATGAATATCACTTGCTTGGAAAATTACTGTCTCTATACAAATAAAAAAAAAATAACTATACCCGTTTTACATATTTGTCACAAATAATATTAGGAGCTAAATTAAAAAAAAAAACAAATTATCTCTCTTAACATTATTTCATAAAGTTTATTAAATTGTTTATATTTATATAAACAGTAAGATGTAAATAAAATATTTAATCCCAAAAATATAAAATTATTCAAGATAAACTTACGGACTCATACTAAAAAGTAACGAGTTACGTTGTTTATACATACGTAATATGACTTGTTAGAAATATTTGCAGTAGGTACAGCTAGTTATTTACAATTCCGTCAACAACTTGTATTCGGATTTGATAATAATAGTCTTCATTGTTCATAACACAAAATTAAATTAAACAAAATCAACAATAGGATCCTCCACAATAGTAACAAATTGAAAAATGAGTAATATATATTAAGACTAGACCTTAAATCTTTATGATAGAGACTGAGAGCCAAGCTCATAACCTGTTACTAAATATTAGTAGCAGTACTAATGATTGCAACTACTAACTATTAAATTATTAAATTTAACTTAGTAGTACCTACTAAATGAGAAATTTAGAAGTGATAATTAGTAGCAACAAAAGACAATTTTAAGTACTATT
Organism: Harpalus rufipes; assembly: GCA_951394225.1. Lineage (NCBI taxonomy): Eukaryota > Metazoa > Arthropoda > Insecta > Coleoptera > Carabidae > Harpalus > Harpalus rufipes. Next base: position 38,512,798 of record OX596280.1, on the reverse strand, counting down.
ACCAGTCAATCAGCAGACTATCGTGATAATTAAAAATTATATACAATGATTCAAAGATGGATGCAGTATATAAATATACAGTCTTAAAAAATATTATATTACGATTTAATAAATGAAAATTAAGAATTTGTAGATATACAAACTGCTTTCAATTTAGATAGAGCAAGTACCATAAAAAAATCTGTTGTGGCTGTGGCTAGCACAATACCTTTCGCTACTTCCGTTTTTGATTACATAAATATAGGGCGCGGGCAGTCATGTGGCATTGTTTGCCTTGATAAGCAGATATGGGGGCCCGTGTCAAAATAGCAATTAGTAATTATGTACATAGATGTCAAATGTCAGAATTTTTCATTAAAAATTTCAAGATTATCTAAATTCACGTAGTTAATTTGTCACCAGTAGTGTGGAATTTACTTGTCGAGGAAAATAAATCACATGGAATTGAAAAATCACTAAATTTAGAATGAAAAATTATGATGTTTGACATGTATGTATATAATTACTAGCTATCATTCTGACACGGGCTCCCATATCCGCTTGTCAAGGCCAACAAAATGACATGACTGCTCGTTCCCTATTGTATTTAACATTTCCTGTATACTACACTCTACACCAAAAATTCTACTTACATCTATTCTTTATATTCAGATTTAATAATTTTTAATTCATTCTATGAAGAAATTTTGTCCTCTTCTAATTTTTTAAAAAGTTTCTAATTCAATGTCGCGATTGACAGTATTTTTTAAGGGTATATTTAATATACCTATAATTTTAAATATTTAGTTATTAATACAATAAGAAATAATATAATGCATGTACTTCCCAGAAAAAATCTTCAGTAATGTAGTAATCGGTAAGTTACAAACATTTTAATATTTCAATTGGTTTCCATGCCATTATATGGGCTGTGAGATTTATTACAACAGATTATTATATAACTTATATTTCTTTATCTGCAAATCTATAAAAGATATAATAAAATATTTATATGTATCAGATACAGAATTTACTCTCATTTAATAAGCAGTGAACTGCCATTCTTTAGAACATAATAACGCAGTTGAATATGATTCGAAAGCAAGAAGGACTGGTAAATACGATAGGCATGTGTCAAAGTCACTCTGCGTTTTCCAAATATGCGAAAATTATAGTATAAGGAGCTATATTTATCAATACTCGTATAACAATGAAAAACGTTTACTTCGTCACTGAAATGTATTATAATAATAAAATTTAACTTATTGGATACTCTTAATTCTTTTATTCTTACACTTTTCTTGTAAAATTAATAGGATAATAATAAAATTTTACCATTAACTTTCCTATAAGAGAAAAAAAAAAGTAAACATCCGGTTTATGTAGATTTAGAAATGTACGTTTATTTTGATTCATAAATATTTCCCACAGTATATGTCCAAGACCAATGTATTCATACACAATATAAAATAAATTATATTGAAATATATCTACATAGAAATAATTTTATTCCCTTGTCTTGTAAGATTTATAATATACCATCTATTTTTTTTTATAATTCCTCCGGAAACTCTAAAAATAAAATTTACCTCATGAGAACTTCGGATTCAATCCCAGACCACCTAGCGAGTGATATTAATAAGCTACTTATCGAACCACTGGACTACATTCCAAAACAACTTAAAGAACGTCTCTTTTAGATTCTTGATTCCTCACATTTGACTAGATTTCCTCAATTTCTACGTTACCTTATCTTAAATATGTGGGAAGATATAGTAAATATTTTAACGAGTCTGCAAAATTTGGAAAATATTTTAACAAGGTAACATTTTAACAAGGCGATGTATTTTAGGAATCTAAGTAAGGGAGAGAAAATGTAATAGTTCAAACAGGAAATTGTGCAAAGAAATGTAATGTGCATTAAAAGTAATTGTGTTTCTTTGATGTGTCCAATTCATTTCTTACGACAAATTGATTCGTAATACTTGTCCAATTTGTTAACGGAGACAAACGTAATAATTTTAAATGAATGAAATAATTTATCATTGTACTATTTACAAATTAGGTGTAGCAAATTTGTTTAAAATATTACAAAGTGTTTTTCTGTTAACGAATTTTTTATAAATAAAAAATAATAATCACTGGGTGGGTATGCTAATCTACTTTTCGTGTAGAGATGTCTGTAATGACGATGGCCCGTATTACGAGTGCAATTTTATAATAAAAGTACTTGTATGGAGCATACTCTTCATAAGAATATAATATAGAAGCGCACTCTATAAAAGCGCTTTTGATATAAAAGTGCGCTTGTAATACGGAACAATATCAGTGATGTGCGTCTACGCGTAATCTATGATAGTAATATAATATAATAAATGATAATGTAAATAATGATCTCAGGTGTAGGCAATGCGTAGAACATGTAAACTTCTTAGTTGCACTTGCGCAGAGGAGGTTTAGCCACGGTTTAACGAAATGAAGTTAATTCCATACTTATTATGACAATCAGAGTCATTGATAATAAATACAATAATGGAAAGTAGAAAAAAAACGATAATTTTAACAAAATTATATTATACTCTGAAGCTCACAAACTGCAAATAGTCCTATTTTACCTCTTTTAGACAAAAAATGAAAAATAAATATAATCTACAAAGGCGTAGACTAAATACAAATTTTGATGACGTGAAATATATCATTGTCTATGCGTAGATAATGACGTAATTTACGTGACATAGATCACTGGCACATATCTGGCCAATATGAGCCCAAACTCATAATAGTTTCAACAAATTATAAAACCTACGCAAATTGTAAAATATTTCTACAAATTTCTAATTTAAAATACAAATTTCAAATGTACAAAAACTGTAATGTTATTCAAGTATTTCATCATTTAATATTGGTTTACATCGCCTTTATTAGTCACACCAGCTTTAATTATATTAGGCATTGTATCCCTACGCCCTGCACATTTTCTATGTGTATTGTCCCATATGTCTTGCAAGGTAAGTTTTACTGTACGCACTGTATTTTTACGAAGTAGTTTATCATTGTGCTAAAAGTAAACGGTCACGGTAGAAACTAACTTTTATCACCAGTTGCTTGACCAAAGGTTTTTTAAAGCTTTAAGTCTATATTTAAAGTAGCCGAATGAATTTTGTAGAAATTTATAACCATTTGCGAAGATGTTATAATTTATTGAAAGTGTAAACCGGCCGAATTGGGATGAGTTTGGGCTCGTATATATATTAGTACGGTTAGGGCGCTTATCAGGCCGCATCTTATGAGTTGTCAAAGCTATGGAGAAGAAAGCACCACAAGGATATAAACTTTAAAGGCATATATTACTGATCAAAATGAATAAAAGAGCTTAATCAACATGGGTCCGATCTTCAATAGTTTAAGGCAATGAAAAATGAGTTTTCTCGGGGTTTACCTGGACTATCTCGAAAAGTGTAAGAGTTGCGACTTTAGATGTGCTTTTGGTTTCTGTGTACAAAGCAGATTGGCACACTCAGCAATGGGTAATATGCCGTGATGATATATTTATTTAATCAAAAAACTCTAATAATTATATTGTGTATCAAAGAAAATGTTTCATATACAATTTACTTTTTTTATAGTGACAAAATTTTGTTCGATTACTATCTTTGTTGGTTTTTCTTCGACTGTAATACAAAATGGCCCCTTCTCGGAAACAGTTGAAGAATAGATTTACGTTCATTAAACTTTTTTTACTTATTTTGGTTAGTACTATATGCCATTAAAGTTTGTATCTGATGTTGTGGTATACCGTGTATAGAATTGCGAGCTGATGTTTTCAACGTCCATATAAATTTAGTTTCATATTAAATATAATTAAACATATAAAACGCAAAACTTTAACAACTGCGATCTCAATGTTATTAAAATATAGAAATTAATTTGAATTTGTTCATTTTATTAAATTTTCTTTGGAACTAAAGTTAACCAAATTAATTGGGAAGCCGGTTGTTGGGAATAATCGGACAAATGATTATTAATGACTAGCCGGGTAAGTTGTAAGTAGTCGGTATTTTAATATTTGCAATAATAAACGTTTAATAAAATTAACGAAAATATTCAATTGTTAGCCTAAGCATATTTTTATGTTTTAACAAAATTTATTTACTTTTAGCAGATTATCAAGTGAATTGCTTACTTATGATAATTATTAATTGTATGGCTATGGTGACTAGTCGATTTTTCGGGATGAATATGATGATCGTATTAGCTAGTTTTTACGGTTCGCAAAACGCATTTAGCTATTTCAGCACGGTTAATGATATGAGTTAATCAGCTATTATTTTTCTATAGTTTTTGACAGCACTACGCAGCCCGTTATATAAATATTTATGTCTATCTAAATATATAATTATATAACTAGAAATGAATATTATTTGTTCGTATTAGATATAATAATGCGGACGATGTGAAAGGAATGTACCTATTCTCTTTATTGAATGATTTGTATAATCAAAAATATAATCTGTCAAATTTCGTTCCAATGACAATTATTTATAACGATGTAAACTCTAAATTATTTTTCCTAACAGTTGTAAAATTATTATAATTTCAGACCAATTCAAAAATATTTTCCTATAACCTGTTTTCAAAACACATTAACATATATTCCAACGATCCAACGGTTGAGCAATTGAATATAATTCTAAATTAACTCAATAATTAGATGAAATAGTCAGATTTCTTCAGAATATTAATGAGTGAAGCTATCTTAGTAATTGTAACAAATTTTCTAACACATTTTTCAAGTTTTTTCCATTTTAGTATGTATCTTATCATATTAGATACCTGTTAATATAATTAAAAATATAATTAAATTCTGAATAAAATATTAATCTTTCTGTCAGGTGGAGAGCTTTTGTATGATAGGACGAGAATTTTAATTATATTTAATGTGTCTACATAGAAATTAAAATTGAATTTTCTTTAAATTATTCTTAAATGTCAACACAGCTGTTTACAACTATTATAATAATTTGTGGTCGTAAATTTTAAATAACAAACATGTACATGCGAATTCAATTACTAATTTATGGTAAACTTATAAGGATAACTATATAATATTCCATTATAAACCAAAATTAACATATTCTGACGTCTGAAGGTAAGTATGTGCTCATCCCAGCATGTGTTAAAGTATTAGTCCTACTAAAATAACACTAATGCATTTATACAGTGTAAAATTCTTCATGTATGCTACTTTACTCCTAATAAATATATAGTGTTTGACAGACACTTGCATACCTACACGTTCATTTGAGAAATGACACGGGAACATTTGATTTCTTTCAAGATGGTAGTCATAAATCATTTGGGACACATTTAGAAATTTCACCGAGAAAAGATTTCTATTATCTGTGTATTATCAAATATCTAAAGCAAAAAGATACACAGAACTGTTTAAAGATGAAAAACTAATTTATTATTAAGAAAGATTCATGAACTCCTGTGTTTTGGTATAAATACAAATATCATCATAGCTTATTGTTATTACCCATTCCTTAGCATTCCGATGTATTTTTATTTGCAGATTTCGGTTTTGTACAGTTGAGAAAGTTTGTTTAAGCGTCACTTTTATGATAATGAAATTGAAAAAAAAAATCGTTTCAAGAATCGAAATGAAAAGTAAATTTTACATCAACATCTAGCACCAAATGTATTTCAGAATAGTCGGGTTCTCAAATTAATTTCAGTAGGTAAAGGTTAAATTTAATTGACAATGGTTACTTTTGAGCTATTTGAAACTAGACATAATTTTCAAGAGTCAAGTTTGACGTCAATCGGAATCAAAACTAAAATAATAAATTTTACATCATCATCAAGCACCAAATGTAATTCAGAATAGTCACTTCCGAAAGTATCAATTTTAATTTGTAATTGCAAATCATTAAATGTAATTCAGAAAACGTATTTGTATTTTAGAAAACGCCAGTTATAATTCAAAACCTTGTATAGATAAGTACTGAAAAATGTGTTAGCCTTGAATTCGAAAACAATATGGTATACTACTGGGTAGTCAAATATTTGTTCGTATGGAAGCAAAAGCCAGTGCAATATACCAAAAAAAGAAAAGTATTTTTTCAACAATTCTGCTTTGTCAATTGCATATTATAATACTCTGTTTTATGCAGGTTTTGATAATAATGATATAATATATTTTTCTACAGAATATTTTAAAATGACGTCAACAGATAGGCATGCAAAGCTAATGAGGAGAGTACCTCATTGAGAACACTTTCGTGACATAAATAATTGTTTTGGTTGAATAATTTTGTACAATTGTTGATGCAATAATATTTATTAAAGGTAAGCAATTGCAACACATAACTAGACTCCCAAGAAATTTTCTTACTTTTGATTAATTGCAAACTACGTAATCATTTCCTTTACAATTGTAATTATAATTAATAATATTCTTATTTATTCATTAATTTAAAAAAAAATACATCCCATTTCGTATTTGACTGAGGAAAGCAAAGATTTTCTGTACAATTTTAACGAGAAATTAGCTCTACTTCCAAAAATTCTTATTCTATTGGTCTAGGTTAAAAAATCTTAAAACAGTGATCATTTACATACATTGACATATTTCTAATTCGGCTAGAAACATTTTTTTAACGGACGAGGCCTGCAAAAAGTTACCTAGAACTTATTATGATTATAAATTGGCATCACTGTTGAAGGACCTGTAAATTTTTCGGTGATTTTAAGCAAAATGATCAGAAATTTTAAGACTACATCATTAATTACAACCCAAATGAATGCATTTTTTAGTATTTATGTAATATTTACATAATAAATCAAATTCGACGCTGTTTGAAGCATTCACAAAAATATATAATTCCTTCTTTTTTACTTCTCCATAAATTTATTAAAAGAATTTGATTTGTTATCCATGTAATAAATACTAGGGTTTTTTACGTTTATAACTTCAGATATTTGAAATCCAAATGAATAAGTTCTATAAACATAACATAAAAAATCATCTCACATATTATTTTCGATTTTGCATTGAAAGTTCAAATATAATTACTTACATTTTGTTTATAATGTGTTCATTTAAGTTACAATTAACGGTTTCGTCTTGAAAATCCTAAACATATTACTTACTCCAAAACAGCAATTATTGCTAAATAATCATTCAAGTAAAATTAAAAGTTTTAAATAGGTAGAAGTCCGTAGGTTCCAAAAAAAAGTTGACCATAAATATAAGTCACTTTATTATTACAAGTGGTCGTTTCGGACTAAAAATGTGTCCATCATCAGCACAAAAAAATAAAGAGAATTATTTTTAAATTAATTGTTACATTTATAAAATGCTCTTAAATATTATTAGATTACATTTTGAAGCACTACTTGAAACATTAGTAGTTGAAAGCCCAAAGTTTGTCGAGAATCACAGCAGAGCCATGAAACAAAAACATGATTTACTACAGGGCGTCAGGTTGAGCAGTGCTCAACTTTTTTTTGGAACCTACGGCCTTCTACCTATTTCAAACTACAAATTTTCGTTCCCAAAATCTTCAATTAAAATTCAAAGTCTTAAGAACTGCCAGGTGCACTCGTAAAATGGTTCCTTACAAACATGGTAGGTACATAATAAATATTCTCTTGTTATCAAAATACCTCATATATTTTATTTGTTATTTTATCATTAGATAGCATTCTTTAACTTTCTTGAAATGTTATCCACATTTCCTCTATCTGAACACCTCTAACAAAGATAGATTCTTATACGCACATATCATTATTTACGCCCACATACAGCAGTGTGTGAGTAGATTGATAAATCGAAATGCATTACACGGTAATGTTAGAATCGATTGTAAAGTTTTATTTTACATTGCCACACGCATTTCCTATCATTTCTATCAGATAATATTGTAATTTAATTTCCTATTTTGCCGGAGAAAATTGAAAAGTATTCAATAGCATAAATGGAGGTAATAAATTCAGCTACGATCAGGTTGTAATTTTATATATGCAGGAATACAGGACATACGCAATATATTCATTGTATGGTAAATTATACATAAATAATAATTTCATCACGGCTTTTTATCTTATGTATTTACTGAATAAAACACAATAAATGGTGACATAAATTATATGAGTCAATCGCGAAAAGAATATTTAAAAATTGAACGGAACGATTTGATTAAATATATTCTTATGTTTATGGCCAGTACGATTGAAAACCATTGAAGAAAATGGAAAAATTCTCAGATGAAATTACAGGAAACATCTGTCTTTCATGAAACAGAAGCGCATTTATTCTTCAGTGAACTTCGATTTTTTTCTAATTCTCTTAACGTGTATATTATTCGTGTCTCTTTTCAAACGTTTATAATACTCAGCTTTAAATATTAAAAATTTCTTACTAAAAATCTAAATGGTTTCTGTAATTTCATCAAAGAATTCAATGATGTTTGTCGATGGTCTTGTTTCGATATGTTACAGAGTATTGAAACCATTTAGAATTTTTATAAAGTCTTATTATGCTAATAATAAATAATAGGGCTGTTGTAAGAATTTTTCCATGACTTCTAAACATTAAAAAAATATTGTTCTTTAAAGACTTTCAAATGTGAATATATTAGGATATATCCACTAGATATTGTCTATAATAATTAATTATTGAAATTTGTGTAATATTTTGGAAAAGTCACGTGACCTGATGTTACGTCAGAGTACATACAGTTTAACATGTGACAAACTATCGCCTCCTTTTATAACGTAGGTATGTACTCCGACGTAAAAGAGGTAGGGATTGTTTTTCATGACTATTTTTGGCGCAAATTTTTATTTAGTTATTTATGAAAATTACAATAAATTATTATGATTGCATAAACTTTCATTTAAAATACTTTTAAAATAATGAGAAACCGGCTCATTGCAATTATTACGTTATCATACATAAATAATATAATGAATATTTATAATAACGTAAAATTTATATTCTGTGTAGAAATCACAGACAACGAAAAGTAGATATGTGTAAAGTGATTGAGCGAGGTAGTCTACTAATTATGTATGTGTACCATTTGAAAAATGTTAGTAATAGTGTCAGTTGCAAGGGGCTGGAAGCAAAGATAATTTTTTACATGCAATGTTATAAATTCGTCCTTGTCAAAATAAGGATGTTTGAGTAATACAAATACGTATTCAGTACGATATGAGGAAGAAAAGTAAACTATAATTTGCAGATTTTGTTTTAATTCATACTTTTTACATTTTTTTACATTTTATGTTTACAGGTTACCCGTGAGGCAAATTGACAGTGCCAAATGGCGAATTCATCACCATATGGATTGCGTGGAAGGACGAGCAAAAATGAAAAAGTTGAAAAGAAGAAAAGGAAATGTGAAGCAATAAAAAGAAATGTTTTACAGGAAACAGTTTCAGGTGAACCACTAATTATTTCAGCAAGACAAACATTTCATACCTTGGTTATGAGGTATCATATGTATCTTCTATCTGAGGAATGAATAAAGTGTGATTGGTGTGAATCCTGCTGGCATGAAGCTTGCACAGTCTACGAAAGAATATGTCGATTCAAATGTGACGGTTGTGCTTAACCGCCATCTTGTCCTAAAAGGCTTGTCATTTTGCCCCATTGGTGGGGTAAGATGGCAAATTTTTTATTTATTATATTTTTTTTGTCATGATTTTGAATAACCATTTTAGTTATTGTTTATACGATAGATAGCCTACATTGTGTCATTAATATTAATACAAGCTTGCTTAAAAAATGTGATGTGTTCCTTTTTACAAGGGTTTTTTTGCTTAAGCTTGCCATGTTACTCCACTTTCACCTATATTCATAATAAATGGATAGTGCAATACAAAATACAATACATATTTACTACATCGTTTTCACATTAGAAGCTCCGGCACTGTCAACTGGCTGGAAGCGACTGGACAATGGTGTTGTGAAGAATTACAAAATTGTGCGTTAGGCTATGTAAGAAAATTGAAGCGTCACTTTTTACCTTCCGTCACCTTTAGGTAAGGAAGGTATTGTCTTTGGTCAAAAAATTCAATGATGAGTTTTTACTGAATAAGCACGTTTTAGGGTCCATATAATACGATTTTACCATTTTTACGATGATGTCTGTATGTATGTGTGTCTGTGTGTCTGTGTGTGTGTAACAAAATTTCCGGATCCAATAACTTCAATACCACGATTCCAAAAATTATAATTTTTTCGTATTCCTCAAGTTTACATCCAGAAGAACAACTGATTAGATTTTGGTTATAATTGGTCAACCGGAAATAGTCTCATTTGAAGATTTAACAGTTAAATTTGATTTATTGACATTTAACGTTATTACAACTTAAAGAATATATTATTCTCTATACGATTTGATTACAATTTATACTTCATATTTAATAGATACAGAGTTAAAGAATTTTAAAGAAATTAAATTTTGTAATTCAGCCAGCTATGCCAAACTTGGGATCTAGTAATATATTCATATAATTCAAATTGACAGATGTCAGTATCAATAAAAAGTAAATTCATGTGGCAGATATGAGGGTGTTGAAGTAGATATTGGGGAATACAGGGAAAGATAAGGTAAGAAAATAACTCTAGTGTTACAAGTTTTTAGAAAGATACAAGAAAGACGATTACATTGGTTTGAACATGTCATGAGGAGAAATGAAGAATTAAAGGAACAAAAATGAATAGTTTAGTTAAAGAAACAGAGGTAGACCAAAGATAAGATGGAAGGACTGTATTGCGGAAGATTTGAGAGAAACGGAACTGAATGAGAACGACATGCAAAAATAGCGACCCCTAACGAATGGGAAAAGCTAAAAAAGAAGAAGATGCCAGTGTCAAGTGCAATTTGAATAATTTTACTGGAAATTTAGAATCTTTTCTAAGAAAAATTATGGAATTTATACATTATACACGAGAATGACGGAAGGTATTGTGCTGGCCACAACAGATTTTTTATTTTTCTTGTTGCCACAAATATACATTATTTGCCTGTTAAGCGTGAATGTTTTTCATATGATGAGCACCTCTCTATTAAACGCAGTTGACTATCGTGCAGTTGAGCGTCGCCCAATGTGACTAGCATAGTTGTCCATCTAGTCGTCGCTTACCGTTAGAAGCTAGGTATGTATGGTATCTGCACTAAAATATTATTGGTGCTTATAAGAATATCCGGTGTAACACAAAAGTCATTCCATTTCGAACTTGCAGTATACTTTTAAAGTATAGGGTTTTTTAATAAGAATTTTTTTAAAATTGTAAGTAAAACGCACATTTTACATGAAAACTCGGAATATTTTCATTTAAATATGTTGTAAAGAGTACAATTTATGAATGAAAAACAATATACGATAAATCTCCACCACGACTATGTTGGCAGACATCGATTCTTTTGATAAAATTTTCAAGCACATTTGTGTATAATTGCGACTTACTCTCACTAATTACACGATTACTGTTGGCTTTGAGCTCTGCAATTGCAGTTGGATTATCAATATAAACTTCATCTTTCCCCTACATTATAAGAAATAATATAACGGTGTTACATCGTATGACCTTGGTGGCCAATTGACATCACCTCCACGCGAAAACAAACGTCCATCCAATTTGATTATGTATCTTGAGCTGTGTGGCAAGTTACCCCGTCATGTTGCAACCACAAGTCGTCGACATCCATATCATCCAAAATAAGCCATAGAAAATTGATTGTCATGTCTCTATAGCGCACTCCATTGACAATAACAGCAACAGCAGCTTCATTTTCGCAAAAATATGGTCCATTGACACCGCCAGCCAAAAAACCACAAGACATCAAACAGTGACATTGGGATTTTCAACACCTGCCCTTGGATTTTCAGAAGCCCAGCTGCGACAATTATGTTTGTTAACATAGCCATTCAAATGAAAATTAGCTTCGTCAGAAAAGACGATTTTGTCTGAAAATCCAGCACCTTGTATAATGATGAAATCAGCATATTGTCAACGTTGATCATGATCTGGTGGCTTCAGTTCTTGAACTAACTGGACTTTATAAGGCTTTAGAGCCAAATCCTTGCGCAATATACCCTAGTTATGCTCTGAGTCAAGCCCAATTGTTGAGAACGCCGTGGAATTGATAAATTTGGATCCTCCTCAACACTTTCGCTTACAGCACCAATATTTTCTTGCGAACGATGGGTACGAATACGTTTTGGCACTGCTACGTTGTGTAATAACCCAGTTGACTCAAAAAAATTCACTAAATTCTTAATTGCAAGATCTGATGGACGATTATAACGACCGAAAATATCCACGATTTTACGAAATGTGGTTTTTACAGATAGACCATTTTCATAATGGATTTAAATTATTTTTATGGGATTTTCGAGCGAAATTAATTGATTTTAATTAAATTAATAACCACAAATTGAATGACATATTTTTCATCTTAACCAAATACAACCCTATTAAAAAAAAGTTCTTATTGTAAAAACCCGTTATTAACAGAGAATACAAGTATGTATTAAAAAATTCTGATGTGGCCAGCAAAATACCTTTCGTCAATCCTGTATATTATGTATAAATTCCATACATAAAATTTCTTGCAAAAGATTCTAAATTTCCAGTAAAATTATTTCATAAACAAACTACGCAAATTGCATTTGACACTGACATCTTCTTCCTTAGGTTTTCGCATTGTACAACCAATGTAATCGTATCTCTTGTATCTTTCTACAAACTTGTAACACTAGAGTTATTTTCTTACCGTATCTTCCGTGTCTTTCCCAACATCTACTTCAACATCCTCATCTCTGCCACATTAATTTACATTTTATTGGTACCTACTGACATCTGTCAATTTGAATTATTTGAATATATTAGCAGTTTTCAGGGTCAGCATAGCTGGCTGATTTATGAAATTTAATATCTTGATAATTCTTTAACTCTAAATCTATTGAATATGAAGTATAAAATGCAATCAAACCGTATACAGAATAATATATTCTTTTTGTTATAATAACATTGGATGTCAATAAATCATATTTAATTGTTAAATCTACAAATGAGGCTACTTCCAGTTCACCAATTATAACCAAAATCTAATCACTTGTTCTTCTGGATGTAAACTTGACGAATACGAAAAAATTATAATTTTTGAAATCGTGGTATTGGAGTTATACAATCCGAAACTTTCGTCACACACACACAGAGACACACAAACACAGACACACACACACACACACACACACACACACACACATATATATATATATATATATATATATATATATATATATATACAGGGTGAGTCACCGAAATCGCCGTCTTCGATATCTCCCTTGTCGTTAGAAATACAGCATAAGTTTGTTAACAGAATTTATTCGACTACTCAAGGAGCATAACGTAAAATTATTTTCACATATACAGGGTGTTGCATTACGGCTCGGCGAGAATTGTTTGTCTTTTTTTTAAATGGAACACCCTATATATTTTTATATATTTTGAATTGTATTTTATTCACCTATACGAACATATGAATTTTGTTTTAGTTTTCCACGGCGTTGCCAAGTTATTCCGTTTTTTCTCTAAAAAAGACCGAATACACGCATTGCTTTATAAAGGCTTACTGAAGTTATTTTAATAGTAAGAATTAAGAATTTTCTTTTCAGTATAACTGTAATTATACTCTATGTTCTGACATATTTTTTTTTAAATGTAATTATACAGGCTGTTCAATAAAGCGAATCAAATGTGCTCAATTTCAAATGACCATAACTCGTCATTTTCAAATGGAACACCCTATATTTTATTATTCAGTTGTGTGTATTTTTGTATTATCTTCATATGTTATTAAGGGTATCCTATACCTAAAACCAATAATTTCGGAGATTTTCACTATTTTTCTCTAAATTTATACATATATTCACTTAAAAATTAAATCTAGTATGCCATTGATATTGTTTTTTGAATACGAAACAATTGTAGTAATGATAGTATTTTCATTAGCCAAGTTATTATTAATAACAGAGGGATTAAGTAAATTAATTTATTAATATGAGTCTCTCGCAAGAAGAACTTACCAATATGGTGTATGCTGGTCAGGCCAGGCGTCACCTCACGGGCACTCAATGCTGGCGTGGAGAGTGCGCAAGAAGAACTTACGAATATGGTGTACGCACTTGAAGAAGCGGCAACAAACCCTCTTTTGGCATCAAGAATTTATGCACAACGGTTTCTGGGAAGACGACATCCAAATCCGCGTTCTTTTGAAAAACTAAGGGAAAGGTTTGAAAGAACTGGTCTTGTTCAGTACGACAAAAGAGGGTTTCTTTCCGCTTTTCCAAGTGCGTACACCATATTCGTAAGTTCTTCTTTCGAGAGACTCATATTAATAAATTAATTTACTTAATCCCACTGTTATTAATAATAACCTGGCTAATGAAAATACTATCATTACTGCAATTGTTTCTTATACAAAAAACAATATCAATGGCATACTAGATTTAATTTTTAAGTGAATATATGTATAAATTTAGAGAAAAATAGTGAAAATCTCCAAAATTATTGGTTTTAGGTATAGGATACCCTTAATAACATATGAAGATAATACAAAAATACACACAACTGAATAATAAAATATAGGGTGTTCCATTTGAAAATGACGAGTTATGGTCATTTGAAATTGAGCACATTTGATTCGCTTTATTGAACAGCCTGTATAATTACATTTAAAAAAAAATATGTCAGAACATAGAGTATAATTACAGTTATACTGAAAAGAAAATTCTTAATTCTTACTATTAAAATAACTTCAGTAAGCCTTTATAAAGCAATGCGTGTATTCGGTCTTTTTTAGAGAAAAAACGGAATAACTTGGCAACGCCGTGGAAAACTAAAACAAAATTCATATGTTCGTATAGGTGAATAAAATACAATTCAAAATATATAAAAATATATAGGGTGTTCCATTTAAAAAAAGACAAACATTTCTCGCCGAGCCGTAATGCAACACCCTGTATATGTGAAAATAATTTTACGTTATGCTCCTTGAGTAGTCGAATAAATTCTGTTAACAAACTTATGCTGTATTTCTAACGACAAGGGAGATATTGAAGACGGCGATTTCGGTGACTCACCCTGTATATATATATATATATATATATATATATATATATATATATATATATATATATATATATATATATATATATACATACAGACATCATCGTAATGGTAAAATCGTATTATAGGGACCCTAAAACATACTTATTCACTAAAAACTCATCATTGAATTTTTTGACCAAAGACAATACCCTCCTTACCTAAAGGTAACGGAAGGTAAAAAACAAGCTATAGAAAGGCAGTCAAGAAATGTACGATAATAATTACACCTTGGTTTTCAATAAACCAAACAGATTTTGATGGTGTTACTAAAAAAATTGTGCGACGTTCATTCATGACTAAAAATTTGAGTCATTACCTCCTTTATCTTGACTGAAAGTAAAAATGAGTCATACTTCATTGATGATGTATATTTCCTTTAACTGTAGTAATAAGCGAAACGAATTAATAAATATAACGTTTTTAAACAATATGTTGCAGGAGTGGATAATAACATGTTTGTTCATACTTCCTAGAAACGACTCAAGGAATAACCAAAGAAAGAAAACGGGATAATAAAACATACTCATATGTTCCCTGTATGTAACCTACCTCAATGTCAAATTGTATATCTTGGTATTGTTTGAAGACGTGCAATAAGCAAATGGATTTGAGTTGTAGCGTTATGGATAATAAGTGGTATCGTATCGGCCGTGGAATGGTTAATTCGGCTTGAATCTCATTAGAGAAGTTGGCCGCGGAAGTTGGTGCAGAGACAGAAACAATGCGAAGATATTCGTGCATGGCTTCCTTTATAAATCGCTTCAGTTAGCATATGTTTGTATTATTATTATCCAGCATCATAGGTCGCAGCAGACTCGCGAGTTTAATTTCCGGAACAGTTAATTTTATGTTTCGTGGATTAACTAATTCCAGAATTAATTTGGTAATCTATGTTAGCACAGCCGGTTGTAAGTACGCAATCAACCCTTAACATCAGGTGCACCGCAGCAGGGCACTGCTACATATTCAATATCAATTACACAAATGGCAGAGTGCGAGTGCGCCAGAATCGCACGAGAATTAAGTCGTGCGTAAACACAACCTTGTCATCAACTACAACCTGTGCCTCTCCGCTAAGCGCAACCCATTTTTCACCCCCGCCAGCCATCAGAGGCAACATTATTCTCTAATCACCTTCAACCAGCCATCCAGGCGAAGCGTTACTATCCTAATAAATATACATGCAAATAAAACAGATTTAGGTTGTGCGGTAATCGCTTGGCAAACTCTATCTAGATGTTCTTTGTATCCGTTTTCGTAAAACATTACTATGTCGTAGCTAGACTGTATAATCCGTCTTTTTATAAAACGCTTACATATTTTCTAAAACGCGGCCAGATTGTAAAATCTTCGATGACATAGCGTTGTCCAGTCGATTTATAATATGTTTTATAAAGATGAACACCTTACTTATCTTGTGTATATCCCTAAATATAACTTAACGTAACCTAATCCACTAAACTCGGACACTAAGATTTGACAGCCTGATCGCGTTTTTCAAAATAACTAGGCGTTTAATAGAAGCCGGATTTTAAAATTTGACTAAGGAAACTACACTTATTCTACTTGCACAGGGTGTTCCTATGTCGCTTTGCCATTTAAAAAATTAATAACATTTTTGGCATTATTTCTTTTTTACCTTCCGTAACTTTATCTAAAGGTGACGGAATATGTTGTCTTTCAATTGTGAGTTTTTAATTAATAAGCACACTTTAGGGTCCCTAGAATCCGATTTTACTATTTTTAGATGATGTCTGTGTGTGTGCGTGAGTATAATTCTTTCGTATTATTTTTCGTTACAACCATATGAAGGGTGGATTAGGTTTTGGTTATAATTAGTCAACCGGAAGTACCCTCATTTATATTTCTTAACAGTTTTTTTTTAAATCGCAGTTAAATACATTTTTTTGTTATTATAAATATTGAAGAGTCTTTTATTCTCTATACGGTTTTATTTTACTTTTTCCTTCATATTCGACAGATATAGAGCTAAAAAAATATAGATTGAAATTCCATGAATCAATCAGCTATGCTATAACCACATAACCATAGAAATTGCTGATATATACAAATAATTCCAATTGACAAATGTCAGTGTCAAGTGCAATCTACATGGTGTGCGCATAAGACCCGGAAAGATAGGATAAGGAAAATGGCTCGAGTGATAGAAGTTTTTATAAAGATACAAGAGACACAGAGGAACACCAAATAGAAGATGGAAGGACTGTATTGCGGAAGACTTGAATGAGGATAACACGCGAAATAAAAATAAGTGGAAGAAGAAAATCAAGAATAACAACCCCTAACGAATAGAAAAAGGTAAAGAAGAATTTCGAATTATAATCTTATCGGAAATATAGAAACTTCTTCAAAGAACTATCTGTATGGAATTTGTACAAAATACGTAGAATTGACGGAAGGTAATGTGCTAGCCACATCAGGTTTTTACTTCTCGCTAAGAGAGGTATTAGATTCATGCTAAAAATCGCATATTCAGATTTTAATGAATACGCACGTTTTAAGGTCCCTACAATCCGATTTCAACATTTCCACGATGATATCTGTGTGTGTGGATGTATGTGTGTGCGTGTTCGTGTGTGTGTCAAAAACTATAAAACTTAATATGGACAACCGGAAGTAGCAGATTCTTAAAAAAAATCTACTAAATTATCATTTTTTGAAAATTTTTGTTTTTGCAAATATTAAAAGAGATTAAATTCTATATATGATACATTTAAATATTTGATTATATATTTTATAGATTTATGGCCAGTTTCACCAACATCAAATAAATCTTCGAATAGTTTATTTGTCGTATAAGAGAAAAATATCGCATCGAAAGTATAAATTACATGACGGTATTTATTGTAGCTATCATATTTTGATGTGATATTTTTCATTTATTCGACGATTAAGGTATTTGAAGATTTACTTGATGTTGGTAATACTGAACATTAGAGATAAGGAAATATAATATATAAAATGATCTCTTGTAATTTTAGTTCAAGATGTATTACATGATGTGTTGCGAGTAACGCGAATTCTAATTAAAAATAAATCGTCGTTAATATCACAAAATGCCGTAACTCATAAAATGCGAAAAATGAGATACTATTGAACTAAATTAATAACCATCTAATGAAAATTCTGTAAAAATATTCACACTGTCAAAAAGTATTTATATGTTACTTGAAATAATTTTTAAACATACTAAGTATTAATCTATTCTCGATGAGACAATCTGTTAGTATTGACAGGCTAACTAATATTAGTAAGGTGTAGAAGAATTATAAAATAAAATTAGATAAATTTTGGACTAACCTCACCTACTGTAAGGCCAATTTGCCAACAGAGGCATCGCAGATCTCAGCATTTTAGAAAATCAGCTGCAACTGCTACAAAATGTTTATTGGGACTAAATTTCAGTTATTTCACTATTTAATGCACTGAAATACATCACATACTAAAAATTCATATCACGAAAGTTAGTTTTATCCAAAAAAAACAAATATACACTATTTTAACTACCCCAACGAAAGTTTTTCACGAGAATTACATACTTCGAGCAGCAGGTATTCTCATTTGTAGATAACAAATACACTGACAAAAGGCAGCAATAATAAGCAACTAACACCAGTCTTCATATTAGCTCGAACTTGTCTGTTAAGAGTCGATCTGTAGTTTCACTGGTCGACACGACATTTAAATATAAATAATAATGAATTATTTATTCACTTAACGTGTGTAGAATAACAAGTAAATTTTTGTTATTAAAAATATTTAAAATAGTGTCAAACAGTGGAACTAAAAATATAAACTTTAAAAACCAAGCCTTCAATTTTACGAATTTTGAAATAAATGGGCGGTAGCATGAAAAACTGATTAACGGTGATTATTAGCAAGCTTTTGACTAGCAGTGTTTTATCTGTCAATAATTTATGGATTATTTTGGAAATAAATACTTCTAACAAAAGTGGCATACTATTAAATATTCTATAACCATTCAGCACACGTTAGTTTTGTATGGTACCTACTCTCATTCAAATTTTGTGAAAATCTTTAAATCGGTCTACTACAAAACTACTAAAAATGAGTTACGTTTCTTCGTGTTATTGTCCTCGGTTACACAGTTCAGATCTCAAATATATGCAACTGACAGATAAGTATCCCTGTCAAAGAACTAATCATTTCAAATTATAATAATAACGTTTTAAAAAGAAAATAGTATATGGAAGAATAGTTAAATCTAACGTAACTTAATATAGCTTTCAGCGTTTGTAAATATGTAGGTATGTATTTAAATTCTTCTTCTTTTTCATAGCCCTTGTTACGCAGGGTAGGTATGTATTTAAATTAATAAAAATTAAATGGAGAGTTGGCCACATCAGATTTCTTATTTAGATTTAGAAAATGTATTCCTTAAAAAATTATAATGGAAAAATTCAGAACAGAACAACGAATCAATATCTTTGAATTATTTAATAATTTATTATTTATAAAGGCAACAATTTTATTAATAGTCTGAACATGAGAGACGACGCACAAATTCACCTGAATGACTCTGTGAATAATCTAAATACCTACTAGATTTTGGAACACAGAGGATCCGAGGATTTTACACCAACATGAATTGCACCACCTAGGGCCACGATTTTATGCAGTATGACTAATATCAAACAGCAAGATAGAGGTGCTGCTCACGAGCTCATACGATCAGTCACAATGCAGCAGGTGATACGACATATTTTTCAAAAGAGATTAATTTTGCGATATTTATATTTACATTAGCCGAACCCGTATTTCAGAAATCGTATTTATGTACATGAAAAGTCAATTTTATTTCAGAATTTGTCCATTATAATTCCAAATAATTAATTTAAAATCAGAAAGTGTCGATTTTAATGATTCAGAATAGTCTTTTTAATTTCAGCGAACATCAAATACAATTTAGAATATATATATAATTGTATATCAGATATCGTCAATTATAATTTATAACGTTGTAAGGTTACTAAAACACATGATAACCTTGATTTGCAATAGCGATTAAGACAGTTTCCCTTTATGAATCTCTCTTGGTTATTATATATCTTGTATTTTACTTTAGCAACATCCTCATTGTACCTTAATCTTACCGTATATCATTACTTCATTATTTCGTTCATTACATGTAAAAGTTCGACAGATTTCAAAGGAATCAAAGGTAAACACTGGCAAAAATAAAATAAAATAATAAATTTCAATTATTTTTTTTTAAATGCAGGGTAATATCAGAATTATGTACGACTAGTGTTGAACTTTTTAAATGTTAATTGTTCTAGTACAGAAACAATTTATTTGAATTTTCGCTTCATATTTTAGTACAGGGGTAACCTTTCCTCTTAAGATATTGGTTCTATATGCATCAATATCTGTGATGAGTTTATCTCGTTTGAAAAGGAATGTATTTTAGGATAATAATTATCAAAGTATTTAAGTCTTTTCTGTTGTAATAGTAGAATAAATTTCTACAGATTAAACAAATGTTTGTTAGCCCCAAAGTAATCCGTAAATAAATTATAGCTTTGCTGGCAAACACGTTTAATGTCCATTTGTCGTATTTACAGTTTATGTATTTCTCCAATTAGTTATCTTGAACAAATATTTTCTAACCATTTTCATAAATTTGGAAAATATGCCAGTGTCACTGATTAAATTACACATAAATTTTGTTCAAAAACAGTTTAATTTAAATTAAAATGATATTCATTTTAATAATACCAAGCTCTATTTTATAAACAACATAAAAATAGAAATAATGTTAAAAACAATATATCACCGAATGCAAAATTTAGTAAATAATACAAAGCTCAAAAACAAATCAAATTCAGTAATTTATTTTTGCGAACATACATCATTTTAAGTCCGTTATTAAATCATTTTAATTGACAGTATTACACTCATACTGTTCATCACAAGTTTGACAGCAAAAAAGAGGATTTTCATTTTACATCAATTAATAATACATCATCTACGTCCACTCGCTTGTATTTCAAGTATCACTTCACTTCACATTTGATTCGAAGGAATTTGTACTAATAATAATGTCAGAATACTCGACAGGCAACGTCGAAATAATCAAAACAATGTTCCTCTTTAATTATTTTTACATGCATACAGTCTGGATAGTAGTGCCAATTCATTTTTGACGTTGATAAAAGTGTTTCTCAATAGAATTAATGTAAAAGAATCTAATTGTCAGTTTTATGATTTAAAGTTATACAACAAAAAGTGCTTTGGATGAAACAATCTCTTCTATTATTAATAATCTTATATATGCTTAGCACTTTTGGTCTTTCGACGAGTAAGTCATATTTTAGTACTTATACTTTGCTTAATACGATACTTTGATCATATAATTATTTTAATTTTTACCGTTATATTTGAAACACATGGAATTTTATGAAACCATTTTTAAGAAATTGCGCTTTAGGTTTTGAGTCGCAGAGCGTTGTCATGCAAAAACCTGAGTATATGTACCTATAATATTTTATCGCGATGACATATATAATGAAAATAACAATGACTAAGAAGGCAAAAAGTCAGGTTTACTGCTTAGGCTAAAATCGGCTTCCTCGTTTATGAAACGCGGTTTTGAATCCGCTATTTTTTTGCCTTGTTATAACAACAAATAACATTTTTTGGCATTTACATCTATTTAAACATTATTTTTTACTTATATCTAATTCAATATTACTCATTCTTATTGTTCTTATTCCGTAAATATTTCCATTTAAAGATGAATAATTTTAAGAATTTTTAAAATTTGACCAAAATATAATTACTTACGCTTTCACAACCGCTATTTATAAAAAGATTCAGCCATTTTTTTGACAAAAAGTAATCCAATTTTTTAATTGGCAATTTTTTTTAACGACTTGTTCAAAATTAACGTCCGATTTAGGAAATAGGCTATTAATCTATTTCTAACTATGCATGTGCAATAAAACCTATTGTTTAAATGTGCCAATTTTCAATGGTTAATAATTTTTACACAAATATTGTGTGTAGGAAAAATATAAAACAGCCAAAAGACTGTACACGTATTATACTCTACATATTTATAAATTTCACTAAAATTGGTCAAACCGTTAGGTTACAGTCTCATATAAATTTACGTCGATCTTCGTGATGAATTCAAATATAGAGAGATACGGACGAAAGATATTTTTGAAAATTTCATGGGATTCACATGAATTTTAATCCTGGACCCTCCTTTCATCTGATAAGATGCTGTACCATCTAAAGACAGTGAATTATTCACGTCTCTTCTACTCGTACTATATTAGTCCAGTCCATTCTCTAATTCAGAGTTAGTATTGAATCTGACAGCGACATACTTCGTGGTTTACGTAACCACTTTTAGAACTATATTATAAAATGTTTTTACACATTTATTTTTATAAAATTTAGAACCGTGAATGTTTCATGTCTAAATACCAAAGAAATATTTTTTATACATTTCTTCAGCTTGTGTACTTGAATTGTTCACGGTTCTGAATGTTATAAAAATAATTATGTAAAAACAGTTTGTAAAGTATTTATAGAGAGATAATCTATTATTTTAATATGGTGTTGGCCACATATTTTGTGCACATTGCAGTAATATACTTCGTGTTTAGTTGCATGTTTAATTAATAACAAAAGTACAACCCTGTAGTGATTAATCTGATAACTGATAAGTCAGTCACACGATGTAATTAAATACTTCTCCTTCATTGTTTTAAAGTGTAGATTTTACTGCGATTATTTCCAAGTTATGACCGCATGTTTCCCCATTCTAAGATGTGTCAATCATTGTTATTTTCAGCTTGCAATTCTGCAGTAATTGAAGCAAATGAATTTAAAGCGTTTTGTTTAATGTGTACAAAGAAAATACAACATATGGTGTTAAACAAAGATATCTTCAAGAGATATCTTAATAAAAGGAAAAAACGTTGCCGACAAGAACGAGTGTCAATGTTCTTTGCAATTTGTTTTGTTTGTATGTGCTAATTAAAAATACTTTTACAAGGTACCACTATACGAGTATGTGGGTTTTACATACTTATAAATTGCATGCAAGTTTTATAAGGTAATGTATATTTGTATTTACTTTTCCCACATTAGTCAAATGAGTTTGCATATTAATTTAACTTTTGATGCAAATTGTGGTGAAAAGGAAAAAAAGGTTTATTAAAAGATTTAGGTAACACAAGAACTCGTAAACTTAAGTCCAACAGTTAGAGAAAGTAAGAAAATCTGAGAAAATTGAGTAATGCCTGGAATTTCAGTAGCTCAAAGTTTGTGTGAATAATCCAGTAAAATTTTGGAAATAGCAAAAGAAGCGACTTTAAATTAGCTTCCTACAAAATCACGGAACATGTATGAAAAATGTTATGAGCAACTTTGTCAATGGAAGGCACGTCAAAAAGTGAAAGGGGTTAATAAAAACATTATATTTCGAAAAGGTAATAAATAACTGAGTGATTGTTAAAGTAAGTACCTAATGTATAATTTTAATGTTTGCAGTCTAAAAGTCTGAAGGAATCGTCCTTGTAGTCGATTTACTCGATGTTAAAAAGTACCCTTCAAATAAACGAAGGCGTAGATATTTAAAAATATAGACAATTAATTGCATATCTGAAGAAGTAAAATGCAGGGTACGAAGGTAAAAAATCAAAAGTTCCGACGCTTGAACAAATTTCAAAATTTTTGAGTAACGCTCCAAATGGTTATTTTTATTTATAGAAATTGCCTTAATATTTGCTCTAAACGTGCGTACGGGAGTGAAGAACTACGGTCACTTACTATTGACGACATAGAAGAAATGGAATCGATTATTCTCGTCAATTGTAAGTGACCGTAACACAAAGACAAAGAAAAAAGCCAGTGTTTACTGTAACTTCCGAAGCTAATGGAATTGATTTATATAAAGAGTATCACCAGCTTAGATCGAAAAATATTGGCCATCGTAGATTTTTTATTTGTTACCGAAATAGTAAATGTACGGTACAGCCTGTGTGAATAAACACCCTATACGGAATGTAACAGAAAATCGCAGAATATTTAAGACTTCCTGATGCCAGTAACTATATACATGGGTCATTCTACTCGCATGACATCGGCGACGTTGTTAGTTGATAACGGAGGCAGAATTCCCGATTTAAAAATCTTTGGGGATGGGTATCAACATCTTCAGCTGAGGGATATATAGACGAACTGGGTAATTATTGCGTTCATTTGATCAAAGTTGTTTAATAGATGGAGTTCCGTTGCTAACGAGTAGTGTTGCTTACGAATAAAGTCGCACATTACTTTACCGTTTTCTACGTATTAAAACGACTGTTTTCCATTAAGTACATAAAAAATAAATATTTGTACAAAATAAAAATAATTTTTTTTCTCTTTGTCACATTTGTTTATGTATTTGTTTTAATTCCATGGTTAGCATTATTCAATTGTAATTTTCAAATCTAATTTTTCCAGTTACTAAATATACGAAATGAATTGTGTTTCCCGATTTACAATTTTATGCTTTACAACTTTTATTTGAAGTTCTTTATTTTAAAATAATTTGGCAAGTAATGCGTTCAACCATATTATTTGAATTGGAATCGGATATTAATTCAACTTTTTCAGAAAACATTGTAGTTATACTAATAATGCAGAATAGGCCACGAGCAGGCACGTGATTTAAGCAACCTTGAAGTGCTTGCATACGCTGATTTGTGTGCGCCTGTCGCTTTGGCAAGTACGTAATATTGACAAGTACAATATTTTGTCTTATTTTAATTTTGAACTGCTAAAAAGTTATTATTTTTATTTCATGTGTTTCTTTGCATAAAAAATTATGATTGTGATTTATGTCCGCGTATCACTTTGATAAGAACAATGTCACATTGACAAGAACAATGTTTTGATTTATTTTGATTTTGATCTTATTATTTTACAATTTCTAGGCAAATACATGAAATTAAAAATAATGATATTTTAGCAGTTTAAAATCAAAATAAAACAACAAATTGTTCTTATCAGTGTGACGTTGTATTACAGTGAACTCACTTCTTTCGGTCTAAGTATTGCGTATCGATTTCGAGGAAACCATAATCAAGTTTGCTCGAACTATATATTTTTATAAGATTGCTAGTACGAAAAAATTCGATTAATAATCATTAAGATAGTGTACAAATTCTGATTTCAGTTCTATATGTATGCAAAATTTATTCTTTAAAAATAATTCTGTTGAAGCTTCCTTATGAAAATTGCTTGATAGCACTGATAGCAGTAATGCTTATGCGTTTGTAAGAGGTAATGAAAGTAGAAATTTGAATTGTAATTGCCGCAAGATGGCTATCACATATCAATGAAGTCATTTTTCTTAGTAGCAGACTCCATTAACACGCACAATAACAATCGGCATTGCTGTAGAAATTTACAAACAGAATTCCATAAGTTAATTCATGCAAATCCACGAGTAATATACATAAAATTACAATGAAATTTCTGTCCAGTTGCTAGACACAGGTCCGTATTTATAGGAAAGTAAATTGAAACCTGGACATTATCGGAAACCGATAAAACTACGTATATTTGTTAATGAACACGCAGGTGTGCAGGAACTGGTTTTAAAAACATTGGAGCATCAGAATAGTTGCCAACACAAATTTCACATTCCGAGAGTTGGAAATTGAAAACATTTTTCTGCTGTTTGTAATTAAAACTAAACACCAGCATTTATTTCTAGCTTTACAAATTCATTTTTTATTTACCGAGTATCAAAGAGATGATATAAATTTGAAACATATAATGGACATCGAACAAACTTTTCAAATTTTGATCGCTACGCAAAAAATTTGAAAAATTGTTCTATCTGGCGATATTATGGAACTAGAACTAAACGAATATCTCCTCCAATATAACGATGAAATATTTGACTTTTACAATGGACTAGTATTTTTTACTCTCATTTTAGAATAGTAGCATTCTAATATGATTTTTAAACGCTTAATGATTAGATTCCAATATACGTACAACGCTTAACCGATCGTAGAGCTAAACCCATATCTAGATAGTAAATACAATAATTTTTGTTTCACATGTTTTCTACAAGTACTGGAGCTTCTTAAAACCGATCAATTATGTCTATAGTTCAAAATTTTGTAAAAAAGTAAAAGTCAATGTGTTCTCTGGAAAAAATGTCTAACCTGCCATAATTGACATATTAAATCATTTCCGACTTTCATAATAAACTGCATGTTTATCAACACTGTTGCATGTCTGCATACAATTGATTGGTGAAGATAATTGGAATTTTGAGAATATTAAATAAACAGAATATAAATTGTACTCCTATAAAAGAAACGCTTAATGCCATTTTTGACATCAACATTCTTCCATTGATTTTTACTCTTTCACAAAATTTTGAACTGTAAGTTTTAAGGGGCTCCACTTCTTATAGAAAATATGTAAAACAAAAATTATTGCCAGGTTTCCAATCTACTGGGTTAGTTGTACTAACGGTTAACGTTGTACGCTTATTTAAATAACATTCTGTATTATGCGGTAATATCCCACTATAATAGGGTGATTCATGGATCCGATCTTTCTTAATAACTCAGTTATTTTAAATATTATGGACAATAATTCAAACGGATTTTATTTTAAATTAAAATATCTGTAAATCTGCAGATGTTTCATTTTTATGCAATGGTATGGAACACTCTATATATATTTAAGCAAATTTGAAAAGTACATGAAATTTACTATCCAATAGTATAAAAATAATCATATGTTATATTATTAAAAAATACAATGGCGAATGATTTAAATATTACATTTTTATTAAATACACAAGGCTTTGCAATACTATTTCATTATATTTATGTTATACTGGTGTCTAAAGCAACGTTTTTTGAATGATTTATAAAACAAAAAGTGAAACATTAAAGTCATAGAACTTTAAAAATTTACCTTCATACTTAATCCTTTATTTATGCGACATTAAATTGATTTTCACTTCAGCAAAATATCTAGACGAATGTATTTTTCATCAATTATAGCGTATAATAATGTTAACGAAACCAGAAAAAATCAATTTAAATCTGTCAAAATTTTGCTAAGATTTTCAAACAATTGCGACTTGGCCTATTTATACAAAACTCATACTTCCACAAATTTCTGCATATTTCTTTTAATAATTTAATAACTACAAATCAGTATGACATAAAATTTTGTATGAATGTTTAAGGTACTCACAAGCAATTATAGCGTCGGCTGCCTGCTCATACCTTAAACATTCACTTTTCGTTCTAGATACATAAAATACTACTTACACCTTTCAAATTTAAAGAAAATTAACTAATTCCGATAGTTCATTATTATACATATTATTTAATATTATCAGATAAGTCTAAAAAATAGTTTTGCAACGCCTTCTGTATTTAATAAAAATATAGTATTTTAATCATTCGCCATTGTATTTTTTAATAATATAATATATAATGGAAAGTAATAAATTACTGGAGTACAGTCAAATTATTTTATTTTAAATTTCGTTCTCAACCGGTTTCGGCATCTCCTATGCCTTCTTCAGGTACAAATTGATACAATTTTTTTTGAATACATTGTTTTTTTAAACTTACGTGAAAATTTGTTTTATATCTGTATGAACACATTAAAATAAGAGCAAAATACATAACAACACACGTAAGACCTCAAATCAGTTAAAAAAAATAAATACATATAATAAAATACTCAAAAATTCGTCAAAATCTTTTACAAACAAAATAAATATATGCGTGAATTTTCGGCACTCTTATGAAAAAATATAATTTAGTTTTAACATGTATAGTTCGGAAATTTGTTGTTTTACCGCTATTTTTTTTTTTAAATATTTTATATATTTATATTATATATAAAAAAATTACTGTACTCTAGTAATTTATAAATTTCCATACAACCATCCAGTCAAGAAGCTTCATCATCCATAATATATTATGGTTATTTTATACTAATAAATATCAAATATCATGTACTTTTCAAATTTGAATAAGTATATCGGCTGTTCCATTTGACAATATAAAGTTACATACCTTTGCGTAAAAGTGGAACATCTTGTAGAAAAACTTATTACGCAGATTTATAGACATTTAATTTGAAATAAACTTCGTTTGAATTTTTTTCCATAATAGGTATTTAAAATAATCGACCGATGAATCACTCGGTATTGTTGTAATGAATATAACAACCAAGTAGCAACATTTCGAAAAAATTTGTAATATTTCAATAAAATATTGAAAATAATATCTCATTAATTATCCAATAACTGATTGTAGTTTATGTAATAGTGACTACTAAGGCTGATAAAGGATTTAGAAAATAGTAACTTGTTCACCGTATTTAATAATCGTGGTTAATATTACGTTAGTTGCGCTGTCTACAGATGTAGTCTACCCGTTTTAAGCAATAATAACTCATACAATATATTACTCAGGGGTGGTTCTGATTAGTTGATGTCTTTCACTTTAGTATGCTATTAGAGTAGTACATATATTATGTTTGTGCAATTTAAATATAATCCGTCTACGATAGAATATCGTGAAACTAACCGTATTATATTTTATTTACGCGTTGAGATTTTTTACTTTTGTAAATATTTTTTGTCAATTTTCTTTGGGCGCCTATTATTGTTGTCAAATCTAAATGTAAACATGTGTATACATATCAACGTAAAAAACTTCGTTTCCTAACCTAAGGTCTGGATGAAGTGGTTTGACGAATTAAGCTGATTGTATCTTTTCTACCTCCAACACATACCATTGTAGGTCAAACAATTGGATATTTTTATATTTGTCCTATTTGAAATACTTGAAAATATGCAGCGTGAACGTAAAATATTGAACATATACATGGAAAAAACATTTGGGAAATATTGACAGTTAAAATATTATTCCAGCCAAACTTTATGAGTGTATTTTTAAATCCTTTTTGAATTTTGTATGATTATCAGTTTTTAGTTTAATTGGTAGATGGCCAAAAAATTTAATTCACGTTCCTATATAATGTGATTTGTATTTGAATAGGAACTTGTAACTTGTTGCCAAGTAAGGAACAAAATGGAATTTTTCTTAATAAGCAATGCATACTGGAAGTTGCTTAAAAAAAATCTGTTTTGGCCAGCACAATACCTCTCGCCAGTTCCTTTTTTGGTTACATAAGTATAGGGCGCGAACAGTCATGTTACATTGTTGGCCTTGACAAACAAATGTGGGGGCCTGTTTCAGGATGATAATTAGTAATTATGTACATGGATGTCAATTGTCAATTTTTCATTCAGAATTTCAAGATTTTCTAAATACACGTAGTTAATTTGTCACCAGGAGTGTGCAATTTACTTGTCGAGGAAAATAAACCACATGGAATTGGAAAATCACTAAATTTAGAATAAGAAATTATGATACTTGACATCTATATACATAATTACTAGCTATCATTCTGACATGGGCCCCCATATCTGCATGTCAAGGCCAACAAAATCACATGACTGCTCGCGCCCTATTGTATATAACATTTCTTGTATACCTACACTCTACAAAAATAATTCTACTTACATATATCTATTCCTTATATTTCGATTGTTTAATTTTAAATTCATTTTATGCAGAAATTTTGTCCTCTTCTAATTTTTCGAAATGTTTCCAATTCATTGTCAGGATTGACAGTATTTTTGAAGGATATATGTAATATACCTATAATATTAAATATTTAGCTATTAATACTTTATCTGTCAGTTACAAACAATTTAAATTTTCAACTATTTTCCATGGCCATTCTTTCGGCTGTAAAATTTATTATAAGATTATTTTATATATTATATTTCTTTTATCTCTAAATCTATAGAATATATTATAAAATATTTAAATGTATTAGATAGAGAATTTAATTTTCTTTAATATCACCAAGAAAAAATTTCAAAATATATTATTTAGAAGATGTTTTTTCAAGAATCTTCTACTTCCGGGTGTCCAATTGTTACTAAAACCTTTTCAGATCTTCCCATGAATGTCCGATTGGGAAATACGTAGTTAAACAAATTTAAAGTCTTATAGTTTTTGAGTAATCGTCCTTCCAACATCCTACATACATACACACACACATACATCCACACACTCACACACACACAGACATCATCGTAAAAATGTTAAAATCGGATTGTAGGGACCTTAAAACGTGCTTATTCAATAAAATCTGGATATGCGATTTTTAGCATGAATCCAATACCTCTCTTAGCGAGAGGTAAAAAACTAATAAATTTCTCTTCAAATTTTTCTCTGTGTTATTTGGCGTTGGTGTCGCAAAACATTATTGTGTAAAAGTGAAAAATTTGAAGTTGGAAAAATGATAACCGAAATTCTCTGTTGGATACATGTTCTAGTGAATTGCTCTTTGGCGAGTTACGATACCAATGATGAAACAAATTCAAAGAACTAACATCTTTAAATGAAATTACTAATAGGTTCTTGTGTTTATTTGTATTTGGAATATTCTGTTAAAGCGTAACTATCTGCTCTGTTTGGTGTGATGGTAGTAAGACAGATCACCGTTCCATCCTCCATTACATGGCTGGCGCTTGTAAGTCCAGCCACATGTATCAGTCGTGGCTCGGCGACATGTCAATAACTTTGCTCGGTGTTCCAGCGCCACTGATTTCCGTGGACATTTATCCCCAGACCACACTTTAACAAATTGTATTGTGCTGAATTCATTCAAGATTCCAACTTGCAGAGGTCAACATACAACAACCTCAGAAAGAAGAATTGAACTATTATGGAATTATATTTGAGTCATTGTAAGGTTGTTTGCGGTATACAAAAGATAACTTCTTGCAAGCAGTTTCCAGATGTCACTAGTTGTGATGTACATCTTTCTGTCATGGTTGAGACTCTGGAAATTAAAATGTACTAAGTATGTTCCAAAGTCTCGTCCTGTTCGCAGATTGGAAAAACACTATTTTCAGCTATACCAATCGTATGTAGATCATAATTCTAAGGTTATTTTTACTAAGAACTAGTAACTCCCTGCCTGAAGTTTGTCGAGGAAGGAATAAAATTCTTTGCCTAAGGCCTAAAATAACTAGGAAGTTATCGACGATTTGCGCATTTGTCAAATTTCATATTTTGTACAATTGATAAAATTTATCATTTTATTTGGATTTTTTTCTATACGGCACTTGCACGTAAGTTACAACGTGGCGGATGAACAGCTGATTCTGGACAACCAAGCTTTAGATTTTTGTGCAATAAATTCAGATTTTCGTAAATTTATAGGTTTTAAAATGTATGTAGCCATAATTAAGTGTATGAATTATTTACTACTAAAACAAATCAGTAGTATTTATAAATATATTCTGAGTTGAAATAAGTAGTTTGTAGCATCAGGTTACATTATATTCATTTGAGTTTATATAAGTTTTTCTTGTGTGTATTATGAAATGAAAACATGAAAATTGAAATTAATATAAATTGAACTATTAGAAAATTAAATTTGAAATATCTTTAACGATATTTCTCTTCGGGTTCATTTTTTACCATCCGTCACCTATATAGATAAAGTCATCATGGCAATAGGAATAACCCCGATCATAGTGCCTTGACTAAGCATATTTGCCAAACTGGTCATCTACCAGACTTTAATAATGTTAAAATATTACAGAATGTCTAATATAAATACCCAAGATTATTATACGAAACCTGCCATATCACACTTAACAAAAATAATACGCTTAATTTTAAAACAGATTTCAATAACAATGCTCAATATATTGATAATTTAAATCTTTAATTTCTATTGTTTTTGGTAATAAATAATTTTAAAAATAATAATTATTTTCCCCTCCTTCTTTTGCACTTTGCTCTCCCACTACATACGCTAACTTTTTCGTAAATATTGCCGTTTTTTACTTTTGAGTCAGAGCTCAACCTGCCGCCCTGTAGTGATTATGTTTTTGTTTCATGGCTCTGCCATGATTCTCGACAAAATTTGGGCTTTATACTACTACTAGTTGAGTAGTATTTCAAAATGTATTACATTAATTTTTAAGAATTTTTCAATGTAACATTTAAATACGTCTGTTCACATGTTTAATGGTAAGTCAAAGTTTATTTTGTACAAATATTGTTTATTGTAAACATGTATCATTCTTATTTGCTGATGATGGACAAATTATACCGTCCGAAACGTCCAATTGTATCAATAAATTGACTTATATGTATAGTCAAATTTTATTTGGAACCTACGGCCTAGTACCAATTTCAACTACAAAATTTATGTTCCCAAAACCTTCAAATAAATATAATTTATTTAAAAAAATTGTTCTTGCAAATATTAAAGAAAATGAAATTCTCTATCTAATATATTTAAATATTTTATTATATCTTTTATAAATTTAAAAACAAAAATATAATATATAAAATAATCTGTACTAATAAATCTCAGCCTAAATAATGCCATGAAAATTAATTGAATAATTAAAATGTTTGTAACTAACAAATAAATGTCAGTGTCAAAAATCACATTACTGAAAACTTTTTCAGGGATGCACATACATATTTTATTTCTTATTATATTAATAGCTAAATATTTAAAATTATAGGTACATTACATATACCTTTCAGAAATATTGTCAGTCCCGACAATGAATTGGAAATATCTCGAAAAATTAGAGTTAAAAAAATGTCTGCACAGAATGAATTTAAAATAAAAAAATTAAATATAAAGAATAGGTATAAGTAGTATTTTTGGTGTAGATTGTAGGTATACAAGAAATATTAAATTAACCAAAACTGGATGTGGCGGGAAGCATTGTGCTGGTCACAACAGATTTTTTAAACTTTGATAGTTCTTCATACAATTAACAGATCTAGATTTAATGAAAATGACCCTTGTTCTGATTTGTTACCAGGGGATATAATTTGAAATATTTAGAGCTGCATTTTTTGCTCAAGGATAATGAATTAGATGGGGAGGGGGGTAAAGGTTAAAATTTTGGGTTCAAGTTCTAATACCTGATGTGTTGCGGGTAGGATGCATTCTACTAATTAAAAATATATCGTCGTCAATATCACGAAATGGCGTAACTCATAAAATGCGAAAAATGAGATACTGCACTCATTTGGATGAACTGATGAAAATCATTCGCTACATTTTTCATAACAGGTACAGAGAGAGAACCAACTGACATACATGTACGAGTATCATATTGAACTAAATTAGTAACTATCTAATATTCTGTAAAAATATTCACACCGTCAAAAAGTATTTATATGTTGGTTGAAATAATTTTTAAACAACTTGGTCATGTTGTTCTATAATTATTATATTATTATTATTAATGTTGGACTAATCTCACCTACTGTCAGGCCAATTTGGCCAACAGAGGCATCGCAGATCTCAGCATCTCAGGAAATCATCTACCACTGCTACAAAACATTTATTGGGACAAAATTTCAGTTATTTCACTATTTAGTCCACTGAAAACCATCACACATTAAAAATGCATATCACGAAAGTTAGTTTGACACGAAAAGAAACAAATATACACTATTTTAACACCTCCAATAGAAGTTTTTCACGAGAATTGCATTTACTTCGAGCAGAACACATTCTCATTTGTAGGTAACAAATACACTGACGAAAGACAGCAATAATAAGCAACAAACACCGGTCTTCGTATTAGCTCGAACTTGTCTGTTAAGAGTCGATATGTAGTTTCACTGGTCGAAACGAAATTTAAATAAAAATAAAAATGAATTCTTCACTTAACTGTTGAGAATAACAAATAAATTATTGTTATTAAAAAAAATTAATGTGTAACAAGTGGTACTAAAAATATAAACTTTAAAAACCAAGCCTTTAATATTACGAATTTTAAAATATATGTACTCATGTCATATGATCAATATATCATGTAGTATATACCATTTACTTTTTTTTATACATTATTGAAACACCTGTATGTAAATTCATATAAATCTCATTTAGAGTTTTAGAAAACAATGGCTGGTAGCATGAAAAACTGATTAACGGTGATTAGCAAACAATTGAATACCAGTGTTTTATCTGTCATGTAACAAAAAGATAATCTACTTTATACAACTGCAAGTATTAGGTACACAGTTTTAATACAATTTGCTACATTAAAATACAGAATTTAAATTGTTCCATAGTTATCTTAAGTTCTATTTTTTCAACGTGAAGATACGTAATCCCAAATGAAGAAGAAGTAGATGATATGTTAAAAAGTTATTTTTTATATATATTTGTTCCTCATACTATCTTCTAGAAAATTTATAAAATTTGGTCGATATTATTTTGGGAATTATTAAACCCCCCAAACACTCTATTATTTGACGTCCCATTATATACATTCATTAGTTTTAAAGTAGAAATTAATAAATATTTTGAAGCAAATCACAACCTTGTTAGTTCCCTAAAATGCCATTTTCATATGGCTCTTAAAGAGTCCAGAAGAAAGTTATACCCGTGGAACGATATTTAACGTATGTAACTGAAGTTTTCAGAAAAATTGTATGCCCCAAATTTTATTACTAAATAAGGTCTAAAGTAATTGTCATTGCACATAAACTACGATGTTGCACATATAATAAGTTGTTTTTCATATACCATGTTAAAATTACTAGAAAATGTTTTGAAATACGTAAATCTATCAATAGACTAATTGAAAAAATTAGCCCAAACGTGAAATTGTTAACGTTTTTGGGGATCAAAATATTGGATAGACGACTATTTACCGAAATATACGGGAATGTGAAGAAGGTGTAGTGTGTACTAATTTACCAAAAAGTGGGCGATCGTAGCTTTTGCCCCCAAATCTAATCAGCAGCTTCATTAAAGTGCCCAAGACAAATTTAGAACGTCATAGCGCAAATTATCTCAACGATTTAGAATTTCAATGATTGTTAGCAGAACATTGACCAGAAATGATTTAAAATTTCGAAATAGAAATAATGTAACCAAAAAGACAGCGGTCCAACTTGAGCGAATCTCCAGATGCTACACAGAGTATATTCCCCCAAATGTTTTTCAGGCGCGTTTTATTATTGAAGACTTGAGCATTTCTTATATATATATATATATATATATATATATATATATATATATATATATATATATATAAATGAACAATAGATACAGACAAGAATATTTCGGACGATCCGGGAAGTAGATTTAACATCGTTCAAAGACAAATGTGACAAGGTATTAAAAAACTTTGTCGCATTGAGGATAATAGTCCTAATCAGTTTTGTAAAATTAGATATCTTATCCCCTTAGTTTATAGGAACAACAACTTAATGTGTCAAAAAAAATTCTTTCTATTTGATGAAAAGGTTTAATTTTTTCTGAAAACTTTTGTTACATACGTTATTTTATTTGAAGCTTTATCTACATTAGAAGAGAATTCAGAATTCGGCTCAATATTTTCATGAGTTTTTCTACAATAAGGGAACAATTTATACGATCCTTGTCCTACAACAGTTAACCCTCCCGGCTTTAATATCATTTCATTAATTTATGATGCAATTGATATCCAACACAAATTATCGCCAATTTTTATTAATATTGTGGACATTTTGTTATTCTAATGACACATAGCAAGATGTTTTCTAAAATATTTTATAGTTTTAATGTAAAATGAAATAATATTTAGTTTTACCAACAATGAAAGAAACCCGTTGTTAGGTTTACTAATTAAATGTCTAACAGAATTACAGTTGCAATTTACGGTAAAAAAAAACATGGCTGGTAACACATCCTTGTTTTGAATACGCTGATATCTAAATGACAAATTTCAATTTTTTTCAAAATATTATTGTAAAGCAGAACATAGTTTGTATTCAAATTAATATTTTGAAAAAAAAAATCTTTCTTTAAACATAAGGGTGAAATTTAAAATTTAAATTTGGCATTCAGAAAACAGCGTATTCAAAACAAGGCTTGTGCTACCAGCCATTTTTTTGTAAATTACTACTGTAATTCT
Organism: Harpalus rufipes; assembly: GCA_951394225.1. Classification (NCBI taxonomy): domain Eukaryota; kingdom Metazoa; phylum Arthropoda; class Insecta; order Coleoptera; family Carabidae; genus Harpalus; species Harpalus rufipes. The sequence goes on along the minus strand of OX596280.1, from coordinate 38,476,550 downwards.
GTCAGACATTTTTCTTGTAGTGTGGAACAAATGTAGGTTGATATTTTGTAGCAATTTTAAGGTAATATTTCTAGTATTAAGTCTTGGGTCTGGTAGAAGTGAATCTTACGGGAGTTGTGTGTGAGTTGTGGGCGAGACGTGCCGCCTAAGCAGAGCGAGAGCCACGGTGGCCAAGACACGTATCCGACCATGAAATACGCAGGAAGCAGCCATTACACTCCGCCAATATTTACAATCAATATTTACTATTTGTTCATGTCTTGTCCCCTGTGCTAATAGCGCAATAAATTGCAGCATTCACCGTTGATTTATTGAATGATGTTATCACGAATGGGGTTAATGAAAGCTGCGTGCTGCTACAGCCTCGTTACTCATACACACCACCCCAAGTAGAGAATGAGAATGTGTGCCAGTGCCAACGTGCCACCTTCACACAACACAACAATCTTTCTCGTACAATCTTATATTCATTCATTTCAACAATGATTTTGCAGAATAAGGTAACATTGCATTACGGTGCTAATAAATGCATACTTCATCCTGAATAAACAATAATATAGCTAACATATTATAAACCACAAAGAGGAAAGCATTTCTGCAGGGAGCTAACTTTTTCAGATACAATACTGAGGAAACAAAATATGTATATTGCTTGAAATAATATATGATCTAATAATTTCATAATTCGCATGTCCTGAGCAGTCAACTTTGTGTCAACCAAAGCAGAAGCTGTGATCCTGAACTCTTTTAACAATTATAAAATATTTTCCATAACTTTTATTAAATAAAAAATAGTAATAGATTTTTTTTAAAAAAGCCTTCAACATTAAATGCTCGAGGAACAATTTGTTAATGATAAATTTTAAAGATTACTTATGATAATAAACATTAGAGATGTACCGACTACCGACTATCAGTCGGTTAACCGACTATCTGGCCACTTTTTTAGTCTGTGCTTAGTCGGTAAAAAGACCGATTAATCGGCTTAATATTTGAAAAGCTATAACACGGCATATAAATAATATAATTTTTTTATTAATAAATTATTTAATAATAGTATATTACTCAATGAGCGTATTATGATGACTATTATTCACGAGGACGATTCTAGAACACGAGCCGCAGGCAAGTGTGGTAATTCATTCGGGTGAATAATAACCATTATACGAGAGTAGAATACGATATTTCATCTACATCTGCCATTGAAATCATATTATACTGGGTGACACTGAAAAATTTAGAAGCTACGTAAAATTATGAATTCAACGATAAGCTTGAAGTTAATTTTTAATGAAGAAATAAATTACAAAAACGGAGGAGAAAATTATAAATAATTAATCTGGTAAGCCATGATACCAGGTAGGTTGTAAAAACAATTTCATAATTGTTTTTTGTAACAAAAAATGAACGGTATTATGTATCCATGGTTACGTAATAATCAATATATTACTAAACAGGTGTAGGTAAAAATATTTATTTACCAAAGTCTGATATATAAAAAAAAAACTGTAAATCGAAACAAAAAAAAATTAATTCTCCTTTTCACATGGTATATAGGCAATATTACATGTTAATTTGTAATTATTTCATTATTTATTTTCAAAGATCATCACTGATCCTCCACCACGTTTTACAGTTGGTAAAGTATATTTATATTTATTTCTAAACCAATTAAACTTAGATTCATCACTAAATATCACTCTTTTCCGCATGTGCATTGTCCAGTTTACATGATGTTCTGCAAATTTAATCGGGCCTTCACGTTCTTCTTTGAAAGTAAAGATAGGCCGGCGACTTTAAAATACTTCGGCAACTAATCTTCTTCTTACCGTTCTTGAAGATATTTTATCTTTACCGTTACTTGGTAGAAGGCCTAAAATTTTCTTTGACGGCAAGAACGGATTTTTTACCGATAGGTTTTTTATCTTTCTGTCGCTTCGGTTTGAGGGTTTTGGTCTACCAGGAATTATAGAAGGCTAAACATTACCTTTTTTGAAAACGGCTTATTATTTGTGATATTGTAGATTTATGCAAAATAAAGGTCTCCGACATTTTATTCTGCGAAGTACCATTTTCATAAGATTTAATTATTAAATTGCAAATTTCATTGGACACAGTCTTAATACGATCAATGATTTTGAAGTACTAATTTATTATTTAAAAAATTACGCGATATAAAAATTCAGAAAATAAACATTCATTACGAAGTTGCTATCTTTATGTTTAGACAAAAATAAGAAAAATGCAAATTAATTAAATTCTATAAATTTAATGAAAATCATTTTAACGTAAAATATTTCAAGCGACATTCTTTCTTTAATTTATTTTTAGTATTCTTGTGTTCACTTCAAAGTAATTGAATTTGCTATCTTTATGGCCAATCCTGTATATCAAAGATAAAACAACAGACAGCAGACAGCCATCACTAATTTTGTTTGGAATGGTAGATGATGTATTATTATTTATTTATTTATTTATTAATATTTGGGAAGCCAACAGTTACCCAATAATAGGCTTCCACGATTTATACATAAAGAATTAATATAAAATTAATAATAATACACAAATACAGATGAACAGTTATAGTTTATAATAGTTGTAATGCAGTCTTAAATTGACTAAGTGAGAGGCTAAAGAGATCTAAATGCTGAAAATTCTTATTATATGTTATTATTATTCTATTCATAGGGGAATTTTTTAAATTATTTGAGTTAAATTTTTCGACATAAAATAAATATTTATTGCGAGTGTCTTTCGATGGAGCATGAAAATGTAATTTATCAATTATATTATGGTTGTCAATATAATTATTAACAATTTTAAATAAAAACAGCATGTCAGCGTTTAATCTCCTTGTCTAAAGTGATTTTAAATTATAAGTATAACAAGACCTTAATACAGAACATCCATTATACAGCTCAAAAAATTCGATTTTTTTTATAAATCTATTTTTATGCATTTTTAAATTTGTAAGAAAAATTATGATACCCGCAAGTTTAAATTTATTGGCGTAACAATAACAGATAATGTAAATTGGAAAATTCTTTCAAACGTAGTAAATTGGATAAAAAATGTTGTTATTGAAAGATTAAGTAGTCATTCTTCCAGAAATAAATAAAAAATCCCGATGATATAATAATAAAAAATGATGGCTGGTTGGAAGAATGTTATTTACATATTCATCCTTCATCTTTTTTATTGTCATCCTTTATCATTTTAATTGAATTTTAATATATGTTTCTTGACGATAGCAAAACAAAAAAAATCTGTTGAGATGGCTCTCGTCTCTGTAGGAAACCTCGTGTTTTTTTGTAAGTGGGACACGCTGACTGCGTGAAAATAATCATATGCAGTCGGCATCTACTGCCACAGCTACCTCTTGTCACTCGGCTGGTTTGTTTACACTCCGCCAGCCGGATGCCTTGAAGTGGATGTAAACTCATGTATCGTTTGTAAATTCCTACAAACACTACGCGTCAAAGGAAATTTGTGGGAATCACTTCAAATTTAAAAATATTTGTATTCTTTAATGCTCAACTCAGCTACCAGATTCATTTGTTTATTTCTACAGCAAAGAAAATAAATTCTTCTTGTTATGAATCTGTTTGAATATAAGGATCTCAAGAGCTCTTTGACTTCGTTAAGAACTGTCTGGTAAATACCGCTAAAGAAGAATGAACACTCAATATATTTAATATTAAAACTGTTATATGATTTCGTTTTACAATAATAAATTTTTATTAAATATTGAATTGTTGAAGTAGTATGTGCACTGCCATTTAAATTAGAAATGAAACAAAGGATATAAAACTAAATAAATATAAAACCTTTCGTTATCAATGACTCTCACTATAGAAGTCAAAAGAATACAAGTTAAAAAATTCTCTATTACTATGCAATTTATGGGTAGTGGTTTGCCTCACTCAATGAGCGCGAGGTATACGAGTAGTAGTTACCAGATCAAGTAGATTTTGATCAAAATAAGCGGAAAACAGGTTACTAAACGTAGAAAATAAAATCTGATTAGAGATTTAATTGTAGAATTTTATTATCTGCAACCTTTATTTGAAACATTTTTGTCTAAAATTAATAGGTAACTAACTACAGGTAAATAAAAAAATAACATTGATTTCAAGTAAGATACCCAGTATATATACGAGGTCTGGCTATTAAATAACGAGACTGCGCGCGCAAAAGGCGTCCTAGAGGGTTAGGGGGGAAACGAATACAGCGTTGAATAGCTGGAAGTGTCTACTATTTCGGTACGAAAACACGTTTTTGTCGCTGTAGTAGTATTTTTTCTATAGAGGTTAGAAACGAACGTGTTTTTTTCTCGTGCCGATAACAATGTGTGACGAAAATTAAATTTAAAAAATACTCCGACTGAGTGCTATAAGTTGTTGAAAGAGGCCTATGCACGGGAAAACTCCTGCATCGCCAAGAATGAAAAAATCAAGGATGTCTAAATCAAAATTTAAAGCCATGCTAATCGTTTTTTTCGACATCAACAGCATCGTGATGACTGAATGGGTTCCCGAGGGTCAAACTGTAACCCAAACTTACTATTTGAAAGTTTTGGCAACATTGCGAGAACGTAAGAAACGGCCGGAGTTGTGGAAAAACAAGTCGTGGATTTTGCACCAGGACAACGCACCTGCCAATTACGAGCTGTCTGTGAAGCGTTATTTAGCCGCTCGAGGCACTCCAGTGTTGACGCGCGCCGTACTCGCCTGATTTAGCACCCTGTGACTTTTTTCTGTTTCCGAAGATCAAGTCTGCCTTAAAAGGAACCCGGGCTTCCAACATTGTTTTGGCCAATGGAAAAAACGAATGGAACGGTGTGTGGCGAGGAGAGGAGAGTACATTGAAGGGGAGCATTCGATTATAAAATAATTTTTAAAATAAAACTCTTTTTCATAAGCAGTCTCGTTATTTAATAGCCAGACCTATATATATATATATATATATATATATATATATATATATATATATATATATATATATATATATATATATATAATAATAATAATAATAATAATTTAATAAAAATCTTGTATTATTAACTCTTCATCTCCTCTCCATCAGATTTTTTTTTTATTCAAAAGTTACCTGGCACGCCAGCATTTCAAAATGTGAAAATTAAAAAAAAGGCAGGCGGACATATAAAGGTTCGCCACCCCTGGTATAAAGTAAGTAAGTAAATATTATTTCCCACATTTCAATTCTGTTCAATTTGTGAATTATATCTTAGAAGAATTATTAAGCCAAACATTTAATATCTACTTTGCATGTTAAATTTCTACTGCGTGCCTGTAAGAGTGAATTAGTAAACATATAAAAAGAATTTTCTCTCTGAAAATAATGCAAACATATTTGTATTTTAATCCCGCTTTTCTTAGTGAAATCCTTCATAATAGCATTTCAGAATGACATGAAAATTGTTGCTGCGGATACATTTTATCGTCTTGCAGATTCATTATTACAATTATTGTGAATCACGCAAGATTCAGAATGCACTATCACTTACATGCAATGCTTTCCCTTAATGCATACACCAATAAAAACTGACAACTCTTTCTGTGCGATTTGCACAGCGATAATGTCCCATATGTGTATCACGCAATATGTGATCAATCAAGTCTAGCACTTACAAATTGCTGGCAAACAAATGGAGCAAATATTATGATGATTAATTGACTTTTTCAGTATGTAAATGTACAGTTTCGAAAAAGAACAACAGACAATTAGTTCGCCTAGATTTTTATTACTATTATTGGGATTCAGAATTTTTATCACCGTTGATGTACTACCTCAGTTCAGATTTACATTTGATCTCATTCTGGCATAATAACTTGACTAATTTAAAGTTATATTGTTATACATACTGCAACGTTTATTTATATGGGTGAAGTGTAAAAATCAAAGAAATATTATTAATTAAAATAATACGTTTATTAAACGATAAATAAATAGGATAAATATGAAAAAAAAAACAACTATCACTATGATTAAATAATTATAAATAGTAATTTAAGACTAAGGCCCGGTCTTTTCACCTCTGGATAAAGTGCCAGTTAACTTATTTGCCAGATAAAAGAAAAATATCGCATAGTATAATTGACGTATGTTTAATTTTGTGAATTTACGCTGTAATGTCGATGCGATATTTTCATTTTATCTGGCAAATAAGTTAACTGACACTTTATCCAGAGGTGAAAAGACCGGGCCTAAGAATATTATGAAATGCTTAAACACTAAGATTATTTATTTAAACAATATTTATATCACTATATTTATTTATATAACTACGTTTATTTATGTTCACCACTCGTAGACTGTTTGGCTGGTTTATCTGACGTGCTTATATAGCGCGGCGTCTGTTCTCTTGAATGTTCTCCATTTTTCCATCGAATAATTGGAAATCAGGCCACCGGACCTAATTATACAGGTCTAGACGGATTTTTTTACCCCGTCAAGGATTACGTCATCGCTGGAGAATACTCTACCAGTAGCGGCAGCGGCGGTCGCATTCGGACGCGTCGGGTGGACGCGCGCTACATTACTCATACACACAACACTGTACTTAGTGATGTGCCAGTTATGAGACCGAAACCGACTGATGTTAAACTTAAATATTTATTAAGATAATTAACAAAATACAAACAATAGCACAACCTGTACTTCATATATATTATCATATTCAGATTGTTAAATCCATCTTTTTATGAAACGCATAGTCATTTTAAAAATGCGGCCAGATTTTCAAACAAAATCAATCAAATCAATATTTTACAGTCTGGTTAGACGTTTTATAAAATAATAAATAGATTATGATCATATTGTAATATGAATATTTGAACATTTTTGATTGCAATTTCATTAAATACACCTCAACATAAAGCAAAACAATGTCTGTTAATTTATCTGACAGTTAAAACGAAAAATAGATCATTGATATTATAGCATAAGTTGTGAAAATTACATGTGTGTCAATTTTTTGATGCTAAGTAAGTGGTTTTATAACTTCTAATTTTTTGAAAAATAGACGTTTATACAACAAGAGTGGATATGATGTCCATATCGCATGAGGAAGAAGTTTGAGCACGACACCATAGGCGGAGTGTTCAATCATCCGAAAGCGATATAGACATTTCGCTCGAGTTGTATAGCATACTTTTTCTACGACTAACGAAAATACGAACTGTAAAAATTTAACATTTTATTAAACATTATAAATTTTAATGTCATTTTATGCCTCCTAGGCTTTCTTAACGGTATTTGTTATTAAAATTATATTTTATTTTATAAACAATAAATGTGTAAATACTACTTACAATTTTTCTAATTTATTTAACTTCATTTACATATTAAATCTTCACAAGCTTCTTGTATAATCTGAAATTATTCATATTTCTCATAACATTAAGAATATGTTAAGAAATTTGATAAAAACAGGTAAAACAACAATATTTATTTTATTAAACCTACTACTTCTTGTGAGTTGAAATATTTCTAATTCCTTGATCATTGTTTATAAATTTTAGATTATGATGGGCTAATATAAATCTAAAACATCCATTGTATATCAATTTATAATAAATACAATTTGAAACTTTAAGGCCTCGCTGTTCTTATTGCATATTTAAGGCACCTAATAAAATCAATGGCATTCATTGCTTCTGCGTTTTGTTAAAACAATGTTTGTCCTGACCTTAATTCCTAAATATTTATAAACTTTCTTCTATTTGTAGAGCAATAAATTATAAGCCTTGTTTATAATTAATTGTTATAATTACGTCGTAAATTAAAAATTTCTGTAGGTGTATCAGTTTTGCAGATCTTATTTACGTTAACGTCTAATTATTTCAAAACTTATAAATCATAAAATATTCTAATTATTTTCGATTTTGATTCATGCAATAAAAATAGAAGGACCTATCGAGCACGATTTAATTTACCTACAATATTGTATGACTAAATAAGTCAATCGATCATATATGAATAAGTATAATCGTTTAATTCAAATGCCAATTTTTTTTCGTCATGGCAATTTATCAGGCAATAAATAATATTATAGGATATAATAATAATGATCATTAAGAGAAAATTATATACAGATTACATCTGGTGTCATAAATCATCTCAGTAATAACAAAGATGTTATAGTGTAACAAAGATTATTTCCTTATTTTGTCTGTTTTTTCAATCTGCTGTTTTCAGATTTATAAAAAAAGAATACATAGATTAATATCTTTATTATATAATAAAATAACTATATAATATCGGCATAATACCTATATATCTAGGTATGTCAAATTATTTCTAACCACATATTTCGGTGATGTAACTCAATTTTTGCAAAAAAAGGTAGCACCAGGACTAAGCTTATTTTTCTGAATCTCTAAGATACTGGTTGGTATTCAAGAATATTTTATTTTACTTTTTTAACTTGTGCGTAAGATACTTTTTGAGTAAAACAATTTTACCTAACTATTAGGCGTCCCTGAAAGTTGATGTATATAACTCAATTTTACAAAATTAGGCCTATGGTTGTTTTTGCCAAAGGCTCCTTAGTTGTTTTACTTGGAAACAGTTCTGTTGGTTTACTGACCAATATTCCGGCACAAAAATTAAATTGAATGCTAATAACTCATATTGTACAACGGTTTTGTTGATGTAGTTTACCAGTCGTCGCTACACAGGCTCTCAAAGTTATTATGGAGAGAACATCACAAGAATCACTTTTGTTCTATTTGAAAATTAGAAATAATAATTTTCAATACAATTAAATTTAATGAGTCTCCTTATGGTATTAGTGTTCGTTCCACCACAATGGTAAAGTAAATCATTTGGTGGTACGTCACTTACAGTCGACTTTAGATTTATTGTTTCGCGGTTTATACATAGGTCTAGTTTTCGTGTCACGCGGCATAATCCGCCGCAGAAGATGTAAACCAAGAGAAATAATTCTAGCAATACTAGAATGAAAGCTGGTGCTGATAACCTTGCGTTTTACACCTCTGGAATTCTACATATTCTAATCAAATCTGAAATATATCGATGTAGTATGTAGTTGTGAAAATAGTAGTATACAAGTATTATTTACACTCGCAAGCAACAACATGATCAGGTTTTCGTGTTATTATAATACAAGAATGAAGACGATTATGGAATCAAAGCCCCCAAAACCAATGATACGATGCTGAAATATAGTAGAGACATAAGCACGCATCACTAAACAGAGTAAGTCGCATTTAGAGTGAAGTAAATGAAGTATAAATATCGGATCGATGGCATACATCACCACCAGAATATTGTGATATCATCATTATCAATATCAATGGAGTGACACGACAGCGTTAGCCAAACTACGACTACAAGTTTCATATTTCTTTCACGACTATTTTTTTCTACAGTCTGCAATCCTTTTTACCTTCCGTCACCTTTAGGTAAGGAAGGTATTGTCTTTGGTCAAAAAATTCGATGATGAGTTTTAGTGAATAATCAAAAAAATTAGAGTCCCTAGGATACGATTTTACTATTTTTACGATGATGTCTGTATGTATGTGTGTGTGTATGTGTGTGAATATGTGTATGACAATTTTTCATAATTCCATCACTACAATGCTAAAAATTATAATTGTTTCGTATTCTTTTTCTGTACATCCATATGAACAGTTTTGAGTTATATTTAGTCAACCGGAAGTACCCTCATTTGAAGATTTTAACAGTTTTTCTGGAGAAAACGCTGTCAATTATTATTTTTTGACATTTAATGCTATTATAAATATTAATTAATATTCTATTATCGATTTAATTGTATTTTATACTTCATTTTCAATGAAAATATTAAAACAAAATAAATTTCTTAAATCAGCCAGCTATGCTATAACTTAAAAATTAAAAGTGCCCTAAAGAGTTGCAAACCAAGGTTCAGTATTATTTCATATTTGCAAGTTATCCGTAAAAATAGAAAACTGCAAAATTTACATCTTAGCTTATGTCTAGGGCCCTATGTGTTTTTAATGAAATAACGAAACACTACTAAAATTGTCCCCTAATCGGGGAACTGATGTCTAATTTAACCGACTTCGTAACCTTTATAGTCCTCAAGATCCCCACACAGAGAGCGTTTTTGGGACATTAATTTTGATTTTTTTTCCTAGCTAGTCGATCGCTCACCGCCTAAAAGTTTTTTGGTCGATCTCTGATAATAAAATTTGAGCATCCCTGCGCTATATGTACTTTCCAGTAATTGTGTACTGTAATATACGGAGTACTTGTAACGACTGGATCAAATTAGTTAAATTGTAAATAAATAAAAATATAAATACACAATAACAATTTATTAAACTCGAATTCAAATTTGATCACACTTACAGCAAGAAAATAGTAATGAATGTTTATTTTGTTTTCCTGTCGTTAAGTCTTGCTAACAATCCTCAAAACTAACTTGATAATTCCCGTTCAAGGATCTGGATGCATATTATATACTGAACTACGTTTTGTTGCGGGTTAAATATTAACCGTGGTGACTTAAAAAAACGAACCAGTTTTCATTACAACATTACTTTTTATTACTAGAGTGTGATCAAATCCTTCATATTTTAGTATTTTTGGAAGCATACGCACTAAATTAGTATCGGGAAGTTTCAAATCCAACTATGACATCTACCATTTTGTAGCATCACTGAAACGCTAATAAAATCATTCTGTTCTATGAAGCCAACAATCATTATTCATCGCTGTTCTAGTTTTGAGGATTACAATTGAATTTGTTACTCGCACATACAGATTAACACAATTGTATTAATCATATTTGACAAATAATGTAGATTATATTCACTTTTAAACGCCGAATTTGAATATAATAAATTCCGATTAATTAAATCAGTTTTTTAAATGAGGCTCATGCAGTATTAATGACCCAGCTTATGGGGGTGTACCAGGAAACATAATTCTGTCAAGAAGGAATTTATTTTCAAGATGAATTAGAAAGCGACCTTCAATTTTTCTTACACATACTCGAGGCGAAAGAGTACTTTGTTATAATGGATCACGTGGTAATTCCTCGCAGCAGAAGATGATTTAAAGTCTGATTTATATTGTTCTTTAAGAACTACAAATTATTTTTAAGAAATACCTCCAAGATATAGTAGGTAATAGATCTATTACATTATATATGTATAGCTATATGTACTGTGGGTTAGATATACAGGGTGTAACAAGAAAAGCAGGCCATATAGGCGATTAACATAGAAAAACAGTTATTCTGTTAATTTTAGATAATAATGCTTCAAATAAATGTTGTAGAGAATTAAATACTGCATCTAATTCAAGAATCACATTTTATTTTGCACGTTTCGTAAATGAGCAAATTGAATTTAATTTTTTGTAAACGTGACTTCTTTATAGTTTTAGCTATGATATTAAATAAAATAACATTTTACCTGTCCGAAAATATAAAATATAATTTACATCAATATAATACTATACTTAATAATTTTCTTCATTTGAATAATTCTCAATAATCACGACTCAAACAGAGCGTTTGTGACAGGTACAATATGTCACAATGTGACAGATACGTTTCTGACAAGTAAACGTCATTACATTTATTTGTGAATTTATTTCATTACCATGGCTAACAATACAAACAAGTAACTTTTACAAAATTTTAATTTCAATTTGCTGTATTACGAAACATGCAAAATAAAATATGATTACTAAATTAAATGCAGAATTTAATTCTCTACTACATTTATTTGAAATATTATTGTCTAAAATTAATAGGTCTCTTTTGCGCAAGGAAAAACTGTAAATTCCTGCTTCCGTAACAATTTTAGGTAAAAAAATGTTTCAAATGAAAGTTAGAGAGCTTAAAATTCAGAATTAATATGAAATTTCAAATAATTGATTAAATGTTAATCCAAAGTTACCAACTACAATATTATACATACATATTTTCCTAAATGAACTCGGTATAATACAGCATTTTTTTTAAAAATATTTAGTATGTAAAAGTCGCAAAATATAAAAAAATCTTTTGTCGCCAGCTCAATACCTCGCGCCACTACCGTTTTTGGTTACATAAGTATAAGGCGCGAGCAGTCATGTGACATTGTTGGCCTTGACAAGCAGATATGACAACTAGTAATTATGTACCTACATAGATGTCAAATGTCAGAATTTTTCATTCAAAATTTTGAGATTTTCTAAGTTCAAGTCACCAGAAGTATGGAATTTACTTGTCGAGGAAAATAAACCACATGGAATTGGAAAATCACTAAATTTAGAATGAAAAATTATGTTGTTTGAAATCTATATACATCAATATTATCATTCTAACACGGGCCCCCATATCTGCTTGTCAAGGCCAATAAAGTGACATGACTGCTCGCACCCTATTTTACTTAACATTTCCTGTGTACCTGCACTCTACTTACTTCTATTCTTTATATTTAGATTTTTTAATTTTAAATTCATTCTATGAAGAAATTTTGTCCTGCTCTTCTAATTTTTCGAAATGTTTCCATTTCATTTTCGGGATTGACAGTATTTTTGAAGCCTATATATAATATACCTATAATATTAAATATTTAAATATTAATACAATATGAAATAATATACGCCTGGTAAGCGCCCGCACGGTACAAATATTCCATCATTACCGATATCTGTATACAAAGCAGATTGGCACACCCAGCAATGGGTAATATGCCGTGATGAAATATTTATTTTATTTATTTTATTTATATAATATATGTACTATGTACTTCCCAGAAAAAATCTTGAGTAATGTCTCTGGATTTTTGACACTGACATTTATATGTCAGTTACAAACATTTTCAGTTTTCAATTGGTTTCCATGACATTATTTGGGCTGTGAGATTTAGTACAACAGATTATTATATACCTTATATTTATCTCTAAATTTATTAAAGGTATAATAAAATATTTATATGTATCAGATAGAGAATTTATTCTTCTTTAATACAATTAAGAACAAAAAAATTCAAAAAATAATATTTAGAAGATTTTTTTTAAGAATCGTTCTTACAATCTTTCACATATACACTTCCACACACAGACATACACACACACACATACATACATACATACATCCACACATATACATCATCGTAAAAATATTAAAATCGGATTGTAGGGACCTTAAAACCTGCTTAATCATTAAAATCTGGATATGCGATTTTTAGCATGAATTCAATACCTCTCTAAGCGATAGGGAAAAATAGGAGTAGTAAAAAGGACTCATTTCCGCCAAGGCTCGTTTCCTAAATTTTGAAAAGAAAATATGTCATAAAACTCGTTCTTTAATATACTATTTTTACTTGAGATGTTATTTCCTAATGTTTTTTACAATAATATTTCTTACTTTTTATATACAAGTAAGTTAACATTATCTTCTACGAAATATTCATCAATACAAATGTATAAATAAATTTTCTTCAATATTTTTATGATATTTTTCCTATAGCTAATCAGTCTCTGGATCAAACAACGAAACAATAATAATATAAAAATCTGATTTCCAAACTTCATTTTTCAATTTGGCACCTGTTCTCTTTATTTTACATTTGGGGTTGCACAGGTCCTTTATCTTAATCATTTACTAAGTTTTAGGGGATGTCAGTATAAAAAATTTAACGACTGCCGATCTACATTTCATACAGTTAGTAAACAATGAAAGTTATAACCGACTTTATTAATTGTTGAACTCTGACACTTCTCTATTTTATGACGTGAACCTTTTACTTCATTCTCCATCTATCTCCGACTGTTGACAAGTTAAAAAATTTCAGAAATAAAATAGGTTAATTGGTTTGCTCTGTAACAGAACCGCACGTCAACTTCGAATGCGGAATTGGATAAAAAGTGCACTTGAGCATTCGTTGTTTCTTTTTCCACTACTTATTGTTTTGGTTAATTAAATTCTACAAAGTTACTGCACTTGGTAGTTTTGTTTGCATTGTTGGAAAAATCGACGATAACAAGAGGTATTTGAAACAAAATTTCGTGGGTTTGTAAGAATGTTTACATGCAGAATATAATTTTGCTTTCATCAGTGATGGTAAATCATAGCTGCTGTTAAAACGCCTAAAGCATGGCATGTTTTTTTAATATTCCTTCAGAATTTTTGTTTGATGCTAATATTTGTGAACTTTCTTTCATTTTTTATAATATCTTTATTAATAAACCTTCTCTATTGTATGTTTTAAAATAATTAAAATCTAATTCATATTCAAGCACGCATCTAATGAATTCTAAGCGTGATGAATAAAAAAATTGATCGTTTTTGACTATAGAATATTTTGTAACCGTTACAAATTTAGAAGAAGTTAATGTATTCTACTAGAAATTGATGCACTCTAACTGCTATGATTAATAACTCCATAATGACTACCTATGTGTCAGGTTCGACTGCATCTTGTTATTAGGACAGAAATAAATTTATTATACAAATTCCTCGAATACTACTACATACTAAATCATTTTTTGCTAAGAAATGTTATTCTCCGAAGAAGTGTTAACAACCTTTAACAAGAAATATACAAAAAAAGAAGCTACATACATTTTTTTTAATGAAACTGCTTTTCCAGAATTTCAAATGATGAGCATAAAGAACGATAGTGGTTATGGTATTCCGATGCTATTATTTGTCGTTACACACACAATAAACCTGAACATTTTATTTTATATTTATCTAATTTTCTTAATAAAACAAAAATGAGACTCCTTATACTAATATTATTATGTACATTCATTTTATTTAAAAAAAAATTGTTTGTGCATTTGTCTCGCTTAGAAATTATGTAAAAATATTTTCCAAGCAAAATAAAATCAATTCAATTCAATTTAAAGCAACAAACAACATTCTAAAAATATACATTTGGTATGGACAAGTCTGCTACATCCCAGTGTTAAAATATACTGAGAAGCACATTTTTTTAAAAAAAATTATAAAAAAACTTCAATGATATTAGAAAATGATGAAACTAATTTTTTTGGAACATTTCAATTATTTTTACTATTGTTTACTTTTGTTTCTGTAGAACCCTGTTGAACTTCCATAACATAAAACATTATGAAGAGACATCAGAATTAAATTAGCGAATGTTTATTCAGCTAGGTAAAAATTTAGAAAACATTTGAATATCAGTTTCTATTGATTTATAAAAAAGTCATTATCAAAGCCAAGAGGTTTTTCCGAAGAATGAAAATAATTTTTTCAGTTTTATTATGTTAAAATAATATATATATATATATATATATATATATATATATATATATATATATATATATATATATATATATATATATATACAGGCTGACACTGAACAACGAGGCACTAAAAATAACTTTGTATGATTTATAATTATTATTATATATATATATATATATATATATATTTGTGAACTAGGCTTAGTAGCTTACAAATCACGGTATTTGGCATGATTGTAGCGCATCCGGTTTGACCGGAAGTAACATTAACTTTCTTATTTCAAATAGGACACCGTACATATTTTTATATATTTGGAAACTACGAATTCAACGATGTGCTTGAAGTAAATATTTACTGAAGAAATAAATTACAAAAAAGTAAGAAAAAATAATGAATAATAAACCTGGTAAGCCATATCAGGTAGGCTGTGATAACAAATTGAACTTTTTTATATTAAATATAGAATCCTACAAAAATAACTTATTATTTAAACAATTAACATAAATATTACCTACTTAATATTATCTCAACAGTTTTCACAGCCTGCTTGATATCATGGCTTAACAAGTTATAAATAAATAAATAAATACATCATCACAGCATATTATCCATTGCTGGGTGGCACACAGATATCGGTAATTATGAAATATTTGTACCGTGCGGGCGCTTATTAGACGTTATCTCACGGGCACTTAATGCTGGCGTGGAGAGTGCACCACACGGGTCAATTTTGTGCCGTTAAAATGCGAAGTAATTTTTAGCGTCGGTCGGGATCGAACCGGGGCCCCAGATTCGCGACCAAACACTCAGGGCACACGACAAATTATTCATAATTATCTCTTTCGTTTTTGTTATTTATTTCTTCAACAAAAATGCACTTTTAAGTAGCTCCATCAAAATATTTTATTCATAACGAATAAAATCTTCCTATTTCGATTCTCCGAAACAAATCTCTTTATTTCCGACTGTTAATCGCCGCTTTCAACGTATCACATCGTATCGTATGTGTAACATATGCAAATGATTGGGTGCGAGCACATTTGTTCTTATCCGACAGCTCATTTAGAGAGATACAATCAGCGATTCAACGCGCTGGGTGTCAAGTCGCATTGAAAACTGCTAGCGGTGCAACTGAACCAGTTATTAGCCGATCTCAGAGACGACAGACTGAAGTTTGTTGGATTAGAAATGAGAAAAGAACTAAATAGTTTCCATGAGCTTGATAAATAAATATAACAAGAATTTATAACCATTACTGGGAGTGTCAGTTTAATTTCAGTGATGGTAATATACAGACCGGTTCATTATTTTAATAAATATTATCTAGGATATTATTGTTCATTGCTGGATTTATTATTGTAGTGTAGATTTTAATAATCATAATTTACAAAATGGGTAATACGAGTATACACAAATAATTGAATTATTTTAATAATTCGTCAAATTGACGCAGACGGTCTAAAATATACTATCCGATATTTCAATTGCATTTATACATTTTCTAAAACAGTGCATTTTTGACAATAGCTTTGAGTGCATAAGATATACCCAAAAGTTATAATCCGGTTTTTATTTGTTTTCGAGTTAGAGTGTCTCAAAAGTTTAAGTGAAATAGGCTAATATATTTAGATAGTCGTGGTGGTCCTATTAGTTGGCCACCAAGGTCTCCAGACCTCACACTGTTACACTTAAAAATACAATAAAATACCATAAGAAAATCTTTTAGAAGACGAAGGGGGATATTCGAATAGAAAAGAAAATATTTTTTTAACCTGTGGTTCCCATAGTTATATTTTGTATATATTTTTAGATCCATTCGATACAGTATTTTTTTCTGAATTCAACCATGTAATTATCTGATATCCTTAGAAGTCAAAATATTGAGAAAAATTCAATTGATATTTAAATAAATTTGAATTTTATAGTTACATTTCATTAGGCTATGTATGAAAAACAATTGAGCTTAAATTAAAATGAAGCAAATATTTGTTAATAACTTTATAAACAGTGTACTATTTGATTTCTATCCTAAATAATTCAAATTGACAAATAGCAGTTTTTGTTTTTCGTACATAGCCCACTGAAAAATTATTATAACAAAATTTATTTAACTTTCATTTGATTGTTTCTCAATATTTTTGTTATGTAAAGATATAAAATGATTACATGGTTGAATTCAGAAAAAAATACTCTTCCGAATGAATATATATTTTATCCCATTTAAAAAAAAAAACAAAAAATTAACAAATGTTAACAATTTATCTGTCAAGCTAGGTCAATTTATTTATTTTATTATTTGTAATTTCTGTTTAAGTGAACGAATATCAATTTAAATTAACAGATAATTGTTAACTGTAACAGGAATTTGAAATAATACCTAATTAAAATAAATTACTCTAACGTGACAGATAAACCGTTAGACATTTGTTATTTATTTTGTCTCAATTCCATCGCTACTGCTATTTTTGAGGTGATTTTCGAAATTTTCATACCTAATTTCTATCGTCACAAGGCATACAAAATTAATTTTGCTTATTGATTCAGATGCAGATGCTCTACATCTTATTATTTGAAGCTTGATCCTAAAATAATTAGGAAAGCAGGAAATTAGGAAAGTCTTATTTTACATGTTAAAGTCCTATATGTTCGGCTATACCGCTCACCACTATACAATGTTATACAGATAATATTGTATTATAACTTCTCTATTCGGATGTCCCCCTTGGTCTTCTATTAGCTTAAAGTATTTCATTATATCTTTAATAATATAGAAATTATTTGACGTAGCTAGTGTAACTGTTACATCCTGTATATGGCGCATTTTATATTTGCAACACAGAAGACATTTACGAATATGAAACATGACCTCAAGACATGCAAAGTCAGATATAATTAATATAATATCAATTAGAACAAAAAAAAATCACGTACATACTATTCTTTTCTTCTTGTAGGTCACATTGAAATGTTTTCATTTTGGCTTAAGGAAAAAGGAGCGGTCTTCTTCACACTTCAATTAACGTATTTTATATACGAGCAGTTAATAGTTCTCTTCAATTTAATTGTTTCCGTTTCATACATTATTGCGATTACTCATTTCTGTAAATCAAATTGTGCAATAAAAGACTAGTTATTAAATAAGACAAGAATATATGGAATGCCTAGCAGCAAGATTTATTGGTATAACGCCAAGATTAACTTGGCCTTTGGCATAGTTCACACATTAGGTATATATCAATTTGTCCGACGATATTTCATACTATGGAAAATATATTCTAGCGAAATAGGAGTGCCAAAGATTTGTCACCGCGAATACTCAGATTTTTATGTAAACAATGTTGAGAAGAAAAGTGAAAACGGCTGGTATAAAAACTAGCATTTTTCCTAGAATGCCCATCACTGAATAATAGAGTCCTTATCATAGTAACAAATTAGAAAAACAATGACATATTATAATTAGACATTTAAGGTCGATTCTGTTCACATTCTTAAGCCTTACAGATCTGTAAATCTGAGAGTGGCAGCTTTTGTTGCGATTTTGTTCATTATTTACAAATTTACAGATCTGTACGATTTACAGATGTGAACAGAATCGACCCATAAAACTGTAAGAAATGGACTATTATACTTAAAGAATCATTTTTAAAATATTCGAGTTATTAATTACCTTTCTGTCTCACTAGCAGGGTATGAAAATATGATATTTATATAAATAACATGTATCCGAAATTATGTATATCAAAATTTGGATTTTATCTTTATACTTTTTTTTAATTATACGAAAGGAAACTGATAATTTAAAGAGTTTATCATTGTATATATATATATTAATAATGAAAGTACAAAAGTTGAATCAAAGAATCAATCCCTCGTTTAAATTAATAAAATATTACTTCTTTAAGTAACAGTTAATTAAAGCTAAGAAACACAATGAAAGCTCGCCATCAGATGTTTCAGAACCTTCCTCAGGCACTTTTACTCTGTGCCAAATCTAATCTAAATCATTTTGCTTGTCTCGATTGTTCTGAATCAAAAATTTGATCAGGAATATATACTGACCGACAAAAGTATAGAAATTTTTAAATATATTTTTTTAAATATGTTTATAGTTCTCGCAAAATTTGAAGCTTATTTTCTAAAGTCAGTATATTGAAGAACAAATTCACAAGAACTCTTTTGTTATTGGCTGTATTATTTAATTAAAATCGCATATACTTGTTCTTTTTTTAGTGGACAGAAGTATGGAAATATATTAATAAAATTAATTAATTCGTCTTATTTTCAATTGTATTTTGTCATTTATTTAGTGACGACTTACGAGAAAAAGTAGTACAACTCAATAAAAATGATGTGAATCAGTGCAGTATTTCAAAAAAATTAAACATAAGTAAAAGGAGCGTATCAAAGATTTTGAAAAAATATCTGAATATGGGAGTGTTAATACTGATATAAAAGTTGTTCGTTCAAGAAAAACCAGTGCCACAATTAACAAAACCATTCGACTTCAAGCGTTATCATGCTTATAACTCCATACCTGAATTATTATAATATCTAGGTCACTCATCTACTCTATTCCAAGTCCTTACTAGTTCTGTTATCGCTCTTTTAAAAACCATTTTCTGATAAGTTAATGCAGCAAATAATGAAACAACGAAAGTGAACCAAATAACATTTGAATAAATTTATGATGTCACACCAGAAAGCAATCACATGCGTTTGTATGAAAGTGGTTAAATAACATAGGATACCATAGGCAATCAAAACTTGAACTATAAAACATCGAGTTCTTTTATTAAATATTATTTTTAATTGCTTATTATCCAAGTATACTCGTATTTCAAATTATGTTCAAGTTACATACATATTTTTATAAGGTTTGGAGAAGTTTATTTTATGCAACTATTATTAGCGAACACCGATGTTTGAGAACAAAATGTGCATGTACGTCAAACAATATTAAAAAAAAAATACTACTTAACGAATAACAATAATTTAAGACTTTCTAGAACTACGTATTTCTTTCAATTTATTTGAAATTTCATAACAGAAATTTAAAAAAAAAACAGTGAAGAACTCCATTCTCCATTCAAACTGTTCAATCAAATTGATCACACAAACTGTTCATCCAAATAATATTAAATAAATTATTAATTAAGTATGGTTATTGTCTGGATGCGTCACAGCTTTGGATCTCAGTATACATTATGTTGATAACAAACTATACGACAGTTATAAGTGCCCATGAGGTGACGTCTGCTGAACATTCTTAATATCTCAACATTGTCAATATCAAAATCTATACATTGAGCAATGGGTCAAAAGTCACGATGTAATATGTATGTCTTTAGAATTAGTATCACCTCTATTTCGTTGAAGGGAAATAATTAAATGAAATCACCTCTTCTTAACCGTTTTACATGTGAATTACATAGGAAGGTCTATAGAAAATTATTCACGCCATTGAAACGCACACTTTTGTACGTTCAACTAAGACCACTTAGCGAGTTGCACAGAAAAGACAAACTTCTTCAATGCGGTCTTTGAAATCCGTGAATGGCTATAGGAAGTAGAGAACAAGAAGTCAGGAATGCAGGGAAGAGTAACACCGTACTATGTGTGAATACGTGGTGATTACGGTTTAAATAGTTTGCGTCGTTTAAACATTTATTTACAAAACTTTTCTATAATTCTGTAAATTTTTATAATTGATAAAATAAATCATATTTATATGCCCAATTATGATTGAGAGTTCAGATTTCAATCTTATTAAATATCTTGACGGAAATATGGAAGAAATGAAAATCAAACAATTTATTAAAGCAATTCAATATTATTGACAGTGCCAATTAAGGAGCTCATTGAAAAATTGGTTCAAGTATATTTCCTTATAAAAATTAAATAAATCTATACATTTCTACAGTAGATACGTATTGGTTTTAGACAAAAAAATGTAAGTAAAACGATATAATATAATTATCCCATATTTAGTTCTACGGGCCACATCCGGCTTCCAAAGATTTTCAACCGTACCGGGACCAATTAAAAAAAATAACGTAATACTGCTAATGTTACATACATGGTATCACAAAAGAGACGCCCGTGGTTTTGGAATTTTCAGAGGGCTAAAACATCGAAAATTAGAGCGACAATTTTTTTGATTGTCTCGTTAACAATTAATTCAGGAGATCATTGTTTGGATTTATTAATCCATTACACAAAGATATTTTGTTTCCGGTAATTTCTCACTTGTATTTATCATGTTGGAACCAATAATATTATCTAGGATTGGTACAGTTTTATTTGAAAATTTAAGGTACAAAGCTAAATTAAATTGGTTAGGTATAATGTGTAGACCAACTGCATTAATATTTATTGTCCAAAGTCCAAGTACATATGAATTCATACTCCCATACAAATATATAAAACAAGTTATTCTTTATATTTTTATCAATAACTAACGCAGGATAATTAGAAAAATTTCCACTTTTTTATTCAAGGTTTGTTTTAATTTTGTGAATCATATTTCAAAAGCACAGGCATCAAGATTGAGACACCTGGATAAAATATTTGCAAATGAAAAAATATCCGGGTGTCTCATTTAAATGTATCATCACGAATAACTCGAGAAATATGCATCGAATCAAAAAATGTCCCGAAACATAAGTTTGATGGCTCAAAGGGGAACATCTGATTCTTTCAGAATCCCCGCGTCCCCCAATGGGAGAAAGGGAGCAAATATGTAAAAATTAAGTAGTGTTTACTCGGGGAACTTTTTTATTCCAAACAGATGGCGCTAGAATTTATTTAGGCGCAGAAATTAGTTTATACTCCTTTGCACCAAAAAAAACAAGCATGCCACGGAAAAAAATTACTCTCTCAGTGAAATTGTGGATATTTTGTTGGTTTTCTGTAAAGCGCCGCATAATTACAATCGTGCATTTCAGTTGTATAGGCGAAGATTTCCACATCGTAGATGTCCGACGCTTCGTATAATACGGTAGTTGTATTATCGTGCTCGTCGAGGTTATTTAAAACAAATTCATAACCCGATTAATCGTGTCTGTCGAGGCAATTTTGAACAGTATTTATAGATTCTGTCAGGAAAAAAAAATTCCTCGGGTAAACACTATTAATTTTTGATAACCAATCCGAATCTGCAAGAAAAATGCGGGTTCCCATTTAGAGTTACAGAGTTTCCCCCCATCTCCGAACCATCAAAATTTTGATTCGGAACATTTTTTGATCAGGTGGTTATTTTTCGAGTGGTAGTGCGCTTAAATGGGAAATTCTGTATTTTCATTTGTTGAGTATAATGAGCTCTCGACTGAGCTTAGTTTGTATTATTGTTATTTTATTTACTTATACAGTGTGTTTCCTTCAAAACAACCAGTGCTTTTTGAGCGAACTAATAAATTGTTGTATACAGGAATTGATCAAGAATAAGGGGCTAATTTATCAGTAATAACAAACCGAAAATTCAATTAGTGGTTCTCAAACTATAGAACAAAATTATATTTTTTTATATAGTACTCTACATTTTTTTAGTCCATTACATAAAGATTTTTTTTTTCTAATTTCAATGATATACTCGTACATATTGTATAGGGTAGAGGAAAAAAATGGTACTAAAATTAAGAAATAATGAAATAAAAATGACTTTACTACAAGTGCAACTTAGATAACAGTCGTATCAATAGTGGTGTATTGCATAGTCCATTTCAGTTTTATAACATTATTTCTAATTTTTAATACCATATACATAATAACGCACTGATTATTTTAAGGGAAATACCCTGTAAACTCGCAGTTATTCGGTGTGAGATGTTAAAAAAAATTAAATGTTTGAGAAATTTATAAATTGTTGACTTCCGTTTCATTCCATGTATTTTAATAAATGCATAGCTAACATATCTCCCTCTATTTTGAGTAAACACTTACAAAATCAACACTTTTATCAAATATTTAATCTCATATTTCGGAAGCAAACATGTGTAAATGAATAAAATTAACTTTATGTTTTTCTTGCTTTACAAATATTATCTCAACACCGATTAAAATAAAACAGCGTTTCTCGGCTGCCTTTGATCCAACAGAGTGACTTATCTCTAATTAGCATCTCACACGTTAGAAATTAAATCAGGCTGAGAACGGAGGTAAAACATTTACGGAATAGATTCGGGGAAATGCATCTTGTGTTCTTGAGAATTTAAACTTTTATAACCCATTCACACGGACAAGAATAAATATTTCTATTTTAATTTCTTTCAAATGGTTAACATGTCATTCTAATGATAAGAAGATTTAATTTATTGGAACTCCGCACGGAACTTTTGACTAAATAGCAAATAACGGAGAAATGTATATACGAGTATCATAAATATATCATCAGGATATATTACTTATTTATGTGTATACTAATCTAATTCTATTCGGAGATTTTGGTAACGACGATTTGCAGTTTGTCGCACAAAACAATGCCAATATTTTGACCATCATATATTCTTTGAATAATACACTAAACAACAAAATTACGGGAACACATTTTTAGCCGGCTCCAAATCTGTCCCCTTCCTGTACACACTAGGCAGTGTACCGCCTCCAGGACGCCTATACACTCGTACGCGACCATCACAATGAATTAGACTCGTCTGTAAAAAAAGAACAAACCTGTAGTATCCAAGTTGCCATTGAAATAGTTCGCGCGCAGTTTTGACGGATAATTTCATGATCTCTGCTCAAGCGAGGGACTCGCATAGACCTACGAGAAGTCAGTTTGGCTTCTTTGAGTCTTCTGACAATTTGGTCGGAAATTACATACCAGTGGAATTTTGGAGTAGATTTTGTATATCACGAGCAGTAGAAGTTTGACGGCGAAGATAAAAAATAACAATATGCCTGTCGTCTCGATGGGTACTTTTTCTTCTACGGCCCTGTCTATTTCTCCTGGAATATATAGCTGTTTCTTGGTACCTATGCCATGCTCTATAAATAAGAGATGGACTCATTTATAGTTGATTTGCCACATATCGCATAGATCGACCATCTTCAAGGAAAGCGACAGTTCTTGCCACTTCAGAATCGTTCAAAGCACGCATTTGCAACTCACTCACACCCGCAAGCAAAGAAACTATCAAAACTTTGATTAGCAACAGATATTTATTTTGTGATGAAAAACCACTTTGTATTGAATTGAGACATTTTCTACATTCAAGTGTCTATAAAGAAAACGAATAAAGTAATCATCGTAATTATTTTTACAATTCGCCAATAACAAATGTAGAAAAAAAATAGTAAAAAATCCTATATCGTTCGTTATTATAAAAAGATATAGGCGTTCAAAAAAGTTATCCCCTAATTTTGTTGATCAGTGTATTACGTAAAAATGGTTAAATAAACATATGTCTGATCTTCTTATTTATTGTAGCACCAACCTCTTGAACAGGTGTACCTATACCTAAATGTAATATTTTATGTGAATAATATGAGATTTTACGGAAAACTTGTTGACGAATTATTTTGTCACTTTCGGCGAAGTTCTTTCAAAGGTCCAAATCAAGTAGTTTTTTTTTATTTTCAACATATAGTTAGTGTCTACAACAATCCGTAAGCTAATGAACTAGGACATAATAGCATAATAAGTAATTTAAATCAGATATAATTGGGTGGGCTTTGATGGACCGACAGGTGTGACAAATTATGATGTATGCGTGGCATTATTCTGCAGCGGCATGCTCTTGTGATTGTATCAACATACAATGGATAATAAGTTATCCCTGTAGGATCACCCATTGTCCTGCACTTGCTTTATGGCGCATAAAGGCATTAGTTCGGATCCTACCAGAAAACCTATTGTTTTACAATTTCATTACCAATGGAACACAAATCTGATTACCTACCCTGATTTCAAACTCTGTTTTCAAACGTTATCATTTCTTCTTCGAATAATAACTCATTATTATTTGAAGAAGACATAATAACGTTTGAAAACAGAGTTTGAAATCCGGATAATCAGATTTGTGACTAGTTAAAGGAAAAAAAAAACATTCACCTATTTAAAACAATAAATTGAATCCACCCTACAGTGTTCTTCGTTAGTTTTCTTTTTTTAAGTGTTAGCAACATTTCTTAAAGTTATAACCTATAGGAACAAATAAATAGTCTCTCATTTTCATGATTTATTCGTGTTTGCTAGTTATTTGCTAAGAGTAAGTACCTAACTTTGTTACAGAATTGGATTAAATATCAACTTTTGACCAAATCGGGTATTTGTGTAAAAAAGCATAATGAAAGTCAAACTGTGAGGAACCTGTAAAAATCATTAAATAAAAATATATTTTTTGCAGTAAGGATCTTTGTATAAAATCTTTATGATCTTAAATTAGTGATATTTGAACCGTTGATTTTGCAAAATAAAAGTTTAACCGAAAGTTTCTTTTACAGAAAGTTTATCGTTAAATTTTAATTTTAAATCACTTTAAACGAAATGAATTGTTAAAAGATCTTGTAAGAAGCTACCGGGATTTGAATACGGACCTTTACTCTTCCGGAGTAACGCTATAACTATTTGAGCTATGGCTGGTCTGTCTCGATGTCTGATCTTCCACTTAGCATATAAGTAACTGCATATTTATCTCTCACAATTGACGATATTATAGTCACGTCATTAGATGTGGGGTTGGATGTCACCGCTTTCATTTAAACATTTTGTGAACACATCATCAAATTTCTCAGGCCCTGACTATTTTGAAAAACGGAGTTAACAGTCTAATATGTAAACGAAATAAATTGTGATAAGATCTTGTCATCTATCGAGTTTTGAACCACCGCCTTTACTTTGCCGGCGTAATCACTCATTCATTCTCAAATTTACGAATTGTTGACATTCGTAGTTCTTGCATTAAGACACAGATAAAATCGTTACTATCTCGGGTACTACATTGTACGTTTAAGCTATTCATAAACACGGCAACAAGAAAAAAACTCAAAAAATATCAATTGAATTGAGATTGGATGACTCTATAGGTCAATCGCACAAGGCTATCTACACGTACAATTTATGTCTTTATAATAACGAAAATAAATATTGAATGGGACTTACTATCTAGTATCTAGTTAGTATTCCATTGAATGTTTTTTTCAATATCCCCTCTTGGCAAATCTGTAAACGCTGGGCCAAGTGTAAAATATTTAAGGCAATAAAAATCTCGTCCTACACACCGCGTGTCGAGGGATGTTGAAGAGCCTTGTTTAAATTGAAGTGCTGCAGCCCTACAACCTACAACCCTTGTTTCGTGTGAAGTGTATCATAATTACCCCTACTCATGCAACTAATCGGTACGGGAATTACTCCTAATTGTTCAATGGGGTAATTAATATTTAAACAAGTTAATTTGCAAAATCCAGATCAAGTTTTTCGGAAAAGTAAGTATTACGTTATGTGAATTCTTAGTTTTATAGGAGAAATTCGTGTTTTTATGCGACTTTATAAGGGCACATTATTTGAAACATTGAATTCAACAAGATTGACGTTCCATTTTTATATTTTAAATTTATTTATTTCATTTAAAAATACTCGTATGTTACACAGTTACTAGCCTACGAAAAATGAGTAAAAATATACCTATTAGTAATAAGGTGTAAAATTTTCGACTATTGATATAGGTAGGTCTTAACATTTAACTCGAATTCTTCTTTCATAAGACATGTTCTACAAAACCAACGCTTTGTTGTACATTTAAACCTTGGTAAAATCTTACAGTGTAGAAATCATAAAATTCGTGCACACATTAAATACATTTTTTCATATATTCAGTTTAACTCTTTATCGAATTTTGCATCCATCCAACCATACATTTCAAACCCTTATTGGAGAAATTGACTCATGTTATATACATACAGGGTGATGACCGGCACAGCCGAACATAAGACTTTAACATCAGACTTTCCTAATTTCCTGCTTCCCTAATTATTTTAGGTAAAATAAAAGTTGTAGGGCATAAAATTCTGCGTTTGAACCAGTACGTAAAATAAATTTTGTATTCCTTTGTAACGGCATAAATTAGGTATGAAAATGTCAAAAATCATCTCAAAACTATAGCAATAGCTATGGAATTGAGACAAAATAAATAACAAGTATCTAACGGTTTATCTGTCATGTTAGTATAATTTAATTTAATTACGTATTGCTTGACAGTTAAATCGTTAACATTTGTTAATTTTAACTTTCGATTCCATGGATATAGCTATTTTTGGGATGACTTTTGACATTTTAATACTTAATTTCTGCCGTTACCAGGTATACAAAATTAGTTTTGTTTATTGATTCAGATGCAGAATTTTAATCGAAGCTTTTTACCTAAAATAATTACGGAAGCAGGAAATTATGAGTCTAATTTTACATGTTAAATTCTTATATTCGCCAGTCAACACCCTAGGTACCTATATCATTCTTGCTTATTACATTTTAACAAACTGAGTAACGTGGTTCATGTTTTTTTGTAACCACGAGGGTATTCAGCTAGAAATTGCAAAATGTACTCATTTGATGGAATTTCCCAATAATGAGAATTTAATATTTTTTTGAAAAATATTCTATAATATTGTATTAAATGCATAACATAGTTCAAGCATTCTTATTTTTACGAAATGATTCGGAATTTCATAGGTCCCTATAAGGCATACATAATCTCCAGATAACTAAAAAATTCTTATTTGAAAACCGTGAAGTTAACAAAATTAGAAAATTATCAAATATCGGGTTTGTAGTTTTATATGTTAGACTCTGTATTTTAATAGGATAATATTGTTTGTTTATAAACATCAGAACAATATAAACACTGAAAAAATCCAGAAAAAGATTTTTGAACCTTATCTAACCATATGAATACATAGCCAAATAAATAGTACTATAAATATTAGTCCGTACAAAATGTCCCTAAAAAAGATGTACATCTGTTTACGCTCATAATAGACAACAAAATGATGAAGATAAATGCTGTACGCGTATAACATATCAATGATTACGTTCATCTCGAACTTTTTTATCCATTTAAATGCTAACTCGCTTGATAAACGGTTAAGGCTATGGATTAACTTCAATAGTTTTAAAAGAAAACTTGTAAATAATTATTAAAAATGTGTATTACTACACTCAAAACTTCTAAAAACTTTGTTTCGAGGTATGCCTCAAGATCGTGAGCGTTTTGGTATTATCATTAGTAAGTCATCCGCAAATTTTTCTAACTGTCCTTGTTTAACAGCAGTAGATAATGGCTAATTATCCTGTAGTCACTTCAAAATATGCGATAAAACGAGTTGGAGTTAAGAGTATCCGTAGTTTACCCATATAATTTTTTTTTTTATAAAATTAGTTCTAACTAGGGATTTATAGATAAACCAGGTCTCTTATTTTATGACATTTTCTTGTACCTTTTCTAAATCGTTGGATTTGTTTCTTACATTGTTTTAGTGTAGAAATCTACTTATTTTTTTCCTAATTCCGTTTTATAATATCAACGTTTTCTTTCGCATTTTGAATGTTACAATGATATTCTTTTTCACAATAGTGTGTTTATCTATCACTTTTTCGCACTAATGTGAACAAGTGACAGGTCAGAAAATCAGCGATATCGTAATACATTTTTTCACTGATGCGAAAATGCGACGGATAACCTCAAATATGATCTCATTATTTTATTCTTGTAAATGTTGAATCCGAGGGTGAATATAAACGAAAATAGAAGAAAGCGTATGTAATTCCTTGAAAAATCATGTTTTTTTATTTCTTTTTGTATTTAATTGCTTCAATTATCCGAAACGATTATAATTCCTGTTTGTGTTTAAATTTTCTCTATTATTTACCTTTTGTATATTTACGAGCACTTTACATGTTCTAAACCGTTGTAATATCCCATCATATAAACAGTAGGACACTTCTCATATTCCTGGTGTGAAGGAATTTCACCTGACATATCTAAAATTGTTAATGTGTCTAGGGACACCAAGGAAATATATGAAACTGCCTGATAGAATATTAACAGCAATATAAAAATGTAAATTTGGAAGATGTAAAGATGTTTTTATTTAGAAATAAACAAACAGATATAGAAAAACCATAAAGTAGATGTTAATAAAGATTACAAAAAAGGAAAAACACTGACAATAACATCAACAATTGTTGGCTTTTTAGATATTTTATTGTATAGTTACTGTAATTTCATTGTGATGTCCTAAATACAATACGTGAAACTATGTTAAACATTGAACTCAAATATTTTGTATAAAACCTGATTTGACACATATGCCATATATAGAATTATACGAAAAGTTAGTCCATAAAATTTAATATTCTTTGAAACCTACGCATTTTCTAACTGTCGATATCTGCTTGCAACGTTATGTTTCTTTAATTTGACATAAAAATGTATGTATATGGCTCTACAAAAATTATATACGAGACACTTAGTGGTTTAAAAAAGTATTAATTATGTTTTTTACAAAATTATAATAGTTATTTTTAGTACAAATGGGTAAAAATATATTTTACTAACAAGCAAAAGCAAAGGTGAATTGATAAATGCCTTTGTTTTCTCCATACTATGTTAAGTTATCAACGCAAATTTATTTTTTATACATATTACTATAAGTCACTAGTAATTTAAAGAAATTTTTGTCCACTCTCATCATTAACATAATAATACTTTAGTAATGAAATTTCCGTAAATAAAACGTTTCTTTATAAGAAAGTGTATGTGTGTGTATATGTGTGGGGATGTTGGAAGGACGATGTCTTAAAAACTATAATACTTAATAACTATTTATCTACGTATTTCTCAATCGGACATTACTGGTAAGAATTGAAAAGGTTTTGGTAATAATTGGACAACCGGAAGTAGCAGATTCTTAAAAAAATTCTTCTTCTTGCTATTGTTAAAGAAGAGTAAATTCTCTATCTGACACATAAATATTTTATTATGTCTTTTATAGATTTAGAGATAAAGAAATACGATATATAATAATCCGTTGTAATAAATCTCAGCACAAATAATGTCATGGTCACCAATTGAAAAATGAAAATGTTTGTAACTGATAGATTAATGTCAGTGTCAAAAATTCACAGACATTACTGAAGATTTTTTCTGGGCAGTTCATACATTATATTATTTCTTATTGTATTTATAGTTAAATATTTAAAATTGACAAGCAGATATGGGGACCCGTGTCAGAATGATAGCTATAGTGTTAGTGGTTTTCCAATTTCATGTTCTTTATTTTCCTCGACAAGTACATAATTACTAAATGTCATTCTGACACGGGCCCATCTGCTTGGCAAGGCCAACAATGTCACACTGCTCGCGCCCTTTACTTATGTAACCAAAAACGGAAGTGGCGACAGGTATTGTACTGGTCACAACAGATTTTTATTGAAATAAACCGACGTTTCGATCATACAATGATCCTCGTGAGGGCTACTCAATATCAGAAAATGGTTGTGATAATACACAACATTTTAAATTTTATAAGTAACATATTATCGTCAAAAATGAATAAAAGAAAAAAAAATAAGATAAAACAACAAATAAATAATATAAATAACGTACAGTGGATTAAAAAATATTTAAAACGGACAATATATAAAACAGCAATGAACAAACTTTGCAACACTGAATTTTTAATTATAATTATTGTTTTTTCTAATATACCAAATGTTCTCCTTAATGGAGTATTCTCTCCACAGCAAGTACCATATTTTTGTGTTTTGCAGTGTCTTTAACGTGGGTAATGGTACTAAAAAAATTTTTACGATGTCTGTGTGTGTGTGTGTGAATGTGTGTGTATGTATGTGTGTATGTATGTGTGTGGGATGTTGGAAGGACAGTTACACAAAAACTATAAGACTTTATATTTGTTTAACTACGTATTTCCCAATCGGACATTCATGGGAAGATCTGAAATGGTTTTGGTAACAATTGGACAACCGGAAGTAGAAGATTCTTGAAAAAAAAAATCTTTTAAATATTATTTTTTGAAAATTTTTCTTGGTAATATTAAAGAAAATTAAATTCTCTATCTGATACATTTAAATATTTTATTATATATTCTATAGATTTAGAGATAAAAGAAATATAATATATAGAATAATCTGTGGTAATAAATTTTACGGCCGAAAGAATGCCATGGAAAATAGCTGAAAATTTCAAATGTTTGTAACTGACAGATAAATGTCGGCGTCAGAAATCCGGAGACATTACTGAAGATTTTTTCTGGGAAGTACATACATTTCTTATTGTATTAATAGTTAAATATTAAAATTATAGGTACATACCCTTCAGAAATATTGTTAATGCCTACAATGAATTTGAATCATCTCGAAAAATTAGAAGAGTAGGACAAAATATCTTCATAGAATGAATTTATATATAAAATCTAAATATAAAGAATAGATATAAGCGAGAATACAGCTCGAAGGAAGACGATATTTAAATGTTATAAACACAAGATGAAAGTGAAGATGTTCTCCACTCTGCAACATAAAATACAGGAGGTGACAAGTATAGGTTAAGGAACTTAAATTTGTTTCAAACATTATGGGACAATGTACACCAACACTTTGTAGACTAGAGTAACATTGCACTGCGAAAAAGCTATCAAATTCTTTTCAAGTAAGTTGTAAATATTGACAAAATTACACATCGTTATAAGAATAATCGGATTGCAATCTATCCATCACTTTATTAAAGGGAATTAATGTGCTATTTAGATACATGTATGAAAAAATAAAATGTTAAAGAAGATATGTAAGAATAGATGCACAATCCAGATATATACATTTTAGACGCCAAAAAATAATGTTTTTTCTAGAAGAATATGAAGAAAAAGTAAACAAGAACGTTGTTCGAATTGAAAATCCCTGTTACCAGCCTAAACTTTATATATGGTAAACTCTACTTTGTAATTTATTGTACATAATTTATGGTGAAATATCCTATAGATTTTGTAAAGAAATTTATACGTCATAGACTTATATAAATATATTATTTGTATTTCTAAAAATATTATTTGCTTTATGCATACAGCCAGGTAAAACATATTAGGTGCTGGCCACATCAGATTTTTTAATTTGACACACTGAAATATATAACTATGAAATTTATTGACACACACAGTTATTGTCTGGCTGACCTGCTACGACCGACGCAAGTAGTGTATTGATATTTAAACACTTAAATAAACAATATTGCCAACTGTTTGATATACTCCAGTTATATAATTATAAGGCTCGAGCAGTCATGTGATATTGTTGGCCTTGACAAGCAGATATGGGGGTGCGTGTCAGAATGACATTTAGTAATTATTTACATAGATGTCAAAAAAATTCATTAAAAATTTCAAGATTTTCTAAATTTAAGTAGTTAATTCGTCACCAGGAGTGTCGAGGAAAATAAACCGCATGGAATTGGAAAATCACAAAATTTAGAATGAAAACAAACTTTTTAATTATGTATATATATATAAACTTTTTCACGTCGTCTTAAACACGTATATTTTAATTTTCATGTAGCGGTTTGTATGTCAACTACAAGAATGGTTTGAAGATTGGGAACTATTATGTCAGTTCAGGTCTGTTATTTTAGCGACGACTTAATATATTAGGGTCCTAATCATATAAAATGGCACCATAGTTAAACTCCACAATTTTTCTCAGTAGTGAAAGTGTTAAAATATACAAAGAAAAGTTTCAAGTTTCCCTTGCAAATCTGTCCAATATCTTTTTTTTCTGTTTCTGTTTTTCTTGTTCCTATTAAGCCTATATTGTTTCCATATGTTACTTCTGCGCTACACATATTCGTGTGTGAATAGCTCCCCTGCTCGCGCTAAAGGGAATATCGTAACCTCGTCTTTGTTCCTTACCTGCATTTGCTTTGCACACCAAACTTCATCAAACTCTATTGAGATATTTGATTATACTACAAATTAATTTATATACTAGACCTTGTTGATCGAAACAGATTGGTTTTCATTTGTAAACAACCAACAGCTAGGGGTTGCTATAGATTTTCACTCAATAAATATTATTATATTACAATCATGCAATATATTAATGTACAGTTATACGGAATATTATTAACAAGAGTTATCTATTAAAATAGCAGATCTTTTAGGACACGTGATATTAACTATTGATATTAAAATTAGGACACATAACTTGTCAACAAACGAGCATTGGAAACACGGAAAACACGCATGCGTAACTTGGCAAATTGGTCTTAGCATAGTTTACACCGTAATACCGTATTGCAACTTAACCATATCTTACCCAGACCAGTTATTTTTGGTGAGAGGTAACAATAACATTCGACTCTTAGATCATTTTCCCGCTGAAGAAGCTTTCAACAATATTAATTACAAAATTACTTCAGCTTTTCAGTTTCAGAAACCATGTTAGTAACTTCGTTAATAACTTTCCTGAAAAATTGTTATTACTGTTTTTATTATTTACATTGGCCCGGTTACACCAATATCTTGCTAAACTGACCAAATACTAAATTATGACTACTAAATAGCTTAGCACAGCCCGTCTACTGTTACCTGACAGTTGGGTTGAGATGCGCAATGGTTTATAGACTGTGGTGGGGATGAAATATGGAACGAAGCTCATTCTGTCCTGACTCTGCTGCAGTTAAGGCGGCGGGATAGGCAGGTTACAATTATAAACTCAGGCATAAACTATGGAACGATTTAAAAGTTCCTCATCTCAGACATAAATAATATTAAGGTGTTAACAATTACTCGAAAGTTCAGGCAAATAGCATTTATTCTTACTATACCAATGTTGCGGTGCACACTTGCACTTTCTCCAGGGTCTACAATAATTATTATACAACAAAAATGTAATACATACAAAATAACATGAATATTATCACACTTACAGTAAGATCTTACAGATTGTTACAATTCATGTGTACAAAATACGTTCGTACAAAACATTCAATTAGTTTTTAAACATTGTACAAAATATTCACATTGGAAACACACATCCATTTGCTCTAAAAAACGACAACCGAATAATACGGAAAGAATTCTGGTGACGTCATTGATACGGACTCCTACTGGTTGTCTGTACACCAATAATAATGTAGCAAGTTGTAGGAATTTAAATAAAATGTAAGGAAATTAATGAAACTCAGTTTGGCCTGAAATTTGCCTTTTCCTTTTTGAACTTTTCCAATACAACAAAATATACGCTGTTAAGTCCTTCAATATCAGTTCTTGCATTGATCATCCCTGATATGTAACATTTCAAGAAACATACGTTTCGAGTAATTCTGCTCTTCCTCCAAATTATTGAAATTATCCAGACCAAACTGTGTTATGTTTGTAAGTAGAATTTTTGGTGTAGAGTGTAGGTATACAAGAAATGTTAAATACAATAGGGCGCGAGCAGTCATGTGACTTGGCCTTGACAAGCAGATATGGGGGTCCGAGTCAGAATGGTAGCTTGTAATTATATACATAGATGTCAAATTTAATTTTTCATTCTAAATTTAGTGATTTTCCAATTACATGTAGTTTATTTTCCCGAAGAAGTAAATTCCACACTCCTGGTGACAAATTAACTACGTGAGTTTAGAAAATCTTGAAATTTTTAACAAAAAAAAATGAAATTTGACATCTATGTACATAATTACTAATTGTCATTCTGACACGGGCCCCCATATCTGCTTGTCAGGGCCAACCATGTCACATGGCTGCTCGCGCCCTATACTTATGTAACCAAAAACGGAAGTGGCGAGAGGTATTGTGCTGGCAACAACAGATTTGACGTTCAATGTATGTTGATTCTTATTGATCTAAAATGAGACTGGTTCCTCCTAAGTTAATCCAGAGAAATATCGCCATAGTCACAATGTAATCGAATTTTTTTTTCCTGTTCTCAATCCTACTATCCATTTATATTGGAGCAATTTTAATAGGCGATCTAAGCTATAAAGCGCCTAAAGCGTTACATTAAAAGTTAAAATACGTAAAAGATACCCGGAGGGCGTAAAAACCGCGTTTCACTTTCAGATGAAGTGGCTTTTTAATGGATTATGTAAAGTGGTCTGTATTATAGAACATTTTACACCTTCCAAATGCTCCATAAAGGCGCAAAATAAAAAATAATAAAACTTCACCCGTACTCTGATCGCTGCGAGAAATTTTATTGTCTGCACAAACAAGAAACTGATTTAGGGAAGATATTACCCTGTGGAAATATGACACGTGGCTTGCACAACTGGCCAAAATTGAAAACAAGCGGAAATACACAGGAAATAGTTAAAATTTAATATTTCCATATACATGCAATAATAGTGAACTTTATATTTAAATCTTTATCAAGAAAAATATGTATAATAAAAAAAATATAGGTTGGTTCTATAACCGTTCATTAAAAATGTATTTAAATTGTACTACTTTCTATGTTATGAATATATACGTTATAATAAAGGAAACATTTATTGGTAAAGTAAGAAATATATATGTTGTGACATTACTGAATATGGTCACATAATAAAAAAAGATTTATGTACAAAATAAATGTCACTCCTTAAAATTACCAGTTCAGAAAATTTATATACGGATCGTTACAAAGTATAGGTATACTTAACAATTACAAAATATGTAATAAAAAAACTAAAAAGTTATAAATTCATAATAAATCTAATTGTTTTAACAAAATAGAACTAAGAAAAATTGCTTTATGAATTTTTTTTTTTTGGATTTTTAGGGTCACTGGCCGAAATAAAATTTTGAATTAAAATAAAAATGAATTTAATTATATGCTATTTATCATTGTGATTAAATAATTCATTACTTTTATTAACAAAATTGTATGTTTGCCTGTGGCACTAAAAATATACACCTCTAGAACAATGTCTTTACTTTGCCTAATTTTAGAAAAAAATATTTTTGATTCGGAATCTAGTATATTTATTAAATAAATTTTTACAATAAAGAATGTTTTATTTATATTTTTAATTTCTGTAAGTAACGACCGTATACTTTTTAACACCTTGTATATCATATACATCTTATTGCGAATAAGTTAACCCATTCGGTAGGATGTGTGCGTATATGTATATTGAATATAGTCATGAGTAAATCCAAAGTTAGTTGAATCGATGAAGGCTGACTGTACCAGGATGAATCAATTATAAAAAGAAAACTTTTCGTTTTGAAAAAAAAATAAAATACAATGAATACAAATTGTCCAATAAATATACAAATTATGTATTGTATTTATATTTCACAGTATAAAAAATATCGCAAACTTACTATTCATATTTGACATGAAAGATTTAATCAAATTTGTTCTAGTAACAAACAATAAAAAAACGAGTACCTACTTTTTATTGTACCCAATTATAATTGCAAAATACCAATATATTAAACATGCTATTCCATTGTATTTATATTTTGTACAAAAAAATATGATAGAAAATGGCCTTGTCATCGTAGACAGGATAATTTTACTTCTTGTTATATTATATTGAAATACGACATAATATAGGAAATATGAATAACTTTTTTATCATATTGTAAATTAAAAAGTAAATTAAAACTTGTGAAACATTGTCAACAAAAATGAATGTGGTTAAGTTTTGGATGGTTAAGTACCCCTTGCGCCGTTTGGCGGTTATGCAATATCAAAAACATATCAAAAATTAAAATTTTAAAAAGTAGTATTCTGTAAGATTCACTTATTGCCGATACAAAATTTTATGATAAACAAAGTTGAATTTTCTCAAATTTTATTACTAGAATTTTGAGTTTTATGTCGTTTTCTCTAAAATTAGGTACCAATAATACACCGAAGAACCAACCTTCAGAAGAATCCCAACAAATTTTTGATACAATTTTTGTTGTAGAAAGTTGTACGATGCAACCTTTAACCCATATTAAACAACTGAATTTATTATATTATTATATTTATTTTTTACTTATTTTCTCCCTAGAGTCAGAAGGTTTTACGTCTGCCACGTTTTTTTTTACAGAAATATCGATTTTTACTCTCAGTAATGAAATTTTTTAATTTTTATATTTACTATGGCAGTGTATCCCAGGGATCCGCAGCGCAGTCTGTCCCTGGGGGGTCCGCAGACTTAGTAGGAAAAGCGCCATATGGGCCATTAAAGTAAACATTAAACTGATTTTGCTTAAAAAATAATACATATTTTTTAAATTGACATATTTTTTGCTTTTGGTGTAATTTAAAATGAAATTCGGCGGTCACGGTTGTTATTTTGTATGCGCTTGTGTACAAATTCAAGTCAAGTGGAGGTATGCCGTCAAATGTGGGAAAAAGGGTCCGCGGACCAACAAAGTTTGGGAAACACTGATCTATGGTATAAAATCCGTTAGAAACAGTAGCAATAAAAATTAAATTAACTCAATGATCTTCCAAGAATCTTGAAACATAATAACAATCAATTCCTAATTTACTGTTCCAAATATAAACAACTTATTCAACCGCCTACTGTAAATTAACGAAGGATCAGATACCTAACTCTCGTTTAAGATAATTCAATCAATATGATAATTGCTCACCTGATCGTTCAATTAAAAATAACGAACTGCCTAAGCATTTAACAACGCGTTAATTATAGATAGGATAGGGCCTGTGCTCCCAAAAAAAAAATCCCATATATGTAACAAAAGGAATGATAAATATACTGACAAGCGAACCAACAATGGGATTAAAATTTTCAATATTACATTCCGTATCTACATCTACCTTACACACAACAACGCCTACATAAGGGACACAGTAAGCATATGTCACGTTTATAAAATCTTTACTACTTGTATCTTTTTGACACATATCTTGTATTTCTTTATAGAATAACACTTTCATATTAAAATATAGTTCCCATTCAATTTTGAATGGAACCACGTGGGGTTTTTATGCATTAAAAAATCTTCATTTAAATATACTTTACACTTACCGTTCGAAGTCTACCTTTTTCTTACACTCAAATGTTCACAAAAGGTTCACAAAATCACTAGTAATGGTTACATCTCATTATAATATCATTTAACACTAAAAAAAATAATTACAAACGCACTAAAACACTCGCAAAAAACCGAACTGAAATTACCTGTCATTCTGTTTAAATAGTTAGAACTTGTAAAAAGACGATCTACAGCGCGAAAATTAAAATTTATTTTGTTTGTTTTATTTATATTTTAATACAATTATTATAATTATACCCATAGTACATTGCAATAATAATTGTTTTATAATCATAATTATATTTATAACATATTTTTGTTTTTACACGTAATTAGTTTTTGAAACAATGAGTATTGCAATAATAAATAATAATTAAATAATGTACACATATTATATACAAATAAAATTATAAATTTATATTTTAATATACCCTCCATTACGGCTTTTTATCCATTGCAGGGTGTATCAAATTACTTTTTATCAACCGAAATTTTTGATAAGGGATGTGTTTAACAGCACATATCGGGATTTTAATAAACAACACACATTTAAGACTCTTGAAGTTTGATATTAACGATGCTGCAGTGGGTGAGTGTTTGTGAAATATGTACTAAGATCCAGTATACACTCTAAATAGTTTTCTTTTTTTTAGATCCCACTTTTTCACAATTTATATTATTACAAACATGAAATACGTACCAGTTTTATTGAATCTTCTACAGATTTGTATTGATATTTCTTATATTAAATTATAAAAATTCTTGGTATACACCAATTATATATTGCAAATAAAAATTAAACAAACAATAATATGTACTCTAATCGATTTCGGTGTTAAATAAACTATCTCCAGGCAGTGATATGTGTGTGTATGTAAATACATACACATAACATTATAAAAATATTAAATATATGAGTAAATGACAGAACAA
This sequence comes from Harpalus rufipes, assembly GCA_951394225.1. NCBI lineage: Eukaryota > Metazoa > Arthropoda > Insecta > Coleoptera > Carabidae > Harpalus > Harpalus rufipes. The sequence goes on along the minus strand of OX596280.1, from coordinate 38,437,381 downwards.
ACGAAATCTTAGAGCCTGTGTTGTTAATATCTTAAGATAAACCCAACTCATTCATTATATATTTGCGACGTTATTCAAAATTACATGAATGTAAAAGATGTCACTTTCATTTTTTAAAGTACAACAATAATGTATAAAATAACAATACCATTTATATATCATTGTTATTTATCTTTTTTACTCATAATCAAATTATGCAACACATCTTTTGTTTACGATACGACATTGAAATAGCCGTAAGTCTTTGCTGTTATTATTTGTACAATAATTATTTGGTTAATCACATATGTTAGAAGTTATAGTATAAATTTATTTACATTCAAAAAATATATATTTATATTATTATAAAAATCTATGAGTACAACTGTAGGTATTGTCAGTTTTATTACAAAGAAATATATCGGAGTTACAATGTTATACGATGACGATTCTGGACTAGATGGCCCGTTGTGTGTGTCTCGGTTTTGCAAGAAGACACCTATTGCTGGGTCTACGTCCCTCGTATGATGGTTTATTCCGCAGATGTGGAATATTCCGATCCAATGTCAGCAAAATCATGCGATAGAAATGTGCCTGAGTGTCGGTCGCCAATCTGGGGACCCGGGTTCGATCCCGACCGACGCCTAAAATTACATCGCATTTTAATGGCACAAAATTGACCCCTGTGGCGCACTCTCCACGCCAGCAATGAGTGCCCGTGAGGTGACGCCTGGTAAGCGCCCACACGGTACAAATATTCCATCATTACCGACATCTGTCTACGAAGCAGATTGGCACACCCAGCATTGGGTAATATGCCGTGATGAAATATTTATTTTATTTATTTATTTAATTATTATAAAACTACATTTAAAAAAAAAATATCAGTATAAAGATGAGATAATTATGAACTTTACTCAGTTACTCAGCAACTATTAATTATATATCACTTAGTTTGTATCTAAACGTTAATTATAATAATCGTCATTAACTATTTTTTCTAATTGATTTCCATATATTTTCCATCATTTATATTTTTCATTTGCTTGAAGCATTCCTCAACTAATAATTAAAAATTATACTCCCACATGACTTTACAGACAATAATGTATTAAAATATTTTCACGTAAATTATTCATTCCTGTTTTATTTATTAGTTTATTACTCATGTTATGATTCATAAATGTTTCATGGAGACTAATGTTCTATTGGATGGTTTATGGAAAGTTAAATGTAGTTCATAATAGTTTGAGCAGCAATAAAGTTTTAGAGATAATGAATTTTTAAATTGCTGCATCAAACAGTAATTTAAAAATAGGTTAATTTTATTAAATAATTTTTAATACTCGTTGTAATTACAAAGGAAGATATGCAAATATTAATGATTATTAAATTATTTATTATACATATGTATTATTTGAATATTTTATAAATATGTAAATAAAAATTACCTCCCCTACACTTGTAATTGAGGTATGGATATTTTTAATTTAATATCTCTAGATTTCGATTTTAACATTTTCAACTAGAATACTTTCATATAAAAAATATGTAATTGGAAAAAATATTTCAGACAAAACATTAATCATTAAAAAAAAATAATAACGGCATAATTTTGATAAGATAATATTAGAAATATGAATTTATAAAATATATAATAAACAAAACAGTGATGAAAAGGTTGATTAAATATAACTCTAGGAGTTGTCCTTTCTTCACGTTTAATTCGATTATTAGTAAAATATCTCGACCGGACAAAACTAAAGATACTTATAAAACAGTAAGTATCTTAAGTTTTGTTATTATTTCTAAAATCTTTGTGTTTGTAAAAATATTGTATTTATTAAATTGTAACAGTCTCCGATCCTGATGATAGTTTTCTAAAAAACCGAAACCGGTCGAGATAGTTTACTAATAATCGAATTAAACATGAAGAAAAGACTACTCCTAGAGTTTTATTTAACCAACCTTTTCATCATTAATTTTACTTCACTTGGGTAACAATTTTTCATATATAAACAAAACAGTTTTTTTTATATATTTTCAGTAAACAAGAAATAAACATCAATGTACGATTTTGGATAAAAAAATAGATAATACATTGATACTAGTTACATGTATTTTTTTATTACATTTGCCGTTATAGTATAGTAGCGTGCGCCACTGATCGAACGTTTCTAGAACGCAATCGTAAACTTCTTGAAAGGCGATAACGTAATTCCCGCTGGCAGCTGTGTATTCAACTCATGCGCGTTGTGACCTTATACTGGAATGTTCGAGTAGTTTTCTAGAATAATTCAGGGTAATTATAAAGGCAGCGCAGCGCTATACGGCGAGTTAAATTAGTGAATTCCAGCCTGTCGCGTCGAAATAAATAATTAGTGAAAATATGTAGTGCGTTGTGTCAATTATTTAAATAAATAAATAATCTTAGTGTTTAACTATATAATAATATTCTTAGTCTTAAATTAGTATTTAATACTTGTTTAGTCATATTGATCGTTATTTTTATTATATTTTTCTTACTTATGGTTTAATAAACATTTATTTTAATTATTAATAATTCTCTAATTTTTACTTCACCCAAATAAATAAACGTTCCACTATATTTATTTAATCAGTATTTTTTACATTAATGGTCAGTAATTTGTAAAATAAATGGCTAATAAATATTAATCACCCTGTTGGCTTCGCCCAATTGAACGTGTCGGGGCCCAATGGTTAAATTGCCTGTTAACTGTCAGTTATAAAAAAATATTGCACTGAAAAATTGACATATTTTATGTATAATTGTTACAACTTACTATACTTCGTTCCACAAGAGAACGTACCTGTTTCTCGCAGGAAACTTTGAGCAAGGGAAGTTAATAAAGCGGAGGTATACTATAGTTGTGTTATTATTATTTTTAAATTTATATGATTATAATACTATAAATCAGTAAAGAGGTATAACCGTGTAACCTGTGCAAAATCGCACAAATTTGATTCGTGATCGGGTACGATCTCTGTTTTCTGGTTGAACGAGGTACTTTTCTTCTAAATGACAATGGTGACTTTGATTTTAGAATTTTACTATTGCCTTCTACTGTCCTTTGAAGGAACCTCTTTAGACAAAGACGACAAGTCAAAGAGAGATAGTACATGAGCTCTTAAATAGATTTTAAAACAGTATATAAATGCGTTGCATAATTTTTGTGTTTCAGTATTATTTTTTACATTTCGTCATTTCTAGGTAAGGAAGGTATTGTGGTAAGTTTTCAATGAAGAAGCACGTTTTAGAGTCCCTACAATACAATTTTACTATTTTTACGATTTCTGATTGTGTGTGTGAGACTAAAATTTTGACTGCGATATTTACAATACTAGAATTGCAAAAATTACAATTTTTACGTATTCCTTTTCTTTATATCCACATGCAGACTTGATTAGATTTTTGTTACAATTGGTCAACCGGAAGTATCCTCGTTTGAAGATTTTAACAGTTTTTCTTGAAAAAACATACATAAATATTACTTTTTGACATTTAATGCTATTATAAATATTAAATAATATTCTTATCTATACGAATTGATTGTATTTTATATTTCATATTCAATGGATATAGAGTTAAAGAATTGTAAAGAAATGAAATCAGCCAGCTATGCTATAACCATGGAAACAGCTACTATATTAAGAAATTTCTAACTGACAAATGTCAGTGTCAATGAGAAGAAAATGAATATGGCAGAGATGAGGATGTTGAGATAGATGTTGGGGAAGACACGAAAAGTTAGGATAAGAAATGAAAGAATAAGGGAAATTGTTCAGTGATAGAAGTTTCTAGAAAGATACAAGAGAGATGATAACATTGGTTTAAACATGTCATGAGGAGAGATGAAGAATATATTGGAAGAAGAATGAATATCTTAGTAGTAGAAGGTAGAAGAAACAGAGGAAGACCAAAGATAAGATGGAAGGACTTTATTGCGGAAGACTTGAGAGATAAGGATCTGAATGAGGACGACACGCAAAATAGAAATGACTGGAAAAAGAAGAAGATCTCAGAGTCAAATGCAATTTGCATAAACGGAAGGTAATGTGCTGGCCACATCAGACTTTTATCATCAGCTAACGAATCATTGTTATAACAAAACTGATTACTAATACATGTCAAACACCACGGTAAAATAAAACAGAGCAAATATCAAATCGGATTTGGGAAATACGGTGAGAAAGGAAGAGGGACATGGTAATACAAAATTATCTCTCTCTTCGAGTAGTCCTGGAGGGGAGGATGTGTGTTGTGTGACGTCAATTTTAAAAGTCCCCGTTCTTTTAACATGTAGGTAAAACCAGAGAAGATGGAATTTAATCATTAGAAATTAGTTTAAACAATATTTTTTTAAGTTTGTGGTATACTTATTTAGGATTTTAGGTACACTATAATTTAAAAATATAGAATTTTTTTTATTGACGAATTTGTTTAATTGTTTCTTTTCAATTTTCATCCCTGTTTCACGTTTAATAAGTAGGCCACTTGAATTTTTAAACAAGAGGTTAAATCCTGCGACGTTATTTTGATGCGTGCGAGGTTTATTGCAACGAATATGGCAAAACTTGGAAATAGTTGGGCGGTTATGTAGTTAGTTATGAGTACGACGTTACGTGAACGAGCAAAGTCTCAGAATGATTGCACATTATGCGAATAATGCCTGGAAATTTACCGGCAACGATGCAAATTTAAAGCTGTAATATACCGGCAACTCTCAATGCAACAACTACAAACTTATGCGCTACTTCGGTTTATATTTATAATTACAAGAAAGGTATTTGCATCAATATTATACAATGCAAGAAGAAATTCCACAAAAAAGTAACTCAATAAAATTATTTTCTTAGAGTTTTATTTATTCAATTCTGGATTTGCTTTTTATCACATAGCAAGTACGAGTATATTTCTGTAATTGTACCTAACATTTAGCGGGAGTAGAAATTATTGATATCTTCGATCTCAATATCATAACAAAAGTGGGTAAAACATTTTGTCAGTGGAGAGAAAATATATCAATAATAATAATAGTTAATAAATAAATATTATTTTGACAGTTTAGTTGTCTAATATGAGTACATACAGGATGTTCATTTTAAATGGGCCACCATTGCTATCTCGAGAACAATAAGAGCCACAAAGACGGTTAAATGAACAAACAATTTTTATTTTACAAACAAAATTTAAAAAAAAGAAAAAAAAATTCGACCAGTGGTTCTCAAACTTTTTACCTCTCGCTAAGAGAGGTATTGGATTCATGCTAAAAATCGCATATCCAGATTTTATTGAATAAGCACGTTTTAAGGTCCCTACAATCCGATTTTAACATTTTTACGATGATGTCTGTGTGTGTGTGTGTGTGTGTGTGTGTGTGTGGATGTGTGTGTGTGGGATGTTGGAAGGACGGTTACTCAAAAACTATAAGACTTTAAATTTGTTTAACTACGTATTTCCCAATCGGACATTCATGGGAAGATCTGAAAAGGTTTTGGTAACAATTGGACAACCGGAAGTAGAAGATTCTTGAAAAAAAATCTTTTAAATAATATTTTTTGAAATTTTTTCTTGATAATATTAAAGAAAAATAAATTCTCTTTCTGATACATTTAAATATTTTACAATATATTCTATAGATTTAGAGATAGAAGAAATATAGTATGTAAAATAATCTGTTATAATAAATTTTACAGCCGAAAGAATGGCCATGGAAAATAGTTGAAAATTTAATTTGTTTGTAACTGACAGATAATGTCAGTGTCAGAAATCCGAAGACATTACTGAAGACTTTTTCTGGGAAGTACATACATTATATTATTTCTTAATGTATTAATAGAATTGGAAACATTTCGAAAAATTAGAAGAGGACAAAATTTCTTCATCAAAAATGAATTTAAAATTAAACAATCTAAATATATATGGAATAGATATATGCGTAAGTAGAATTTTTGGTGTAGAGTGTAGGTATACAAGAAATGTTAAATACAATAGGGAGCGAGCAGTCATATGATTTTGTTGGCCTTGACAAGCAGATATGGGGGCCCATGTCAGAATGATAGCTAGTAATTATGTATATAGATGTCAAATATCATAATTTCTCATTCTAAATTTAGTGATTTTCCAATTCCATGTGGAGCAGAATTAAATGTTAAATATCTAAGGCATACAAGTAAACTTTAAACTCCTGGTGATAAATTAACTACGTAAATTTAGAAAATCTTGAAATTTTTAATGAAAAATTCTAACATTTGACATCTATGTACATAATTACTAATTATCATTCTGAAACGGGCCCACACATTTGCTTGTCAAGCCCAAAAATGTAACATTACCGTTCGCGCCCTATACTTATGTAACCAAAAAAAGGAAGTGGCGAGAGGTATTGTGCTGGCCACAACAGATTTTTTATTTTAAACAATAACATATATTAGAGATTTTAATTCTGAATTCAGTTATATAATATCTGAGAAGGCCTTGGTTTTTCGAAAAAACAATCTTATATCGTTGTTTTGTTTATTAACTCTTCATATGCACTGTCAAGAAATTTTAGTACAATGTGTCTATCAGTCTAATTGTAAAAATCGTCTGTGCCGATGTATCTAGCGTTAAATCGATAATGGATAAAAACGAAGTTCGTGCGATGATCAAGTTTTTTTTTATTTGGAAGGAAAGACGGCAACGGAGATCAAGATCATGTTGGATGATGTCCTATGGAATGCTTTCCACGGTGAGTTTTTTGGGTTTCGGAATTTAACTGTGGCCGAACAAACTATGCAATTTTCACTTGACACTGATATCTTTTTATTCTTTAGCTTTTCCCATTCGTTATGGATCGCTATTTTTCTTTTTCTTCTTCCACTCATTTATATTTTGCGTATCGTCATTCAGTTCCATTTCTCAAGTCTTCCGCACAGTCCTTCCATCTTATCTTTGGTTTTCCTCTGTGTCCTCTAACTTCTACTACTATGCTATTCATTCTTCTTCCAATATTTTCTTCATCTATCTTCATGACATGTTCAAACCAATGTAATCGTTTCTCTTGTATCTTTCTAGAAACTTCTATCACTCAAGCCATTTTCCTTATTCCTTATCATATCTTTCCGTGTCTTCTCAATATCTATCTCATCACCCTCATCTATGCCACATTATTTTCTTTTCATTGATACTGACATCTGTCAATTTGAATTATCAGAATATATTAATAGTTTCCATGGTTAGCAAAGCTGGCTGATTTATATAATTTAATATCTTTATAATTCTTTAACTCTATATCTCTTGAAAATGAAGTATAAAATGCAATCATATCTGATATACAGAATAATACATTCTTTGATTTATAATAACATTAAGTCAATAAATGATATTTAACTGCATTTTTGACCAAAAACAAAACCTTCCTTACCTAAAGGTGACTTAAGGTAAAAATAGACCGCATGTAATTCATTGTGACCTGGCGCACTATAGCAACTATTTACTTGCTTGAGCACGTCGGGGTAGCATCCTCGCATATACGAACAATGCTGCCGTGTTGGGAAAACAGGATCTTTTATAAGTTCTGTACATTTTTATAATAAATATATATAACACATCCTCAATATGACTTTGACACAGAAAATTTTACAAATGAATTTTAAAAAAGACCGGAATTGTATAACAAAAATTCTGACATGAATTTAAAAAGTAAAAGATGGACAGAGTTGCATTAAATATTTGTAGATAGATGGGGTGAATTATATAAAGGCAGTTGAACATGACACCGGATCATAAGACTTTAACATGTAAAATCCTACTTTCGTAATTTGCTGCTTCCGTAATTATTTTAGCTAAAAATGATTCAAATAAATACTGTAGAGCATAAAATTCTACATCAGAATCAATAACCAAAATTAATTTTTCATGCTCTATAACGGCAGAAATTAGGTACGAAAATGTTGAAAATCATCCCTAAATTAGCAATAGCCGTCGAATTAAAACTAAAAATCTGTGGCCAGCGCAACATATCCCGCCATTTAATTTTTGGTAACTTAAATACATACTTACATATGTACTAATGCTGCCAACTGCATTAAGTTCCTTTGTATGAACTATTGTTCCAATTTATTATATGTATTATTCGTATTTTCTTCTCCAGAATCTTACTATAATTTTCAATTACAAACATAAAAATTAATTTATTGATATTTTATAAATTCATATTTTAACAATTTCTTCTTAAAATACTACCATTATTAATTTGAAATGATTATTTTATATACACTGACATTTATCTGTCAGTTACATAAATTTGAAATCTGAACTGTGTAATCAAGGAGATATATTTATCTTAAAAAGCATCTTGTACTTTTTAAATTCTTGTCAGAGTATTTGTTATACAATTCCGGGACTTTTAAAATAAATTATTTTATAAATTTATTCATAGAATAAATAGAAAAAGTATTAATGCGTATCTGTATAAAATTTAATAATTTTTATTTTTCATAATAACATAAATCGCGAAAAAATGTAATATAATAGTTATTTGTATATCAAGGCCGCGAAATCACTCTTTAGCGTACCGAGAGAAAAATTGTGGCCGAGGCGACAATTTTTCTCTCGGTACGCTAAAGGATTTCGCGGACAAGGTGTACACAATATTTTTTGTGCAACCGTAAAAAATATGTAATTACAAATTTTATTAATTTTAAACAGTTTCACTGTAAATTGAAAGTTGGCTTTCAAGGTAGCTATGGAATTGACATTTGATAAACAAAACAATTAGTTTTGAAAAAATCATAGTGATTGTTTACTGAATTATGTCATGGTAGCGGCCGCGAAATCCATTTCGCGGCCGTTGCCATAACAACAACCGCGAAATTCAATTTCGTGGCCTATATTGCGGCTGCGAAATGCCTATTTCGCGGCCGGTTGCACAAAAATGTATTTTTTGAAGAAAAACTGTTTTGAGCTTCAAGTAAAGTGCCATTTCCGGTTATCTGATTTACACCAAAATTCAATGGTTTCTTTTGATATTAGAATAAGTTATAAATTACAAGGTTTGAAAATTATCTGAATGATAATATTTGAGTTAGAGCGTAAACAGGATCCACACACACATACACACACACATACACACACACACACACACACATATATATATATATATATATATATATATATATATATATATATATATATATATATATACCCACATACATCATCGTGATATGCTAAAATTGATTCTAGGAACTTTAGAACGTGGTCATTTACCAAGGGTAGCGGGAGTTAAAAATTAAAATGTTATCGGTTTCTCTATCAAGCTAAGTTAATTTACTTTTGTTATTATTTGTAATATCAGTTAAAGTGAAAAATTATTGATTTTGACGAATGGGAAAAAGTAAAGAAGACGAAGATGTCAGTGTCCAGTGCAATTTTCATAGTTTGTTTGTGAAATAATTTTACTGGAAATATAGGACCTTTCGCAAGAAAATTTATGTTTGGAATTTGTACATAAATACACAGGATTGACGAAAGGTAATGCGGTGGCTACATCAGATTTTTTTTCTTGCACGTAGTACAAGTACACTAACATATGCAGTCTCTACAAAATCCATATTGAAAATGAAATAAAATTTTGAAATTGTTTAGTAACCAGTGCACGCCAGCATTCATATCACTCGACTTTTAAATCGCTAGTGCGCGCTTGGCCATAGAAGTGAATGCAGAATTTGCCTCAGGTTTACTGGCTTACAAAAAATCGCGTACGCCTAGTTTTTGTTGTACTTATTCCGTCTTTATTTTTAAATTACCAATGTCACTTGTGTTAATTAAGATACCAAAATTAACAAAAAACGAGAATACATACTTCGTTGTTCTGTCATTCTTCTTAAATATATTTGTAATTTAATAATAAATTAAACAAAATAGATAAAAAGTTACATGATAGTGCCAACTCTTTTGTCCATTATTTTGAAAAATATATATTTATTTCATACTGCGTCGTGTTTCCACGTTTGTGGTTTCAGTCCGGTAAATGAGACTTTACGGTATTATTATTCTTTGCGATACTATAACGTTGCTAAGAAACCAATGTCTTATTTTCATAATTTATAATGAACTACGTGATAGAATGTAACATTTTTCATAACATTCGTTTCTAATTAATCAATTTTATAATAATTTGTGATTTTTCAAACAAGCTACACAAATGAAAAACGAAAATTAACAATATGTAAGAAATACTTATATTTAATTTAAAATTTTGAAAAACACGCGCAATTTTAATTATATACGCATAGGGACATTTGAGTTGTATACTGAAGAGAAGAGAAAAGCATAAGCATGTACAAAAGCAGTAGAGGCAGAAAGGAAAGAAAGAAGTTGTAGTTAACTTGTAATGTATTCTGAATGTAGAAAGTTTACAAAAATATAACATTAAATATTAATATTTACATTTATCATACAATCTTTGTTTTCTGTAATATTAATTGTGGGAATGCCATTGTGAACTAATGAAGTCGATGTGGATTGTTATTGTAGTACTTCAACAAAGTTCTTACTACCTTGAATCATCCGTGCATTTTTTTGCTTCCCTTTGATGGAATCTTCTATATATTTTTCGGTGACTGAAGAACTCTTCCAACCACCGTGCATTTTTAAAATTGTCAAAGCAGCCCCGACATTTACGAGAAGTGTCGCAGACGTGCGACGAAAGCAATTCCCAATGTATTTTTCTGGATTTTATAATTTTCAAATATGTGGCTATTTTCTTGGGCATTCCTCCAATAATGTGTATACCTTGTCACTGAGATATACATTCTCCATTTCGGTGACTCACGAATAAATTATTAAACTTCAGTTCTTTTGGTCGCATTTTAAGTTATTTTCTGTACAATTCTAAGAAGTTTATTCCTTCCACCTCATTAATTACTGTAAAAACTCTTATTTGGGTGGTTTTAGTGTAAGGGATTATAATGACCAGTTGAGTGCCAGTATTTTCCACATTATCACCAGAGATATTATGCAACTCTTCACGACGGCAACCGCCGGCTATTCCCATCATAGTAACGACTTTTTCCAGAAGATACTCGTTATCATGTGCTTCTTTCATGAACTGGTGAACTTCAACTCTTGTTAGTGTTTTTTTTAAATGCAATTACTTTTGAAAAACGCGAAATGTCAATAATTTTGTTCACCAGCAGCATAGACCATGGAGTATTTCCACCATAAACTTGAACTAGTAATTTTCTTCGACTATAAATTTATATAAACTCTATAAAGGAACAAATGGAATATAATAAACACTAATACTCACCAGATCTAACATATATGCTAGAATGATATCCCCTGATATGTTTGTTACTTAATTTTCTTTTTTCCATTACACGAAAAGCTGATATTCGTTATTGTATCTATCTGCAGATTTTATCGGGATTAATTTTCACTCTGCTTCTGCAAATTTTAATAAAATTCCATCAAGGGTGACTTATATAATGTATACAAGCCTCAACGATTACTAATTTGGTGTCTAGAAGTGTATGATTCTAGATAAATACTAGGGTTGACTGACTTTCTTATTGTGGTTGGCTGTCGGGCTATATCTGGCTGAAAAAAATAAAAATATTATCCTTGTTATAGATCGAATTGGGTAATTCCGTCTTCGTCTTTGTTCCTTGTTCTTAGGAAAAACTTTCCCGAACTTTTCTTTTTGGTTTTTAACTTATTACCTGTGCGATTGTGCTCACAAAGGAACCGCGGGGACCAGAGAATATGAATTTACATTTATTTTAATTCTGCTGCCGTTGCACCACCGAGACCGGATTTTTAAAAACACTAATTGCATTCATAAAGTACTGTGTCCCTCTCTAACTTTACCATTGTTATTACTTCCTTCTTTTTCTCTCGCAGCAATGGAATAATGGAAAATACATTTGTATACTTCAAAGAAATGAATGCTTGTTCCTGGCTAAAAAGTATTTTAATGTTATAAATAAAATAACAGTTTTTATTTTTAATTTATGAAGACACTAATGAAATTTCTGAAATGAAATACATACTCATGTAATGCTACACTTTTCAGTTGTTGTGTTACATCAAAAACGTCTACATTAAGTACCTCAAATTTCTATATTGTAATGCCTTCTACATTATTTAAAATTATTTTGGAAAATTATTACAAACTGTTAAAATATGTAAAAATGAAATACTCATTTTTGTTGCTATGGAAACAGCATCATATTAATATCAATAGATTTTCACAAGACATTTCATTAAATTATTTTAAATTCTATTCCAGTGATATAATTGAAAGGTACTAGTTTATTGACTGTAAAAATCGATTTTCTTTTAAGGTAAGATATTGTAATGATTGTTATAATTTGTATTGTTTATAATATTATTGTTATTATATGTGATATTAATAAAAAATAAATCTTTTAAGGAGCAAATCGGTCTATAGTTAATACTATATCAGAAACAAGCTTTCATAATTATAAATATAATTCTTTACCGATTTGCTTTATATGTATTACTTTAATCACAGGAACTAGGGAAAAAAGGCTAAAGATAAGGACGACGAATATATCATTTAAAATATTTAAAGCAATCATAAAATTAATATTAATTCTAAAGAACCCGGGGAAAAATGTGGTCAACGCAGAAAAATGAAAATTCAATGCCTTAGTTAAATTCCTAGGCTTGGTTTCACCTCGTCTATGAAATGTCACCACGACAGGCAACCTATTGCTTTTTTGTTTTGTAAACAAAAGAACTATTGTCTAACTAAAGTTTTTAATGTTACTGATTAAACTAAATCACAATTACCAAAAGACATTAAAAAATTAAAACTTGGCTTAAAACTTCTTTTCAATTACTTGGATATTGTGGAAACCATTAAAATGGCATTTCCAGGATATGATTTATAATAAGTTTGTTCGCTTTCACTACTCTAGTTTTCCAGCAAAATGTTGCAATATAGATTAAGTCTACTGCGATATGCCAGTTGTAAAAATTGAGTTACTCAATTTAATATATTTTTGTTTCGTATCTTGCTTTCACCTGTTTCAATTGCGCATGTCCATTAATAGTATATTACATCCGAGGTGGGAGATGTTTCATTACAGCCGAGTGCTTCTGTATATTACCGAGAGGCGAAGCCTCGAGGTGAGATACAGCACGAGGCTGTAATGAAACTCCCACCGAGGTATGTATACTATTTTATTCACAATCATCCTCTTTTTAAATCAATAATTTTCAGAATAAATCATTGAGTTATAAGCTTTAATTTTGTTAATGTTTTTTGACAGCTTTATTAAAATTTGTTTATCCTGCTTTATTATAAAGATCTATGACAATGTTGCTAGGCAACCCCTACATAAACATTTCCAACCCGTGGGTGGAAGTGAAATCTGTTATTTCCATCCCAAGAGATTGTCATTGCAGTTAGGAATGACGTATTTCCCAACCTCTAAAATGTTAAGAATCGACATATTACTATAATGATTGTGAATAAATGTTACATACCACTGACATGAAAATGTTTAACAGTAAACATTTGACATGTGCATCTTACAAACGCATGTGTCATAGTTATTGCCTTTAATGCTAACATATAATCCACTTTCGAAGCAGCTGCAGAATTTTTGGTGCGCCGTATTTACTACTAACGCCGTTCAAGTAAAACAAACTTACAGTTGCTGCTAGATTAAACGTAATTGTAGAGTACAAATTCGAACAAACTTCATGATAATTGTGTTGATGAGGCTTGTTTATTTTGTATGAAATAAAGAACTTAAAACTAAACTTGTTTAATTACAAATTTTCTTACAAGCATATGAAACCATTACTTAGTATGTACTATTATGTTCATTGTTATTTTATAGAAAAGTTCACAAGACGTTATTTCTTGAACACTTCTGTTGTGAAGAAAAAAAGCATTAATTAATTTAAAAAGTATTAAATGAAAGTAACTAAATGCATTTGTGGATCGAAAAGAGATTAAGCCTGCTGTAAGAGAATAAGGTAAAAGTCGAAATCATTACGAACTGGGAAACAAAGAGAAGAAAAACAAATAAGAAACAAGATATTTGTTCCAGAAACGAATCCTCCTAAAAGCATCTTATCTGTTTATTGCATTAACAACAACAAAATAAGTTTACTTGCAAAGTAATACGACTGATTTTAATGAAATTAAACCTGACTGCAACTAACCACTCTCCTTGTTAAAACTTGGCAAAAATCAGTTGTTCTTTTCGGCGGATGTTAATCGAATCCTCCGGAGAAATGGACATTTGTATCAGGAGTCAATTAGGTTGCTCACTGGAAAACTAATTATCTGGAGGCGAAAGCTTTTACAGATTTCGGATGGGTGGGCTAAGTTTTTATCATATTGACGGCGCTAACTTCTCCATTACATTTAGAATACATCTAAGAATCCGGTAGTTCTGAGATGAAAGGAAACGATGTCTATAAATAAACCAGCAAATATCTCTCTTAATATTACTTTTATCAATTTTAACTATATTATGTAACATGAATTATAGTATGTTATTAATTCCGATTTTTGAGTAATTTGAGCAACTTTTAATTTTCAAATAAAACACCGAACATCGTATATATTAATTGAAACAAAAATAAAGGAATTTGATATCAGTATTAAACAATGATATGTTATATTATAAAAAAAAATAGCGGGTGATTAGAATATTACAATGACTATATCATTCATTAAGTTATAAACCAATAAGTATGTGTGATTTTCCTTAGCTACCACGTATTACAGCGGTTATTATTGAGTATCCATGGTGAACGAATATACGAACCTTGGTATATTCGAATATACCTACCTTCGTATATTCACTTATCAGTGCGTTTGGTTATTTTGTTCTATGTACTCAGAACTGGCAATATTATTTTTAATTATATTTACGGACATGATCTTTTTCATTCGATCACAGTATCGAGTATACGAGTATAAATGAATCTGTAGTTACACTTTGAGGAGGAAAATCCTGCGTTGTATGCTTTTAGTAGACTTTTAAAATCACACTGAATGCTCCAAGTGCACCGAAACAAATAACTGAACGCATCTATTGCTTGACAGAAAGGAATTATGGAAGTAAACATTTGACAAGTAAACAAATAATTATTTGGATCACAAATCTGGAAATACAAACATTTATTTTGAAATATGAGCAATTCAATGTAATATTACATACTACTACAACTACATTTAAAAAGATAGGTTACGTAGTATATAGTTTGACGTTTCTGTCTAAATAAAATCGACCACAGGTCTACGTTAAATTTACTATTTAATTTATTTTTTATTCATGATATAGTCTACCTGTATACAACTCGACAATAGAAAATTCTCGACATACTCAACGAGTTGCCTAATGGAAATACCATTCGACCTTCGGTCTCGTGGTGTTTCCAGGCAACACGTTTCGTATAATCGAGAATTTTCAATCGTCTAGTTGTATAATATATGATTATATTAACTCCGGGAGGCGTAAAATGTATCAAATATTATATTGTAATAAATATTTTTATGCGTATAAAATGACGTATCTTACGTGACGTATAATACGTGACGTATTTTACGTGCCCATCCCAGGTTACAGCCAATTGAAATTAAAGTAGATAATTACTCTTGTAAGAACATATAGCTCTAAAACGTTGCGTTTCCGGATATGAGTTTATTAATAAAAGTTAATCTATTTTGCACCCTCTACATACTATATAAATTTGTAAGACGTATCCATTACCACCCTGTATTGGATGTTCCACTTGACAAGTTGCTATCAATTACATGAAAACTAGAAATAATAACATTTGAACAACTTCTGAAATTATGAAAAGGAGAGAAGTTAGTAATACTAAGCTAGATATTTGCTGATTTATTAAATAAATATATCAATTTTAACGACAAACTTTTTGTAAATTAGTTGGTAAAATTTTGTAAAATCTTTGTGAAAATGAATTTCTAATTAAAAATTGCGTCCTAGTTTCTACTGCGTTAATAACCCTGTCGTATCTTTTTGATTAGGAAGAAAACACGTATATCAATTACTCCGTTCATCTTGCGAAAAGCGAAGAGCATAGAAGGGTTGCCGTGCCGTTCGCTCGCAAGTCGCAAGTGTTGAAATTGCCGGGATGATGGGAGGCAAAAGACGAGGACGTAAAGTTTGGATGAAAATTGAGTCGTGATCTTGGCCCTGCGCTGAATTATTCTATCAGGCGGCGGAGAAGCGACGACTACAACGACGAGCCGTAGCCGTTGCCGTTGCATTCCCCAGCCTTGTGGCTGTATAAATAATGTGTGGATAATTACATTTTCCAAATTGTTGTACTGCGATAATTGAATAGCACTGAACACAGAGATATTCGAGTAATAATAGCATAATAACTAAATCCTATTAATGCAAGAAAAACATCACCAGTGTGGAAATTGTGAAGATGGTTGAGATTTATGGTAAAACCCGCACAAAAGACATTTTTTTACTCCTCAAAAATTATCGCTATCTTTATATTTTTAATAATTATGCTACATAAATGTCGTACTCGCCGAATGATCGCAGAATTATACTGAAAAATAAATTTTTAACAAATGTGCTTTAGATTATTCTTAACCCTTTAACGACAACATGGATATTATATTACCCCAGCACATATAAATTTTGTACTAGTCTTTAAACACAGTGTTGCTATTGGTCTGTGCTCTAATTTACCTTCCACATTTAGTAGTTTATATTTATGGCTCTGTGGTCAAGTTCACATGGTAAGTCGTTTGTGCATCAGACATCTTTTGGGTCGTATGTGACCCATGTTGTTGCTCATATATTATCGGATAATGGCTTCTTCTTGGCGCTATTTATCCGAAAAAGACTAGAAGAGATTATTGGAAATGGAAGAAACAGGTATCGAACAAAGACCTGGAACCCGAGACAATTGAAATAGATGAAAATGAGACGGATGACGAAATAGTTAAAAACGATGTAATGCTAGATGGTGCAGCCAAAAAACGCCTTTGTGATTTATAAAGCTAACAACACTGATATTGAAAAATCCAGAAGAGAGTTTTTGGAAGATCTAGGAGACAAATTTACCTTCAGAAACGATTTGAAGTGAAAAAAAAATTATCCCATATTTTGATGGCATCAATTATGTAAATTTTGGGTTATGGAGCAGAAATAACTGCATCTGGACCTTCATTTGTGTAATCAAATAAACATTGTTCGGCTGGCATAGATGCATTAAATGCCAGAGACGAGGCATAGTTAAGTATTTTCCAGTATTGTAATGAATTATCTTCGTTATGTAATTGTTGCATATTCTAAATCAGAATAGTATGTAATTTTTATTTTTGTATTAAAAATAAAATTATTTTTCGTCTTTATCACATTTTTTGAAAGGGGTTTTATGTGACCCGTGTTGTAATGCTTGCCTCAAAATTTGTATGTTGTTTCGTGAGGGTTAATTTGTTTAACATTTCTGATAAAAGTTTTGTCAATTAAGCAAGAGAAGGTGTAATATGAAGCCTTAGTAAGTTTAAATAGATACTTAATCAAAGATGGTAGCATAATATATAGCATACAAACTCTGTGAAGGAAATACTAGTAAGGGTAGCAAGGTCTGCCATGTGACATGTGAAAAGTTCACTGACTTCAGTGGCTCAGTTAGAGCATCCTAGTAGATAAAGAAGTGAAGTCCATGAATTTAACAAAAATTCTTTCTACGTAATTATCATTATTTCAAAAATCAGTAAACCGATTACTTGTAGCTATACCTGATTAATCATAATTTCCGGTTATTCACAATATCCGACTAACCGATTAATCGAAATAGCCGATTACACTAACCAGTTTTACCTATTAACCATTCTACTGGTATTTAGATCTTTTAAACCGCAATAACTGATTACTAAGACAACCGTTGGACCAAGAATTTTTCTAGAGAACCAGAAAAGAATACAAGTACCAAAATATTTTTATTCATATTCCGTTTTCATACGTATTTAAATAAAATGGACACAATACAACACATCTTTTTAGTAACTTTAGCACATAAAATGGCGTTTAAATCTTTTGACCTTATTTGATTCATTTATTTCAATTCAATCTTTAATTCTAAATTATATTTTTCTTTGCGTACACTGTCTGTCATGAATTTTAACTTGTCAATGTCAGTAGTGTCAATTAAGATGTCAAAGTTAAAAGAAAACTAGAAATACATACTTGGTTGTTCTTTAATTTTTTTTGGAATACATGTATATTGTAACTAAATAGTAACATAAAACACAATGAAGAACTTACTCTACAATAGATAAAATAGTGACGTGATAGTGAAAACAGTGACAGTTCCATTGACAGTTGATTAAAAAAAGTCAGTGTACCTGTGGAAAAGGATGTCTTGTTTCTAAATGTAGTCAGCATATTGTCCACATAATGTAGCACGACGTTAACAATTTGTCGTAATGTCAGTGTATATTTAGGAAATCTTGTATAATTTGAGAGCAGTATATGTTTTATGTCCTTAGGTACCGTGTTCGTCTTAGGAGTTTGTTATGCAGGGCTGTAGTTTATGCAGGTACATCTCCAGCTTTGTGACTTGTTACGTGTGCCAGTATTAGTGTCTCGACCAACTTTACAGCTGTAATATTACTCTCTAGTGTCTTGTTATTGTGAGAATGAAAGATGAAGCTATTATTTCCAGTTTTGTCTAATTACTCTACGTAGCGGCTTCCGTCGTTGGTGTCGGTAAATGTTGCATTGAAGAGATTCAAATAGACTCTTACATCCAGCTAATAAAGTAGTTAATGATTTTGAGAAGCCAATGGCTGTCGTGATCTGTAGACTCAAGAAAGTACTCATATTTGCCTGGATAAGCCTGGTCTGGCTTTGATTACGGCTTTACAAGCATTCTTTGTCTTTGAGTGAACTTTTGTGAAACATTACTAAAAACTGATTTCCAAATATTTTGAGTGGTTTTGAGGGCTTGTCTCATCATTTCCTTTCACAGAATTTCGACAGTGTTCAAAGGAAGCAATGATAAATAGTCACCAAATTAAGATAAGATGTTGTTTCATTTTCTTTTGTAGTATTCATTAATATTATACGAGAGAAAATATCTGATATGACCATCACTTTACCTTCCGCAGTTTTATGTATTTTATACAAATGCTATAAAGAAAGTTTCTTGCAATAAAAAATATTTTCAATAAATAGAGTATCCAGCAATTTCCATGGATTTATCGGTTCCGAAAAATCGACAAACACATATATACAGATATCAACGTAAAATCGTATTCTGGTGGCCATAAAACAGGACTATAAATGATCTCTAAAGTCAAGCAATGATGATTGTAGTTGGCATAATCTCGTGTGAATATATGAGGTCCATTCCAAAAGTCATTTTATCCGCTTTTTTAAATCAAGTTATAAGTACCAAACTGTCCGGTACCTCTATAATTTAAAATTAATTAAAATAAATTTTAGTGTTCCTTCGAAAATACCACGTAAATTGAGCTTGAAAAACGTATTTCATTCCAAAACTCTCCTTATCCATTGACTGTCGCACAACAAAACTTATCCTAAATCAGCCAATAGTATATGCGAAAATGGGCCACCTGATCATCATATAAGTTTGAATGTTTATAACCTATAGAATTTATTGAATCATTGAATTATTCTTCACATTTTGTTTTATTCGATGTATTGCTATTATTCATTACCTAGTATTGTAATAAATAGTAATTACACAAATAAGCGAGTTCCTGTAGTAATGCCTTATGCTAATTGTAAAGTTATAGTAATATTATTTAAATTAGTAACATTTAATGTAAAATATACTTGGTGGTAGTTGTATTACTTGTTTAGCTGTATATATTCAACTTGCCTACACATTGTACATCTTGCGTGTATAAAACTGTAAATAGTGGCGTAACATTGTAATAAACTTGTCCGTCAACCACGTCTTGAATCTTATTTTAAATATATACCTTGATTCTAATGTTACAGTAATCATATATTTTTGTTTTGTTGTTGCAAAACTTGTCTTATTATTTTATTGGTCATTCCAAAATTTGTCTGTCCAGATTATATTTTGCTTTTCTGAATATACTGAACAATTCAGATTTTAATGACCCTATATAAGTTGAATTTAAATTAATTTTCTCTCGTAATAACTAAAAATAATAGGTTCGAAACGTCCGATGTTCTGAAATAAATAAAGAATATTAAAAATCTATATCACCAAGCCTTACTCTATACTCAACGAAATTTTCAACTGATCCTTCTCGACTCAACATAAAAATAATAGACGAAGTTCTATTTATTAAGTCGCTAAGCTTTTTTTAAAATTTAATCATATTATGGTTTAGTGGACAAGACGAATTTTGGAATAGACCTGGCATTATAGCTTTTAGTATTACTTTTTTTCTCTACGCCGATTTTTAAAGAATATAATTATTTATTTATTTTATGTTACTTTATTATACAATTGTATTATAATCACAGAAAAAAACCGATTCTTTAATCGATTTGGCTGCCACCCGTATTGAAAAACCAGTTTTTGGAATAGGTTACAAAAACCAACCCAACCGGTTCGCGACTAAATATCGTTATAAAATTACTTTTCTGATATCGGTCAACCGTTAACCAACATTATTTTCTTTTTTTTTATCCCGAATTTAGTATAAATAATATTTTTAGCTATAAACACATTTTATTTTGTTTTATTTTAAATCTGCGCGGTGTAACTAGTTAAGTATTAATTAGATCAGATGGCAAAGTATTTTATCTTCTGCGTCTGCTGGTGTTCCGATGACATGTGACTTTGTCATAAATAAATAGATGGTGCTAGTGAAACTTTATGGTTTTAAATATTGCCAAGTACGATATAAATATGTGAATTTATTTATTAACACTTTATTGGTGTAGCTAGTTAATTATGAAGTGTTATATTTGTTTAAATTTTTATTAATAAAATGATTTGTATAAAATTTTGTGAACTATTTGGTGTATTATTTTCTAGACTTTTCAACTAATTTGCAGAATCTTTGATGACGCCGATGCTTGGAGACTGAATACAAGATAGGAATAATATATTTATCGTTATAAAATAATAATTTAATAATTGACTAAATACATACCTAACTTACAAACTTCGACATATTCTGTACTCTTATATTGAATTATAACTCGTATTTGTTTAAAGTAAAATATACATACACAGTGTTCTTAAAAAAAAGTAGAAATATCAAAAGAATATAGATAACACATCCACTCATCCAGAACGTAATGATGTACCTAAATTTAATTAGGGATATATTTTTTATATTTTCACATGATTGAAATTTTATTGAAATTTTTTACAATTATTTAAAGATCATTCTTGAAATTGTATGTCTACAATTACATCAATTTCCTTCTTGTTGATTATTGATTAAAAGTCAA
The DNA here is from genome assembly GCA_951394225.1 of Harpalus rufipes. Classification (NCBI taxonomy): domain Eukaryota; kingdom Metazoa; phylum Arthropoda; class Insecta; order Coleoptera; family Carabidae; genus Harpalus; species Harpalus rufipes. The sequence continues at coordinate 38,415,946 of OX596280.1, read as the reverse complement.
TAATTTTATTATGATTAGAAAAACAAAAATTCAACCTCCTTACTTCACTTTATGTTCAGTATTGAAAAAGAGAAAATCTGACCTTCCGCCAAATAAAAAGCTTAATACTAAAATTGAGAAGTTTTGGATTATATTTTAATATAGTTTTTCATAAAAACTGATATGGGCTTTAACTAAATATCAATAATATTTTACCCAAAATCTAATCAACTTTTTATATGAATGCAGAAATCTTAAATATAGAAATTAATTTTTTTTGGAAGTTTGAGATAAGAATTATCATGGACGAAAAAATCGTCACATACACACAGACAGACATCATTGTAAAAATAGTAAAACCGTGTTGTGGGGACTTTAAATTCGTTTTAATTCATTGAAAACTTACTATCGCATTTTAGACGGAAAATATTTTCTGCCTTACCTATGTATGCAGGTTGCCAGGAGGTAATATTTTTGTTTTCTTTACAATAATGCAGATACAAGTAAATATATGTATTGTCACGGCGTATTATCCATTTCTGGATGTATGTACCAATCTATTTCGATTCGAAGATTTCTGTAATGGTAAAATATATGTATCGTTGAGGGCTTTTAGCAGACATCACCTCGAGACAGACAACCACAATGGTCACTTTTGTTATATTTAAAAATTGGAAATAGTTTTTTGAATTTTACTTTTTGGTTCGATCTGAACTACATCCTGTCACCTAACGAACACAGCCATGCGACTTCCTAATATAAAATAGATCACATATAGCCTCGCATATATCTAGCTATTGAATAAGAACTACGTTGATCATCTGCATAAAAGAAAAGAAACTGTTGTGATACATATCTTCCTATTTAATAATGAAATCCTTGATCATAACAGAGCTGAAAAGAGGCGAGAGTTTATTAAAGTTTAACTCCTTAATAAGTGTACGCATTCCAATAAATAAAACAGGGGTAATAATCCTCGCAATAACCCTTAAATTGCGTTAGTGACGGTCTTAAACTGCGTGAAATTATTCAGTGTATAACAGCCGGCGTAATGATGGAAGTGTTTAAACAAACTGTGAATTTAGCGAAACGTATCAAAAAGATATGGCTCGGCTCGGAATATAAAAGCATTGCAAGTCAGCGAAGACGCTTTCGCGGCCTTAATTCCCAGCTAAAAGCTTATCTTAGTCGAAATAGTCATAAACAGCTTTATAGGGCGAAGCTTTCAACGAACGCGGTAATGTTTTAATGTTCGAGCTCCGCCAATCACCAGCAAGAATCAAACGGGAATATCATTATCAAAAGCGATATAATTTTTAAAATAAATTGTAATAATATGTTGTAATTCTTGAAGTATATTATTATGTTTTATTTCTCCCTATAAAATAAATATATTACACTGTCTTATTCCACAAATTAATTTACAATTATTACTATTGAAGAAGAAAATTTATGAAACCAAATAAAAATTGTTTAATTGATTTTTATTCAAATATCTAATTTCTACAATTTCCTAGAATATACATTCCCAATTTATTCTAGAGTTCAAATTTTTATTTCTAATATCTAGTCCATTCAGATCTACGGCGGTAAGCGACAATTGAGCGATAGTCAAGTGAGGGATGGAAAATTGGGCAATAATCAAATGGGCGATAGTTATGTGGACGACAGTAATCTGGGCGACTAAAACTTGAAAAAATTGCACGCTTAGCAGGAATACAATTTGGTGGATTTTTTGCAATAAGAAATAGTTAAAAGTTTCTAAACATACTGTAGCATGTTGTAATCTTGCACATCTAGTATTCTATCGCCCAGATGTTTGGCGCCCAATTGACCGTCTTTGGGCACCCATACTTTTTCCGGCACTTGCGTTCTCTATTCAAAACGTACATAATATACATCCTGTCAAAACACTATTATTTCTGTGGCTTAGTTTAAGAATTGAATAAACATTGTCAACATTTAGTAATACCCAGAGTATCTTCCTGTCAAAATTGACAGTCTGTACTAATGTATGTAACACGAGGGGGGTATTACAGAGGATCTGATGATGATGGTCTTGCACTTCTTTTACCAACGATGACCACGACTTGATTAACCGAAGGACGAACACACATATTACACTTAACTTTGATGGCCGATGACCGATGAACACACTTATATTATGGACACAGATTTTATTTGATGTTTTAAACTAACTTATTTATTTACACATATTTACACTAACAATAATCAATTATTAAGTATTAAAGTTATTATTATTGATTACTAAACTAAACATAACTAAATCAAATGAACTAAATAGTTACATTGTAACTCAGCAAGCAGGCGTTTAGCCCGCGCCAGAAACTGAAACACAGACTACATGTCTCATCGACATGAGTATCTAAGACCGACTATCTCAAACAAAACGTTACTTTCGTGAGAGGATTATCTTTGAGGGGTTGAAGAGGGTATCGTATGGCATTCATATCAAAATATCAGCCCTGCACGTAGGCTTGCAATAACTTCTAGACTTAATTGTCAACAAAGCACTGTCCAATGTATCTGACAGCTAGACTAAACAGTCAGTGAATAAAACTGATAACTATTTCTAAACAGAATTTTGACTAACAAAGATAACAAGTTGAAATATTATTTCTGAAACTATAATTTAGAAAAGATTGTAAAAAGCTATTTATTGTCACATGTAAGTTACAAAAAATGTCACTGATTTTGTAATTTAAACTGTATACAAAATACAATTCTAAAGCCCTTCTATATGCAGGTGATTCTGTGAAAGGACCTTCTTCAATATCTCCCTTCTCGTTATAAATACAGCATAAATTTATTCACAGAATTTATTCGTCTACTCAAGGAGCATAACAAAATTATTTCCACATATACAGGATGTTACATTGTAGTTTGGTGAGGATTGTTTGTCTTTCTATATTTTTTATTCACTTTTATGTACATATAATTTTTTTCAGTACTCCGCAACATTGCCAAGTGTTCTTTTCTAAAAAGACCTAATACACGTCGTTCTTGTAAATATTTTTTAAAAACAATTGACTTTATTTTGGCGTAAAATATCAATAATATTATTATATATTCGTACAACGTCAGAATAATTATATAATTATTATTTGTAAATAAATATTCATTTTACAGGAATTTTTTCAGCTTCCTAATATTCTTCCTCCGCAGGGTGAAAGTTGCTATGACAAAAGCAGCAACGCGACGTACAGTGCTGCCAACTGTACGCTAATTACACCGCGTGTATAATTACTCTTGGCACTAATTAGAACTTCATCTGAAGCGGAATACACATTATAACAGATGTATAACATAACGTTTTCAGATACACTGCACGCCGTCGACTCTATTTCACTGTACGAATAGCGCGATTGCTGGATCATTATAGATTGAAACAATTTAGACTAGTTTTTGGAGATTAACCTTTTTAAGTTATTTGCAAGGGAAAGTTAAGGCAATAATATGTTGTTTCAAGGAAAACTGTGAATGTTTTATAATAACATTGGAATGTAAAACATAACAGCAGCAGAAGAAAAGGAAGATAATCTAATTAAATTTTAAAAAAATTCAACATGATGTTGCACTATTTTTACTGAAACTACCGTTTGCATGCTTTTATTTATAATCATTATCCACTTTTCTCTAGTTTTTAAAACTAATAATAATATTAATGTTACAGCTGTTTACAAGAAATAGGGAATCGGTTGAACCGTATATTGCGTATAACCAGGACTTATATTCTTGAGACTTGGTAATTTCTTTCGTATTCGTATATGGAAACGAACGATGATTGTGACTATGGAAACGAATAGTATGAATAGTGTGTATTTTTGAGCATTCGTTATGGTCATTCGGATTGGCCTTTGTTTAAGACAAAGAACTATATTTGGCAACTTCATATTTCAAATAACTACTACATTCAATTATGCTATGACCAGTGGTGAGTTATAGGGGGCTCGTGGGGTCTCGCACGAGGCCACAAGGCCCTTGTTTATTTTTTCTTTAGTTTGCGAGGCCCCTTGTTGAATTTTTCTTTAATTTACGAGTCTTTTGTTTTTCGTCTTTTCTTTTTATTTTTTCCAAAAAGAACATATAATTTCTTAAAAATATTTTCTTTGCATAAGTTCAGCGACAAAGTAGAACGGTAGCCTATCAATTATTAGTCGTCACTGACTGTATGGTGACTTTAAATTTTGAATAATCTCTTGTTTTCGTTTTTATGCATCACAGAGCGAGCCCTTTACTAAAATTTGAGCGAGCCATTTGATATTTTTTTATAACTAATTATGACATGTGAAAAATATATTTCTGATGAGAATAAAGTAATGAGAAAAGCTAAGGACGGGAGACCCGTACACAGATGGTTGAATGGAGAGAGGATACGACAAGTACCTAAGTTCCTTCAAATATCTGGCAACTGCAATGATGAAAATAAGAGCGGAGAGAAAGGCAACATCCAGTAATAATAGAACTACTAAAAATATTTGTAAAATGGTTTATATGGAGTATTATGCTGCATGGATGCGAACCATGGACCTTAAAGAAGGAGAAAAAGACGGTTGGAGAAGAATGCAATTTGAGAAAAACAATATTGCTTAAGGGAAGAGGAACAAGAATATTTTGAATATTGACAGATATCAATGAGGGTAGGAAACCGCTTACATTCATAAGTTAAATATGTAATAATGAAATATTTTGAAATTTATACAATATTCCAGAGTCTACATGAAAAAACTACCACCAAAACTAAGGTATGAAGTTCATATATATAATTCAAAATCTTCTCCGGCTCACAATTAAAAAAAATCACGTACAAAATTATTAATACTGCAATATAAAAAAAACCAATTTATTTATTTCAAATAAAATTCATTGAATAAGCGGCACGTTTTGTTTTAACAGGTCTGGACGTTTATTGCAGCTTAATTTTAGTTTATCGGTATCTCTGTCTGTGTGAACAACATTTGCAATGTGTCTATATGTTATTATCTATTTCTATTGTTATTAATAGTGTTCTAGTGTAAATAATAATGTAACATTCATTGTGAGTGGTCGTAACAATTGAAAATAGTGCAATAACAACCTGAAATTGATGACGATGCAGATATCGTAAGTCAATTTGTTTGATACTAGTTATTGTTTTAGTATATTGTTAGTAATATTTGTTAACTGATACATTTTAATATTTTCATATTATATTTATATTTATAAATGTATAGATATCCAAAAACTTAATAAAATAAATATTTATTTACAGCAAAATCAGTGGTAATATTATTTAAAAATATATAAAATCTATAAAATATTTATGAATAATGTGAAACGTCAAGAAAACAGTGTTTATAAATATATAAATAATAAACTAGATAGAACTGTCCAAAAGTCGTGAAATAAAAAACTTTCACTATTCGTTACGAGTCGAATAAAATTTTCATTCGTCTCAAGCGATTTCGAATTAAGCGAATGACTAAGAATACTGTTACTATGGGTTTCGTTCGTATTGGCGCGAATACGAGTAACCTAAGCAAAGGTAGTTTAGTTTTTAAACTTTTAACGTAATTTTATTGAAATCATCAGTTCAAGCAAATGAATTTTACTTTAATAAAATATATCTACTATTCACCGGTTACTTGTATTTTTATGGATATCATAGATGGTTAACATTTTTGATCTATTAACCAGATATAACCACTAAAAAATTCTACAGTTTTTAAATGAGCTGTAAAATATAATTTAAAAGTAATTTATACACTTAAGTGTTGTCGTACTATGTGGCAGAAATATTATAATCTTTCACTTTTAAAATACTTCCTTACATCCGATAAATATTATCCACACATAATTTATAATAACCGTACAAAATTAACAACTTTTATCGTTCATAATTTATTCTATAAAAAAAATGTAAAATAATTTTTAATGAAAAAATTAATATATTCATTCCATTGTCGATAAATACTGTCGCATTTCTTTCAGCTGTGATGATTAATTGAATATTTAAATGACTATGTAAATGATTCCTTGTAGTGTTCCTACCAAGGGCACAATCAATGATACAAGTAGATTTTACTCAGCAATCCGATTACATTACCTGGTAATTAATTTATATTCTAAGCAAATTGGATACGCTGACCAATCATAAGTTAGCATAGTTATCCTAATCTAGATCACTGGGCTTAATCTAGATACGAAGATGAAATAGGCATACAATACAATATACATCTTAATATGCACGACTAAATCATCATAGCTTATTACCCATTTCTGGGAGTGCCAATCTACCTCTGTTTGTATATTTTGGTAATGATACTCGTATATCTGTACCGTTGAGGGCGGCTCCTCAAAGCTACAATTGGAAAGAACAAACAGGTGTTACATTTTTGCTATTTAAAATTTGATATCATTTTCCTGTTTCAATTTTTATATCAGCAGAATCGAACCCGGCTCGTTCGAAACAAAACGAGCACCTATCTTATACCGTCACGAAAGGTAGAAAATCGGTTTGATGGGTAATTGGTTAAATTGATTTGGCGTTACCTGTTATTTCGATTAATCGATTAACTTGTTATTGCGAATATCTGGATAATTGGCTATTATAATGACTTTGTTATAATGCAGCCGGTCGGTTTATTGGCTTTTGAAATAATAATTATTAAATGGAATTTATCAGCCTTAAATTATTCTTTACTTGTTAAATATAGATACTACTAGCCGATTAATCGGATTAACATATTACGTTTGTAGTTCAATAGCCGATTTTTCGTAGTTAGTCAGTTAAACAAATAAGAGGTTATGTCTGTTTCACAATTAGTCGATTAGTTAGTTACGCTTAGTAATCACTGATAACCGGTTACTACATTCTATAGTTTTTGACAACACTAATCTGTACTATTTTTTACCTGCCGTCACCTATAAGGAAGGTATTGTCTCTGATCCAAAAAATTTATATTGAGTTTTTAATGGATAAGCACGTTTTAGGGTCCCTAGAATACGATTTAACTGTTTATACGACGATGTGTGCGTGCGTTCGCGCGTTCATGTCTGTATGTATATGTGTGTGTCAGTGTGCTTTGATAATTCCAATACTACAAATCAAAAAAATATATTTTTCGTATTCGTCTTCTGTACGTCCATATGGTAAGTTGATTAGATTTTGTTTATAATTGGTAAATCGGAAGTAATGTTAGTTGAAGTTCTTAAAAGTTTTTTCTTGAAAAAAAAACGCAGTTAAATATTCGACAATTTGCGTTATTATAAATATTAAAGAACATTTTCTCTATGTGGTTTGATTGAAGTTTTTTCTTCATGCGTGCCGCGACATTTAGACCGCATTCAGATCTTCACGTTTTTAGCTCAAAAATGACAAAATAAATATATTCTATGTAATAAAATAACACAGATATACCATGTTTAGTTATTTTATTAAAAAATATATGGCTTATTACCCGTTGCTGGGCGTGTTGGTTATGATAATTATATATTCGTATAGTGCGGGCACTTGAGTACACTATAGATGTGAGTTTGGTGCATATTTTTTTACTAAAACCCAATATATCTAAAATGAATAAATAAATATGAATGTAAATGAAGAGACTATTCAAATATTACTCTCGTCCCATCCCGTTCCGATATTTCGAGACGAGAATAAGATTAATCTCGTCTCGAAAATACGAGAAATTTGCTACGAGACCTCGTAAATGCGAGATATCGCGGCATTACTAGTTACTATAAATAATAATACAAGCACACATGCTTGAAACAGGGAAATCGAATGATTGTAAAATTGATTATGTCGAAGATCCATCCTATTGAAGGATTCACATTTGTTACATGAACCCGGGTTGAGATAAAAATTCTATCAATTAAGCTAATCATTTTTTTTTGTAAAGCGGTGTAATTTGTAAAAGAAATGTTTAATTTGTTGTTGGAAAAACTATAATAAAAATAAATAAATTGTGTTGCGTTAGTAGAATAGAATGTCGTCGTCATTGAAGAAAATATAATAATATTAATGTTGTACGTTAGGAGCTTAACGTCGGTTCGTCCTGCCGTCCACCATACTTTAACAGTTCCATTCAATTTGGGTGGATGTATTTTTCTCTTTGTCGTGTGCTCGCTTGACTTTGGGCGAGACATTTATCTACGGGGAGGATAAATGGGGGAAACTTTTAACAAGGTTTTCATTACGGCAAGGGCTGTGCTGCACCTCGCTAGGAAACAGATTTCCCGACGTTCCAATGCGATGCGAGATGCCTACGATGCACTGGCCATTGCCCTGCACTACACAACAACAAACAACAGACACAAACTTCACAGGTGCAAATACCGAAAATAAAGTTGAATTGCTTTCGAAATTTATAAGCTCTCAAGAAATGATAAATTAAATATTGTCACGCCCACAATGTCCATTGTTATAATTATTACCTCTTTTATGATTGCTCCTTCCACACTTTTCTAATATCAGGACGTTTGTTGAGTCTAGTCATGTTGAGGTGTAATTATATTTTTGTAGGTACGCCTAAAATCAGAATATGCCATTTTTATTTGGTATTCGCCATAATATAATATTCATTGAGTAAGTTCAGCATCGCTTTCAAAAATATATTTGGCGCGACATTTCTTTTAATTTTTACCTCCCGCTTCCCTTGGTAAGGGTGGTTTAGGATCGTGCTAAATGTCGAGAATTTGGTATATGACTCCGTTTAAAGTCCCTAAAATCAAATTTTAACATTTTCACGATGATATGTGTGTGTATGTGTGTGTGTGTGTGTGTGTTTGTGTGTGTGTGCGTGTGGATACATTGTACGCTCTAACTCAAATACTATTGTTCAGAAAAAAATTTAACCTTGTATTTCTACCTTATTCTAATCTGGAAGGAAGTCATTAGATATTGGTTTCAATTAGATAACCGGAAATGGCACTTTACTTGAAGCTCAAAATAGTTTTGCTTCGAATGAATTTTGTAGAAATTTCTAACCATTTATAATTTGTTGAAAATGTAAACCGGCCGAAATATTATGAGTTTGAGTTCGTATGTAGTAACTAAAGTAGAACAGAAACAGCTGGGCTCTTACGTTTTCGTCTTACGGACACATAATAAAGATGGAATAACATAGTACGAAAAGTAGTAAAAGCTAAATGTATGAACAAAAAAGGGGCAGAGGAAAACGTAAGAAAACAAGAAAAGAAAGTATAACAGGACTCAGAAATAAAAGCTGTTAAAAATTGGAAGAAATGAAAAAGATGACAAAGGATATAAATAAGTTGAATGGATTAACTGTTGCAACGCCCCGATGGGTAGGCCCGTACAAGTGTTTTGAGAGTGGCTTAGTGGAGAAACAGGGCTGGGTAAAAGGGTTGTTAATGATTAGGGCGCCAGTTGAATATAATAAGCCCTATCAACTAAGTGAATCAACGCACGGTACGGGAAATGACGAGGCGATAAAAAGAGAAATGTCCAAATTAACAATAAACAAATCATTTAATATCGTATGTAGTACAAAACAAATATAGCGCAGTTAGAAGCATTATTTAGAAAAGTAATAAACATAATTAAATTAATAATAACAAATGCACAATAAAGTAAAATTTACTCGGTGAAACTGTTTTAATATAATAATTAAAAGTTGCATGGGAAGAACAACTGGAATTAGTCCTTGAGATATTGCAACCCTTTGCAGGTAGGGAAGTTTCATGTGGAGATCTCACTTGATTTAGTGGGCGGCATTTAAAGTAAAAATTGCTTCTGTTGCAGAAACACTGTGTTTAAATCCCGGAACCTCCGACGGAGATTTATAGATAAACTGGACGCCGTTTAAATCTCACTAAGAGGATAAAACCGACAAATCGGCACGAAATACTGCCAAGTTCGGCTCTAACAACATTTCGGCACAGAAGGACGAAATTGAGCAAAAAGCAGCTAAACCGAAAAATCAGGTATAATCTCAGCGGATACCGTAAGAGTTGATTTCCCTCAATCTTGAAGTGAAGGAGGGCAATTGGTTAACATCATGACCAAAACTACTAGAATGTCGACCAAGTTACCTAAAGGAAGGGCGTTAAAAAGTCGGAAACGGGATGTAACATAACCTTGAGAAAAGGAAATCCTACAGCCGAGTACGAGTATCAGGGATAAATTATAAAACATATCTTTTATATATTTTTGGTATATTTTCAATCGAATTAATTCAAGCTGGAAAGAGTCGACATGAATGCTTGTCGGTGATTATATTATTGGCTTAATATTTTAGACTAATTAATTGTTGTCTTTAAAAGTAGTAGTACGAATCAGTCAATGATATTATAAATAAATGATCATAATATTACATAATGATATTATTAATAAATATCCAATCTGTTCTTCACGTTAAACTATATACAATAAGTAATTTATAATACAATTGAGCTATTTAGTATAAACAACAACATGGGAAATGGTTTATTATTGAACGTATATTAAATGTCACCATGAATAATAGGGTACATTGCAAAATTCCTCGTAATTATAGTAAATAAATAATAGACTTTGTCCTATAAATTCTGTATAATTAATAACTAAAGTAGAATTCATTAATAATAAGTCAATAAGTGTTCAATTTTAATGTAAACTCGATAGCAATATTAATCAGAATTATTCAAATGTGCAGTGACCTAAATTATTAAACATACTGCATAGAAAAGAGGAAAGAATGAACTTCAGCCAGGAACTTCAGTGTTTTGTAAGAATTTAAATAAATAGATATTCTGTTGCAAGAGAATGCAAAATAAATATTGAGTGGAGGATCTTGCGAGGAGCTAAAAAAACGCCACGGTTGATATAAATTTCAAGAGGGAATTCAAGCATTAAAAAACGATTTCCTCTCGCGCTTCACAGAAATTTACTGTTTAGAATTTTAGTTATCTTTTTCTTTCACAAAACATCTAATTGTATGTGCTCATTCACTTAGAATTACCCTTATTTTATCTTAAAGCGGACAATTATTATTATTGCTTTAATAAGATTCTCATTATGTTTCTTTATGTTAATATATACTTACGAGCAAAATATTTGTTATACTCTCTTCATAAGTAAATAATATTTTTAATTTCATTTTTTCCTGTAAATGAGTATACGAAAGTACTATTGTCAAATCTAAAAGCCGGGATTCTTTAGATCTGATCTGTTAGATGCATTATATCATATTATTTTTAACCAAGCTGCTATTCTAATTTTGAAATAATTATATTATTTAAGGCAGAGGTCACCAAACTTTTACAGAGGAAGGTTATATAAGGGCATAGAAAGTGCGTAGTGCATCGGATTAAAAAAAATGTATTTTATTCACTTGGAATAACATACATAACACAGGTGTTCATTTGAAAGGGACTACCATTACTTTAAGAGTTACGGCAAAGGTTAAGTTGGCAAACAATTTCTATATTATTCTATATAATAGGCTAATGTAATAAAAAGAAAAGAAAATCATCTACTGGTTTAGTAGTTACTAGAATCGCTTAAAGTTTTTGTGTAAAATAATAGAAAGCTCGTTTTTAACAGCTTACTTTACTAGTATATTTCTTAAACTATAACAACAATAACCTAACCAAACGACAACACTTGGCCTCAGTTATCCAAGCGTGAGTTTTGTGCGTACTTAGGTAATGTTGAAGTATATTTAGAAAAATTGCATTACGACCCCGCGTTTTCTATTTTATTTGTTCGTTAGAGAATTTAGTTTTGAAATGAAGTGTGTGAATTTAGTGATCTGAGTTCGATTCCGACCGATGACACAATTATTTAGAATTTTAATAATGGTACCAATTGACCCCTCCACGCCAAGAATGAGTGCTTGTCTGGTTTCGCCTTGCAAACGCTCACACGGTACGAATATGTAAATATTATTACCGATATCTTCGTATAAAAAGAATTGGCACACCCACCAACGGGTAATATGTCGTGATGATTTATTTATTTAAAAACTATGACTATGAAGATGCGCTCAAAAATCTAAAAAAAATGCGATCTTAAGTATATTCTTTTGATTTACCTTTTTTAGATGCCTATAATTTAATATATTTAAAAAGATACTAAGCATTTTTTTATTTTATATTTTTCTGTATACTCAACTGTAAACAACTATCTACCTTCTTAGCAACGAGTCCGGTAGGTACATTTTTACGGCCTAGGCCGGTATTACATAGCAGCGACTAACTGTATCATAATTTGTACATCGTAAATTAGATAAAAAATACGTTTAATAAATTTTATCTTAACGCAATACGGCAAATTTGTGCAAAGCAAACACGGCGCTTTTGATTATTTAAATAATAATTATTCTAAATATGCGTATACAGAAAAAAAATTATACGACATACGGCCGGTAGCTATACATTTACGGTCTCGCTAGTTCACTTTGTCTCGCCTTGCCGGGCTTGACCCGTGATGTACTTGCTTGTCCGTCCGTAAATGCTTAGCTATCGGCCTAATGCTATAAGTAGCTATTACGGAATGTATTTTATTTGCTTCTTAGTCTTTGCCAACACTTGATTTATAATTAATCTGATGAACTCAAACTAAAAATATAAAACGATTTATTTATAATTTAATAACATTTATCGGATAAAAGCCCTGATTTTTGTGTTTTAGAAAACTTCGTCCGGTAGTCGCAGGGAGTTATTTAAATAAGCGTACAACGCTTATGCGATGATAGAACTAACTCCTTAGATAGTATATATGACAATAATTTTTGTTTTACGTGCTTTCTATTAAAAGTAGAGCCCCTTAAAACTGACCAAATACGTCATAGTTCAAAACTATATATAAATATATCTGGAAAAAATGTTTATTGTAAAAACTGATGTGAAACGCTTTTATAAATTAGCGTACAATTTATATTCGATTTATTGAATATCAAAATACCAATTACCTTAATGATAATATGTAGTTTTTCATTGTGAAACACTCAGATACCTATTTTTTCCAGAGAACACATTGATTTTTACTTTTTTTACAAAACTTTAATTATGATGACGTAATTGGTCAGCATTAAGGGGCTCCAGTTCTTATAGAAAGTATACAAAACAAAAATTATTGCCTAATTTACTATCTATAGAGTTAGTTGAATCATAGGTTTAAGCAACACCCTGTATATTTTGTCTATTTACATCTTTGGAAACTCGTTAGTTTCTTTCCATGCGATTTGTTTTCGGGTTTTGTGGAGATAAGTGTTCGTGAGTTTTGGAGGATTGCAGAGACAAGTGACGAGTGGAGAGATTTAGTGGGTTGCGTGTCAGGTGAGAAGTCTGTCAGCGACTTATCGCACCTAACTACAAACAAATCTACATGACGCAGCGCAGATAGAACTGGCGAGAGAAGAGGAAAAACACCCACATCTCCCGCCATGTAACAAGTCTTTCATTGGTAATGAAGGGTATTTTGCAACAGAGTTTAGCTGGTGCTGAATGGAGGCAAGGAGTTTGCTTCCAGGTCACGACGTTGATGCTGACCGAACGCTACTGATCACACGAATTTCCAATTCGCTAACGTTACGTCTTGGAAACTTACATGTATGGCTGCATTTCCAATACGCCAAACTGCGAAATATCATCACCCAACTAGTGCTCAACTACTTTCTCCATAATCTTACACTGAACTATATATGATAGAGTTATACTGCATGAGTTACAATTTAAAAATGTGCTAGTTAAGAAAAATAAGTAAATGTATTATCAAGGAGAATTATTCATTTCTAACTGTTCTAATTTGTTTTCATTTATAGATTTTGCTAACGACAATAAATAATTTTATTAATTTCAACCATACTTACTACATAAATTTTAATGCAGGGTTCCTCTACATAATTTCGGAAGTAGTTCAATATTATTAATTATGATGTTTCAGTAATTTATAGCAACTTTCAGTATTCAAATAGATTAACCTACGTATTTATTCAAAATAATAATAATAATAATGTACAAAGAATTTGCTATCCAATATTATTAAAAATCATTGTCACGGTCGGAATTCAGCCTGGCAACGTTTAAGGGCGCTCGACTCGCCTTACCTCATACAGGTCCCGGATTAGAATCCCGGCCAATGCAACTTTCGGCGTCTAAGGTAGGGCATGTTTTACAGCCTTACTGATGAGTCCACGTAAACATGCCTGGGACGAAACGCAACCCAATTCTCTTCACAGCTCTCATCACAGCGAACTTGGCACGCCTCCGCTCCTCTTCGCAGCTCTCTCGAGGCGCCGAAGTGGTGACCCCGACGTGATCTAAACACGCAACCTTCTGCAACCATCTCGAAATCAACTTCGTCCCTCTATAAATCGCCATTAGAAAACCAGCAGCGATGGCACTGGCGGGGAAATTCCGTGGTGGTTGGAAATCAGCGTGCGTCTCCCTAGTATCATGGGTACGGTCTAGGGTTCGATTCCCGGTCGCCAAAACTTCCAGCGCCTAAAATAAGGCATGTCTTACAACCTTACTGACGAGTCCACATAAGCATGCCCAGGACGAAACGCAACCCGCTCTGATAACTGCTAACTTGGCATGCCTCCGCTACTTTTCACATCTCTCACGAGGCGCGAAACAATCACAATATTATATTATTAAAAAATACAATGGCGAACGATTAAAATATAACACTTTTAAAGTGCAAAAAGCTTTGCAATTAATTTTTTGAATATAGCACATCATAATAACATTACTTGACGGTAAATAACAAGTTCAATAATAATTATCACTAAATACTCATATGTAAATATACATTTACTGAAAAAGTCGTTTCAAGTAAAAATATATGGACATTAATTTGAATATTTATGAATTTTTTTTTTAATTTGTAAAGTGTAATGTAAAACAAATGAAATACAAAGCTATCCGTGTTTAATAATAATGTAATATTTTACTAATATTTATGTTCAATAAGTCAGTGATGTGAATATACTTTTCACGTAAATAGTTATATACGGCGTTTCATTTGAATATTAAATTTACTATCAATTATTAGACAATAGGAAGTAATAATATTAAGCTACTAGGTTCCAAAATTATATAGAAGGGTTAATATATTATAACATGAGATGTTTGTTAGTTTATTTATATGAATATCTGTATTTTATATAGAAGCAACGAGCAATGAACAGTGGGTGATATAAATAAACAGTCTACGAGTTGTGAACATAAATAAATATAGTTATAGGTATAAATAAATGTAGTGAAATAAATTTTGTTTAAATAAATAATCTTAGTGTTTAAGTATTCAATAATATTCTTAGTCTTAAATTAGTTTTTATAATTGTTTAATCATAGTATTAATTATTTTATTATCCTTATCTTAATTATTTTTCTTTTAATAAACTTTATATGTTGCAATCGCTAATTGTGATAATAAATAAAATGGAACACAGGTCTTGAAAACTCTGGCTTTAACTATATAAATGTATTACAAAAAATATATAGATACAAACAAACATGAATATATACAGGGTGTTAAAAAGAGTTACAAAATTGAGGGTACATTTCGATGTGCTGATTTGCAATCGAAAAGATTTTTTTCAAAATTCGGAAAGTTGTTTGATATTTTTCATTTAATCCTAATTAGCGCGCTACTGCCACCATATTTTTTTTATTAAAAATAATGAATTATCGAATCACTTATCAGACGTTGAATAGGAAATAAATAAATCCGTTATTATTTCCTGTTCAAATTCTGTAAATTAGAAAACCGAAAATGGCACATGTTCTGAAGACCAAAATAGTTTTTCTTCCATTAAATGTATTTTTTTTTTCGAGATTTATGTTATTATAAACATTAAAAATTATTAAATTTTCTACAGGTTTGCATTACCACCTTTTCAAAATATTTTATGGCTAAATTTATAAAATTGTCTATAATTTAAATCCCGGATCCTGGTGCTTTAAACACAACCCCTTGGTTACACAGTTCGGATCTCAAATGTATGTAACTGACAGATAAATGCCACTGTTAACAAACTAATCATTTCAAATTAATATTAGTAATGTTTTAAAAAGAAAATGGTACATAGCACAATAGTTATGGGAAGGAAATTAATACAGTTTCCAGCATAAGTAAATATGTAGGTATATATTTAAAAATTAAATGGCGAGAGGTATTGTATTAGCCACATCAGATTTTTGGTTCTTAGTCTTTGCAACAACATTCAATTACCTAAATAAATACGTATTTCCAAAGGTCGACACAAAACTTCATGTTATTATCTCGGCCTTTTCGAAAAAAAAAAATGTCGTCCACTTTTTAGTCGTACTGTAAATCTATGAAATTTAGACTGATGTAAAATATTTTAAATTACAGTGATAAAATTGTATAAGAAAAACTGAAAAAAGCTTTTCTTTTCTGGGGTGAATTAGAGGAAAACATCTTGGTGACTACACCCCCTGTTAAATCTAGTGTAAAGTACCCCCCAAAACATCTTGATTTCATCCACCGTAAATTCTGCCTTATGTCTCATAAACTGCTTCCTATGTCTGCGTAAACACAATTTTGTTTAGGTTAATTCATATTTGGACTAAGAAAAAAATTGTAGGCGGCAACATAAACATATTTTTTATTCACACCCGTTTCTTTTTTCCTTTTTGTAAACAGCGCTATTTTTCAAGCCCATCATAAAAACCATACGTTGCCCGCCTCACTCGGCACTTGAGAGGGTACCTTTTGTCCAGGAAGATTTAGATGCTACTCATTTCGACCCCTGCTCTTTCCAGAAGAATTAATTATCGTAAAAACATCATAACAGTCTTTTCATACAAATATATCCAGTTTCTATCAGCCACCTAATACCACGATTTATGCTAGAAAATGGCCATCTCTTTCTTGGATGTTCTTTCGTAATTTTTTTCCACGCCAACTTTTTTTTTATTACAAGTTCTAATGATCTGATTTAGAAGTCAGATTTCCTTAAGTAAGGTGCCATTATTAGAAGAAATCTCAGGATAATTGGACAAAACTCAAAGCAAATTTATGTTACATCTAACTAAAAAATCCCTCTGACAGTTACATTTGTGTCAGTAATAGCCTACTTCTTTTTGAGCTGATTATAAAATTATCAACGTGTAATAGTAAATTTGAATGGCAAATTTTGAAAATCGCAATTCACTTGTTTTTCTATGTAAATGTTTGAAATTTGGTAGGAATATTTCTCAAACCTTTGTCTGTAAGAGAAAAAAATATTTCAATGTACTCGGGAGTTATAGAGTTTCAAACAAACCACCCGGTGTAATTGACCACATTAACAATTAGTTAAAATTGCATAATTAATAGAAAAAAGTAACGGAGGTGAATTGATTAATTTAACTATTTTATTTATTTATGGTGAAAACTTATAATCCATTCACGATAGCGAGAGAATTTTGAAGTAATTCGCAAACAGAGACAAGTTATTCTGTTGTTACCTCGGTTCGAAAAGTATGCTCTTCTGATCAACAGACTGACTATTTGCGAAATACTTCAAAATTCGACAGTCTAGTTGAATACTAATAACAATTTTTGTATTTTCTGTCTGTTAAAGAATTGTTACTTTATTATACACGTGACACTGAAAAACGGGCCATTCAAAATAACTTTTTTATTTATAATATTTATTAATTTTGTTTATATAGAATTTGTTTGCCCATTTAAACGTCTTTGGAGCTCTTTATTTATCGAGATAGCAATGGTGGTCCATTTAAAATGGTTTATTTTACATATTTGCAATCTACGTAAAATTGCGAATTCGTCGATATGCTTGAAATGCACAATTTAAGTTACAAAAACGTAAGAAAAATTACGAATAATATTCACCTGGTTAGTCGTATCAGGTAGGCTGTGATAGCAAATTGGTCATTTTTTTGTAACAAAATATAGAATCTTACAAAAATAACGTAAATATATTGCAATATTAACTCAACTGTTTACACAGCCTGCCTGATATAATGGCTTAGCAGGTTAATTATTAATAATTTTCTCTAAGTTTTTGTAATTTATTTCTTACATAAAAATGCACTTTAACCATATCTTTGAATTCGTAATTTTACATAGATTTCAACTATATAAAAATATATAGGGTGTTATATTTGAAGTATGAAAGATAACGTCACTTCCGGTGGAACCGGAAGCACTGCCATCATGCCAAATACCATGACTTGTGAGCCCCTAAACCTGGTTTACAAATATATACAAAAAATTAAACAATAATTATAAATAAAAAAGTTATTTAGGGTGGCCCGTTTTTCAGTGTCACCTGTATGTATGTTCTTCGTATTGCTCAGAATTTTCAGAATATACGAGTACCATTTAAAATTCTAAAAATATATTCTGTATTTTCATGTTAAATCCATTGTGATATATGTATATTGAATGATGAAATTATATCATCTCTGATAAATTCTGAAAAAGTAAAATTCGTTAAATTAATTAAAAATATCGAACGAATATGGAACAGAGCAAATGTAGCATAAAAAATACCCAAACGAGATAAAAACAAATAACAGTCGTCCTTTTATTTATCTATATACGCATTGTTATAAATCACAGATATTAAACCAGGGCTATGAATAATGACCGAGAATTTTTGTTGATTCGAATTCATTTCGGCGTAACACGCAAACATCTCAGCTGATGCTAAACGGTAAACATCGGGGAGATAGAAAAGTCATCGTTATATTTGCTGTAAGGGAGACGTTCCCGCATTTCAAGAAAATGAACTGGGAAGCTCAGACATCGCACTTTCTACTTCACACTTCAACACGGAAGGGATACACAGTTTGTATTTCATACATATATTCACGTCATTTTCTGCGATGTGGGTTAGCACAAACCCGAAATCATGCACCTTCTTTCTAATCATACACACGTTTACAAGGAGTGTTTTCTTTATTCAACTACAGTAAAAGATGTCTGTTCAAGGTCATCTGTATCATGAACGGTTGAACCAATTGGCATACATTTATCTCTCTCATTTGCAAAGACTACAAGCGTGTGCGATAATACGCTTGTCATTCAAAAATACATACTGTTTTGACAATGTTAGGACATTCCATTTTAAAATGATGCTGGTTGTTAATAATACTTTCGCTACAACAATTTATTTAATAATTCAGATATATTTTTTGTTTCATAACTGTACGAATAAAGCTATTTTGTGTCAGTGTCACTGACATTGTGTCATTACCTTATTTTTCACATATTTGGTTTAACTTATGCTAATAAACCTACCAGTTGACTTAGTTTTGAATTTTGAGTGCTTTTATTGTAACATATACTTTTATAATAATAAAAAAAACAACAGTAGTTTCATACCCTCATAAAAAACTAAGTAAACGTTATTACTGAATTTTACAGAATGGGCGGAGCTAAGATCTTAATTCGTAGATGACCTTGAATTTTTTTTTACTGTAACTGGGTTACTTAACGGTAAACTGGGAAGTAAACTTGGCAAAATTATTTGAATATGCTTGCTATCTACAGAAGTTTGTATGAAATTAATTGCTTCTCATTAAACAAATATTTATTTTCTTAGGTTGATGATATTAAAATGTTATTGTTACAATAAGGAAGTTTTTTTTAAGAAATTGTTTCTGGTTTTAAAAATTTATTTTTAGGAAATTTATAATGTAAATATTCACAAGAGAATAAGGCAAAAAATCTTTCATTTCACTTTTATTTTATTGCCTATTTAAAAAGACAAAAACTTTATTTACAATATGATAATTGGAGCTGAAGCACATTTTCACCTGAATCTCTGAATATGCAGAATACTAGGTTTTGGAAAATTGCACATCAACATGGATAGCACCATCTAAAAATCACGATTTGATGCGATATGCTATTGTAAAAGGTAACCGGGCCTTACTGTTTTGAAGGCGAAAAACGCAATACACTTACGATGAATATTAAGGAATACTGGAAAATTTTACGCATCTTGCATGCCTGAAACATGAAGGCAGCAAGATGCTATGACTTTTGGCCAGTGTCACAAATACAGCTGCTAAGCAAGATTTTCGAAGACCGAGTAATTTAGCAAAATTTGGATTTCAATTATTGACCTCCATGTTTGCCTGATACCTATAACAGTATCAGGGTTTTCTGTTTGGAATTATCTGAAGGTCCAGGTGAGTACCAATAATCGCAGGACTAATCAGTTCTTTTAAAACAACATTCGGGAAGATATTCAAGAACTGGGAACAGACATGCTAAGAGTTGTCATGAAAAATGGAAAAAAATAACGTACAAAAAATTAATTAATATACTGAAAGTCTATTTTATATAAAAATATGTAAATTGTTAAATGGGAGGTATACTGACCATGCGTCTATACGGGTTACATTGTGAAACTCAATAAAATGTGATTACCATGTAACTAAAAATAACTTTGAGTTAACCATTCCGAATAAAAAGCACTTGATTTGAGTTTATAAAGCAAAAAAATAAATGTTGTCTTGTTTCAGTTTTTTTTTTATGAAAATATTATCCACATATTAATTTAATTCAATTTCAAATAATTCTGTCAATATTCAATTAAATATCTGATACAATCGTATATATGCGTATGTGAAAATATTGTGATTTTTGGAATAATTAAATTTGTTAAACAATTTTCAATAAATGTCATTTTATCTATTTTCATGAAATATAACGAGACACATTTAATCCGTAGGACTTTGTACAACTATTAAAATATAATCTTTATCTGGAGCTATCATTATTTCATGGCTCTTGGATCTCACTCGAAGAAAAGTCAATTCGTTTGAAGAATCAAGATCATGAACGACACTTTTCGCTTTAGCTGTCAGGGAACTTATGAGACAGGCGTAATGGACTGTTACAGCGTTACCCATAGATGATTTAATTGCAATACCTAAAAATAAGATAAATAATGTACTTTTGAATGAGTAGTATAAAGTTTTATACCGTCTTGATTAACAACTATAGTGCCTATAACGCCTTCGTAGTTATTTAATTTCTTTAAGTATGCTTCAACTTCTCCTGCCTAAAATATAAAATCATTTAGTAAATGCTTTTGTTGAATACCTATTTAAAATATACCATAATGAAATTTATGAATATTTATTAATGATGTACTTTACGTCAGAATTGATTGATAAAATATAAATGAATAACGTTTTTCTAAAGCATCTTTCCAGCAAAATATTATTTGCTGAATATAAACAAGAAAATGTTGTTTCTATAAAGGACAAAATAATTTTACTTTCATAAATTCCCTTAAATTAACGAACACGAACCGATTTTTTTTCGTTTTTTAACATTACTTTTTAAAGTTCGACTGTCATTTGAAGAATAAATTTAATTTGCTTTGGAAGTAAATTCTGTTGTTTATAAAATAGGCCATAAGAATTCTATTTTATTAAGATTTTTTTTGTATTTAAATGTTGTTCTTGATTGTTTGCAAAGGAACTACAGCTTATAATTAGTTACAAATTGTTCGCATAAACGATAACGGGAACGGTAAGGACAAACTTGTAACATTACAGCAATGTACGAACAACCCGCAGATCCTGAGATGAGCAGGCCATTATAGCAAATACAAAAAATGCATTTCCTTACATCGCCAGATTAAAATTTTACGACAAGAAAAAGGAATATGTACATATTTTTTATTCTTTTTCTTTAACGTCGTAGCATTGCATCACGTTCTAATCTTTATTTACTTTTTTTATAAAATTTTAGTGAAATTTTACAGATTAAAATGTTATGTTTATAACAAATTAATTCTTTATAAAATTCTGGTATCTGCGGCTAGTTACACTAATGTCGAAATGAAGTCTCAAATCAGTAATTTTGCAATTCTGTCAATATTTCCAATTGCAAAATTTTGTTTCAGTGTAGTTTAAAATTTAATACTCATTTGTAGAAAAAAACATAAAATTTGTTTTAAGAATTAGAAATGAATGTTCTTCTGTAACAAACACTATAAGAGTAAAACGGGGTTGATCATGCATACATGATACTATAAAAATACATTCCATTTGATGAAGGTGTTGTTACACAAGCATTGTTGCCTTTTGACAGAAATGTCACACTTTGAACGTCAGGCGAAGGGATGTTTCGGTTTACATACTTGTCACTCGTCAGAAATTCTAGACTATAAAAGGGCAAGAAAGAAGATTGTTAGGTGTAACAGTAAGAGTCTTTATGCCCGGTTGCAGAAACGTTCATCAACGTCTTGTTTAGTTAGGGGTTCGACAAAACAAACAAATGCAACGTGATTTTTTTTATAGGAATGATTTAAATGTCATTAGAACAAAGCAACTGATTGAAATTTATTCATTTTGATGATCCGCTAACTGAACAAGGCGTTAAAGAACGTTTCTGCAACCGGGCATTAGAAAAAGAATAATACAGTGGACTCTCCCTAAATCGACCCCTCTGTAATTTGAATTTTTCTCTAAATCGAATTATTTTTTTGACATGTACAATCGTATTTTATTATATAAAAATTATTTTTTAAATAGATTATTTTAATTCGAACTCTTCTTTAAACGAATTACATAAATGGACATTTGTCAACAATTTCAATGAAATTCACTTCTATAAATCGAATTTACCTAGATATGATTTTTAGTCGCGTTTGTCCTCCCCTATAGAGCCTTTACCGATACCGTTTATAGATTTAATTTTCATTTGAAAACTGTGACTGACGCATCTTCAGCTGTATGTGGGTTATCCAACCGTAAAAAGTAATACCAAATTCAATACAGAAAAAGAATATATAACTAATTAACAAGATTCTCTTTTATTTTCATTATTTAAAAATGTATATAATGTTATGTTCCAAAAATACAGAAAAAGATTAATAAATAAACAAAAAAATGTAGACAACTTTTAGCTCTAATTGTATATGATACTTACTTCAGTGACTTTGTGGCAGTTCAAGGAATTCAGAAAAAAAAATTATTACAATTAACAAGTCACCAATTTCATACCAAGTCAAACTTTAAATTCCAACTTCCATCATTTCACTCCACCCTAATGTACATGTCATTTTTCTAACAAATTGTTATGTATACCTCAATAAACATTTTTTTTATTGCATATATACAAATGTTTATTTAATTTTCTTTTACTTTCTCTAGTTTGAAATCCTCTCTAATTCGAACAAATTCAAATACCCCTTGCGCATTCGTTTTGTATAGCCGACTTTATACTATTTTTTCTGTTTCGGAATTAGAATGTCACATTCTAGCACGCATATTGATGAAGGAGCTTCATTCTTAAACGATTTTTTGTGATATTTTGTTATTTGAGATTGGCATGACTGCAATAAATACACTAAATATCTAGGCAACGAACCGAATAAAAAGCACAAATCACTGTCACCAACGTAATAATTCCATCAAAAATTTCCCTTATTGGATATTGTGAAATATTTTTATAAAAAAAATATAAATAGTACAAAACACGCGTCACAGAAGGCAATTCAAGTACTCGTTGTTTGCCCACTTGCGCGAATTTGTAATTCGTACTAGAATGTGTTGCTTTCTGTAACTTATGTTTCAATATACTACTATTTAATGACATTATTTCTATTACGGTTAAATTATCACATTATAGTACGTTTCACGTATGAAAATAACAGATGGCGCTTAGGAACCCACCGTTTTACGTGCATTAAAAAAATAATTTAAATATGTAAGTGGAAGTGGAACTAAACTTTGTCAATACTAAATATTTTTGTGTAAAAACTTATTCTACTTGGATATTAATAATTACAAAAACATTGTTAAATATCACTTAATTCTGCAGATTTCATTTAACTACTGATAGCCGACAGGTTAAATTTTTTGGGTTATATGAATTTTATATGAATTCTGACTACTCAGAAATCGGAATTTATTTCCTTATTTCAACCCAGGGTTAATTTCTTAAATTAAACGAACTATAGACAATTAATACGAGTACCTACCAAAAAATTACAGTTTATGCGAACAATTTGTAACTAATTATAAGCTGTAGTTCCTTTGCAAACAATCAAGAACAACATGTAAATACAAAAAAAATCTTAATAAAATAGAATTCTTATGGCCTATTTACGTTTCTGCAACCGGGCATAAAGACTCTTACTGTTACACCTAACAATCTTCTTTCTTGCCCTTTTATAGTCTAGAATTTCTGACGAGTGACAAGTATGTAAACCGAAACATCCCTTCGCCTGACGTTCAAAGTGTGACATTTCTGTCAAAAGGCAACAATGCTTGTGTAACAACACCTTCATCAAATGGAATGTATTTTTATAGTATCATGTATGCATGATCAACCCCGTTTTACTCTTATAGTGTTTGTTACAGAAGAACATTCATTTCTAATTCTTAAAACAAATTTTATGTTTTTTTCTACAAATGAGTATTAAATTTTAAACTACACTGAAACAAAATTTTGCAATTGGAAATATTGACAGAATTGCAAAATTACTGATTTGAGACTTCATTTCGACATTAGTGTAACTAGCCGCAGATACCAGAATTTTATAAAGAATTAATTTGTTATAAACATAACATTTTAATCTGTAAAATTTCACTAAAATTTTATAAAAAAAGTAAATAAAGATTAGAACGTGATGCAATGCTACGACGTTAAAGAAAAAGAATAAAAAATATGTACATATTCCTTTTTCTTGTCGTAAAATTTTAATCTGGCGATGTAAGGAAATGCATTTTTTGTATTTGCTATAATGGCCTGCTCATCTCAGGATCTGCGGGTTGTTCGTACATTGCTGTAATGTTACAAGTTTGTCCTTACCGTTCCCGTTATCGTAACAATTTCGTTATGGGACCTAGTGTGGAGTAATTTCCTTAAGTGCAACACTATTTAATAAAAGAGCCCGGCAAACTACTCAAGTAATTTGAATGGAGCTAAGCCTAGTTTTTATTCATTTGATTAAAGTACAGAAATGGAATGGGGGTATTAAACGCGCAACGTTATCAACGATTCTTGCCAAACCAGCCAGATGCCACTAGTTATGACAGTGATTACGGGCAGTGACATCTAGTTTAAGAAAATTAAAACGTAAAAGAAAGGAAACTATTAAGATTACTATTTTTGTAAGATGCACTTCACTGTATTCAATGATTTTGTCGCAGTGGATGTGTCAAGCAAAAGTTGCCAGTGATAGAATATATCTATGTAGATGGATAACAGCTACGGAACATCGTGTGCCATTAGATGGTTGTATGTGATCGCAGCATTTCAAAGTTTTAATAGTAAAAAAAAATACTCTAATCTAGGTGGAAATGGTTGATTTAAATGCTGACTTATACTCATATAGGTAACTGTCTGCGGTTTAATGCAAGAACATCTACGTATGTTAATTTTTGAGAAAAATATATGTTTTTATGTGCAATATCAAAATGTAAACTAACCTATAGGACGCGAGGAGACACGTGACTCGAACGACCTTGAGATGCCTGGAATTAACTGATTTATGTGCGCTTACTTTGACAATAACAATATCAATGTGACAAGAACAATATTTTACCTTATTTTGATTTTGAACTGCTAAAGAGTTATTCTTTTCAATTTCATGTGTTTTACTGCCTAAAAATTGTAAAATAATAACTTTTTAACAGTTCCAAATCAAAATACTTCGAAACATTGTTCTTGTCAAAGTGATATCCATTAAACAAATGCCATGTCATAAGACAAAACAATAATGTTTTGCAATAATCAGTAGGCGAGTTTTATTCTGTTAACCGGGTTACATATGGTTAACCGCCTCAGTAAGCTCGATGACCGGTGTAAATAAAATATGTCCGGTTACTACAGACGTTTCTCAAATTATAGTTGACATTTGTCAAATAATAATTATCTTGTTCGTAATGTAATACATTATTTGATTTAAAGCGTATTGCTGTAATACAGAAAAAATATGAAAGATTCCATATTTACGTTTAATGAAAAGTGTCTGACTACTAAAATGTCAGCGTCAGGATAGCTATAGTAACAGGGCATATAATCGTTCTACATACCACGATTACATGTTTAACGTCACCGCAAATAATCGGAGTGCTCAATACAATGCGGTTACCATGTAACCGGAGATAATCGCTCTCAATAAAAAAACACCTATTATACTGTAAAATTATTGAAATACCAAGATCATCTACGTATTATATGAATTACGATTTTAACTCCACCCGTTCTCCAACTTCAATAGTGTCGTTTATTTAGTTTTAGTTTAGGGTACATAAGATACTATTGTTATTTTATTATTTTACAAATGTATATTACAGTAAAAGCATTCAAAATTAAAAATTACGTCAACTGGTAAGTTTATTAGCAAGTTTAAAACCAAATATGTGAAAAATAATATACTGAAGCAGTGTCAGTGACACTGACAGAGAATAACGATATTCGTACGGCTATAAATCAAGATAATATAGCAAAATAATAAATACACTTACGATACAGCGAAATTATTATCCATAAAGACCATCGTTAAAATGGAATGTCCCACACTTAGTCAAAACAATATGAATTTTTGAAAGACTAGCGTGTTATATCCATCCTTATCGCACACGTTCATGGCAAGTGAGATGTAGATGACCTTGATCGGACTTCACTCAAAAATTTTACTGTGGATGTATTAGCCAAATCTTGAATAGATTTAGTAGTGCTATAAACAGTTTAAATCACAGAATTAGCGACATTTGTAATCAACATAGTGCAGAATGTTAAATTTCACAGAAAGACACCCCCGGCATTATTAAAACCGATTATTTCTTGTTAAGTATATAAATTATAAATTAACCATTCCCAAAATTATAAAATATTTTACATTGGTTTTTTTTTTTACATTAAGCCACTATATGCTTACTTACATGTGATAAATGTTTTAAAATTTGTAGGGCATAATAAAATTCAAAATTCTACCGACTCGTTTTGTTGAAGTTTATCAAAAAAAAAATTCGGGGCTCAGATAAAAAGGGTTAACATGCATTTTTTACAAAAACTAAATAAGTATGAGAAACAATGGATTACTTTTCAGATATTTAATTGTTCATTGCGAAATATAACTAAAATTGTGTGATAATTAATTGCACCCAGTCGTTCTCGTCGTTTATTAATTAATTCTTTTCTGTATAAATGTTTCATAACACAACAACTCATGGGATATGTTTCCCTCACGTAATGTTTTTTCTCTCCCTTGTGGTTCCTTGTGCAACTAGGGTGTAATACATCTTCAACGGTGCGTAGAAAACGGTAACAGTATGTTTCTCCAGCGGTATTCGTCGCTTGTTAGTTAAGTATACTCGTACAACTAGATATAACAGATTAACAATGTTTAATAAAGAAAATATTATTATAATTACAATTATTGTAGAAACTATTACTTTTAATATAGATGAAAATAAAATAACGGCTCTAACATATGTATATTGTGTGTACATAATATGAAAATAATGTTATTTTTGTTGTTGAAGTTTGTTAAAATATGGCTTACAAAGGGTGATAAATTGTATAATATTCCATGTGTAAAATGTAATACAAATACGTGCAAATTGTAGTTTCATATGAAACTCTAATAACTATCATTATTAATAACAATATGTTTGTAACGTGACTGTTTATCAACACATTATTCTCCCGCAGGTTAATTAAAGCTGATTTTATTTACAATCTTCACAGTTTGCCATCGAAAATAAATTCTAATTAATAACATAACAGGCATTCTGTAAATACCTTGTTTACGTATCCACTAAAATATGATAGGATTATGAATACTTGCTGTGTTTATACTATTATACCTTTTATTAATCGTATAAATTACAACAAATCGTAAGACCAATGATTCTTATATTTACTTTCATTTCAGAAAGGAAGCTCTCTTTTTTTACCTTTTCTACGCTCAAAGTAAAAATCATATAAGCAGAACTGTGCAAATTACTTTCAAAAAGTAATTACATACTATTACAATTACAATTATTTTTACCAAAGTGTAATTAATTTGCTAATCGTTATTTTAATTACTTTTTCAATTACTTTAATAGAATATTCATCTTGCGTTAAGTAAAATAAAATACACTGTTTAATATAAAATACAACAAAAATTAAAATAATAAGAGAAGTAAAACAAATTTATAAAAAATGTCCACACTGTGAGCGTTGTCACATCACAATTTAATGGTTTCGAGTTCGTATCTCAGGTAAAGTATGGATGTAGAAAGTGTCTTTTAAGAATTTCATTGATATTAATGAACCAGTGTAGAATAAATCCTATAATGTATTAAACTTATGGGCATATCGTGTTCCAATTAAATAAAAATATAAATGTAAGAACTTCACTTTGGTGTTGCATGCTGCACAGTTTCACTTCCACTTCTAAATTATAACCAACGTAAAAAAAATCGAACAATCAAGTAAAGATTAGGAACCCCGTTGACCATGTTTACTATTTGTAATTTGTAGTTATACAAAGAATTATTAAGCTGCACGCGTCTCCCGGGGATTCCCTCGTTGGTTCTAAATAGTAATTAGTATTTGAAAATACCAAGTAATTAAATATATAAAAAATACTTTATTGCATATAAATTTGTTACAAGTAATAAAAATAGTGTGGGTTATATTTAATAATAATAATAATAATAATATCAGTTTATTCAACGACATGTTATGTACATGTATAGAATACGTCACACAATATTAAATAAATATAAATAGTACATACATAGGTATAAAGTAGATAAAAGGAAATGTTTTCAGCATTGCGCCAGATCAGTATTATCTGTAAAAAATTCATTTAATGTGTAATAGCTTTTTCCTATAAGATAATTTTTAAGAAGTTTTTTAAATTTAATTTTATTGCATTCCTCCTTTATTATGGTGGGCAATTTATTGAAAACCTTTAGCCCTTGTATATCGGGTAGAGAATTTAGAGAGTTGTGTTTTACATTCGGAATATAGAATCGCTGTTTTTGTCTAGTATTGAAAGTGTGAATACTGGAATTGAGTTTAAAATTATTTTTATTGATAAAAATGTATAAACAAACTTCAAATATATAAAGAGAGATTAATGTAAGAATTTTAAATTTTTTAAAAAGATGTCTGCAAGAGTCAGTGCGGGAGACACCTGCTATGGTTCTAATAATTCGTTTTTGGATGATGAACACGCTATATGCTGACGATGAAGTTCCCCAAAAGCAGATAGCGTAACGCAATCTTGATTCTACTTGGGCATAGTACAGTGTAATGAGTTGTTGTTTTGTAAGAACAGTACCTAAATGCCAAAACTGATAGCATATTGGTCCAAGTTTTGAGACAACTTTATTAGTATGATTTTTACCATTTAGATTTTCATTGAAAGTATAACCGAGAAAGTTACCATTATTAGATCTTTCAATTTGATTTTCATTAATTTCGATATTCATATTTAAGTTTTCCCTACATTGAGGAAAATGAAATCGTAGGTAATGAGTTTTTGATAAATTCAAATAAAGATCATTATCACAAAACCATCTTGATAAAGCGTTCATACAGTTCTCACACTTTTGTTGCAACAATATATTATCTGCATCAGAAACAATTATGGAAGTATCGTCCGCATATAGAGTTATATGACATTCATCTCCAAAAACTGACGTTATGTCATTGATGTATAAAATAAATAGAATAGGTGACAGGACACATCCCTGAGGGACACCTATGTTATTTACTATGACAGTAGAGTTAATATTTTTAATAGTGTTATTTTTATAGCTATTAATGGAAACAAATTGACGGCGATTTTCAACAAAAGACCTGATCCACTTTAATGGTACGCCTCTAATTCCATAAGAATAAAGTTTGGTCAGTAGCTTTGAGTGACAGACACAGTCGAAGGCTTTAGACAAATCGCACAAGATACTGATTGGATGTTCACCTGTATCCATTTTATCTGCAATATAATGCACTGACTTGTTAATAGCATCTAGTGTAGTTTTGTTGGATCTAAAACCAAACTGGGCTTTATTTATAATGCCATTTTTATCCAAAAAAGAATCTAGACGATTTAGAAATGCATATTCAAGATAATAGTAAACTAATTAACAAAAGTAAACTAAATATGCAACTATTGCTATAGTACACACGTCCGTACGCAATTACGGTTCTCACTTCACTGCTGACTTACGACACTGCAGCACTTCTCCTTCCACCGCTTGTGGAGCATGGTTACAATTACAAATTACTTTTTGGGAAAAAGTAATTTAATTAGTAATTAATTACTACCCACCTTTACATATAAGATTATTTTTACCGTAACATACGTCATCAGTCAGGCACTGACAGCTGTTGT
Organism: Harpalus rufipes; assembly: GCA_951394225.1. Classification (NCBI taxonomy): domain Eukaryota; kingdom Metazoa; phylum Arthropoda; class Insecta; order Coleoptera; family Carabidae; genus Harpalus; species Harpalus rufipes. Next base: position 38,385,665 of record OX596280.1, on the reverse strand, counting down.
GAACAATACATTACTGGTTACTTCCGTCCTCGTCCACCCAATGAATGCAGACAAAAATGTCACTGGTCTGTGAATGTTACGGAGCTCTATTATTCGATATTTTACAAGTGACATTTTATGGTTGCCAAAGGATACGTAAAGCAACTATTTATGTAACAGCTGCCTAAAACAGTAGTTATAATACGATGATCTGGGAGTACAACTGGGCGAGCAGTAGGCCTCCTAGGTATTTTTCTATGATCTTTGGTGAACGATCTTTGCAGATATTGTTTTATTATAACGAATATTTATCACTTATTCATAAACAAATTAAATCGGAGCGATAATACAGCAAGGTTATAAACAAGCCAAAACGCTTGAAACTTGAAAATTATTTAAAATTTTCAATAGCATGAACTCTTTGGTGGCATACCCAGAAATGAGTACCTAATAAACCATGATGATATATTTATTTATTTGTTTATTTATTTACTTATTTTTTCATTTATTTACTTATTTATTTATGTCTGATTTTTACCTTCCGCCACCGTTAGGTAAGGAAGGTACTGTCTTTGGGAAAAAAATTCAATGATGAATTTTACGATTTTACCATTTTTACGTATGCATGTATGTATGTGTGTGTATGTATGTGTGTGTGTATGTGTGTGTATGTGTGTCTGTATGTCTGTGTGTCTGTGTGTGTGTGTGTGACGAAAGTTTCGGATCCCATAACTTCAATACCACGATTCCAAAAATTATAATTTTTTCGTATTCCTCCAGTTTACAACTAATTAGATTTAGTTTATAATTGGTAATCCGGAAGTAGCCTCATTTGAAGATTTAACAGTTAAATTTGATTTATTGACATTTTACGTTATTATAACTTAAAGAATATATTATTCTCTATCGGATTTGATTGCATTTTATACTTCATATTCAATTGATATAGAGTTAAAGAATTAAAAAATAATAATTATAAATCAGCCAGCTATGCTAAACATGGAAACTACTAATATATTTATATAATTCAAATTGACAGATGTCAGAATAAATAAAAAGTAAATTAATGTGGCATAAATGAGAATGTTAAAGTAGATGTTGGGGAAGACACGGAAAGATACGGTAAGGAAATAACTCTAGTGTTACAAGTCTCTAGAAAGATACAAGAGAGATGATTACATTGGTTTGAAAATGTCATGAGGAGAAATGAAAAATATACTCGTATATTGGATGAAGAATGAATAGCTTAGTAATAGAAGGTTGAAGAAACAGAGGAAGACCAAAGATAAGATGGAAGGACTGTACTGCGGAAGACTTGAGGGAAAAGGGACTAAAGAAGAAGAAGATGTTAGTGCAATTTGCATATTTTGTTTATGAAATAATTTTACTGGAAATTTAGAATTATTTGCAAGAAAATTTATGTATGAAATTTATACATATTACACAGGATTGACGGAAGGTATTGTGATGGCCACAACAGATTTTTTACTAGTAAGGTCGGTTGTTTGTTAGTGGTTATTCCCATACTCGTGCTTGCAGAATGGCTCTGGTATATCCTAGATATAGTTTCACCCTATGAACTAACATTTTAAAAAAAAATTGAATCAGAATCTTGCATTTGAAATATTTTTCATCTTTTTAAATATTAATTAAAGCGGTGACGAACGTTGCATTTTATTGAACATCACCAGAAAAGTTTTCTTTGAAAATCGGTTAGGATAATGTACATGTCGTCAATTCTGTATACTCTCTTTATAACATCAATAATGTATGAAATCCGTGCTGATATTAATTAGAAGAATATAGAAGTAAATTCAAACAAGTTTGAAGTGTTTATCTTATACAGTGTGGTAAGTTCTGAAAGAGCGTGCAAGTTATAAAGAAGAGGCGAATGAAATAATAAATGCTTGTAGGTGCGAAGTTTCTGTTCTTCGAGGTGTTCCTTGCATATGAAAATTCATTTCCGCTGCTGTAAGTTCGGCGGAATGCAAATGCCACAGCCAGATACATTTAATAATATCCAACTAACTAGTTACATAGCTCCGCACTCACTATGCAAATTGCTTTCAAGTATTCGTTTGCGCGGTTATACATTTTGTATGCTACCGATTTGAATAAACATTTATTAAAAATGAAAGGACTGTGTTTTCGCTCCTTCTATACCCGCCGACGGGGTTCGAACTTTCAAGTATAAATTATTCAAATGTAATTATCTTCCGTCACTCTATTTTGCTATAGTTTTATCTCGAGATTTAAATAATCATCATTCAATCTCTAAATCACATTTTCAATTAAATTTCATTTACAATACCATTCATTAAACGTCTAAAATATATCAAAACTCCGACTTTTTATGTCTAACTATCCTTGTTAATTTTTTATGTCCATGGATAGATATTATACTGTACAATACGTAATGTTGCTAATGACTAATTTCAATATTTAATTAAAGTTTTTTTTACTTGTCATTTAACAAAATATATTGAGAAATTGACAGAAAGTTACCTATAATTATAGTTACAGTGAAAAGGAATTTTATTGAGCATTATATAATAAACCGGTTAGTTGTTGGTGCGTCAAATTTAAAACCGTGATATGGAGTACAGTTCTTTGAATTGTTTAGTATAACTAACTGTTTCTTTTACAAATTCAACGTTTGCAGTCAAATGGAACAATCAAAACTGTAATGTTTTTATTGTAATAATACTTTTTACAATATTGACGTCTGTCAACTCATATAATTTTCTACTTTCATATATGTTATCCTATTATTTTCTATATCTCATAAACTCTAGTAACCCTAGATATTCTGGTGATTGTTACATCTCCTTTTATTTTCTTTTATTTTCTTTCTCTTTTCTTGTCAGTGCGGACCCAATATGAGCTTAAGGTTTATTCTATTTCTTCGTACTTTCCTTTTGTCAGTGCGGACCCAATATGATCTTGGCCCTTCCATCTTTTCCACTGTTCCCTTTCTCTCCATGTCTGGTATCTATACCCTCTCTCCAGGTTTTAGTTCCCTTTTTTCCTTAGCTTTATGTCTCTTGTCATAGTAGTTTTTCTGTTTAATTTTGAGTTTCTCTTTCTTTTCTTTTACTAGGTAATCGTAGTCGCATTTACGATTTATTTCTGTTTGTGTATTTTTGAGTTCTACTTCTTTGATTTCAAGAATATTATTCTTCCAGCTAACAATGCCTAATTTTTCTAGTCGTCATAGTAAATTATCTTTAGTGTTTGCTACGTACATTTTAAGCTTTTGTTTTTGATTTTTGTATTGGACTGGAAGTTTAATTTTTCCAAAAGTTTCTAATTTTTGATTATTTCCCTTGCCTGGGCCAATCAATTTTGCTGTGGTTGTTTTCAGACTATAATTATTCTTGATTTATTCGTACGAGTCTTTTGATAACACAGTAGCATCTGCGCCTGTATCGATTTTGAATTGTATGTTTTTATTATAGATTTTTAGCAGTACCGACCAGGGTTTGTGGCTTTCGGTACCTCTCGTAGTGTTGAATCCACGGTTCCCAGTCGTTCTCTAACAACGATAATTTTTCAGGCGTTGGTATTTGATGTAAAACATCTTGACTTGCCTGTCTGTTGGGTGAAGGGTGAAAGTCTAAGAACTCGAATGTTAGCTATCAGAGTTTGTAACTCTTATTTTGTCTTCTAATTCTACCATTTTCTGTGCTTCTGCCATTATCCCACTTCTGACACCATGTAATGTTTTTATTGTAATAATAATTTTTATAATATTGACGTCTGTCATCTCATATAATTTTCTACATTCATATGTTATTCTATTATTTTATATATCTTATAAACTCTAGTAACCCTAGATATTTTGGTGATTGTTACAAAACAGATTCATTTAGCGTTACAATCACAATCTACCTGAAAAACAATCAAGAAGCCAACGAAACATCAACATTATATTCAAACGGCTCGCATGAAATATTGGAATGGTAGACAAGAAAAAGACAGAGTTCGTAGCAAGGGAAGCACTAAAAATATAAATGAAAGAAAAAAATCTTTCATCGTACCTAATAAAGCACATACAAATGAGAAACCTACTGAAAAAATACCACCAATAACAAACAAAAAAATAACATTAACTTCAGTAAAACGAATACTTCTCCAAAAAAATCAGATCTAATTAAATATGCGGATAGGACTCACCAAAATCACACATACCTAATTGTATATTCGAAAAATCTGATGTGCTTAGCACATTACCTTCCGTCAGTTCTATGTATTTTGTACAAATTCTTGCGAAAGATTCTATATTTTCAGTAAAATTATAACCCCAACATACTACGAGCTCAAACTTATATTAGTTTGGACGGTAACATTTTCAACAAACAAATGAGAAGACGAGAAATTTCTACAAATTTCTTTCGACTAGTTTACAATATAGATTTTAAGCTTACCAAAACTGAATATGTTATTGAAGAATTCCGCGATTTAGTATTAGGTTACATTGCCTTTATTAGTAATATCAGCTTTAATTCTGTTAGGCATTGTATGCCTAAGCCCTGCACATTTTCCTGTGAGTATTGTTTACGGTATTGTCGTATGTCTTGCAAGGTAGGTTTTATTGTACGCACTGTATTTTACGAAGTTGTTTATCATTGTGCCAAAAGTAAAGGGTCGCGAAACAAGTTAAATCCGGACTAGAAGATAATCCTTAAACGAACTATTGTCACCAGTTATTTGGCCCACAGTTTTTTTAAAGTTTTAGAGTCTACATTCAAAGAAGCCGAAAGAATTTCGTGGAAATATAATTTGTGGAAAATGTAAACTAACCGAATTATTATGTTTTTGGGCACGTATATCAATTGCACTTGACATTGACATATGTCAATCAGAATTTTATTCATACAGTATCTAGCTGTTTCCATGGATATAGCAAAGCTGGCTGCTTTATGGAATTTAATTTCTTTATAGTCATTTAACTCTCATTCATTGAATATGAAGCATAAAATGCGATCAAATCGTATAGAAAATAAAATATTCTTTAATGATTATTATAATAATGTTAAATGTGAAAAATTATATACACGGTGAGTCATCGAAATCGCCGTCTTCGATATCTCCTTTGTAGTTAGAAATACAGCATAAGTTTATTAACAGAATTTATTCGTCTACTCAAGGAGCATAACGTAAAATTATTTTCACATATACAGATGTTGCATTACTGCTCGGCGAGAATTGTTTCTATTTTTTTAAATGGGACATCCTATATATTTTTATATATTTTGAATTATATTTTATTCACCTATACGAGCATATAAATTTTGTTTTAGTTTTTCACGGCGTTGCCAAGTTATTCTGTTTTTTCTCTAAAAAAGACCGAATACACGCATTGCTTTATAAAGGCTTACTGAAGTTATTTTAATAGTAAAAATTAAGAATTTTCTTTTCTGTATAACTGTAATTATACTCTATGTTCTGACATATTTTTTTAAATGTAATTATACAGGCTGTTCAATAATGCGAATCAAATGTGCTCAATTTCAAATGACTATAACTCGTCATTTTCAAATAGAATATAGGATTTTATTATTCAGTTGTGTGTATTTTTGTATTATATTCATATGTTATTAAGTGTATTCTATGCCTAAAACCAATAATTTCGGAGATTTTCACCATTTTTCTCTAAATTTATATATTCAATATTCAACTTGGCAACGCCGTGGAAAACTAAAACAAAATTCATATCTTCGTATAGGTGAATAAAATACAATTCAAAATATATAAAAATATATAGGGTGTTCCATTTAAAAAAAGAGAAACAATTCTCGCCGAGCCGTAATGCAACACCCTGTGTATGTGAAAATAAATTTACGTTATGCTCCTTGAACAACCAAAATCTAATCACGTCTGTATGTGAATGTAAGGAAAAAGAACAATAAAAATTATAATTATTTTGAATTATACTATTGAAGTTACAGGTTCCAAAAGAATCGTCACACACAAACACACACATACACACACACACACACACACACACACACACACCTCGCCACTTCCTTTTTTTGGTTACTGAAGTATAGGGCGCGAACAGTCATGTTACATTGTTGGCCTTGACAGATGTGGGGCCCGTTTCAGAATGATAATTAGTAATTATGCAATAGATATCAAATGTCAGAATTTTCCATTAAAATATTCAAGATTTTCTAAATTCACGTAGTTAATTTGTCACCAGGAGTGTGGAATTTACTTGTCGAGAAAAATAAACCACATGGAATTGGAAAATCACTAAATTTAGAATAAGAAATTATTATGTTTGACATCTATATATATATATATATATATATATATATATATATATATATATATATATATATATATATATATATATAATTAGTAGCTATCATTCTAACATGGGCCCCCATATCTGCTTGTCAAGGCCTACAAAGTCACATGACTGCTCGCGCCCTAATGTATTTAACATTTGTTGTATACCTACACTCTACACCAAAAATTCTACTTCAATCTATTCCTTATAATTTAGATTTTTTAAATTTAAATTCATTCTAAGAAGAAATTTTGTCCTACTCTTCTAATTTTTCGAGATGTTTCCAATTCATTGTCGGGAGTAACAGTATTTCTGAATGGCATGTGTAATATACCTATAATATTAAATATTTAACTATTAATACATTATAATATAATATATATACTTCCCAGAAAAAGTCTTCAGTAATGTCTCTAATTTCTGACACTAACATTTATCTGTCAGTTACAAACAATTTAAATTTTCAACTATTTTCCTTGGCATTCTTTCGGCTGTAAAATTTATTGCAACAGATTATTTTATATGTTATATTTCTTTTATCTCTAAATCTATAGAATATATAGCGAAATATTTAAATGCATCAGATAGATAATTTAATTTTCTTTAATATTACTAAGAAAAATTAAAAAAAATAATACCTACTTAGGAGATTTTTTTCCAAGAATCTGCTACTTCCGGTTGTCCAATTGTTACCAAAACCTTTTCAGCTCTTCCCATGAATGTCCGATTGGGAAATATGTAGTTAAACAAATATTGAGTCTTATAGTTTTTGAGTAATCGTCCTTCCAACATCCCACACACATACACACATACATGCAGACACACACACACAACCACACACACACACACCCACACATACACACACACACACACACACAGACATCATCGTAAAAATGTTAAAATCGGATTGTGGGGACCTTAAAACGTGTTTATTCATTAAAATCTGAATATGCGATTTTTAGCATGAATGCAATACCTCTCTTAGCGAGAGATAAAAAATGTACCTACTAATACTAAATAAAATTTAAATTGCACATAATACAATGTCTACTGAAACATATGCTAATGATCCATGTATTCGAAAGATCGAATAATAAGTATAAATATAATTAAAAATATAGCATTTAAACAAATTATGTATGTTCGAATTATTTTAAATCCCCTTAAAAAAGACTGTTAAATGATAAATAATTAATTTGAAAGGAATTTAATTGGTACGGTAACCATGTACCTATATTTAACAATAATATTTTCTGTTATCAACCCCGTTAGGCGAATGAAAACTCGTACTTTAGATGCATTAATTTTCTTTCAATTAATCGTGTTAAATAAAATTTGTCGAAAATAACATTAATTTATGTAGGTACATATGTACATATGTTTTTTTAAATATAATTTTTAACGAAATTTTTATAATAAAGAGTACATTTTCCTTTTTATTATGCGCGTAAATCCTTTTTAATAATAATATATGTTTTATTGTAAAAAATCAGCTTTTTCAAGAAAAATAAATATAAAATTTTCCTCAAATAAATTGTCGCTCCTCCAATTATGTTAGTATGCAAATGGCTGTATTTCCATTTTTTGCGAGGTTTTAAAAATGTAGGTTCATGTTTTTATAATTTATTTTTCGCCAAATATAAAAACGTTCTGAAACAAATGTTACCGCAAAAACATTTTTCCCTTCACAAATTCATTTATGGTTTATACTCCGTACGTTTTAAAATTCCTTTTGGAAATGGGGATAAAGATAATATCCATTACATTTTCTCTGAAAACCATCTTATAATATGAATGAATAAAAAAGATATCACTATACGAGTATAATAAAAAATCAAAATTTTACTCTTGCCCATTGCTGCGAGTGCTACGAGTTATCTGCTTTGTACAAAGATTTCGATAATGATGATGACATATTTGTACCCTGCGAGCGTTTACCAGGCATCACCTCACGGGTACTCATTGCTGGCGTGGAGAGTGAACCACAGGGGTCAATTTTGTGCCATTTAAAATTCGAAATATTTGGCGTCGGTCGGGATCTAACCCGGTTCCTTAGATTCGCGACAAGTCATTGAGACACGCGGTCACGAGACTCTTTTAAATCGACTAACTAATTATGATACTGAAGACCTAAATTCAAATCACTAAACATCCAATAACTCAATTTATCGTTTACCAGTTTTTAGTGTATTTGTACAGTTTGCAATTTATTTTCTAAATTTATATTACAACTAGTCATCTAGCAATTATATATTGACTTAAATTACCTAATATGTACAGTATAATTTTTGAAAGATGTCTGATCAAGGTCGTCTACGAATTGTATGAATTCAGAATTTTGCTTCGCCCATTCTGACATATTCAGTAGTGTTGTTTTTATGAGGGTACATAAGATACTACTGTTATTTTATTATTATAAAAATATATGTTACAATAAAAGCATTCAAAATTCAAAAATAAGTCAACTGGTAAGTTTATTAGGAAATGTAAAACCAAATATGTGAAAAATAAGATACTGACACAATGTCAGTGTCATTGATACTGACTGAAAATAACGTTATTCGTACGGCTATGAATCAAGGTAATGTATCGGAATTAATATATAAGCTTACGTTACAGCGAAAGTATTATCAACAACGAGCATCGTTTTAAAATGGAATGTCCTAACTTAGTCGAAACAATATGAATTTTTTAAAGACAAGCGTGTTATATCCATCCTTATCGCATACGCTTAAAGCCTTTGTAAAGGATGGGGATAAATTTATGCTAATTTGTTAATTCTTTCAATACACATATGACCTTGATCGGACATCTTTCAAATTTTTTACTGTATATCTCTAAAATGTTCACACAGGTATTTATCCGTTTTTATCACTAGAACACTTTTTTCTCTGTTTTGGAATGAGAATGACATTCTAGCAAGCTTATGAATGCTAAAAGGAGCTTCGTTTTTAAACTATTTTTGATGACAGTTTGTTATTTGGAGTTTAAATACACAAAATATCTAAGTAATAAACAAAATTAAAAACAGGTTATTATTCTACCAAAAATTTTTCTTAATGGATATTTTCAACTATTTTTATATAGATGTAAAGTAAATGAAAAACGAAACAGAGAAAATAGTATAAATCACTAGTTTCGGTTACGAAGCCTAAGCACTCATTTCGCTCACTCGCCCCTACGAGCTCTTGTGTGAATTTCTAACTCGTGTTGGAGTAGGTTGCCTTCTGCAACTTACGTTTTAATTTACTATTTGTTGTGTATAACATTTAAAAATTTTACTTTGTTTTTATCAGAGAGGGTTCGATAGAACCCGTTAATAAAATGATTTTAACTTCTTGGGTTCTAACACAATAGGACAACATCTGGCAAGCAATAGCTAAAATCGAAAAAAAAAACATAAGGAATCAAGTGAAAATTAAAATTATTTGGAAATAGTAAGTTTAGCTTTTAAAAATAAATTTATGAACACATTGATAAAATTAAATTTTCCTATAATTTCACTGTACACTAATACAAAAGCTTCTTTCTTTTTTGGTCAACTTATCACTTTAGTATTGTTTAATAATTAAATAGCCTTTTTATTAACGTGATTCTGAAATCGCACAGTCAGCAATGGGTACGAATTGTTGATCATGATCTTACAGACATAGATTTTAAAATAGAAAATGTTTGGATTTAAGTTAGTAAAGTATTCTGCTCACCGTATGAAAATAATGCAATTTTATTCTCTTTCAAGTGCATTAGATGGTGTAGTGATGGAGCAATTTGCGAACATTATGTTATTACCGTGCGGTTAAAGTTTCTGATCCAAGATAGCCGGCAATCTAAGCTGAACAGTGAAACTAGGAAACGTGGTTTTTTATCCTGCAAATCCCCGGCTTTAGTTAAATCTGTGCCCAAGACGGCCAGGTAGAATTCCACTGATCGCTTAGTTTACTTCACGATTTCTCAACCAAAAAACACTCCAAGAAAGGGCTCCGCAATTCGAATCGGAAGGGTGTCAGTTGTAGAATTGATAAAGACATGGCCTGCTTAGAATATTAATCTCTATCAGTGTTGTGTGCAAAGCTTTCTAAAATTTAACAGGCGTCATTTCATGGGCCTTCATGCTGTAGAAAAAGCTGTAAAGGAATGTGTTTACTCATTTAATAATTGTATTTGATTTTGTATTAATCTTTGTGAATTGGTATTGAAAAAATTGTGGATCGATGTATATTGTTTAAGACTAATTTTGTGAATTAGGGTTTAAGTTTATATAAATTCATTTGATCGCATTATAATTTTCTTTGCTTTATATAATTTTATTTGCTCGCGGAGCATTTTATAGTTCAGTTATTGTTGGATAAACGTGTTTGTTTCTGCCAGCTTGTGTAGTAGTGACCTACAGAACGTGTGAGTATCCATTGAATTACTTAGTGACACTACCAATTTTTGTTTGATTGCTTTGTTTAACCCTTTTCCCGTGTCCTTCTATCCGAGCACTTTTAAAAAACGTATGGTAGTGAGAGCGTATCCGTTAATTTTGACCTTAATAGTTTTTGCATTAATAATATTAATGTTTTACTTTCGTGACAAACAAATTTTCATACTTGTACAGGTATAAGCAGTGTCAAACGCTACCCATCTCGATTACCTATTTTTTTTTTATAACGGAAGGATTAAAAATCACTACCTTTCCTGTTACACGACATATTACTCATTATTGGATGTGCCAATCTGCTTTGTGCACAAATATCTTACCGTGCGGGCGTTTACCAAGGTCACCTCATGGGCACTCATTTATTGCGTAGAGAGTGCACCACAGAGGTCATTTTAGTGCAATTTAAAATTCAAAGTAATTTTGGCGTCGGTCGGCCTTGAATTATAATTTATACATAATACACAGGATTGACGGAAGGTACTGTGCTGGCCACATCAGATTTTTAGTTTTTTATGTTTTTCTAGAGGTCTTTACTTGTTTATTTAACGTTAACCAGGACGTGTACATGTAGTACTCTACTCCTAAGAAGAACAGAAGGTACAGAGACTGACAGTGTTTGGTAGATAAAATAGGATAACATAGAAAAACGACAGTACTGTAGTTAAACGTACATTTTTTTCCTTCGTGTGGTGCGATTAAATCGTATACCGTATACGATACCCATATACCGCCAGCCGCTTAACTGTTGCGTGTCGACTGCTTTGGTACTACTATAAAAATATCTCCGAAGTTAATAGATAATGAAAATAAAACATTTGTGAATTGAAAATCACAACAAAAATTTTCGTATTCTCTATTCTGATATATTAGTCGGTTCTACTCTTGATACATTTATTGCCAAAAAATTAATCTTCTTATTCTTTGAGTATGGAGGCAATACGTAAATCCCTGAAGAAAAATGATATTCGACTGCGCTGCAGCCACAACACGGCCGTACGACTTGTTACGGCCGCTGCTCGGCCATACCAGGTCCATTTGTAGAACAAGCACGGCCGCACACTTTGTTAGAGGTATTTCAAAAGGAAGAGTTACGCAAAATACAAATTTTGATCTTAGAAGAAATGCATAGATGATAAACAAGGAAAACTTCTCTACTCTCTATCTCACAAACATTAGTCAAGACTTTTCTCATTCTGATGCTTTCATCCCTGGTGATCAAATCGCGCTAGCACTGTGTTCAGTGTTCTATTTGTGGATTTTCCACTATTATTTTAAAATATCCGACGAAGTGTGTCCTACACACACCATCAAATATGTTTGTTCAAAAGTAAAGGAAAGAAGTGATTTGGATAGTTCATAAATATTTTAAATAAAATAATGTTATTTTAAAATCATCTAAAATTAGTTTATGTAATATTTATTTGTTAATTTATAAATCTGCGTGTAAAGAACGTTAATTAGTTTGTTTTGCAAATGGTTTTTGTACCTGAACTGTGAAGCGCATTGTTAAAGTCGGAAATAGAATAGAATATAGAACTAATGATAATATGCTGATAATAATACCATCTCGTTTACTAGTCCGCGGGGGTATATACCAAAGAGAAATTCAAAATGGATGGTAAATAATTTTTCAGAAGAAGCAATAAGAAAAGTATTGCACAATTTCCATTTAAGAAAGACCACCATTATGGACAATTCTGTAGATAGACTAGTGATAAATTTAGATGATGATTGCTCCGCTGAGGATGATTTTCTTAGTGATGGAGAACATAAATTATTATTTATTTGAATTATTAAGAACCTGATACGAAAATTATTGTGACGTGCGCCCCTGTGAGAATAGTACACGAGCACCGCCACTGAAAGAATGTACCAGAGCGATGACGTAATCCCGGAATTTCCCAGATGTTGAAATCCCCGCGACGCGCCGGCTAGAGGTTAACTACGCCGTGACCCAATTCTTTTATATACAGGTCATTGTCGCATCAGAGGGTTCTAGAATGATATGAGCTGTATAAATACCGGCCGAAAGAAAGCGGAGAGACAGTCTGTGATGCACAAGCAACGAGCAATGAACTTGGTGATATAAATATACAGTTTACCAGTTGTTAACATAAATAAATGTAGTTATATAAATAAGTGTAGTGATATAAATATTGTATAGATAAATAATCATAGTGTTTAAGCATTTAATAATATTCTTAGTGTTTATAATTATTTAATGATAGTGTTAGTTGTTTTTATTATCTTTTAATATTTAATCCTTAATATTTTATCGTTTAATAAACTTATTCTTTAGTTAATAATATTTGTCTGTGTTTTACACTTCACCCATATAAATAAAAAAGTTACATTATTTACTGTATCTACTTCATAATTTAATCCTGTCTTCTCTAACATAAAATATGTTTTTTATCATTGTACTTGCTATGCTCAGTAAAATAAAGGCACTCAATATACTCGTATTTAATACTTTGTTAATAAAATATGTTATTTTATTGTAATAAAATCTATATTTACATGTATGCTAATTAGGTGAAAGATCAGCCTTTGGCTGAACCTCGCCATTGATTCTTTTCAATAAAGTTTATTAATTTCTCTATAAAGTAAATAACGGTTTGTTATAATATGCTCATTTTAATGTATTAAGTTGCATATATACCGTTCTTTTAAGGAGTCGAATTTAATATAGCAAACGGTACGTAAAATTTTGTAGAAGGTGTAGTACACAAAAATTTGATTCGCCCGTTCACGTAGCTGAACCGACTTAACTTTTTTTGTAAAATATTGTTTCTTCATTATAGTTTTAATTGCAAGTGGGGACCGCGTTAAGAAAACACCCGTGTAGTAAATCGATTCGTTTCGACTAGCCATTTTTTTCAACCGTGAACTTAAATTTTGAGACGTATATGAGCATTCATCAGTATTTTACGTTTGAAGCCTTTTAAGTTCATCAAATAATGTCGGAACAATTTTGGAGTTAAGGAAAAAAAAATTCTTCTGAATAAATGCGTTGCATTTTTGACAGGCGAAATACAATTTTTTTAATAAAATAAAAATATTGAATCAACGGTAAAAGAAGTATATTATGTAGATAAATGACAAACATTAACTCTGTTGAAGATGAAAGTATACGACGTTTACCAATGTTAATGTTTTTAGTGAAATTTCTTTTATATTCTGTAATACGTGTTTTAAATTCCTTTTACTTTGTCCTGTAGTAGAATAGTTTTTTAACTCTTTTTCCTAGTTTAAGAGCTGTTATTATATTTAAATTTTGCTCTAGTATTTTTTTTCTAATATCCCACTAAACCGATTAAATTTTTTACCTATTAACTCTTAATAATAAAATATGGTATGTAGCGCACAAGTAATGATGAATTTCAGAAAATTTGTGGTTACATGAAACAGCGTCAATTACAAACACTCTCCTTCCCTTCCTGAGATGTTGATGGTTGTTGAATAAGTTACACCAAGGCAGTTTGAATGTTATATATTAATCACCGTAAAGTGGGTAAAGTATGTGTTTCATATGTGCTCTTTAATGTAAATAGGACTTTAATGGAGCGACCTCATGTTCTGAATATACACTTCCGTACCCAAATATTTATCCATTTATTAATTAAAGGAGCAATACAAATTTCATAAATCTTTACTAGCACAATGTCGAGATACATTATCATGAAGAGAGTATACTTTGTAAAGCTGATATTATGTCTTGGAATAAAATATTTATTTACGCAAGGGGCTTCCTCAAATTTCACCGCGTAGAAGAGAAAGGGAATTTCTATACCGTTTTCTAAGATTCTAATACGTTAAGAATATTTAGCACAAACTTTTCATTATTATTATTATTATTATTATTATTATTATTATTATTATTATTATTATTATTATTATTATTATTATTATTATTATTATTATTATTATTATTATTATTATTATTATTATTATTATTATTATTATTATTATTATTATTATTATCCATTCAGTATTTTCTGATATCTAAATAGATCCTTAAAGGACTTTAGAACTAACATGCAATCTTAAAATACCATTTGTGTGTAACTGTTAAAACTGAATGCTGCGAAGAGAACGACGAAACACATGTAAATGTTCAGCTGTAGCTGTAAGGAAACTCAAACATATCTTGGTGAAAGGTACCTCACAGCAAATGACATCGTGTTACTGACTACTGGAATAATAGCAGGTTTCATGACTAAATTCTGTAATTCTTTTCAAAATCTAAGCACCGTGTTACAATAGATCTTGTAGGTTGCAGTGACAAAAGCTAGTGCTTACGGCATTCACTCTCTTAATAATATTGTTTCCTTTGGTTCCTCGCTAAAATGTGTGGCTATAGCGTTAATCTTAGATTCATGAGATTAAAATAAAACGACTTAATTAAAATTACGTATGTCTAAAACTGTACCGTTTATCCTGTATTCTACTTCAAAGTTCTTCTAAAACTAAATTAGTTATGATTGTAATAAGAAAACGCTTTGTTCAATTTGAATTAAATTTGGTATGACACACCATATGAATATGTTATCGTTTTATTGTTCGTGAACCAGTAGTGTTTGAAACTTGGGTGTCACAGATAGACAATAACTTTTTAAAGATAACGTTAATAAAATTATTTTTTGAATAAAATCAAAGTTGATATTAAACCTTTCCGTATTTGTGTAATTTGATATATATGTTATGATATACAAAATAAATAAAATCTGAACAATTTAATGATAGTAATAGCTGTTTATTAGTTAAATAGTCTTAATTTGGATCCAGGAATCTGTTGTATTTCAGAGATACCTGTATATTAAGTCCTAAATATAGTTGCTATTCAAAGCGCCCGCTCTTTTTTTCCTGAGCAATCTAGATATCGTTTATAGTTATCAAGATCTATAAAATACTCAGCCTATATAATGTGTAATAACTAAACGAGCAACCTCAAGTAATTTCTATATTATTAAAGATACAATAAAACTGTATAAGGCAATCTTATAGGAGACCAAGGGGGACAATCGATTAAAGTAGATAATGTTTTTTAAACCAATTCTCAAGTTACAACACAAAGTTATATTTTTAACCGGGATAGTAAATATTTTTTAGCCCAGTCAATAGAGTATTTTTTTTCTGAATTCAACCATGTAATTATTTTATATCCTTGCGTAACAAAAATATTGAAGAAAATTCAATTAAAATTCAAATAAATTTTATTTTTATATTTATTTTTCAGTTGGTTACGTGTGAAACGAAGAAAACTAATAAGAGTTTAAATTAAAAAGAAACATACATATATGTTAATAACTTTATACATACTGTTCTATTTGATTTCCATTCTAAATAATTCAAATTGGCAGATAGCAGTTTTTGTTTTTCATACATACTCTACTAAAAATAAAATTTATTTGAATTTTAATTAATTTTTTTTCAATATACAAGATACAAAATGATTACATAGTTGAATTCACAAAAAAATACTCTTTTGAATGCACCTGAAATATATGTATCATCCCATTTAAAAATATATAACTTTATGTTATAGTTCGAAAACCACTGCTTTAAAAAAATGTTTTGCTGTTCTAATCAGATGTCCCCCTTAGTCTTCTATAAGATTGCTTTAGAGGATTTTATTGTAACATTAATAATGTAGAAATTATTTGAAGTAGCTCTTTTAATTGTTACACCCTGTCCCTGTAGATTTGAACCTTGATTCTTGAATTCGGAATATACCACCGAACGTAATAACGGTGTATGTTTATAAATAATACTGGTTTTGGTGTATTAAAATATTAAAATGTCTTCTCCTATAGGTACTTATATTTCCTTGGGTAGACAATAATAAAAATTTCCCTAAGGCTTTGCATCGAAGTGTATCCTGATCATACGCAACCGTATCTCTATATGCAAATCCAAGATGAAAATTTTATTTTTCATTTAACTAAGAGCTTCACTGTGGTTTATTCTGCTTTGTGTATATTTATCCTGTATGTTAAAATGTTTTAGAGTGTAGTGCAGCTCAGATCGAAAAGTTTCCCGTAATGAATTCTTGGTTTTAATTCCGATGAAACGAACAGGGAACGAACGCGCGAGATGCTGGAATGCTGGAGTTACACTGAGAATGGAAGAAGTGAGAATTTATTTTCCAACGTGTTCCAACTTTCGTGCGCATTTAAAAATTCATTGTGTGGAAAGTGGAACTGACGGTTGATTGATTGATGCGAAAGTCAATAAAAAGCTCTTTACGTCGGATGCAACTCTAAATGTGGATTTAATTACCGCACCTTAGGGAAGCTTCGCAGACCGAATTAGATGCTTGCTGTTTACAACAAACGTACATTAGAATTAAAATTTGGTCACTGTCGCTTTCAAAATGTCACTGGATACTAATTAGTGAACACATGTTTAGTGAATGGTTAGTTGTCAAAATACGACGGTACAAAAAGGACAAACGCATTAAAATATAAAATATTTCATCTGAAATTTTTAAAGCTATTTTGATAGTTTAGATGGCCTATCACTGGACTGGCAATCTTTAACAAATTCTAAATTAAGGAAAAAAATACCTTAAGTTAAAACACATTTTGTTTGAATATAAAAATTCTCTCATTTCGACTATGATTTTTTTATAAAACTAATAATTTTATAATATATTTGAAAATGGCGCAGTTGGTAAGATTCAATTGTACAATATTTAATAGTAGATACTCCTTTATTTTATACTGAACCAGGTAATGCCCTATTTTAGTGAAGTTAAATTCAGAAATCAGCTATGAGTACGAAGCTCGAATAAACATTCCTGCAATGTATATTTGATACGAGCAATGTGGTAAATCGTACACCAGCTATTATACAGGGTGTCCCATAACTTCAGGTACATATTAGAAGGGCATATAGTCCTTAATGTCCTGATTACGGAACAAATAGAATTTTTTCAAAATTCAAACATTAGTTTTTGAGGTTTTTGAAGGAAACAGTTTTGGGACACTGGTTGAATAGGTAGTTTTAATATTTAATATTACGTTGTATCTCCCAAACTTAATTGGTGTGACAAAGCTTTACGTAATTGCATAAATTAATTTCATTGTTAAATTATTTTATGTAATAGTTATAACTAATTTCACTATTCCAAATATTATAGTATCCAGGGGTACAAAAAATGTTCTTCTTAAGTGAACTACCCTTAATTATAGGAATTTTGAAAAAATTCTTTTTGTTCCGTAATCAGGACATTAAGAACTATATGCCCTTCTAATATGTACCTGAAGTTATGGGACACCCTGTATATAATTCCCAATAATATTGGAGAATATGCTTAATGTGGCAAACACCTGTTATTATGAATAATCTTCACTACTTTTTAGAAATTAGTAATATTGATTAATTGAAATTAGATGCCACCAATTGTCTCTATTCATAATAACTACCAAGTAATTTCTTCAGTCGATTCTAGCTCTATCGACATGATGAATTCTTATACGTATCGTATCACCTACTTTTCCAGTAGCAAACTTTTTGTAAGGTTAGGTTAGGTTGTTTTATCTGTCTCATTTATCAAATACGCTAGCGAGCGCTGGAGAATTTTTAAAATGACCGTTATATTTAATAAATTTCTATATATTTTTTTAATTCCCCAATATTGGTTGCAATTAAATATAATATCCGGTAATTATAGATAATCAAATTTACCGTAATACATAAACTAAATTCATTATTCACAATCAATTAGTAATAATTGAGCTGTGAACATTTATTTTATTAACAGATTTATTATAATTTGTTTGGTTTGCTAGCTAAAACATAACAAAATATATTTAAAATCTTGTTGATATCCGAAATTTGACTCCGAATGGAATCAACTCTGTCTTCCTTACCCTTAGCGCTGTATTTCTGACAGTGTCATCACTGTTTCATATAGACGCAGGATGGCTAAAAAAAATACTGAACTGTCGAATTGCACGGTGTGTAATATATGTCACATTGCAATAACATATGGTTGACAACATTGCCATCAGTTCGAATACGGTTTTATAAAACCATCGATGTCTTCTACTGGTTTACTCTTTTTACAGCAGAATTTTCATTTATAATACTACAAACAAATATTATTTTTCAAACGGAGTAGATATGAAATTAATTACGTAAAATGAATGCATAATGTGATTGGTTGAAGTTAATTATATTTTCCACCTTTGCATTTTTTAAAATTCGTTAATTGATGTTGTTTTTTTATTGCGGAAAGGGTTTAAAACTTTACGATCTCTCAAAGCTGTTGTTTGAAAACAGTAACAGTATCGTATTGTAATTACTTGCTTTTATTTCGGGCTAACGTTACCGCTTTGCTGTTTATGTAAGCTTTAAAGGCTTTTTTCGCTGAAAAAATCACCCTCCGCGCTACTGAAGTTGATCCCCCATGTCCAGCTACATCCAGGGCTATCGTACTTATATCCGTGGATCGCACAAAACATGGCCTACGAGCCTGTATATATTATACTGTATTTTACGTAAATGAAAATATATTTTTACAACATATGTATTATTCAGAATACCCCGGTCCTCGCTATGAAATTTGCATAAGCATTGTGAGAACAATATACGGGATTAAAAATTTCTTATCCCTAAATTACAAGATTTCCAAATCGCGGAAGTTGGAAGAGTTTGTACGGAATTATTAAACAGGATATTGTGAATTAATAATAAGGGAACGCAAGTTTAATAAAGTAATGCCGGGGATAGGCTCGTATTTGATATCCCGCAAAGCCATACATTTTAATCTCTGATACTGATAGTATCGGTTATATCATCTTTAAACAAATATTGCAACATTTTTAAATATGAAATACATTGTTATATTGGTTTATATTCTTTTTAGTTGGCACTGTTGTGGAAAGAGCACAGTTAAGATTACTTTTATAAATTTAATTGATCATTCGTCATTTTAGTAGTTACCAAATAAATAAATATATCATCATGGTTTATTACTCATTTCTGAATGTTCCATTTTGCTTTTACTCATATATGGCAGTAATGATAAGTCATCTATATCGTAAAAGGTGCTTACTAGGCGTCATCTCAGGGTCTCTCAAAGTTATGTATAGTGCACCACATGGGGCACTTGTCAAATTGAAAATTGACAATATTTGCTTTTAAACAAGAGAAAACAGTAGGGAATCTATTTTCAAAACTAAAAGGCAATAGAGACAAAATGTACAATTCCATTATAATATACAAAATTCCATGTGACAATTGCCCTGCCCAGTATACAGGTCAAACAAAACGTTATTTAAAACAATTTTAGAGGAACATAAAAGAAATTGTAGGAATAACAACAACAATAACGGAAACTGTGATCTAGTAACAAATGTAAAAAACACAGGCCATAGCTTTAATTTTGAAGATGTTAAAATCTTGTCCACAGTATCTAATTTATAGAAACGTTTAACACTTGAAAGGTTGCAGATTAATAATGATAAAAACAATATTAATTTAAAAACAGATATTAATAAATTAAGTATTATACATACAAACATTTTAAAATACAATAAAAACAATAAATAAAACAAAAATAATTAAACTGAAGATTAACAATAAGAAGAATGGATAAAATATTTTTAAAAAAAAATAGCGGTAAAAAGCAAACTTCAGAATTATACATGTTAAAACGAAATTATAATTTTCATGTGTGCCGAAAATTCACACATTTATTTCGTTTTTAAAAGACTTTTTGAGTATTTTATTATGGTTAATTATTTATTTTTTTAACTGCTTTGACGTCCTACGGGTGTTGTTATATTTTTTGTTATTATTTTAATGTGTTTATACAAATTTTAAAAAATCACGTATCTAGTTAAAAGGTTTTCAAAATTTTGTATCAATTTGTGGCCCTTGAAAAACGCATAAGAGATACCGAAATCGGTTGAGGTCGAAAATTAAATAAAATAATTTTGACTGCAATCCAGAAATTTACTTATTTCCAATATTTTTCAAGTTAAATTCGATTGATTTGGAATCATTATAAAACCAAAACTGCTCACATAAAGTACCCAGCTAGGCAATCTATTTTACATCACAGACCCGTAGCCAGTCTTGCCGTCCGACATATTAGAAAATAATACGCATTATTGGAACAATTGTCTGTGTAACCAATAAAAAATTGGTTACAGAACGTATTAAGAAGTAAAATTTAATGTCACATCTAGGAGGGAGCAGATTTTAAAATCAGGTTTTTTATATTACGTCTCGGCTTTTTAAAAATAAGACGCATTGTAAAATGATGAGTTTTGGACTTGGATATTTCTCTGAATATACCTTAACTCATATCTATCTAAACTAACGCTAAAAACATGACCCGAGTTTTAATGGTGCGCGCTTTGTGCGTGTTAGGATAAAGTAAGGTATGTTTAGAAATATTACAAGAGAAACTAGTCAAATAATCAAGTAACAATTCACCTAGTCATGTTGAAAATGCTTTACTTTCTTTCTGAATATACCAATCTACTTCTATTCGCAGATTTCGGTATTGACAAAATATACGAACTGTATAGGACGTTTGCCAGGCATCACCTCAAAGCTGTCGTGGAGAGAGTACCATAGGGGTTATTTCCGTGCTGTTTGAAATCATTTTCCCGTTTCAAGTTTCGCGTCAGTCGGAGTCAAATCCGAGCCTTCCAAATCACAACCGATAAAAATAAAATTAAGGATGTTTTTCATTGTGATTTTCGCCAATAATCAATTACATAATAAAGCAATATTACACCATCGTGATAGGAGTAGGTGATGATTAGACGAATATTGAGGGATAAAATTCAGTGTCGAATTTAGTGGTTGTGAGTAAAGTCAAAAAGAAATTAGGAATGTTGGATATCCGTATAGAGTCGTCGGTGGCTCCCTGTTCGGTCTCCCGCGAAGATCTGCATGCGGTCCCATTGTGCGGCCGACAAATAAAACTGCGCAACGGGGCACAGCGACGGCGGCACTATATTTTCATTTGCTAGCGTTATTTGTGTAAATATATCACAGCGCGTGACAGACGCACCGCGAAACAAAACGCCGACGCGTCCCGTCCGGGGCCTGCGGGGCTGCCAAACAAATCAAGCGTTCGGGACGCGACGAAAAATTACACAATAATTTCATTTTATGGCGAATAAATCTGTCCGGCCGAGCAACAATTGTCGCAATTTGTTGTAATTTGTCTCATTTACATCATCGCGTCGGGCGATTAAAAACCATGAGTGCAGATGGATTCGCCGCAAATACATACAAGGATGCACAAAAATTCTTCACCAACTCTCCCTAAAACAATGTGATTGAAGTACTGAAATCCGAACATTTAGGGTGCAGCAAATTCATTAAACTTTTTAATATCCTAGATTTGATCCAATATGTTCTGGATGCACTTGAAATGAATTAACTATTGGCTCACAGTTCCTCTAGTTTATTTTAAATCAAATTATTAAAAAATGAGTCCTTGGTATTTTTAACAAATATTATTTATTATAACTGTGATAGACGAGAGTGTCATCCTTTTTACCTCTCGCTAAGAGAGGTATTGCATTCATGCTAAAAATCGCATATCCAGATTTTATTGAATAAGCACGTTTTAAGGTCTCTACAATCCGATTTTAACATTTTTACGATGATGTCTGTGTGTGTGTGTGTGTGTGGATGTGTGTGTGTGTGTATGTGTGTGTGTGGGATGTTGGAAGGACGGTTACTCAAAAACTATAAGACTTAAAATTTGTTTAACAACGTATTTCCCAATCGGACATTCATGGGAAGATCTGAAAAGGTTTTGGTAACAATTGGACAACCGGAAGTAGAAGATTCTTGAAAAAAAATCTTCTAAATATTATTTTTTGAAAATTTTTCGTGGTAATATTAAAGAAAATTAAATTCTCTATCTGATACATTTAAATATTTTATTATATATTCCATAGATTTAGAGATAAAAGAAGTATAATATATAAAATAATCTGTTGTAATAAATTTGACAGCCGAAAGAATGCCATGAAAAATAGTTGATAATTTAAATTATTTGTAACTGACAGATAAATGTCAGTGTCAGAAATAATGAGTAATGAAGGAAAAATGTACTTGGAGAATCCCTTAGTTCTTGATCTGTGACTATTATGGAGATGACAAGTCTAGGTTGAAGGACTTAAATTTGTTTCAAACATTATGGGACAATGTACACCAGTACTATAGACTAGAGTAACTTTGAATTGCGAAAAAGCTATCAAATTCTTCTCAAGTAAGTTGTAAATATTGACAAAATTACACATCGATATAAGAATAATCGGAGTGCAATCTATCCGTCACTTTATTAAAGGGAATTAGTGTTATTTAGATATAACATGTATGAAAAAATAAAATGTAAAAGAAGATATGTAAGAATAGATGCACAATCCATATATACATTTTAGACCGCCCAAAATTAATGTTTTTACTAGAAGAATATGAAGAGAAAGTAAACAACGTTGTTCGAATTGAAAATTGCAGTTACCAGCCTAATATTTATATATGGTAAACTCTACTTTGTAATTTATTGTAACATAATTTATGGTAAAATATCTTCATGTTGAGACATGCTATTATTGAATAATAAAGAAGTTTATACGTCATAGATTTATATGAATATATTATTTGTATTTATAAAAATATTCTTTGCTTTATGCATACAGCCAGGTAAAATATACGGCGAGATGTTATGTGCTGGCCACATCAGATTTTTTTCATTAAAGATAGCTAAATACAATTTATTTAACATATATTTCTGTGAAGTCAATTTTCAATGTTCACCAAATAGTTAGGTTTTTTTATATTAAGGATTTTCCAATCCGTATTAATAAAAATAAATTTTGTTTATAGATAATCACGTAAATTCTGTACTGAAAAATCATACTAATTGTTAACTGAATTTATTTGAAATTTAGAATATCTAATCTACTACTACTGATCTCCTTTACTGCATTGCAATCATATATTGTACAAGTACTTATATATCACTTAATTATATTTCTTTGATATCCTTTTATAGTTTGTTGCTTATTTCGTAATATATTAGTTATATTCATGTTCATTATAAATGCGTAATTTTTATTTGATACCTAAATGCCTACAAAATTGTTTTCTATTTACGAATGAAAAATTAAGGCTTAACTCTTATCTGGGTGTGCCAATTTGCTTCTAAGAGGCATGTCTAAAAGAATATGACCTTCAACTGGGTTAAGCCCATAATCCCTTTTTAAATTAGGCCCCTTGCGCCTTCACACATTTAGCCCGCCGATACTTTTACTGCTGGAATCACCTCTGGAAACCTTGTTTTATAATAGTGTGCAGCTCCGCCGTCGCGTTCCGCATTATCGAGATCCTTTCAGTGGCCTCTTTAATTTCGGAAACAATCAGAAGTTGCAAGGAGTCATAATGGAGAATATGGAGCTTGGCGGACGATTGGAATTCCGTTTTTCATCAAGAAAGTCTGGATCAGGTGTGATGAATGAGCTGGAGCAGATGTCAGGTATTTTGCGTCGAACTGCATCAGGGATCTACCGGAGAACTTCTTGATAGTAGTCTTTCGTCACTGTTTGTCCTTGCGGTGAGTATTCGTGATGCACAATTCCACGGCCATCAAGAAGACTATCAGCATCACCATGATTTTGCATTGCACCTCTCTCGCGCTTTTTCGGCTACCAAGCAGCGAATAACGCACCCGATGGTGAAGCAATAATTTAGATATGCGCATGAAGGAATCCTCCTCCACTTCGGAAAGTGGCGCCGCCCTACCGTCATTATTTTAGGCGGGTGGGAGGGGGGGGGGGTGTTGGATTATTTTCAGGCAGCCATGTATACACAGGTTTTGGGAATGACAATAATGACCTCACTAGTTCTAAAAGTTGTCTTGTAGAGAGCACCAACGGGGACCGCTTGGTGTTATTTGTAACTTGTAAATAATTAATGATGATTCAACTTTAACATCGGTCAGACTATAATTTAGATCATCTGAATTACAACAGCCGTCACCTAAGACACACATCAACACGAACACGTAGTGTTTGATTTTAATTTATAATCTGAAATATTTTTGAATTATGTTTGTTCTGATAATACGGACCACAAATTTTCTATCAGTTATGAAATTTGTATAGATTCTAACAACTAAGTTTTATGTTTACCGTAGCATAAACTAGACTATAAAGCTGATACGAAATTAGTAGTTAGTGTTAGTAGTCATGGTTAGTGGTTATAATTAGTAGTTAAACATTTGTAAACAACGTTTATAATGCATAATGACTACGAATACGAATAACAATTTTTGTTGGTAAAATAGTACATTTGATTTAAAAAATATAAGAGTTTGTTTAATTTTGTATTTCATGTTTGGCAGATGTGACAATTATGTAATATGTTTTGTAATTTTATTTTTTTGTTGTATAAAAAAGTTGAACAGAAGAATCTTTTCATGCCTGTAATTTACAAGATATTATTACTAGAATAATACACACATTTAATTTTTTTTTGTTTATAACAGAATAATAAAGTCAGTATCAATTTATATTATCAATTTCCGTGTAAAATATTTCTTTTAAAACAACTGTTAAACTCAACAAATGTAATAACATCTTTTTTTTCTACAGTATATCTGTTCTGTGATTGGCCACTCTGTTAACCACTAACCATAAGTTTGGAGTCTACAAACTCTTGCGCTAACTGAACTTAGCGTAGACCTGCGCTGCGCTAATGTCGTTACTGTGAACGCCATAGTACAACTACGTATGTCAAGCTTACTATGCTAACCAAAACTACTAACAATAACCACTAATTTCGTGTTGCCAATGAGGCTTAACTCAATTTCGGATTTGTTCAGTAACACACTTTCCAAAAGGATACTCTGGAGATATTATAAAATTTTGCAACATTGTACTTCATATTGGGGACGCTCGTCATGTAAATTTCCGCAAAGTATTATATAAGTAATCGGTGAAAATTTCTCTGGTGTGTTAATTTTTCGTTGTCTCGTTCCCGTCTCCGCCATCTAAGGTGAGTTAACTAGGTGTGAGAACAAGAGTGATTCAGGCCACTAATGGAAGCATTGACAGGGCGCATTATCAACATACATCGTGATTGATCGAGCAGCCTTCAGTTTCCAAGCTACTCAGCTCTAGACACATTGTTCATGTTCGACAAAAGCGCCAAATAACATATTAACCCGGACTGGACAAAGCCGAGGAAATTGCCAGCAGCTACTTAACCCCCATGATTAACAACATTCTTTCCCAAAGGGAGAACACATCATTACAAGGGAAGAAAACGGGAAAAATAAATAAATATATCATCAAAGCATCTAAGCGTGGCCTTTAGATGGCAGCTTTGCTCTCCGAAGATGTTATATTTCGGCCAGTATAATCCAGTTTCTGTGTAAAACAAACATAGTTTCTTAACTATAACTACGAAATTCGTCGTAGTGGCACATGATCCTTAGTCGAAAGTTTCTTGACAGATTCGTAAAAATTAAAAGCCCTTATTCCGTGCGCCTATCATTGATTAGTATTGTATGTACTTATATTGCACCAGCACCGAATATATTTAGGAAGAGCACATTGTCAAATCGCCTGGACCGGGGATAAATATTTTAAATTGTTCATACTACAACTTCTGCAACTGATATAGTTTATAGTGTTTACAACCATCGAACGCTGCAGTATTTATGTCTTCTACTATATGTGAACGTCTTAACTAGTCGACCACTAAAAAAGTACGTATCGTGCTCAGGGTGTTGTGTATATGCAGTGTATATGGTCCAGTGTAGTGGTGGTTGACTACTAAACAAAGCGTCTTTGATAGCCAATTACTTAAGAGAACAGTGATGTCTTTGCCTGAGAGGTGAAGTAACGTTCTACAGAAGCTAGATTGTTGAAATTCAGTATACCTACGAAGAAGAACAAAAGTTACCGAAACAAAAAGTCCTGACAGAGTGATATTTATAATATCTCGTAAACAACCTCCATTCATGCCGGATTTAATTATTGCTATATTTATTTCTACTTAGTTGCTATATCTGAAACTTTAACATGTGTAATCCGTAATTGTTCTGATTAGTAAAGATGAAACGCTTCATGAAAGAACAGTACGTTATTATTACGAAAACGCATTACACATTTGGTTTACTTTTTTGAAAAAAAAAATAGACTGACTACCATAATATAAACGGGGTTCTTCTCACATCAACAAAATTTGATATATTGCAACGGTTTCTAATTCACATTATATCCAGAAACATTGCCATCAATTAGCCAGCAATATCTTGTGATTTGACGTAATGTGACTCCTGACTCCTTCTTGTGTGTGTGTGCTTTTTTTTTAATCCAAGATCTATATCAGCAAGTTGTAAATAAGCCTCAAGCTCAAAACCGAAATTGGATGCGTTATTAATGAATTTCAGTTACATATTTGCCAAAAAATCATTGATAATTTGTCACAGGAATTAGAGTTTTTATGTAAACAGAGTCCTAGTCATGGGTGTCATTCCATTTAACATAATTAATCAAAACATATGTACTTTCATATTCGCTAAAAATCATGTAAATCAAATAAAAAATATTTGTTGTTAAAAATTCACTTCAGTATAAGATCGGTTCACTTATCCGCAATTCTAAATATAAACGGAAATGGCCTGTGGTCCTATCAAATTTGCTATTGATGATATGTATGTTTGCGAAAGAAAGGAGATAAATAAATGCTTGGGGGTGGTACGGCATTCCAATATGAAATTTTCTATTTCGGGGTTGGGCGTTTTTGCTCGCATGCCGTATGCTGAGGATGTTTTTATTGATGTGGTAATAATTCGCGAAGAAAGAGATTGATACGGGACTGTGTGTGCGCCTGCGACGTTTTTCATCCGATTGACAATAGGAGAATCGTATGCGAGAATTCGAATCTGTATCCTTGCATTGATAAATGATCCCTTCTTTTGCTTTTAATTAATAGTTGCGAAGCTAAGAGATAAGAAGTCGAGCTATTGATACCGATGGCATTATTGAGTATTGCTTTACATTGAGTAAAAATTTCGTGGTGGTTTTTATGAAAGAGTATTTGAGATGGAAATAATGTTGTTATATATTGTTTAGAAGAGTCCAGCGTACAAATGAGTGTGCGAAGGTCTCATTTTAATATGGTGAGTGGCACAATACGTCATGTTAATCTCCCGTCAGGTTCTTGGCTGCAAACGCAATTTTTTCCGCCAAAAAGAGAATAAAAGAGAAGTTTATTTAATTGTGAAATGCGTTACGTACTAAGCCGGAAGAATTTTATGAAACTTTTATATATTAAATGTGATTTTTCTTCCCACGGGTCACAAAAATAAAAAAGAAAGGAAAAAATTAAGCCAGGTAAAGTTGGCTAGATGCGTCGAAGGGAAAGAAGGCAATTATTTCGGACAAGCTGAAAGTTCTAATTTAATTTTCACTTTTTCACGGGAGCATTTTCAACGCAATAAACACAAATTAAGATTAAAAATGCACGAAGTGTCGTTGTCGCGATCTAAAATTTAATTACAGGCGACTATCATCGGAACGGAGCCCGGGAAACAGCAGGTGACCAAGCTCGCACCGAGGGAGTTTTACATTGGAAATTAATACCACTTACACGACGCTTTACATGTACGGGACTAATTCCTCTATTTCAAATACCTCTGTTCTGTTTTACATTTTCAAACGCACAAAAAAACGCCAATCTTCGACAATCCTACTTTTATATTTAAAAGAGTTTCTAGAAATGGACTATCTACAATATATACTACAAACAATAATAAAAATTACAAAATAGAATATTTCCCTACAATCCGATTTTAACATTTTTACGATGATGTCTGTGTGTGTATGTGTGTTTGTGTGTGCGGATATATGTGTGTATTGCAAGGACGATTTCTCAGAAACTTTAATACTTAATATCTGTTTAACTCCGTATTTCTCAGTCGGACATTACTTGGAAGAGTTGAAAAGGTTTTGGTAATAATAGGACAATCGAAAGTAGCAGGTTCTTCCACAAAATCTTCTGATTATTATTTTTTTGAAAATTTTTGTTAGTGTAAGTATTAAAGAACATTAAATTCTCTATCTGATATATTCTATTATATCTTTTATAGATGTAGTGATAAAGAAATAAAATATATAAAATAACCTGTTAAGTGGCTGCGTGCCTGAGTGTCCGGTCGCGAATTTGGGGAACCGGGTGCAATCCTCCCGACCAATGCCAAATATTTCGAATTTTAAATGACACAAAATTGACCTTGTGATTCACTTTCTACGCCAATATGGAGTGCCCGTCAGGTGTCGTCTGGTAAGCACCTGCACGATACAAAATATTTCATCATCATTATCGAAATCTGTGTACACAACAGATTGGCACACCCAGCAATAGGTAATATGTCGTGATAATATATTTATTTATTTAAAAAATAGTCTGTTGCAATAAATCTCACAACGCAAATAATGTCATGGAAACCAATTGAAAAATTAAAATGTTTGTAACTGATAGAGAAATGCCAGTGTCGCAAAACCAAAGACATTACTGACGACTTTTCTGGGAAGTACATACATTATATTATTTCTTATTGTATTAGTAGTTAAATATTTAAAATTATAGGTATATTACCCTTCAGAAATACTGTCAATCCGGACAAAGAATTGGAAACATGTCGAAAAATTAGAAGAGTGAGATAAAATTTATTCTTAGGGCGCGAGCAGTCATGCGACTTTGTTGGCTTTGACAAGCAGATATGAAGGCCCGTGTTAGAAAAACAGCTACATAGATATAAAATGTTATAATTTTTTATTGCAAATTTCATAATTTTACAATTCAATATTATTTATTTTCATCGACAAGTAAATTCCACAAATTAACCACTTGAACTGAAGAAAATCTTGAAACTTTAAATAAAAAATTATGGCATTTAATATCTATATACATAATTACTACCTGCCATTCCGACATGGCCACCATATCTGTTTGTTAAGGCGAACAAAGTCACATGACTGCTCGCATTCTATAGAATGAATTTAAAATTAAAAATCTAAATATAATGAATAGGTATAAATACAATTTTTGATGTAGAGTGTAGATATACAAAAAATGTTAAATATAATTCTTACGTAACCAAAAATTAAAGTGGCGAGAGGTATTGGGCTGGCCAGTAAGGAAGTATCACTATGTGATATTTAAATGTTTTGATATACTAAAAGTATATCATATACGAGAAAGTAGCCTAATGTTAAATTTAAAAGTCAAATTTATATTACCTTGAAGTTCAAAATCGAAACTGAAATTACCTACCACACGTTTAAAACCGTAGCTATGTAAAAATTCGGTTATGATCTATCCGGCCCTGGCTATTTCTCAATAAGATCCCAGATGGTTTTACTTCCCAGATTTAGACATTGGTTCTAATAAAACAAAAATGTCGAAATAATTATAGAATGCACGTTTAATGATTCGCCGAAAAAGAAAATGTTGAATGTAGTAAACTGACACTTTGAGTGACAAATAACATATGTCAATATCATAATTATGTTAAATGCTTCAATTATAATTTGTCTCTTTCTAAACCATGCAAACATAGTATAACTATATCTGTTTAATCGCTACCGCTTATCATGCTACATTCACACCAATATTCTAGGGCCACATAACTACTTCATATAGCCTATATATTTCTTTTTTTGTGTGGTACTTTATAGAAAAAATTAAAAAATGTCTTATTTTTTCATGTACGTTAATATATTAAATTTTCAAAAATTGTTAAAGAAGAAAAAAAAATTAAGTATTCTGCAGAAAACATTGAGGATATCTGAATGTTTCTTAATATTAAAAAATATTGATACGTTGACATATGAGAAAATATGTATATTTTGAAACATATTACTTTATTTTACCAATATTACTCACAGTCAGATTCACATGAAATACACCACTTCTAAAATAGTGGGCTTAATGCTTTACTTATGATGTAATACTGGTTCTGAATATAGTATCTGGAATAAATAACATGGAAGGATTTGTGAAAATATATAGATATGTACTTCACTGGGATTTGAACCCAAAACCCTTCTAAAACCAGTAGGATACTGAGCAATCGTGCACCCAGGAATTTGTGTAGGGGTTGCTCTATAAAAAAGATATCTAACACTGTATTTTTTTTATAGGCATATATATTAAATATTAAATACCCATTAGAAAATCATAAATATTAAACATTATCTATAAAAGCGCATGCATATAATAAGCACAATCAAAACAAATAAAAACGCAATATTTAATAGTTAAATACAATATTTAAAAATAATTTCCTGAATTTATTATAAATAAAAGTAAGATATGAACTTATAAAAAAATTAATTTAAAATATCCATTTTTACCTCTCGCTAAGAGAGGTATTGCATTCATGCTAAAAATCGCATATCCAGATTTTATTGAATAAGCACGTTTTAAGGTCTCTACAATCCGATTTTAACATTTTTACGATGATGTCTGTGTGTGTGTGTGTGTGGATGTGTGTGTGTGTGTGTGTGTGGATGTGTGTGTGTGTGTGTGTGTGTGTGTATGTGTGTGTGTGGGATGTTGGAAGGACGGTTACTCAAAAACTATAAGACTTAAAATTTGTTTAACAACGTATTTCCCAATCGGACATTCATGGGAAGATCTGAAAAGGTTTTGGTAATAATTGGACAACCGGAAGTAGAAGATTCTTGAAAAAAAATCTTCTAAATATTATTTTTTGAAAATTTTTCGTGGTAATATTAAAGAAAATTAAATTCTCTATCTGATACATTTAAATATTTTATTATATATTCCATAGATTTAGAGATAAAAGAAGTATAATATATAAAATAATCTGTTGTAATAAATTTGACAGCCGAAAGAATGCCATGAAAAATAGTTGATAATTTAAATTATTTGTAACTGACAGATAAATGTCAGTGTCAGAAATAATGAGTAATGAATTAAAAATGTACTTGGAGAATCCCTTAGTTCTTGATCTGTGACTATTATGGAGATGACAAGTCTAGGTTGAAGGACTTAAATTTGTTTCAAACATTATGGGACAATGTACACCAGTACTGTAGACTAGAGTAACTTTGAATTGCGAAAAAGCTATCAAATTCTTCTCAAGTAAGTTGTAAATATTGACAAAATCGGAGTGCAATCTATCCGTCACTTTATTAAAGGGAATTAAGGTTATTTAGATATAACAAGTATGAAAAAATAAAATGTAAAAGAAGATATATAAGAATAGATGCACAATCCAGATATATACATTTTAGACCGCCCAAAATTAATGTTTTTACTAGAAGAATATGAAGAGAAAGTAAACAAAGTTGTTCGAATTGAAAATTGCTGTTACCAGCCTAATATTTATATATGGTAAACTCTACTTTGTAATTTATTGTAACATAATTTATGGTAAAATATCTTCATGTTGAGACATGCTATTATTGAATAATAAAGAAGTTTATACGTCATAGATTTATATGAATATATTATTTGTATTTATAAAAATAATCTTTGCTTTATGCATACAGCCAGGTAAAATATACGGCGAGAGGTTATGTGCTGGCCACATCAGATTTTTCTTTCTGTAATTCCGTTAAGACGTGTTTTGGTGATATATATATATATATATATATATATATATATATATATATATATATATATATATATATATATATAATCCTATTTGTCTGATCCACGAGCCGCAAGTGCACCCTTGTACCCCCATGGGTGCTCCATTGTGGCTGACCTACAAAGGCCTATTGAAGTCATTAAATTTTCACGTATGCCCTTGCTGGTCATAGATGATTAAATTTTCTTACATAGAGTATTAAATACTCATATAACAGCGCAACAACACCCTTGGTGGAGATATGGCAGATCTTTCAGTATAACTTCAACTAATTGTACATACTTAGCAGCATTGCTCTGACAAAAATCAAACTATTATTATACCCTAGTCCTTAATAGTAAGTACGAATACGGCAAGACACTTAATGTGGGATGCAATGTTGAAGTCAGAAAACAGCGTAACAAATATGCTACCTGATTAAATACTGTATTACCACCGAACCCAAGCAGGAAAGAGTAAATATGTATAGCTTGGGCTAGGGGTACCAAGTAGAACCCATTTTATTTTATTGTGGATTAAGAACAAACGATAGTCCATATGCTTACTTGCGCCGAGTCCGAGTTAGAAGAGAAATGCACGAAAGAACTGGCACAAGCAACATTGAATTGTACTATGTTTTGGCAAAATAAAATTTGATTAAGCCATTTGTCTAGCATATATTGTGGACAATTTTCAACCAGTCCGAGGGAGGAATTCCGGAGAAGACGCATTCTTGTCGTGTTAGTTCATGGAGGGCGACACATTAGGCTAAGTAACTTGTGACGACCATTTCTTATTTTTATATTTTTGTGTTATATTATTATGTCTGTTCGATGACTTGTATGGGGTGGTTACATTGTTAACTTTTTAACACTGAAGCGTTTTACGAAAAACTTGCAATTTGGACAGATTTTCAGAACTAGTTCACACTTACCTGAACTTACTCGAAAGGTAGTGCAGTTAGTGTAAACAGGAGTGGGGTTGACTAAAAGTCAAATTTAAAGCTGTTTTGTTTAACCTAAAGTTTGTTGTTATTTTTGTTTTAAATTTAAAATAGTAGACGAAAATTTTACATATATTTATGAAGTAGATGATGTCAGTTTTGAACAACTAAACAACTTCGTAGATCATTCATTCGCCTGTTGAACTTATCGTGTTTATTGACACTTGTGAACTGGTCCAGACTGTATTGACTTGCACTGCACTACACTAAAATGAAATACTCATCGAACAGAATAATTGTATGGTAGACCAATAATAATAGCATATTTTCTCGTAATAAATAATAAGTCCTTACATTGTTGTGCATCTGTATTATTTTTATTTGGTGAATCCTGCATTTGGATGAATCAGTATCTTCCATTGACAAATGAGCACTTCTCCTTTTGTTTTAATTAATATTTGCGACCACAGGGAAGTTAATAGCGACGATATTATTTAAATTTACGTGCAATTTTAGCTGGTGTAATTTTAAATTACTCCTCTGTGTGTGCGAACAGCCCATATTTTTTCTCGTACGTTCGAAATTGAATTTCATAATGTGGCTGCAGTGGTAAACGAACTTCGTTATTTTTATGTGTTCATTTGCATTTTTTAATTCCGAAAAGGCAAAACAAATGTTCGTATGGAATTGTCACATTTTAATTTACTATGCCGTTTGGAAGTTTTGTCATTTAAATTTGTTTTTGTTGTCGCTGACTGGAAATTGTTTTTAAAAACAATAACAGGCGTTATGCTTTTGTCACCTTAAACCTTTGTATGTTTACCAGTGTTATCGTTCCATTTTTGCCGTAATCCATACTTGATAACAGTGCTTCTTTAGATAGGATTAGAATAATCTAATCTAGTTATCTCTTGTCTAAACTCCAAAAGAGATGGCTAATTTTGGTATCACTGTCCTGTAACTTTAAATATACAATCGTAATTATTTAATACCAATGTTAATATATTATATTATTATTATATATTTTATAGATTTACAGATAAAGACATATAATATATAATATAATCTGTTATAATAAATCTCACAGCGTAAATAATGTCATGAAAATCATTTTAAAAATTAAAATGTTTGTAATTGACAGATAAATGTCAGTGTCAAAAATCCAAAGATATTACTGAAGACTATTTTGGGCAAGTACATACATTATATTATATATTATGGGTGTATTACATATACACTTCAGAAATTCTTAAGTTTGCTTTATAGATTGCATAGAATATATGGAATAAAATAGAATAAGGAATAGAATAGAAAATTTTAAGATTATTTATAGTTTGCCTGGAATGTAATAAAATGCCACGTCTACAATAAATTGAATATATTCATTCTTGTGCGCTAATTTCACTGTTGTGAAGTAGAAATATCATTTTGATAATTGTATGGTTTGTGATTAATAAATATTATTTATATCTGCGAGATGAAAATATTGAATGCCGGAGTAGAAGTCGTCGTTGGCGGCTTTGCGAAATAAATAAAAATACAAAAAGATGTAGTTTCTTTGACAAATATTTTAAAAAAATGAAAAATGTGGAAAGCGATCAGTTTTTTAAGCCGTATGAGTGTATCCTTATTTACGAACTTACTAAAAAAACTTACACCGAAATCACAAAATAGCATCAGAATAAGTCAATGGAATGGAATAGAATATGAAATAAAATTTGGTTATTTCCTATTCTATTCTGTGCTATTCTGTTCCATACTATGCAAATATGAATGATTACTTGCATGCACACTGGTTTATATTTCTATTCCCTGTGCTGTTCTATTCTATACTATACCGTGGTATTCTATACAATCTACAAAGGCTGCTTTATGTAACCAAAATTAAAGTGGCGTGAGGTATTGTGCTGGCCACAACATATTTTTAAGATTGTGTGACTGTATCAAAAAACAATTTTCACATGTCTACAACGTTACTAACATGGTTTTAATATTTACCGATTGGGTACTCGTAGTATGTTTTATTTACAAATTACTAATCGGTACCTAAGTGATTTTTATTTTAATATAAATAAAGGTGGCTTTAGACGATCAAAACATTTAACTTTTATTGGTCAACTGTTTACAACATAATTTTTGATCAAATAGTTCCGTTTCATACATTCAAATTATATATAGGCGCAAGAGAATGAAAATGTAATTTGGTAACACTAATATTTGTAAAATATATATTTCGTGTTTATTTTAGTTTGATATTTGACATATTTGATTTTTTTATTTGACGTTTGGTTTGTTTCAAGCAGGGGGGTGAATCTGCATTCAGAAACGGTATAACAAATTTTCAATCTGGTAGCGTTTGGAAATACTTCCTGACCCTTTCATAGATGTCATAAGTAGTACAGTTTTTACAGTGATTCTCAAACTTTAATGTTAAAATACTATAAAAAGGTAACATAATGTTTGAGAACAAAGTGTTGTAAATTGCCCACAATTCTCTACTGCATCGTTCGAAATACTTTGACAATTAAAACTATTATTTGTGAATTGGTATCTTTATAGCAATACAGTACTTTATCATACAATATATTTTCGGTAAGTATATTATCTTTCATATTAGCATTATTATACGGGGCGTTATATAAAAACTTAACGACAAATTAATAATATTTCAGTAAAATATCACATGAAATATTTGTAACTTCTGTGTAGTGAAGAGACATTCCTGCAGAAGTTAATAGTGCCGAGTAGAAGAAATGGTGTGTATAAGTGGACTAGGAGAATGTACATCATGGCGGTGCTCTTAGAAGTTTGGTTGTAGGAGAGCAGCAAGATATCACGATTCTTTGACGAAATGACATAAAGCTTCATAAGATTCATCAGAGAATGTTAGAAATGTATGGTGTTGCCAGTTTTAATAGAAAAGAGTGTAAAATAGGATAATTAGTAAAAAAGTGACCGAACATCGATGACGAGGTCAAAGAAACAGTGCATTTCTGGCAAATATTGAAATTAAAATCCCCGTTTTGAAATGAAAATATTTCTTGTAATAATAATATTTCAAATTTTTGGTTCCTTGAGTAGTATGAGCTTAAATTTTAGTAGTTGTTGCCGCGTAGTTTGAGATTTAAATTATTTATTTGATTTAAATAGTGTAATGTATACATTTTTAAAATAAGAAATTAACATATCAATTATTTTAATTATTTTATATAGTGCAAGTAATGATAATGAATTTAATAAACTATCTATTTTCGATAGATTTTTTATTAATTACATTATGAACAACTAAAATATAAAGTTTAGAACAATTCGAAATGAATTTATATTTCCCGCCACCTTGTCGGCTGTCAAATTTAATTCTTTGTCCTTTTCATAGACGGCACTAAATTTGTTATCACGGTTTATAAGGGAGATACCCAATCTTCTACTATATATTTTCCTTAATCTATGGTTTCATGTAGAATTGCGTTTATACATTTTAACAGTTTTAATTACAAATGCACGTGTTAAGCAGAACCAAAACAAAGATGAAATTTGTCGAAAAGACTTTACGCTAATATTCCAATATACAGCGCATGCAATCAATGACAAAATAATCTCTAAAATTATCTAAAATTTGAAGTATAACATGCACTACGTTGGAATTTTTTGATCATATGATTTGAACATCGAACGTTCAAATTTCTTTGAACGCTTAAAATTCCGGAATCTTATTGCAGAAATTTGAGATTTGATCGTCCAAAGCCACCTTATTATACAAAATTGTTCTAACAAAGAACAATACTATCTAAAACTGTTTTAATAAGATAAAATATGCGTACCTTTTTTTTTCTTAGCCTCTTATTTTGTGACTTTGTTGCTAGATAGCTAGAGTTAGTATCCATATCAGTAACTATCAGAGGATATTGGCTAAACTCAGCTCTTGAATTTTTAATATTGGCTCTTACAATACCGAGCAAACATAAAAAGTAATAATCTAATGAACGTTATGTAATTTAAAAAAAATAAATTAACCAATAGACTATATGTTAATTTCAAAAACTGAACCGGTAGGGCTAAGAGTAATTTATGACATGTCCACAATGATGTTTAAATGTAATTCAACCCCACATGATACAATGTTACACAACTGTATTATAAAATAGATTAGCGGTTAAAGCGTGGTAAAATGGTCTCTGGTTCAAATACCGGTGGATAATATGATCTTTCTGCATTTTTACAATTTATTTCGATTATATAATTTAACATTTTAATAAGTCCAGTAATTTAAAATTTCACTTCATCTGCATTCCTTATTGCGAAATTATTGCCGATTCCTATTTTGCATAACGTGCACATCGTATCAAATACAGACTATTTGGCGATTTCTCTATCAGTCGATATTGCGGACGATATATCTGGCAAACTGATATGCTAATTATTTTCCATTTGTTGAGCACGTATTCCATCGTATTTTATTGATATGACTTCCTGATCACCGTCACAGTATAATGCATTGACCAATATACAAACCATTTGCAATGGATTCGCTATTTAAGTTGACAGTTTGACAGACATCAATCATGAAATATATCATCAGAAATTTTAAGGAAATTTTAACAAAAAAAAAAATGTTAAATAGTATTTTTCATGAGTTTCTCAAATTATAAATAATTAGAATTTTTGTTAATAAGAACATTACAATATAATTTTCGTTCAAATAGGTCTAGACATCAAGGCATTCAGAACTTTTTCACTATTTTTGTTTTACAAATAATATTTTCTTAACTTAAAGACGTCAGGTATTAACAAATACTCGAAATAATGTGCATATAAATTCATTCGTTAAACTTAATATTATGTATGATTCTATGTTAAGAATCTGTAAGATCTTATTTAACCCGAACAATGTAAAAGGGCTGGTATTTCAATACATAGTTAACTTTTTGGTTTACTAACTATTAGTTAACTTAAGCAGAAGTTTAACTAAAAGTGAACTATAAACAGGTTTTTCAAAACAATTTACGTATTTGGGTAACAAACTAATAGTTAACCATTTTATACTTCGGTTGGTAGTCATATTTCATGTTGAACTGTCATTGATGTAAACTAAAAAAGTAAAATTATGAAAGTTTTATCAAATATCATAGTTTTTTTTTTCCAGAATAATAAAATATTTTTTAGTGGTCCTCTGATGTTAGAATAAAACCCCCAACAAAAAAGTGCTTTAAATTTTAGCAGCGAAGAAGAACGTCTGCTTGTTTCGTTGATAGGAGAAAACAAATTATCGTCGAAAATAAGAAAAAGTGGTCATGTATCGTGGCACAATAAACAGAATGCATGGCAAGAAATTGAAGAAGATTTCAATGCCAGAAGCAGAATTAACATATTCAGAGATATAAAACAATATAGATGTTTTAAAACAGAAATATAATAATAGGATAATAATAAGTTATCAGCTTTATTTTTTGTATTTAATAATCGGGTTACTTATTCATTTTTGACAGGGTGACCGCACCTACCAGTAAGCAGTCTGGAAAATTCCCTCTTTCAAATGTTCTCATCTTGCAACTATATCTAAAAATTTTAGATTCGTACCTATCTGCTGTCTGTACATGTATAGGAAAATATTATTTACGGTTTCTAAATATCTCTGACCTTTGACATCCTGAAGATAGAATCTTAACGTGGCTACAATCAATCGACCGCACCCCTATACAACGACGAAATCTTGCCATACTGTAAAATTTATTCTTATACTATGTTATATCTTCCGGGGCGCAAGTCATTTTTATAAATTGTGGATGTAAAGATGCTAAAGCATAACTAACTTTTTTTCTCTATTTTACTTGCAGTAGATTTATGCACATCACTAAAGTCTATGCAATCACTTAGAAAAAGTTCCGGTTGCATAAAAACGAAGTGCTAAGAGTAATTATTGATCTGCAGGTGATCAAACATCATTTCTGTAACAAATCGGTCTCAAATACTTCAAAATGATTTACCCTTGGCCTTATTATTTTCGATTTTCGAATAAAAATTGCAACATTGACACAATACAGAATGTTCAAACAATAAAACAATAAAAAAGTTCATATAAACATATACCCGGAAATGCCTAGTTTCAGAGCTATAGCGATTTTAATATTTTATTTCTGACATATACAACTCATACTTTTAACATTAAAATAAAATCATAGTGAAATTATTCATGATAAAATTGTGTTTGTAACAAACAATAACAATAATTATGACAAATAATGAAAAAAAAAACTATTTTCAATTGTTTTCTATTGTAAACGGCCACTATGATTTTATTGTAATGTTAAAAGTATTAGTTGTATATGTCAAAAATAAAATATTAAAATCGCTATAGCTCTGAAACTCGGCATTTCCGGATATATGTTTATATGAACTTTTTTATTGTTTTAAGATTTATTATCCACCTTTAAATCCGTGACCTCTATTTTTGAACACCCTGTATATATATATTTATTTCATAATTCATATTTGCTTCAATATTTTTTTGTAATGATTAGTAAACTAATAGTTAATTAGTATATTTTCTGGTAGTTAAGATAACTCGTAATTAAGTTGTATTGAAGATTTAACTATCAGTTGAAAAACCGGGCCTGAGTGTACAACTAATCGTTGGCTTTGTAGTAATAAATGCTGTATGTTTAAGATTTAGAGTTATGAATCAACATCACAGTTGAGAAATTTACTCATATTTACGAGTAATAGGCGACAGTCAAAATTTTATGTGCCTATATTCATTATAATGTTTTAATAAATATATTTTAATATTATTTTTACATTAAAAACAGTATGACCCTGTTGGTACGTTAGCTAGTGTGTGTTTAGGTAGAAGATAACAGATAATACACATTAGTGAAAAACAATTGCCCATTACTTTATAAAAACAATAATTATATTTTGCGTTCAATGTAGAAGACCGTAGGTTCCAATAAAATTTATGACCATAAATAATAATAATAATTCTTTATTGTATTTAAAGTATTTTAACTTATTACAATTGATATATATGGGAGTGAGTCAATTTTTACTACAATTTTGTTTCATTATCTCTGTATACATTGTATTGATGAGGATGAGATGATGAAAGGGACTTACACAACAACCATGCCTTATCCGGGATTCGAACCCAGGACCCTCGGAGCGTGAAGCGATAGCGCTACCGCTACTCCACCTAGGTCGGCTTATGACCATAAATATAAGTCACTTTATTTTATATATAATTGGACGTTTCGGAACAACATTTGTCCATCAGCAAAAAAAAAAAAAAATTGTTACAATTATAGTTTTGTTGAAAGTGCTTATGCTAAAATTTGTTAAACTACATTTACTTTTCTATTATGTAGTTTTAACAAATTGTAACATAATAATTTTCAATACACTATTTAGTAATTTTTTTTATAAACGTAATTATTAAATACAGTAGTATTATGTTTCACCAATTACTAAATCAGTTTTACACAGCCAAAATATGTCAGTGTATGAGATCTATTATATATTTCTTTCAAAAAAAAAAAATCTAGCGTGAGAATATCTGTCTCATTTCTAAATTAACACATAGAGATTATTCTGGCATTCCTTGCCAAATCTTGATGGAGTGTTTTGCGTGGAAGGAACGAATAAAAGACTTTGAATGCGACGTGTGTTTTTGCGAGCGCTATCATTAATTATATGTGAATGTAATTGAAAGCTAGATTCAAGAATTTGTTTTCATTTTGTGGAGTGAATCTATGCAAACTGCTTAATTAAGAATAATGGCAGAATCACTGCATGGTTTCTACAGAAAGAAAAACCACACTGACATTGCATGCTGAAAGATATACTTTGAAACTTTATCTTGTAACTTTGTGGGAAATATGTCATATGTTTCTATTTAGTAATGAAAACTGGCTGAATGTCAATACGCTTGAATCTTAGTTTCCCTGAGATAAAGTTTATACCAGAAAAATTTTATGATGCGGACAACTTTTAAACTTGTGGCCCTAATTCTGTATAAGAGTTGATTGTTCGAAATATGTATATGTATGTACAAATTCTACTACAGGTTTATGTAGAAAGACTCAAAAAATGACACGCACAATTTAATAAATTAATTCAGAGAAAAATATTGGTGATTGGGACAAATTTTCGACTGTTTGTGTAGATTAGTGGTAACTGTCACTGTTCACAATCATTCGTAATTTCCGTCATCACAGAACCGCACAGAACAACATGGCGAAGAATTGATCTTTGGCTGAACATTCCTACACAGTAATACGTACCTTTAATATAGATAACTTTAAGATTTTGGAGGAAGAAAAAAAATTCTCCAAAGATCTAATCCTTGAAATTCTGCATATCAGGGATGACTAGTGCTGTCAAAAACCATAAAAAATCTGATGTGGCCAGTACATAACTTCTCGCCATTTTCATTTTATGTTACATATCTATTCTTTCTTTATGTACGGAATTTTGTTCTACTCTTCTGACATGTTCAGGAATACGCCAATTTATTGCCGGGATTATTAGCGATATTTCTTAAGAATATACATAATATTAATATACCTATATCTATATATATATATATAACCTCAATTTGCTGATTTAACCAAACTATTTAACTATAAGTAACTATTCAACCAATTAATCGGCTAGTAGCAAATATACTTTATTTTGCGTTCATGACTTATATGTGACATGTGAAAGTTTTACGGACTTCTTCAATGGGATCTTTTGGCTCAATTAGTGTCCTACTAGATATAAGGAATAGGGCGGCCCTGGATTCAAATCTCAGCAAAATCAATAAATTTTTCAGGCTGTCTTTGTCATTTATATACTTTATTTAAACTAAGAACAATGGCTGCTAGCATAAACACTGTTTTATATCTGTCAATAGTTTATGGATTATTTCGAAGAAAAGTTCATCAAATAATAGATACGTGTAACGCCAAACAGGTTTAACCGATTAATCGTACAGCTGATTTATTAATTTTCTAAACGATTCTATCGATTAGTTATATAATTGTTTAATCAAGTATTTTTGACAAAATTCAAAAGTTAGAAAGCAAATTGTAAACTTAATTAAGTTTATTTTAATTAGTACAGTCGAACTTCGTTAACTCAAACAAAAAATCTCAAGTTATCAAGAATCGCGGATAATCAAATTACTCAAAAAAAAATTATGTATGTTACGTATATATTTAGATAACCACTAGTGCTTGCTTAAAATTTGGCTGTCGCAGTCTATTAACATATTCTAAAGCCTTTTCTTTAATTACTTCGCTGAATACTCGTATAGACATGTTTTTTTTTTCATGGTTGTTTGAAAACAATGTAGAACGGCTTTATCTACATTGATAACTGACTGTTTATTTTTTAAAATCGTAGACACTGTATTAGGAGATATATTATATATTCTAGCACTTACGTTTCCTTTGAACCATTTTCACCACATTTATTAATTCATATTATATTCAATTGTTTTCAAAATACGTTTTGGTGCCATAATTACGAATAATAACTAACCAGAGAATACAAAATGTAACTGAATCATATGACGTAGTCTCATCGTGAATTTCCCGAAAATTCGACTTATTGTTATGAGCGTGCAATGTTCTGTTCGAGTTATCGAGAAATTCTAGTAAACGAAGTTCGAGTTATCTAGTAAAATTCACATACAATTTTCACTCTTGACACTGCTGCCAATCAATTTTGTTCGGCTGTATTTACATTTTATTTAAATCTTGAGATAATATTACGGAATCATTGGTTTATTAACAACCAATACTAGTCCGTATTGATGATGTCATTGAAAAAACGGGCCACAGAATTTTTTCTGTTTTTGGGTTGCGAATTGTGAGAGAAATATTTCTCTCTGCGAATTTTTGTACCTTTACGAAGTTTACTTATGATTCTGAAACTGTAAAATTCTATTTGCAAATTAATATTCAAGAAAATGTGTGTATTTTTTTAAATATTTGTAGTCCATATTTAGTCAGAATAAATGCTTTATTTATTACAGATATCGAGTAATTATTAACACTTATTAATTTATATTTATAAATTTAGCTACATTTTATATTCACTGAAAAATAAAACAACAATTATGTCTACATCAAAAATAGTAGAAATAGTTGACACAGTTTGTACTTATGTATGCACATATTTAGTTTTCGCAGGAATCGCGATACAGTTTTCGTAAATATTTACCATAATGTAATGAGTACAGTCGAGGCCGCACGGGAATACAGACCTGAATGCTTACTCCTTTCCATGCGTGACGTTACAGCG
Organism: Harpalus rufipes; assembly: GCA_951394225.1. NCBI lineage: Eukaryota > Metazoa > Arthropoda > Insecta > Coleoptera > Carabidae > Harpalus > Harpalus rufipes. Next base: position 38,342,083 of record OX596280.1, on the reverse strand, counting down.
TGAGGCGAATCATGCGTTGAGAAATTAAGAAAACTAGCGTCTAGCCGATTTAATAATTTTGATCATGAAAACGAACGACTGTGTCATGCAATTAATAATCATTTTGATGTGAAATTCCTATAAAATAATTGTAACTATCCGAGTTTTGTCAAATAGAGTTCTGTGCGTTAAATCACCTTTACATTAAAGTATTTTTCTGCAAATTTACAAGCAAAAAGGTCACATTTTTCACAAATAATTCCTAAAAAAAAAACTCGGGATGAGTTATTATTATTATTATTATTATTATTATTATTACTATTATTATTATTATTATTATTATTACTATTATTATTATTATTATTATTATTATTATTATTATTATTATTATTATTAATATTGTTTTATACTACACTCTACAGGCAAAATCTCCCAATTACAGGGTAAGAGAAAAATGAGTTGTTATATTTACTCAATTTAACCAAACACATCAACAATAACTTCACCTACCGCACATCACATGTCTCCATAATTTGGGAATGTGCTGAAATCACTTTCACATTCGTTGCACTTATATCTCATGATAATGTAATAATTTTAACAAATTACACTAATAATTTATTTTTCACAAATAACACGCACAAGTGACAAAGTGTAAAACAGTATGAAATGAAACATTATCACAATTACATGCGCACCCTCACATCGTGTATCTTCGGTGATAAAAGTTATTACATCGGTTAGACGCTAGTAGAAAAAAGTCAATCATTCAACTTGCAGCAGTCAACGTGAGTGGAGTGTTACTATATGGTTTTGTATGTAAGGTATATAACAGCGATTTTTGTTCTATAAAATAATTATTTTTTATATTATTTTAGTCTTCTATCAAGCACAATCTTTGTTGCATGTTCCTGTTTCCTTCTTTTTATTATTATTTATTTTTATTAAGGTGTTTTTTTCTCACATTTTCAAAATCCTAACTATATGAAACGCAATTATTTTTTAAATAAAAAAAAACATTGCTCTACTCTGAAATAACATCTAGTATGCATGTATGTATATGCGAATGAAGTTATAAGTTAAAATAATATTGGTAAATGTTACATTGTTTATTATTCAATATTATTTACTTGTTTAAGTATTGTTTCGATTAGAAATAAAAACATTTCTTTCAGAACTAATATTTCATGTATTTTTTAAACAACAATAAATAATTTAAAGTAAAATAGAAGTTGTATTCGCATATATATATTCCATTTATAATTCGTTTTTTATTTAATCCTTTTAGTTAAGTAAATAAAATGGTAATTGTATATTTGAATAGTTATTTACGTGTTGTATATAGTTATAAATCACATTTTACAAACCTATTTGTTTAAAGTTCTGTATATTTTCTATGCTTACAATGTAGTTGTTCGAGGGGCTCGTCACAGCGAGAGGCTCGCCGTGACGTCACTAAATGAGGATTCAGGTCTGTATTTTCGTGCAGCGTAGGGACAGTGTATAGTAATTAAATTTCCATTACTCTGAAAACACTCCTCATATTTGTACCTTGAGGACATTAAAACTGTTACGGAGAATGCATCAAAATGATTATTATTTGTGTGATAAATACTCCAAAGTTGTTCGTCAGAACCATAATCAGAATCTATAACTTTTATTGCTAAGTGAGCCAGCAGCAGACCTGATTAATTAGTACGTGTTCCAATTATCCTCGAGAGATAATTATTTGGGAGATGGCTTTGACTTTGAAGACATTCAATCTCGCACTTCGTTTTTGATGTCATTAATGTATACACGTATAGGGCCACCCAACTCACAAATTGTTTGTGCTGAGACCTAATTGCCATTTAATTATTATCAGAAGTGAATGTCATTTCTTTGTTGTTGAAGTCTTGGTATTTAATTAACGCATACTTTGAACCTGCCAGGACTTCGGCGACGAATAATTACAGCACAATGGAGATTCCAACCGCGGCGGAGTCGCCACTTCTTTCCCAGAGCTTTCTTATTAAGCACAGTGCAATTCTTTGGGAGTTCAGAACCGTTTCGGCTTCCTCTATAAATAGAATATTGTTCAACGGTCGCAGCTTCATCTCATGAATAGTTATTTATTTTCAGTGAAACGAAGACACTAAGTACACAAGAAATATATTTCAAATAAGTAGAAATACTGGAACCACTTGACTTAATTCTGTGTTATCGGTTGTATTCTGAAGGCCTGACATAGAACCTAACTGATATCGAACTTGAAATTAAATTTAAATTTACATCCAAGTGTCTCATTAAAATTTGTTAATAAAAGTAGGTTGGGTAATAAACCGTGATGAAAAATATATTTAATTTTTTTATATTACTATTCGATATTTTATTTAGAGTTTGCATAAATAAATGGCACAATAGTAAGGAAGATTACTTCCGCAAAATATCAAATGTATAAAAAAATGGTATTTTGAGTGCCGACAAAATGTATAGAAAATAGTAACTGGTTAACCCTTAATACTACCCGATGTTAACCGACTAATCGGGTTTAACAGTAAAAAATCTGATGTCACCAGCACATTACCTTCCGTCAATCCTATGTATTATGTACAAATTCTATACATATTTTTTCTTACTATAGATTCTTAATTTCCAGTAAAATTATTTCATAAACAAACTATGTAAATTGCACTTGACTCTGACATCTTCTCCTTCTTCTTCAGATTTCCTATTCGTTACAGTTCGCTATTCTTCATTCTCTTCTTCCACTCATTTCTATTTTGCGTGTTGTTCTCATTCAGTTCATTTCCTCTCAAGTCCTTCGCAATACAGCCTTTCCATATTAACTTTGGCCTTCCTCTGTTTCTTCTGCCTTATATTTCTAAGCTGATCATTCTTCTACCTTCTCCTCATGACATATTGAAACCAAAGTAATCGTCTCTCTTGTATCTTTCTAGAAACTTCTATAACTCAAGCCATTTCCCTTATCCTCTCATTCTTTATCCTATCTTTTCGTGTCTTCCCCAACATCCATCTCAACATCCTCATCTCTCTGCCACATTCATTTTCTTTTCATTGACATTGGCATCTGTTAATTAGAATTTTTTATTATAATAGCTGGTTCCATGGTTCTAGCATTGTATTTATGATATTTAATTTATTTATATTTTTTTAACTACATTTTTTTATATGAAGTAATGCAATCAATTTGTATAGATAAAATAATATTCTTTAATTTTTATAAAATTAAATGCCAAAAAATGATATTTAGCAGCGTTTTTTTCAAGAAAATTTGTTAAAAGCTTCATATGAGGCTACTTCCGGTTGACCATTTATAATCAAAATCTAATCAGCTTTTCATATGGATGAAAGAAAGGGAATACGAAAGAATTATAATTTTTAGAATTCTAGTGTTGGAGTTATCGTCTATGAAAAAATCGTCACACACGTATACACATACACACACACACACACATACACACACACACACACACACACACACACACACACACACACAAACACAAACATATAGATATTATCGTAAAATGGTAAAATCGTATCCTAGGGACCATAAAACCTGCTTATTTACTAAAAACTCATAATCGATTTTTTTGACCAAAGACAATACCTTTCTTACCTAAAGGTGACATAAGGTAAAAACGACTATTCAATAAAGTCATATAAATAAAAATAACCGGTTAATCGGTTAATAATAAATATACTTTATTGTAAAAACAATTTACTTCGGCTAACGAAACCAATCAATTAAAATAACTGAAAATGCCAAAGCGGTTTAACCGATATACAGTGCAATCGATTTTCCTTTTCGTGTAAACCTTAGTAACTTGTTAGTTTTAAATATATTGAATAGCACTATCACTACGGAAGACTTGAGTAGTTAGCTAGTCACTCGGGTAAAGATTATTATATTATGACAGTCGACTAAAACAGTCACATGCATGGTTAAGTGCACAATGTATTTTTCATTTGCACTAAAACATTGTTTTACTTATAACCTTTTTTTCTTTCAGTTTTTGAGAATATGGACTCATTTATTTCATTTCGTTTCAGGTATGATTATGTTGTTTAATTCTTCCATATGTGTGTGGTGAGTAATTCTAATTCATTACCAAAAAACGTTCAAGTACTTTAATTCAGAAATTATTTATTTTTTAATGTAAATAAATTTATTATACTTTTGTCGGGTCGCGAGGTTATGTAATCTGATCAGTTTTCTGTGCTTCTGGTGATCTGGATGATTATTTTTTTTATATATTATAATCCTACTTTACTGTTCTTGTGTTCACTGATGATGATTATTATTATTATTATTATTATTATTTCGTCATTGAATGATATAAATTTGTAAGGCAATAAAATATTGAAAAATAATTTGTGAAAGTAATTGATGACTGCATAAAAACTTATCCTAATTAATCATTCTTCCAACAGAAGTTCTTCCTAGGAATTTTTTTGCAAACAAATTTGTGTGATGAATAAAAGATTCCAGAGTTTCAGTTATTTTCTACTTCACGCAACCTTTGGAAACAAAAATTTCCCTAGAGTGAAAAAGTCGATTTTTGTGGACCGCCTGAAGTCGCTGTACTTCTGCCATTGTTTGTAGTCTCGAAAAGTTTAATTTCGTTCCGGGTTCCTTTGATTGTAACATATGTTACGTAAATTGTTCGCGTTTCCAAATTATTCGGGGGGAAATCAAACATGAAATGAATCAGCAAATATTAAATTCCGTGCTGGATGGTGGCCCAATCTAGGTTTTTGTTGCCGATCAAATTATTTTTAGTAAGAAAAAAATGACGGTAATTATCGTAAAATAATTTCCTCTCCATTAGTTTTATTATCATGACAAACTTAGTTCTCAAAGTCATCAACGGAACAGGCGGTGATAAAAAATAAATAGAACGGGCCAAATCAATTCGTAATGGTTTTCAAAAGATTGTTTTCTTCACTATATCTTCATCGGATGTGTTTTTAAGAATGGTAATCCTTGAATGATCTTATCTTTTATAATAATTATTTATGGGGAAGAATAGATTTAAATATGAAGTATAAAAACTACGAATATACCTTAGATATTTTTAATTAAATGATTTTCAATGTAGCGGCTTTTTTCTACAGAGACGCGCACATAACGATTCGGTTCAGCAGTGATTCCCAATAGGAAGATTTTTTTAATTTACCGTACATTGATAATAAATTTTCCGCAATATACAAAAATAATTAGTTCTATTCATGAAAATAAATAAATTGATACAATTTGTTATGTATTTTTTACCTACCGTCACCTCTAGGTAACGAAGGTATTGTCTTTGGTCAAAAACATCGGTGGTGAGATTTCAATGATTAAGCACGTTTTAGGATCCCTACAATACGACTTTACTATTTTTACGATGTCTATATGTGTGATCGTGTGTATGTATACGTGCTTGTGTGTCTATAATTTCGGCCGCGATATCTTCAATACTAGAATGTAAAAAAATATAATTTTTGCGCATTCCTTTTCCTTACATCCATATACAGACTTGATTAGATTTTGGTAATAATTGGTCAACCGCAAGTAACTTCATTTGAAGATTTAACAGTTTTTCTTGAAAAAACGCTGTTAAATATTATTTTTTGACATTTAATGTAATTATAAATATTAAACAATATTCTTATCTATACGAATTGATTGTATATTATATTTCATATTCATCGGATATAGAGGTAAAAATTATAAAGTAATTAAATTTTATAAATCAGCCAGCTATGCTATAACCATGGAAACAGCTATTATATTAAGGAAATATTAATTGACAGGTGTCAGTGTGAATGGAAAAAAAATAATGTGGCAGAGAGATGAGGATGTTGAGATGGATGTTGCGGAAGACAAGAAAAGATAGGATAAGGAACGAGAGGATAAGGTAAATGGCTCAATAAATTGAAGTTTCTAGTAAGATACAAGAGAGACGATTACCTTGGTTTGATCAATTCATGAGGAGAAATGAATAATATATTGGAAGAAAAATGACCAGCTTAGTAATAGTACGTAGAAGAAACAGAGGAAGACCAAAGAGAAGATGGAAGGACTGTATTGTGAAACATCTACGAGAAAGGAACTGAATGAGAAAAACACGCAAAACATAAATGAGTGGAAGAAGAAAATAAAACATAGCGACCCCTAACGGATGGGAAAAGCTAAAAAAGAAGATGTCAATGTAAAGTGCAATTTACATAGTTTGTTTATGAAATAAATTTACTGTAAATATAGAATCTTTTGCAATTTACGTATGGAATTTGTACATAATACACAGGATTGGCGGAAGGTAATCTGCCGGCCACATAAGTTTTTTTTTTTAATTTAACTTATCATTTCGAAAATGTTTTATGGTATCGAGTAGAACTTTGTGGTGTTTGATATTTGTTTGAGAAAAGTTTCGTTTTTATTTATTTTTAATTTGATTAACTTACTAATTATAATTGAGTTGTTTTCTTGAATATATCTATTGCATTTGTTACTTTATCAAGACGACTGAATTTTTAGTTGATAAATAAATTAATAAATGAATTTGATTTTGAGAGATTAAGGCAATATATATAATAATTTTGCTGCCAACTAGAATAACGTGTGTGGGCATAAAATAATAATAACAATAATAATAATAATATTTTTACTCATCTTGACAAAAACAAAACTCGACTTACAGAATTAGTCTTTGAATTAGTTAAAGAAATACTGTCAGTGGTTGAATATTTTGAGATTAAAACTAAAACATAATCAATATTATCTTCTTAGTTCCTTCCGCGCGTTTCTTTCGTGAATGTTTGACATGCTCTGGTATGAATCCAGGCAAGCTTTATCACCCATCTAAGTCACGTCCTGCTCCTTCGCTGATAAAGCGAAGTGAAGATCCTGCACCGATCTTGCAGGCTCCCAGCGCTTTTACATCATCCGCGCACTACCCACACTCAACTAATTAAAAATTCACAACAGAAAACACCAAAGAAAGTAAAGAAAAATTAATAGACTAGAGTAATGTCATACATAATCGAAGATTCTACTATGTAGACTTAAATTTTTATGCATGTTTTGTTAGTATGTAAATTTGGTTTTAACGAAGAAATATTTATCTGAAAAATTAATGGACTTAGAGTATATGAGTATAATATAAATTTAGTCAATATTCGCAATCTAGTTGGATATACTCTTTGACATCATGATTACTTAAATTTTTTGCACTCTTGCAGGCATAGAGTTTGGTACATTTTTTGCAACAGGATAAATACTTAAAAGTGAAGCTCTCATTTGTCCATACATACGTTAATGTAACCTAACCTTATATATAGTTGACCATCGCAACAAAGTCCAGGCTGTCTCATTTTCGATGTTTTTTTTAAGTTATCTCTGGTAATATTAACGATAGAGCAAAATCGTTTGCACATATCATAGTCAACTTTTCGAGGAAAGTTTAATAACCATAGAAATTGTCGAACTTCTTTTGTTTTTGAGCTACAGGCAAAATTTTCGCTAATTACGAAAATATCTCATATCTTATTTATTATTATTATAGCGAAAAATTGTTTAGACAAATTTCGTACCGTTTTTTTGTGTAGAATAAAATGGCATAATTAGATTTTTTGAAAACTTAATAATTCTTGAGATATAACACAAACTTATATTTTTACTTCTCACCATACCGTAGGTGAGGGAGGTAATGATTTTGGTCTAAAAATTCGATAGTAAGTTTTCAGTGAATAAGCACATTTCAGGGTTTCTACCAAACGTTTTTACTTTTTTTACAATGATGTATGTGTGTCCGTGTGTGTGTGTGGGTGTGTGTGTGTGTGTGTGTGTGTGTGTGTGTGTGTGTGTGTGTGTGTGTGTGACGATTTTTTCTTCCACGATAATTCATAACAACCTTCCAAAAGTTTATGTTTTCCGTATTTAAGCTTTTTGCTCTCATATAAAGCGTTGATTAGATATTGGTTAATATTGGACAACCAGAAGAGGTACTTTACTTGAAGCCCATAACAGTTTTTAATGAAGAACTATATTAAAATATAATTCCAAAATGTTTCAATTTTAGAATTTAAGACTTCTATATCACAGGGAACAACATATTAGATTTTGACTGAAAGGAGAAGGATATAAAATTGCAAAGTTTTTTATTTAAACGTCAAAACTTGAAAATTTTCACTTCAATGTTTATAACAAAAACTGAACAAATAAGTATCCATAGCTACAGGACAATTGAAATTGCAAACGAAATTTATGTAAAATGTAACGTCAGTAATGTATATTTTTCATTACATATCTACGTTTGAAGAAAAAATATAATGTGTCATTCGGAGTAAAAGTGTCTTTATGTGCCTCGCGTGCAATTGTCCGACTCGCTTCGTTCGTTGTTCAAACTTCCACGCTCGCCACAAAAAGTATGACTTTTACTCCTAATAACACAATATACTATTTTCTGATTAGATAAATATTTATATATATATATATATATATATATATATATATATATATATTTATATAAATAAATAAATAGTGGTTTAATATTCATTATGAGGTATATAAATTGAAGAAATAATATTAAATTAAAGAAAAGGTGATCTGTAGTAAAGTTTTTATTTGTTTCTTAATTATTTTTAATATTTTCATTCCAAAAAATTAATAATTGATGTTTTATTCATATTTAAGAAAAAATCTGTTGTGGCCAGCACAATACCTTCCGTCATTCTCGTGTATAATGTATAAATTCCATAATTTTTCTTACAAAAGATTCTAAATTTCCAGTAAAATTATTTCATAAACAAACTATTCAAATTGCACTTGACACTGGCATCTTCTTCTTCTTTAGCTTTTCCCATTCGTTAGGGGTCGCTATTTTTGCATGTCGTTCTCATTCAGTTCCTTTTCTCTCAAATCTTCCGCAATACAGTCCTTCCATCTTATCTTTGGTCTTCCTCTGTTTCTTTAACGTCCTATTACTAAACTATTCATTCTTGTTCCAATATAATTCTTCATTTCTCCTCATTACATGTTCAAACCAATGTAATCGTCTTTCTTGTATCTTTCTAAAAACTTGTAACACTAGAGTTATTTTCTTACCGTATCTTTCCGTGTATTCCCCAATATCTACTTCAACATCCTCATATCTGCCACATTAATTTACTTTTTATTGATACTGACATCTGTCAATTTGAGTTATATGAATATATTACTAGTTCCCAAATTTGGCATAGCTGGCTGAATTATAAAATTTAATTTCTTTAAAATTCTTTAACTCTGTATCTATTGAATATGAAGTATAAATTGTAATCAAATCGTATAGAGAATAATATATTCTTTAAGTTATAATAACGTTAAATGTCAATATATCAAATTTAACTGTTAAATCTTCAAATGAGACTACTTCCGGTTGACCAATTATAACCAAAATCTAATTAGTTGTTCTTCTGGATGTAAACTTGAGGAATACGAAAAAATTATAATTTTTGGAATCGTGGTATTGAAGTTATGGAATCCGGAAGTTTTGTCACACACACACAGGCACACAGACACACAGACACACATACATACAGACATCATCGTAAATATGGTAAAATCGTATTATATGGACCCTAAAACGTGCTTATTCAGTAAAAACTCATCATTGAATTTTTTGACCAAAGACAATACCTTCCTTACCTAAAGGTGACGGAAGGTAAAAAGAATAACTTATTACATACAATTGAAAAGCAATATAAGCATAAAATTTATACTATTTTCTATATAGGTTCCTATTTTGAATAAAAATATATAAGTTTGTGTTATATCTCGATAATTATAGTTTTCAAGATATCTAATTACGTCAGTTTATTCTATGCAAGAAACCGTACAAAATTTACCAAAACATTTTTTTTCTAATTATCATAATAAATAAGATATGAGATATTTTCGAAATTAGCGAAACATGAATTTTTGCCTGAAGCTCAAAAACAAAAGAAGATCGAAAATTCCTGTGGCGACTATTAAAATTATCTCGAAAAGTTGACCCTGGAATATGCAAACGGTTTTTCTCTATTGTTAATATTAACCGGGATACCTTAAAAAAGCATCGAAAATGAGACAAATAGTTTTATGTAAAATATTATTAGAAATTAAATTCCAAATGTTTTTCCAAATTCATCTAAAGCTGATTAACATTGATTGGTATGACTTGTCTTTTAATGTTTTTCCAACAATATTTTTTTAGGGTTAAAAGACAGTAGAACAGGGGGGGCAATAATAAAATAAAATGATAAATTTTATTGTAGGTATTCCGTAACTTTCATTTTAAGGATTCTCGACTGTGATGTGGATAGGGTGTTAATAATTACTCGAAATCTTCAGGGTACTAAGATTTTACATGCATATCATGTACACAAAATTCATTCGTACTAAACATTCAGTTTTTACACATCGTACAAAAAATTCAAAGAGCACACACATCCATTTTCTTTCAAAATAGACAACAGAATGCTGATACTACATACATTGATTTTTAGAAATCAGCAGGTGTTGTGCAGTTTTGAAGGGAACTGTATTTTCGAGTACAATGATAAGTCGCATGAATGAAAGACTTGTAACTATACAAGTAAGAAACTTGAATCATTTTCCTTGATAAAGATAACATCAAAATCCCTCTTCCCTGGTTTCAGCTTTTAAATTGGCGGTGATACTTCCCTATCTGGTGTGTTATTTTCGGTCTGGTAGCGGGTCCATTCTCCATTATTCTCAGTCCACCGAGTGACCGCATTTGCAAGTGTTGCACCGAGGTCAAGCAGACTTGCGGGACACGTCTGTGTTGTTCAATCCCTGGGGAGGCATCCCTCTCCGTGTTACACACCGTGGCCGGAGCAAATCAACGGGGCTGCTCAACCGGTACGCACACGCAAATCCGCACCCGATCGACAACAATTCTTTAGGGAAATAGATAGCCGAGCAGAAAATTCGGTAACAATAAGGGGGAGTATTAAAATAGGGTGAAATATATATATATATATATATATATATATATATATATATATATATATAAATAAGTGTTATTCAGTATATGATGTGCCCTTGATTCCCTGTTTTTAGCTTCCGTCACCTCTAGGTAAGGAAGGTATTGTCTGGTCAAAGAATTCAGTGATGAGTTTTCAATGAATAAGAACGTTTTAGGGTCTCTACAATACGATTTTACTATTTTTACGATAAAGTCTGTATGTGTGTGTGTGTATGTGTGTTTGCGTATGTGTGTGTGTGTGTGTGTGTGTATGTGTGGGTGGACGTGTGTGTATGACCGCGCTTTCGGCCACGATATCTCCAATACTAGAATTCCAAAAATTACAATTTTTACGTATTCCTCTTCCTTACATTCATATGCAGACTTGATTAGATTTTGGTTATAATTGTCAAGCGGAAGTACCCTCATTTGAAGATTTTAACAGTTTTCCTTGAAAAAACACTGTTAAATATTATTTACATATTTAATATTATTGTAAATATTATAGATTATTCTATTATCTATACGATTTAATTGCATTTTATTCTTCATATTGAGTGAATATAGAGTTAAAGAAATTAAATTTCATAAATCTGCCAGATATGCTATAACCATGGAAACAGCTACTATATTAAGAAAATTCTAAATGATAGATGGTGGACAGATGTCAATGTCAACGAAAAGAAAATTAATGTAGCAGAGTTGTGGATGTTGGGGAAGACACGGAAAAATATGGTAAGCAGTGAATGAATAAGGGTGTATAGCTTAGTAGAAGGTGGAAGAAACAGAGGATGACCAAAGATAAGATGGAAGAACTGTATTGCGGAAGACTTGAGAGAAAAGGAACTGAGAACGACACGCAAAACAGAAATGATTGGTAGAAGAAAATAAAAAATAGCGACCCCTAACGAAGGAGAAAAGCTAAAGAAGAAGATGTCCGTGTCAAGTGCCATTTGCATAGTTTTTACCTCTCGTTAAGAGAGGTATTGCATTCATGCTAAAAATCGCATATCCAGATTTTATTGAATAAGCACGTTTTAAGGTCTCTACAATCCGATTTTAACATTTTTACGATGATTGTCTGTGTGTGTGTGTGTGGATGTGTGTGTGTGTGTGTATGTGTGTATGTGTGTGGGATGTTGGAAGGACGGTTACTCAAAAACTATAAGACTTAAAATTTGTTTAACGTATATCCCAATCGGACATATATATATATTCCATAGATTTAGAGATAAAAGAAGTATAATATATAAAATAATCTGTTGTAATAAATTTGACAGCCGAAAGAATGCCATGAAAAATAGTTGATAATTTAAATTATTTGTAACTGACAGATAAATGTCAGTGTCAGAAATAATGAGTAATGAACGAAAAATGTACTTGGAGAATCCCTTAATTCTTGATCTCTGACTATTATGGAGATGACAAGTATAGGTTGAAGGACTTAAATTTGTTTCAAACATTATGGGACAATGTACACCAGTACTATAGACTAGAGTAACTTTGAATTGCGAAAAAGCTATCAAATTCTTCTCAAGTAAGTTGTAAATATTGACAAAATTACACATCGATAAAAGAATAATCGGAGTGCAATCTATCCGTCACTTTATTAAAGGGAATTAGTGTTATTTAGATATAACATGTATGAAAAAATAAAATGTAAAAGAAGATATGTAAGAATAGATGCACAATCCATATATACATTTTAGACCGCCCAAAATTAATGTTTTTACTAGAAGAATATGAAGAGAAAGTAAACAACGTTGTTCGAATTGAAAATTGCTGTTACCAGCCTAATATTTATATATAGTACTCTACTTTGTAATTTATTGTAACATAATTTATGGTAAAATATCTTCATGTTGAGACATGCTATTATTGAATAACAAAGAAGTTTATACGTCATAGATTTATATGAATATATTATTTGTATTTATAAAAATATTCTTTGCTTTATGCATACAGCCAGGTAAAATATACGGCGAGAGGTTATGTGCTGGCCACATCAGATTTTTTTATTAAATAATTTTACTGGAAATTTAGAATCTTTTGCAAAAAAAATTATGTATGGATTTTGTAAATAATACACAGGATTGACGGAAGGTCAGTAATGAGTGAGTAATGAGTGAGTTAAAATAATTAACTTAACTAATTCTGTAATTAAAACTCTACAGCATTAAGTTCTTCAAAATTATATTCACAATACTGATAAGTGTACATTGGTTATTATTGCAATAAGTTTTTTTTTATGTGACATTTATTCAATTGATGTCGATTCCTAATGTAGGTTAATTTGCAGGCTTCGGATGTTATTGTATACATAAGTATACCAATATTCTGAATATTTTAACGACTGGTTCAAGAAGATCGCAAAATCTGAAGTGTTTTGTTATATATATTTTAGGCAACAAGTGAGATTATTTGTTTGATAAAATATTGAGTAAATCCGGACGCAGCTTCATATGTATGATACATTTTAATTATTTTTTAATCTAGTAGAGAACGAGTTAAGCGCTTTGGAATCAGAAATAATAAACAGCAATAAAATTCCAATAATCGGAATACATGAAATCATAGGTGATTTATCAGTGTCCTAACACATCGACAATCAATTAGTATAATGCAAACTGAATCGTAAAAAGCTCCCAATTACATATGACAGCTAAACATCAGTAAATAGCAGCAAACAAAATCTAAATTAATGTGACAATTCTGTTAAACACGGTTCATATTTCCAAAATCAACAGCGTTCGAACGTCAGGATTGATAACTGACTTCGTGCTTTGTCGCCTCTCTGTGGCATTACCGAGTGATTATCGAATTCCAACCCAGAAGAACTCCGTAATAACAGAGTTATCATTGTAGCCTAAACATTTGAACAAAGGCTCACAATGCTTTATATTGATAATTGTAATATCTGTGTGAGCGGAATTTCAAGCTAGGAATTATTCCTAAAACTAGCGTTATTGCATCGCCATAAACGGCTGGAATGTTTGATAATGAAATACCAGATTGGATTCAGATTGGTGCTTCATGAAAATTAAAACGTTTCTGAATGAATTCAATTAATGAACAAACAAATACAGAATTAGATGTTCAGAAAGAATACCAATTTAAACAAGTGAAATAGATAACTGATTAGGGCTGTTTTCACACTATTTATTGGATCAATATTTTAAATAAATGAACAGTAACAATGTAGGTAATGTAACCATCACTTCACCTAAGCTAATCTAAGCTAGACCCAATGTTCATATTCAATGATCATTTATATTACAAAATACTGATATATAAGGTGTTTCAAGAAAAATGATCAGCTCGATTTTTTTCTTTATTATTAGAAATAGAAAATAAATAATTCATATAAAAGATATAGTAAATCATGGGGGCCATTCACTTACTAAATATTGTTTTTAAGCCACTGGTTTTCAAAGTATAATATAAAGTCATATTTTCTTAAATATGATGGTATATATATTTTATGCTTATTCCATACAGTATTTTTTTCTGAATTTAACCGTGTAATCATTTTATATCCTTACAACAAAAGTATTGAGAAAAATTCAATTGAAATTTAAATAAATTTGATTATTATAAAAAAATTCTGTAGGCCATGTATGAAAAACAAAAAATGCTACCTGCCAATCTGAATTATTTGGGATGGAAATGAAATAGAGCTCTATTTTTACAGTTATTAACTAGTATTTATGTTTAGTTTTAATTTTTTCGTATATAGCCTACTGAAAAATAACTATACAAATCAAATTTATTTAAATTTCCATTGAATTTTTCTCAATACTTTTGTTATGTAAAGATATAAAATGATTACATGGTTGAATTCACGAAAAAATACTCTATTGAATGAGCCTCAATGCCTCAAAATATATTTAACATTCCATTTAAAAAAATATAACAATTTGTTAAAGTTTGAGAATCATTAGTTTAATTTTTTTTTCTTCAGTAAGTGAATGTCTCCCTCGATTTACTACAACTTTTATTTGAATGATTTTCTTTTAATACCAATAATAAAAAATCTGATGTGGACACCACACAACTTCCTTGTACGATTATTAAACTATACATATTTTTTTAATAATTAAATTACAAAATATTGACAGGCTTAAGCTTAGCCCGAGAAATATTTTGATATAGAACAAAAAATAATTCATTTACTACTATCATTCTTAAATTAACATTAATCTAACCCGGTTCTTTTTAAACATAGTTTTGATTACAACAAAGAAATATTTGATTACAACAATGAATATAACTAATTTCACAATAAAAATATAATATTTGTTATTGTACAAATCATAAAATTGCACGTATTTAACGTAATTTGACATGAACATTTCTTTTTGTCCTAATCCATTGCAAGCTTTATTACAAAAACAAAAAAGTATATAATTTTTAAATTTACATATCTCGCTTATACAAAGGGCTAATTTATTAATACTTGATGTGCTAGACGCAGAAATTAATTCTTTAAAACTTTTATTTGAAGCATTTATTTCTAAAATCAAAATAAAATCATTTTATTCAAGAAAAACAACTTCAAGTAATGTACCACTTCCTGTTAGCCTATTTTAACCAAAATCTATTATGTTATTTTGATTGACATAAAAGTCTTGTATACCAAATTTGAAAAGTTTTGGATTATATTTTAAAACAGTTTTTCATTAAAATCTATTATAGGCTTCATGTAAAGTGCCACTTCTGGAAATTTTGTAATAACCAGAAAGCGAGGTGCACAATTAGATGTTATAGGAGTCCTATATACAAAATTTCAACTTTCTACGGCTTACCGTTTTTGAGTTATGGGAGATACGTACGTACGTACAGACGTCACGACGAAATTAGTCAAAATGGATTCAGGGATGATCAAAATGGATATTTCCGCTGAAATCTAAAAACCGAAATTTTTCGCGATTACAATACTTCCTTTACTTACGTACAAGGCAGTAAAAAAATCAAGCTGATCAAATTTCCTGAAACACCCTGTATACAAACTTTATATTAATTTTTTTAATTAATTTATATTTAAATTCTTTGCATCTCAATTTATTAACCAATAGATTTGCATATTTTAAGATTTATCTATTTGTTCTCTACTTACTACCTATTTTCTTATTATTGAATATTTTATGTTCCGGAACATCATATTTTGTTTTTGTAAAGTATAATTATATTTTAATTATTTAATATTTTCATAATAATAATAAATAAAATTGTGAAGAATAAGTTTATAAGAGTTTTTTATATAAAAATATCTGCAACAAAATAGCCGGTTCGGAACAAAATTTAATTTTCGTTTTAATGGAAACGAAATTTTATTTAAACAGGAACAATATTAACCGAAACTAAATTATTTTTTCGGAGCTGAATCGAATCGAAACGAAAAATCTTTTCGCTCCGGGTACCTGATCTAAAGAAATAATTAAGAATAAACACGATTGGTACCCAAATGGGTCACCGTATAAAAACGTGTTATATTTAGAATACCCGCAGAAAAAAGTTCTTTGTGTTTTGTTGATAAATCAAAGTCTCCTTGCATACCAAAAACAGAATCCTTTTCCCTTATATGAATACTGTTCCTCCTTGTCAAAGTTGAATATCGTTAATATCCTCCCCATTGAATTGGGAAAATAATTCCCGAATTCCCTGCGAATTCTTTGGCAGGGGAAGAAAAAATATTGTCATCGCACGTCCATCGTCTAACATATTGACGCTCTTGAGGAATTCAACATGTCATACGTGATGTATTAGTCCCGGGATATGGTAATGAACTCAATACTAAGATGCAAACACGGACATCAGAACACTGTTTCGTACTTCCTATTGTCAATCACACGAGAATGTTTGATAGATGACAATTATTAATAATATGCACTTGTATCTTCTCAAGTATTCCAAGATGTATGATTGTTGAGAGAAGTTGAAGTATGTTATCTGACAACTAAGGATAACAATGTTTCTTTGTATTGCTCATTACTAGTCTTTCAGAAGATGCAATGTTATTTGTGTAGCTTGTTTTAGTTTCCCTGCGGTACTTCAGTTTTAAACAAATATACAAGAACTGTTATTTAAATAAGAAGTGAAAGAATTTACTGCCATCATTTGTAAGAATAATAATGTATATGCCTACACTTTCATACTGCATTATAAGAGCAACTTAACGTATAATTTGAAAAACGGTTGTGTAACAAGTGGTACTGAATAAAATTTACAATTAGTCATATTAATAAATGTAATACTTAAAGCGTTTTTATTATGTAACAGGAATACTAACAGTATTTTTATATTAGGTTACTAGCTATTGATGTTTTATCCTTCCGTCATAAAACAAAAATAGGTAATCGACATGGGTAGCGTTTAACACTACTTATACCTGTACAATATGAAAATTTATTTGACCCGAAAGTAAAACACTAATTTTGTTATTGCAAAAAATATTAAGTTCAAAGGTACAATCGTTGCTACCACTATCCGGATTTTAAAAGTACGGGGATAGAAGAAGGCTTGGGGAAAAATGGTTAAACAAAGCAATCAATCCAAATTTGGTAGGTCACTAAGCAATTCAATTGATACTCACGTGTTGTTCTACAGATCACTAAGATACACGCTGGAAATGGGTATGAGGCAGAACTAATATGTATGTCCAACAATAACAAAACTATATAACTTTAATACTTCTCCGCGATCAAATAAAATTATATAAAGCAAATAAAACGCGATCAACTGAATCTATATAAACTCTAAGTACTTAATCTCTAATTTACAAAACCAATCCCAAGCAGTATACATCGATCTACAAATCGTTCAATACCCATTCACAAAGAATAATACAAAATCAAATACAATTACTCATATGAGTAAACATACATTATTCAAAATCACACCAAGGTGAGAGAGGCCACAGTACAATTAGTTATTTCACACAGAAATACCAAACTCATCTCAGACACAAAATCATGGACATGAACAAGAAATGTAAAACAACAAGAGCTCACAAACATGGAGACAAGCCTACACGAAGTAAGACAATCCAACAAGAAGACAAGCAGGAGTCAGACTCAAAACTGACTTTACACTCTGTAACGGTAGAAACCAGTGACTCTCATACCCTTAATTTCGGCTTATTTCGTATAGAAAAATAAAGACAGTTTCCAGTTTCTTACAAAAACTAATAGTGTTCACAAAGTAACGGACAAATACTTCTTAGCACTCACAGCTCTGCACACAAGCTTTATACTCTGAAAGGTTACATTTGAATTTGCCATAACGATTGAATAATATTATTCCATCGAACTGTCAATATCATTCAATTAGCAACAATAACGATGATCATTAATTGATAAAAAACGGTTGAATTATAGGTATATTATTTGAAAGTCGTGAATAATTTTTTTTATCCACAACTGTCAAATAATATACCCATAATTCAACTGATTTTTGTCAATTAATGACCTTCATCACTATTGCTAATTGAATAATATTCACAGTTCGATGGAATAATATTATTCAATCGTTATGTCAAATTTAAATCCTACCTTGCAGAGTATAAAAAAAAATTAATAAGTAATTATTACCACATAAAATGCCGAAATTGCACTAGTTTTTTTTTTTCATACCTTTATTTTCTTCTTAAGCTTATACTGTAGTTGAATAGTCGATTTTAAGACTTTCTGTCATGTTAAATTACTTTATAATTTTGTTTCTTCGTCAACGATAATTAGATTTGTCTACGTAAACAAAAAAAATGCATTTGTCAGTGAAAAAAATCTACTTATTTTTCAATACAAATTTGTCACTAATATATTTGACAATTGTGGATGAACTATAGTATTCTATTCGCAGGTAATAGCTATTACTCTTTCCAACGATTTACAACACTCGCCTTCCGGCTCGTGGTGCAAACTTCATTCTCATGAGTAATAGCATACATTACATGCCCACTGAGTAATATACAATTAAAAACCATGAATACCGTTATACCCGCTAATTTGATTTTTTTATGATATAGGGATATAGGGTTAAAAAATTAAAGAGACATTAAATTACATAAATCAGTCAGCTATGGAAAAGGCCACTATATTAAGATAATTCTGATTGACAGATGTCAGAGTCAAATGAAATTTACATACCAAGTAATTTGTGTTATAATTTTACTGGAAATATAGATTCTTTCCAAGAAACGGTCTGCATGGAATTTGTACAAAATACACAGAGCTAAAAAAATGTAAAGTACAAGAAATATAGAATCTTTTGCAGGAAACTTTCTTGAACAAAATACATAGAACTGACGGAAGGTAATGTGCTGGCCAGATCAGATATTTTTGAAATAAATTCGTGCTTGATTCAATTTCATAAAACTTTGTCAATATCAAAGTAATAATTATTGTCGATGAAGCAAATGGAATATCTGCCACATGCTTCACTAATAAGTTAAGAAACTAATTGAACTATTCTAAGTAGAGAAGTAACTCCCTGTTATTAGTACGTAATACCACGTAATACAATGTTTTGAAGGGCGTCACCCATCGCCGACGTAGCTTTCAGTTACGGAAAGTGATTTTTTTCTCCTGAGACTTCCGTTGTCAGCCTTAAGAAGAAAATAATGCAGTAAGAGAGTAAATATGAAATATGAAAACTGAAAGCAGAAAGAGATAAACGGGCAATAACTCACAGCATTAAGGAATTATAACGACGGAATCAAATGAAATTGGAGCAATGAAGATTTTTTAAGTAAGTGCTTTTTAAGAAATTGTTTTTATAACAAAATTAGCTCGAATTATGACAAAGAAAAAAGATTATATTTCGTCAACTACTGGTACAATATTCAGGATATAATTTAGAAAATAATCAAATTATATTACATGCTATTAAATTCTATAGTTTTATGTTTATAATAAATTCCGTATAAAACTTTGCGTTTATGGTGATATTCCATGGTAATCACTCGAGAATGAATGAATGATAGCGATTATCTTCAAATGAGCAAATTTACTATAGAAAATGGAGGCAATAAGATGTCTTATCAAGAAGAAGCCCGCCATTATTTTTGATTCCGGAGTATGTAATATTTATCTAACTTTAAAATTTCAAATATAATATTCTATATTTCTTATATTTTTGAGAAGTACACAAAATTTGCTTAACTATGGTGAAAAACAATTAGTTCATTGTATTACGAAAAAATAAAATGGCGGACTTTGAAATATCTTATAAAATATATGAAGAAAGTGTGAAATATCGGTTTATTGTTTCTGTAGCTCAAAAAATATTCTCATTCATGAACGAAAAACAAAAAAATTCCAGACTCTTCTATTTTTTTATTCAGTATATTCATATTTGAAATGTCCGCGTCCTTTTATTATTTCATAGTACAACGTACTTCTCACAATTTATTTCTAACGTATAGACTGTTATCTTTTCATTAATATAAACCAGGGTCTAATAAGGGCCTGCCTAGACGCCTAGAGCAAATTATGACAAAGATGTTTAAATTCCAACCCCACATCTAATAAACATGGCCAATAAAAGTATCTTAAATTGTGAGGTTCTTTAGAAAATCCCCTATTAGAAGATCATGTTGTTAGAGCATTACTCCGGCAAAGTAATGGTCCCGGGTTCAAATCTTAATGGCTGACATGATATTTTCATAATTTATTTCTAACGTACCTACTACCCTTTTGCCACCATCCCACAGTAATTTTTTTGTGCTTTTCAAAAATATAAAATATGATCTATGGGAAATTTTAAAGTTGATATATATCTACTTCGCAAGCAAAAATAATGAAATGTTTCTTGATACGGCATTTTATTGCTTATTTGTCTTATATCTAGTAAATTTTCTTTGAAGATAATCGCTATTTTCCTTAATAACTGAGATATTTGCTGATTTAGTCTCGCGTTATTACCATACTATATAATGTACATTATAGGGAAACATTCGCCAATGCATCAGAAAAACCCAAGACACCATATATTACATCAATTTTATTTTACTTATTTATATTTATTAATAAATCATATAACTATTTAAACAATTTGCAGCAGACATCGCCCCAGCATCGAAGTATTTTTTTAGAAATTGACAGTAAAAGTGACAGGTACATTCTGTAAAATGTCAAACAAACGCTTAGCAACATAATTTGGTGACGATAACTTAAGTATTAAAATTAATCATTAATTTAATATTAATTCTAAAATCGGAAAAAAATGTGTTTAACACGGCAATAAACAGCTTTAGTAGCATTCATTGCCGAAGCGAAGCTGTAAATCTGATATTTTCTTGCCTAGTTAAACAAATGAGTATTGTGACCAAGAGTTGCAAATAGCTCTTTGCAGACCGAGACTAAAGATTGTCGCCAGAGTGTAGTGAGAAATCCATCTACTTGTGGTCTGCAAACATACTTTTAACCAAAAGAATATGACATTTTTTCTGCAATCAGAAAGATTGATAGATTTTTAAATGCAATTAATAAATATTTTGCGATTTTTCACCTACATTATACCATGACTTCTATTAAAACAAAAATTTTCAATGTATGTAAAGTAAAATTTTTGAAAGATGTCCGATCAAGGTCATCTGTATCATAAACGAATTAACAAATTTGCATACATTTATCTCCCTCCTTTACAAAGCTTTAAGCGTGTGTAATAAGGATGGATATAACACGCTTGTCTATCAAAAATTCATATTGTTTCGACTAAGTTAGGACGTTCCATTTTAAAACGATGCTCGTTGATAATACTTTCGCTTTAACGTAAGTTTAGATAAAAATTCATATACATTACCTTGATTCATAGCCGTACGAATAACATTATTTTCTGTCAGTATCACTGACACTGACATTGTGTCATCTTGTTTTTCACATATTTGGTTTTACATTTGCTAATAAACTTACCAGTCGACTTATTTTTGAATTTTGAATGTTTTTATTGTAACATACATTTTTATAATAATAAAATAATAGTAGTATCTTATGTACCCTCATAAAAACTAAGCAAACCACACTACTGAATTTGTCAGAATGGGCGGAGCAAAAATCTGAATTCATACAATTCGTAGACGACATATTCATCGGACATATTTCAAAATTTTTACTGTACAAAGGTAACTAGGGAAATAACATATAGGTCTGCAAAGTAACTAGGTACTTTGTAGGCTCTTGTTACTAATAGCAATAAAATAACGTTCAGAACGTTTATTGATTGTAGAAAATTTAAATTTATATATTCATGTAAAACTGGTTGGCTCTTAATTTTAAACTTAACGAGGTGTAGTTTCAGTTGTTTTTGAAATATTTTTGCTGTAGCGGTATCATATCAATTTTATAAGTTTTTCTCATGATATATTCGATATTAATATTCGGCTTTTTCCCCAGTCCACTTGGCAACGTACCTTGGTATTTTTGCGGGTTTTTTCGTACGAGTTCCTCCCTTTCTCTGTCACCTGTCTACATGTCCTTTTTATGCGTTGCCTTTTACTTCTTGCTATAAACCTTTCAGTTCTTCTTGTTCGGTTCGGGCGTATATTGTTTCTGATTCGAGAGTGGAGCAGTATTCGTTTTACGATAGAAGCCTTTCAGATTCACCCAGGAGTACTTAATCAATTTGTAATTGAAAAGGAACAAAATTATTAAAGTATAAAATAACTCTTTACCGAAATACAGTCAAATTAAGTTGTAAGTCTTTTAGAGAGAATGTAGTTTGTTAGTAAAATTATCGCTTTCATAAAATTTGATATCCTAACTGGAGCAAAATACACGAGTAGATAGGCATTATTCACATTATTTAGGTTTATTTAATAATTCTACTCGTATGATTTGGGCTGGATAAATTTCAATGGCTATAGGACTTTACGCTGGAATTTCATTGCACCTGTGTTTATTTCCCATTCGTTTATTTACAAATACGTACCCGTTCCGGTTTATTTCCAAAATTCAGAAATGAAAGTACTTTTGTTTGGGATAATCAAATGCGTTATAAAACAAAACGAATTTAAAAATATACAAAACCATAATTATGAACATCATAACAAAATATTGATTATTAATGTTTACAAATTTATTGTGAATGCCCCTAATTCCATTTTTAAGTAATCGTAAATGGTGAAATAAATTTTAAAAAGTAATGTTATCAAAGGGATTATTGTTTGTTTTTATGTAACCATTTTCCGTATAGGTCCTTGTTTTACCCATTATTAATTAGGCTATGTTACACAATTTTTATTTAGGAAATTGTCCTCCTGTATATATCTTATAAGTACCTGTTTAGAAATTTTATTGTTTTTTAATGTTATTTGCGTTATTTTCCTTAGAATATGCTCCTATTCAATAGTACATCCATCCTGTGACAAACTGTTATTGTCCATTTCCCGAGTATCTTGTTCATTTCCTTTTATGTTTTTTTTGTCGAATTCTCTGCATTTCCTGTCTTGTTCATCATCATTTTCTGTCTTATCCCTTCGTAATAGTTCTTGTCTTTTTTCTCTCCATTTTTATATATTTCTTGTTCTGTTCTTTCAATATTCTAGTTTTTCTTTTATTCTTACTATTTCATGTCCTTTTCATTTCTTCTTCTGTTTATTTGCCGTGTTCTAACCATTTTCTTTCATTTTTGTTTCTACTTTTATTTATTCCCTGTTCTTGTTCCTGCAAAGTTCTGTGTTCTGTCCATTTTCTTATTTGATTTTCTGTCTATATTCTGTTATGTTCTGTCATAGTAAATCTCCCACTTCCTACAATATTATCTTTTGTTCTGTCCTCTTCCTGTCCAGTTCATTACCTTCTCTGTGTATTTCTCGTGTCCTAATCCTTTTCTGTCTTATTATATTCATTTTCCGCCGTGTTCTGCCCATGTCTCTTCATGTTTGAGATGATTTGTTAAATATTTACATTTATTAGAACAGGTATTTAACATGGAATTTTGTTTTATGGAATTTTCTGCTCCCCTGTTTATTTTACAGCAAAACTATAGAGTGCATAGTTCAGAATTAAATATTGCGCACAAAACTGTTTTTGCATTTTTGTTATGTTTCTAGTTTCTTCATAATTTTAAAAAGAAACACTTGTTCTCTTTTTAAGGTTTTCTTATATTACGTGAAACGTCAATCTAACTTGGAAAATTAATCTCATCTTCTTCGGTAACTATTTCCACCATTATATTTCTTTATAATAAAGGTATGTTCCTCATTCGAATAAACATTCATTGTCTAATTTACATTTTACAAAAAAATTGACAGAATATAAATAAAAAAAAAATATATATATTTCATCACGGCATATTACCCATTGCTGGATGTGCCAATCTGCTTTGTACACAGATATCGGTAATGATGAAATATTTGTACCGTGCGGGCGCTTACCAGGCGTCATGGCATATATCATTGTTAACTATATAAATATATAAAATAAATAAATATATCATCACGGCATATTACCCATTGCTGGGTGTGCCAATCAGCTGTGTTCTCAGGTATCGGTAATGATGAAATATTTGTGCCGTGCGGGCGCTTACCAGGCGTCACCTCACGGGCACTCATAGCTGGCGTGGAGAGTGCACCACAGGGGTCAATTTTGTGCCATTAAAATTCGATGTAATTTTTGGCGTCGGTCGGGATCGAACCCGGGTCCCCAGATTCGCGACCAGACACTCAGGCACACGGCCACGAAACCCCATCAGAATATAAATAAAATGATATTTTCTATAATGTCATTAGTCATGCCTATAGCTACGAATTATCACAAATTTTAAAATATTATTTAAAAATACTAGAAACAGAACATGTAAGAATAGTTTTGTATGCAATTTTTAATGCTGAATAACTTTGCACATTAGAATTTATGAAGAGTAATTATTATAAAAAATATTATACATTTATAGAAAGAACATATATAGTAATATGGTGGGAAAGATGCTGAGGAGTGATAAATGTGTTTTTATATTTAATATAAAGAGGTAATGTACTTTAAATTCAAATTTATAAGTTTAAGGTTAGGTGAGCATAATCATAGATACCGTAATGATATAAAAAATATATAAAAAAAGCCTTGGCATATCGGCTGCTTAATGTCGAAGATAAATTTTCTGTATTCGTACTATTGATGTTCATATTTATGGTGAAATATGAATAGGTCTTCCCAAAGCCAGACATTTATCACTCCTCAGCATCTTTGCCGCCATATTACTATATATAAATATATATATATATATATATATATATATATATATATATATATATATATATATTCTTTCTATAAATGTATAATACTTTTTTATAATATTTTTTTTCTACTCCCATGCGTGAAGTGAGTACTTCACGTATCAATTTTTATGTATGAAGCTTGATTTTTTTGTACATTGTGTGTGAAGTGTCAATATAGTGTGCGTGAAGTAAATAGTTCAGTTTTTACACATACAATGATTATCTTTATATACACGTAAATCATGTGTTGGTAAATGGGCCGTAGAAATAACAAATTCATGAGAAATGTGTTATTAATTTATAAAAAAAAATTATATTTTATTGCAAGGTCGTAGAAAAAGTATTCGGGTGGTTTGTAACACTCGCCTTCGGCTCGTGTCGCAATCTCCACCCTCATGTAAAAATTTGAGCTTCACACACTTGCCACATAATATATTATTATATTGTACCAACTACAACTTGATGTACATTTTTTCAGCTGTAGGCTCTGAAGATGCTAAATATGTTAGCGAAATCGATAAGCCACATAGTATAAATAAATAATTATAAAATAGTCAAAGTTTAATTTCTCTTCATAAATCATGAAAATGAACTTTGATCTAGTGTCGTTCATCAATAAAATTTGTACATTAGTTCTTGCCCTCTTGCATAAAACTTAAATCCCATGTTAAATCCCTATGTTCACCCTTACCACCTGGTGTACCTATCTCTTACAAGTCTAAATATTTATGATAGCAAGCGGTGGCAATAATTACTAATCGTGCTCATTCTTTCTTGAATATATAGATCAGATACGATTCCAGGGTATTCATAATAAAAAGACCATTAGCAACAATAAATTGTAATATGTTGTGTGTTGTTATTTATTGAATTGCTGTTGTCGCCATTGTTTTTATATGAATTTTTATTTTTGCGAATAAATATCTCGGTGTTAGGGCGTGACCATGGACTATAACTCACGTGTTTGTTCACGTGTGCGCCATCTACATACAACAAGCCGCGATTGCCATCTCACCCCCGCCTGCCGCCTGTCCGGGTCCGAGGCGACTACGACTACAATAAAACGTATCGCGCCGACCCTTATACCCTAATTTATGCTCCAGCCACCGTGGCTGCTTTTTACACGATAGAAAAGAATGTGGGTTAATCTTTTTCACTACCTCACAAGCTCTCGGCCTCTGGAATATTAACTGCTGATAAATACCTGGTAATTTATTTGAATTTTAATTAAAATAATACGCCTCTACGCACGTACAGTTATTATTATTCAGACAACGTTAAATAAAAAGAACGCTCATTTTTTTATAAAAGCTAATGACATTTTGTCGCGAGGTAATTAAAAATTTCTCGAGCTTTGATCACGGAACTTGGTAATAATAACACGAACTCACACTGATATAAAAATATATCATATTATAAAATTTAATAACTTCTATATTCTTTACCCCCTACTTATATCGACTTTAAATCTTTTAGTTTTTGTTAAAAAAAATTTCCTAACTGCAATGTTACAAAGTACAGTAAAATTTTATTTTTATTACAATCAGAATTGTAAAATATAATCATATAATAAAATTCGGCAATTCGCATAGTCTATAGGATACAACCGGTATTTTACATGTACAGTATTTTTTTTAAACATATCCGCCCACTTTGTCAAATTCAGTAGTGACGTTTATTTAGTTTTTATGAGGGTACATACGATACAGTTATTTAATTATTATAAAAGTATATGTTACAATAAAAGCATCTAAAATTCAAAACTAAGTCGACTGGTAAGTTTATTAGCAAATGTAAAACCAAATATGTGAAAAATGAGATACTGACACAATGCCAGTATCAGTGATACTGACAGAAAATAATGTTATTCCTATGGATATTACATAAGGTAATATATCTTAATTAATAAATAAACTTACGTTACAGCGAAAGTATTGTGGACAACGAGCATAGTTTTAAAATAGAATGTCGTAACTTAGTCGAAACAATATGAATTTTTGCAAGACAAGCGCATACTTATATGAGAGAGAGATAAATGTATGCCAATTTGTTAATTTATTCATGATACAGATGACCTTGATCGGACATCTTTAAAAAAAATACTGTACGTACAAATTTACATTTATTTTCTAATTCAATGCAGCTATGTAGCTGACTGTGTGGACACAAATCTGAGGACCCGGGTTCGATATCGACCGACGCCAAAATTATTTCGAATTATATATAGCACAAAAGTGACCCCTGTGGTGTACGGTACGAATATGTCATCATTTTACCGATATCCGCGAACAAAACAGATTGCATACTGGGTAATAGGTATGCCGTGAAGATAATATTTATTTATTTATTCTAACACATCTCATGACTGTTTTTGTAAAATACTATATGTATAGTATATGTAATAATAAAGATCGAACTAGTGCGTTATCTGTCGCTATTTAATTTTTATTGTAAGTAAACACAATTTACAGTAGGTGTTAAACAATTACTTGAAATCTCAGTCAAACTGTCAAATAATATTTATTTTCTTACAACACCGAATTTTAGGTGAACACTTCCATCTTCATCTGGGTAATTAAGATCTTACGAAATTTTTACAACTCATTAACACAAAATATATTCGTTCTTTATATTCAGTTTTAGAATCAAACAAAATTTATAAAAAAATAGATTGCTCTCAAAATCGACAATAGAATATTATAGTAATGATAAATATATTTTTCTGTATACTCAACTGTAAACAACGATCTACTTTCTTAGCAACGAGTCCGGTAGGTACGTTTTACGGTCTAGGACAGTAATACAAAGCAACAACCTTGACGACGTCCGGTAGGTATACAAAAATTGATTATTACATACTTTGTAAATTGCAAATAAGATTAAAAATACGTTTAATAAATTTTACCTTAACAACGCATCACAGAAAACTTGTTTAAAACAAACACGATGCTTTTGATTAATTTATAATTATTATAAATAATTTGCTTTCAAAATATTTGTTGAGTATACGGAAAAATTATTACGTAAATAACTACAATTTTCTTATTTATGTGTATTCCAATTTTATCTAAAGTATTACCAATATTTTGTTCGTAAACCTCTACTATTTTTATTTTCAATGCGTCATTAACAATGTTACTTCCATTTTGTCGATTGACTTGAAATCGTTAGTTATACCATATATTATTGGATAGTTGGAAGACAAGTTTTCAAAATTGTTGTTTCTGAATTAGAATATTCAGAAGTTCCACACACACTTACAAGTCCACTCACAAACATCGTCGTAAAAATATTAAAAAAATATATATATGCAGATCCGAAAGAGTCTCTTTACCAATAATCTTCAAACTGATTAAACCTATCCTATTTATTTTAATTAAAATGTGTATAGTAATATTCTCCTAATTCCTAAAAAAAATAGATGAAACTCTTACGAAAAACAATAATTTCGAAATTAAGCGGCTATTTCTCTTTAAGTAATAAATTTGTAGAAAATATTGGTACCTTAAAGTCTCACGGATCAGTTGTGACGAATCATTTTCACAGTAGATTCATTGAAACTGAACGTCATTTTAGACTTACATTGAAAGTGAAAAGGATTTCTATTTTATTCATTATCAAAGATCATTATTAAAAAAATTGAACAAAATGAACAGTAGGAACGCATGTCATTGTTTACTTAATTAATTTTTAGAAGGTAAAGAGAAGAATTATTCATACAGTCTTGATCATTACATACGAATAAATGTGAACAATTTTTTTATTTTTCATTTTCATCAACAATTATCTGTGGGAACTCTGCTTTAGATGTGATTGATATCCTGCATCTTACAAATGCAAGTTAAAGTTTACGTAAAATAGAAACTCAATTCGGCAGGGGTGCTGAAAAAATGAAAAAAAAAACATCAAAAAAGAGAAAAAGATAATTGCAATAAACTAACATATAGGTAATGTAATATTTATTCATGCAACAAAATTGTAAACACAAACTTTGCGACATCGATATAATTATTAGTGAGGAGACTTGCCGAGTCTCGAAAATTATTTTTCATACTACCTTAAATAACATTTCTGAAACAAATTAGAAATTTGATAGACTAGCAGACGACAATTTGAATACACCAAATACCGAGTTCACATTTGACAGTTAAAAAATCTTGAGTTGAATACTGCATTACTAAGCCAGTTTTACCAACATGAATGTCCAGAAAAAATAAATTTAAGTAAGATAACTTAAATGCCACACGTGTATTAAAGGTTGTAGCTCTGTAATGTACACAGTGAATAAAGTACGAAAATCGTTTACTTTACTCATCAGAATATAAAAATAATATATTATAAACTGTTTTTACACAGTTGTGTTCATAATATAATTAACCGAGAACGATTAATATATAAACCGTGGAGAATAAAAGAATGATTTTCAAAGACTAGCTAAAGACACGTGAAGAATTCAATGATTTCAAGGGGACTTGTAGTTTAGTTGGTAGAGTAAAAGCACTCTAGTCTTACTAGACATACGAAAGTTCTAGTTTTCAAGTCCCAGTGAATTCACATTTTTTTTACAAAAAATGTTTCTTCAGTATTTATACTTGAACCGATTACGAGAAGAATGTTTTAAAAATAACTGTGTAAAATCAGTTTGTATCATAGTTACTACGACATTAACAAAAGGCATGTAAAAAATTCACTGACTTCAAGGGAACTACTAGACATAGAACGGCCCAAGGTACAAGCCCATGGCAACCGTTGCAATAAAGAGACTGGGAAACCAAATACTACTTCAAAATTAATAAATTTATAATTCAACATGCTCAGAAATACTAGGTAATATGTAAGCGTTTAAGTGAACATGTATTATAATTTATTATTCCTGCTTCGTGGCGTCTCTATTTTCTGGCTGATATAGTCGTCATTATGATTTACGCCATAAATAATCCTCCCACCTATAATGTATGCAGCAATAAATAACGTGCATTGATTAATCCATCCACATCTACATCCACAATAATTCGGCCGACCACGCCTTGAGATTGGTGTTACGGGTCCGATTCCCAGTTATGTAGTACACGTGCAGCCTGTAATCTGCATAGCGGACGTGCGGTGCAGCGATCAGGTAACTGACTAATCTGATCAAAGGGTAAAGATCCATCTGCAGATGCTTTGCGAATTAGAATAGCCTAACAGGATGAGACTCTGATTGGAAGCGACTAATAAGATTAAAACTCGAATAGGCAGACATGTAATTTGTGCTTAAATACTACTAAATAGAAACCGATTTTCACAATGATGTCTGTGGGTGTGTATGTGTGTTTGTGTGTGTGTGTGTGTGTGTGTGTATGTGTGTGTGTGTGTGTGTATGTGTGTGTGTGTATGTGTGTGTGTGTGTATGTGTGTGTAAATGTGTGTGAGTGTGGATCCTCTGGGCGCTTTAACTCAAATACTATCAATCAGAAAATTTTGAATCCATGTATTTGTACCTTATTCTAATACGGAAGGAAGCCATTATATTTTGGTGTAAATCGGATAACAGGAAATGGCACTTTATTTAAAGCTTAAAATAGTTTTCTTCTTCGTTTGTAGGCTCTGTGTATTGAGTGACTGGCGCCATTCCTTCCACCCTTATTTAAGCGACGTCGGACCACTCGTCTCCACTGTTAGCTGGCCGGAGCCCAAACTTTTATTTTTAGCAATTATGTATGTTATAAAAATTAAAAATTATTAAATTTTCTACACGTTTGCATTAATACTTTTTCATATATTTTATGGATAAATTAATAAAATCATGTATAATTTAAATCCCGGAGCCTTTGCTTTAAAGATAAACACAACTACTTGGTTACACACTTCAGAACTCAAATGTTTGTAACTGACAGATAAATGTCAAAATACTAATCATTTCAAATTATAATAGTAACTTTTTAACAAGAATATAGTAAATGGAACAATAGTTATATGGAAGGGAATTTAATATAGTTTTCAGCATTTGTAAATACGTAGGTATGCATTTCAATTCTTCTTTATCATAGCCCTTTTCCCGTGTTACACAAGGTAGGTATGTATTTAAAGTATTGTGTTAGACATATCAGATTTTTTAATTAATGGACTTGATATGTATCGAGGACCTTCTTATGTCTAGAAGTACGTTTTGTCAACTGAACTTCGAGGTCTCCTGAAGTAAGTAAAATTTTCACCTTCCTATTCAGAGCACTGTTGATAGAGTATTCTACTAGAAAGTGAGATCCGAATAACTAGACGTTTACGTGAATACACATCTCGGGTAAGAATGTAATCGGAAGGACTGGGCCACCAACACATTCTTTCTAGAATAATTATAAAAATATTTTATAACCATCGGTGACATATATAAATATTGACGACAAAAAAATAATTTAGTAATGCAATCAGTCTAACGCAGAATAAATAAAAGAATAAAAATTACTTCTACTGTATTCAGAAATTGAATTACGCTAACTGCGGTTACTTTTTCAGTAACCGGTTGAATTTTCGGAACGCGGTTGCTGAAGGATCTGGTATCTTTCCCAAACCAAGCTAAAATTGGCAGTTGTGGTGTGGTTACATTTTGACGCATGACAAATGGGCACTTGTGTGCACGTGTCACCTGTTTAGATTTAGTTTGTTGTCAAATAAGAGAAAAGCGTTCCGTTTTTCCAGTCCGTTGCCGGTAACATTGTAACCGCGGTTAAACCACTGAAAATGGTTACCGTGATTCAATTTCGAATACACTATCTGTGGTTCTACGGAAAATCAAAATTTTAGCGTGCAAAAGTTTTGAACCAAATAGATTTTTATACCATACCAGTTATTGTAAAGCTGATACAGAATTCAAACAGTTATACTAATAAACTTATGTATTTGTGCATAAAATATTTTCATATTATAAACCAAAAATTATGCAAATAAAATGATGTAGTAACAAAAAAATGTATCGTGCAGTGCAAAAATATTGCTCCAATATATACGTATATCAAAACTACTAAAAAAAACGGTTTAACCTTTTCTTGACTTTTGATTTCGTACTCCATATAATATTTTTATCACTTATTTTGATAGAATCACTACAACACATCTTTGAGGCATTGATTTAATTAAATTTGTTATACCGTCTTGTGGTATATTTTGCTATTCAATTTCTGAAAGGTTCCATAGTTCAGCCTTGTTTTCCCTATCCGAAACGTATTTTTAACTTCTGCCATAAATGTTTTATTGGATTTAAATCCGGAGATTAGGGTGGACAGGCAAGAATTTGGATTCTTTATCTCGACTAATGAACATGAAAACATGCACAACTTAAAATCGTATTTCCTCTGCCATTTTTCACCGTATGGATTTAGTGTCTAGAATTGCACTTTGCACTTATTGGTCGCCGAAAATACTTCGTACCATCCACTGAAATATTATCATTGACTGGAATGCACACATGCACTATGATAGTGAAGGCCTATTACATGTCGGCTGCTGGTGGAATCAGCAAACATCGGAACAATGCGTCAGTTGACGAAAATTATTTGCCTAGTGCGGAGGTGTG
This sequence comes from Harpalus rufipes, assembly GCA_951394225.1. NCBI lineage: Eukaryota > Metazoa > Arthropoda > Insecta > Coleoptera > Carabidae > Harpalus > Harpalus rufipes. The sequence goes on along the minus strand of OX596280.1, from coordinate 38,309,352 downwards.
CATGGCGCAGATTTTAAATAAAATGTAGTAAGGAAGAGTGATATGACTATTCGTCTATGTTCGTTTCAACACGAACATGCGCGACGGGGTCAGCTATTCTTATTCAATGGGCCTTCATTTCAGCGTATGCTGACAGAGTATGCATGTTCCAGTCTATAATATATTTCAGTTGTACATCATTCCCAAAACATCAAATTTTGTTTCATTAAAAAATGATATTTTTTACTAGTCGACTTCATTGCAATGTTGACACGTTTTGTAAATTTTAGTTTCGCCTTTTTATTTCTTCTAATAACTAAAGGTTTTTAAACACTGAAATGTGCAGTAGTTCCTATTTCTTTAAGACACAATACTTTGGCTGACATTGGCAAAAATTTCTGTTCGATTATCATTCGATATATCCACATTATATATATTTTTTTTTGATCTTTCACTTTAATTATTTTATCTGTTTGCTTTGATGGTTTACGGGGCCTTTCGAATCTTGGCGTGTCAGCTTATGATTTTATCGATCATTAGCAAGCCGGCCGTCTCACAAGCTACCTTTCCTTGTAAATTAAGGTTTATTACGGATTCTCGTAACGGAAAGTGGGTGTTTTTCACCATTTCGTTACATCATAATCATCATTATCATCATAATCTTTACGGTTTAGACTAGTTAGCCTGTTCAGTTATCTGTATTAATCTGGAGCAACGATGCAACGTAAAATTTTGCGTGAAACTGGGGAAAACTTTCACAGAAACGTTTCAACCTTTCAAACAAACTTACGGAGATGATGATCTGGGTCGCTGTAGAAAGTGGAAGAAACAGAGGAAGACCAAAGATAAGATGGAAAGACTGTATTGCGGAAGACTTGAGAGAAAAGCAACCAAATGAGGACAACCCTCAAAACAGAAATGAATGAAAGAAGAAAATAAAAAATAGCGATCCCTAACGAATGGGAGAAGCTAAAGAAGAAGAAGATGTCAGTGTCAAGTGCAATTTGCTTAGTTTGTTTATGAAATAATTTTACTTGAAATTTAGAATCTTTTGCAAGAAAATTTATGTATGGAATTTGTACATAATACACAGAATTGACGGAAGGTATGGTGCTGGCCACATCAGATTTTTTAAATATTGCCGTTCCTCATTCATGTATGTACCAATCCACTGTGCTTTCTTGTATTTATAAGTGAATTGTGTTCCAACCAGTGTATTTCAGAGATTGGATTTAATTGAAGTCATCTTTCTCATTTTTATTTACTTCTTTGAGCATTTTATAAGCTAATCTAAATTAATACTAAATTGAGAATTTGATTAGAAATATAAATAAAGTATATAAACTAATCAACTCGGCTTGATATTTTTGAACACGGACAATTTCTTTTATGCTATAAAATACAATAAAAATCAATTTTAACACATGTCAACTATACTAATTAAAATGCAATTAATATTCATAACAATAGTGTAATATGCAAACGTGTTACAAGAATATGTTTATTTAAAAGAGATACAATAAATTTGGCTCAATCCTTTTGCACGCAACTGTATATATTTAATAATGCAACGTATGTTTACTCATAGTTTCTTTGAAAATTGTATTCTAATATTTAAGGATAGATTTTTTAAGCAGCTGTAATATATCTGTAAAAATTGTTTGCTTTATCTGGCCTGTGTATCAAATATTTATTCAGTTTCAGCGAATTTGTACTTTGGTGGTTAATCTTTTATTTATGATGAAGAAGAAGCTGTTAACAAGTACTGGCATAATCTTAATACGGCACATAATGGCTGTTGAGCATAATACGTTTTGGATTGCATTCCCTGCGGAACGAGTCATACAAGGAGGCCTCAGCCTCACTAATGTAGTCGGAAGTGTAACATTGATGGATAGAGTACTGGCAGTCGCTTAGCTTTTCCTTCTTGTTCTCGTGTACTGTTAAACAGCCCGCGGTGGAAGTTTGCCGACGAGATTAAGTTATTCTTGTACATATACGAGTACACTAACCCTTCTCGTCCACACCATCCCGGATTCGACCACGTATAGATGTAAATAATGCCAAACTTAATCCACTACTTTGTTTATAAACACCCAAACCCTGCAATACCGGCAACGGTATTAGTTTAACAGGAAACCCGAGTACGACATGCATGTTTAGCGTTAGTTATCGATACCGCCAACATTATTTATTGCTGCCTGTTGCGTACTTGATCACTAATTTATCCACGATAAAGAGAAAATCAGCACCCTCGACATCTTGGCCAACAGAGCAGTATTGAAACAGAAGATACGACTCAAATCGGACAAGCATCAGCCAGTGGTCCGTCACTTAGTAGTCGCATACCAAGCTAATGCACATCCTAATGCACAACTAGATTTGTGACGTCAATAACATACATAGGTTTAAGGATCATAATAAAACAATGTAAATAGAAAGTAGTAACAGGCTTGAAAAAGACACTTACCTATACAGGATGTATCTGAATTGCTTGGTCAAACTTTACAAACGTAATATATTGAACAAAAATGTAAAAAAAATCCTATAAACATGTCCAAAATTGCTTCCTATAAAAGTTACGCGGGATTTTCAAAAACAAAGTTTCACATTTTTAGTTAGTTAAGACATGCATTTCACGTATGGATGAGCAAACGGCAACTGTAATTTAGCTCGACAGCTTTATGCTGAAACATTTCCGAATCGAAGATGTCCAGCTAAAGTAACATTTGCGACAATCCGCCAGCATCTTCCTGAGAAAAGATTTATTTTTTTGGTTCAAAAAAAGACCAGAACGCCGGTGTTTGAAGAAGATATACTCGATAGAATTGCAGAGGATCCTAAAAACAGTACATTGAAATTATCCTTAGAAGTAAGTGCTTCACATTGTACGGTATGGATGAGATTTCTATATAAACAACTACTTTATTCGTACCACATACAGCGAGTGCAGAGTTAGTGAAACTGATATTCGACCACGAATGCTATATTGTATCTGGTTTCTACAACAGCGTATCAATCCGAACTTCCAAAAAAATTGTAATTGATTATTCGCAATTTTGAAATTAGCGTGTAACTTTTTAAGGAAGCATTTTTGGGCACATGTTTAAGAAACTTTTGTTAAACTTTTGTTCCATACATCACGTTGGTAAAGTTTGGCTAAGCAATTCAGATACACCCTGTGTAATAAAAAAAAATCTGATGTGGCAACACAATACCTCCCGTTTAATTTAATTTTTATTTATGTAAATACTTAAAATTAAATTATATATAAATACCGGTTTCAATCTCAACCGACGCCAGCAATAAGTGCTCGTGAAGTAACACCTGGTAAATGCCCGCACGATACAAATATATCATCGTTACCAAAATATGTGTACAAAGCAGATTGGCACACCCAACATTGGGTAATATATCGTGATGATATATTTATTTTATTTATTTATATACTTACCTATATTCATTACTGGCGTGGATAGTGCACCACAGGGGTCAACTTTGTGCCATTTAAAATTCTAAAATATTTGGCGTCGGTCGGGAGCGAACTCGGTACCCCAGATTCACGTAAGGTGACGCCTGGTAAACGCCCGCACGGTACAAATATGTCATCATTGTTACCGACATCTGTGTACAAAACAGATTGGCTCACCCAGCAATGGGTACTATGCTGTGATGATATATGTTTTTATTATCTTACCTATATTTTTACATATTTATTTATGCTGTAAACTATTAAGTTCCTTTCCATATAAGTATTGTTCCATTTACTAATTTCTTTTTAAAACGTTATTATTATTATTTGAAATGATTAGTTTGTTGACAGTAACATATATCTGTCAGTTGCAAACATTTGAGATTTGAACTGTGTAATCGTGTATGAGTTTTATTTAAAACGTAGGCTCCGGCATTAAAAGTATATATAATTTTATAAATTTATCCATGAAATATATACAAAAAGTATTAATGCAAACCTGTAGAAAATTGAAAAAACTTTAATTTTTATAATAACAAATCTTGAAAAAATAACATTTAAAGGTATTTTTCGAAGAAAAACTATTTTGAGCTTCCAGTAAAGTGTCATTTCTGGTTGTCTGATTTACTCCAAAATCTAACGGAATCTTGCCATATAAGATTAAGGAAGAAATACAAGGTTTCAAAATTTTCTGAACGATAGTATTTGAGTTAGAGCGTAAACGCACACACAGACATCATCGTGAAAATGTTAAAATTGGATTCTAGGGACCTTAAAACGTGGTCATTTACCAAAATCTCGATACGCGATTTTAGCACGATCCCTATACTTCCCTTACCAAGGGTAGTGGGAGGTAAAAAATGCCACAAGTTAGAATGTACAAATACCTTTCGAACAAAATGTAAAAGTTTGTGGAATAAACTTTAATGTTTAAACTTGTAAATTATCAATGCTAATAATATACGCTACTGAAAAAATACCAAACGTAGCATTTGATATTTGAGTTTGTCAAAAAAAAAAATCATATATCTTGAAATACTCAAATTCATTTTATTCTTTTGTTTGTTGGAAAATAATTTCTCCTTTGAATAATTTTTTCTTACATATCTTAAATATTATAAATTATTATTTGTTGAATTTTAAATATGTATAAATCTTAATACAATATGTTTCATTATACATTTTATGAAAAAAATTCTTTGTAATAACTTATGTTTTGCTTGATTAGATTATAATGTGGAACATAAAATTAATTATTTCCATAATTAGAATGGCAACACGCATTATTTTCACAGAATACAAAAAATTAAATAAAATATAAACTTCCACATATGTATATAATACTCGTACAGATCCAGTCACACCCACGAATATAGCCTACACACGCCTACGAACATATTTCATTCTTAAAAATCTGTTGTGGCCAGCACAATACCTCTCGCCACTTCCTTTTTTGGTTACATAAGTATAGGGCGCGAACAGTCATGTTACATTGTTGGCCTTGACAAGCAGATGTGGGGGCCCGTTTCAGAATGATAATTAGTCAGTATGTTTCATTCAGAATTTCAAGATTTTCAAAATACACGTAGTTAATTTGTCACCAGGAGTGTGGAATTTACTTGTCGAGGAAAATAAACCATATGGAATTGGAAAATCACTAAATTTAGAATGAGAAATTATGATACATCTATATACATAATTACTAGCTATCATTCTGACATGAGTCCCCATATCTGCTTGTCAAGGCGCCCTATTGTATTTAACATTTCTTGTATACCTACATTCTACACCAAAAATTGTACTTACATATATCTATTACTTATATTTAGATTGTTTAATTTTAAATTCATTATATGAAGAAATTTTGTCCTCTTCTAATTTTTCGAAATGTTTCCAATTCATTGTCAGGATTGACTGTATTTTTGAAGGATATATGTAATAGACCTATAATCTTAAATATTTAACTACTAATACATTAAGAAATAATATAATGTATATGTACTTCCCAGAAAAACTCTTTAGTAATATCTATGAATTTCTGACACTGACATTTATCTGTCAGTTACAAACAGTTCAACTGGTCAACTATTTTCCATGGCATCCTTTCGGCTGTAAAATTTATTATAACGTTATTTTATTTATTATATTTCTTTTATCTCTAAATCCATAGAATATATAATAAAATATTTAAATGTATCAGATAGAGAATTTAATTTTCTTTAATATTACCAAGAAAAATTTTCAAAAAATATTATTTAGAAGATTTTTTTTCAAGAATCTTCTACTTCCGGTTGTCCAATTGTTACCAAAACCTTTTCAGATCTTCCCATGAATGTCCGATTGGAAAATACGTAATTAAACAATTTTTAAGTCTTATAGTTTTTGAGTAATCGTCCTTCCAACATCCTACATACATACACACACACACACACATACATCCACACACACACACACACACACACAGACATCATCGTAAAAATGTTAAAATCGGATTGTAGGGACCTTAAAACGTGCTTATTCAATAAAATATGGATATGTGATTTTTAGCATGAATGCAATACCTCTCTTAGCGAGAGGTAAAAAATTGGACATATATTTAAGATTTTGTGCTCCAAATTGAATCTAGTTTTTGTTGAATGTTATTTTTTATTTCTCACATAGTTTATTTAAAATCCGCTCTTAATTCCTACACTGCCTACTGAATTTATACAGGGTGTTTCCTTTAAAACAACCAGCGCTTTTTTGGGCGAACTAATGACTTTAGAGAAAAATGTTATATACAAAAAATTACCAGGAAAAAGCGCTTAATTTATGAGGTATAATAAATAAAAAATTCAACCAGTGGTTCTCAAACGGTAGAATAAAATTAGATTTTTTTAAATGGCAACCTATATAAATTTTTTGTCCATTAGATAGAGAATTTTTTTCTGATTTTAACGATATAAATATGATATGGGGTTGTATAACAATTATTTCGAGAAAAATGATATTAAAAATCAGAAATAATTCTACAATATTTAAGTAGGCTATGCAATAAACAAATGCAAACAAATGATACAGGTGACAGATAGTTTTGTTACTTACGTTATTAAGTGTTTGTTTTCGTAATTGTTTAATAAGAAAATAATATACTATCTTAACCTAGGCAATAGTCGTATTAATAGTTGTTTATTGCATAGCCTACTTCAATATTGTAAAATTATTTCTGATTTTTAATATCATTTTTCTCGAAATAATTGTTATACAACCCCATATCATATTTATATCGTTGAAATCAGAAAAAAATTCTCTATCTAATGGACAAAAAATTTATATAGGTTGCTATTTAAAAAAATATAATTTTATTCTACCGTTTGAGAACCACTGGTTGAATTTTTTATTTATTATTCCTCATAAATTAAGCCCTTTTTCCTGGTAATTTTTTGTATATAACATTTTTCTCTAAAGTCATTAGTTCGCCCAAAAAAGCGTTGGTTGTTTTAAAGGAAACACCCTGTATATCCACTTAATAAATGTAAATTCATGTTCCCTTTAAAATGATATATCTCATTCTCACTTTCAGATACAAGTGCAAAGCTCCCGCAGTACTGCTTTTCGCTAGCCTTCCGATAAAGACAATAACTATCTAACGCCACGAAAATAATAAAACGCGCCATCGGCCGTGTTTTCATAAAAGTAGACTGTGAATATGGAATAATATGTGTTCAGAAATAAATGATTTATTTTTTTGATAGAACTTGATGAACATATAAAAATAAATTATTTGTAAATTTTAACAAGAAAAGTGTGTCTTTGAAAACACATTTAGACTAGTGACTAGAAAATAATCGATTGTGCCGAGTTTTCCTTAGGGTTCCGCCAACAGTGAATTAAAACTCTATACAGACATACACAGCCTGTCTTGAAAATCAAGTTAAGTCTAAAATATTTTAAGTTTGAAGTTTTCAAGTAGCTTAGCTTGATAAATTCCAATTTCAATTTTATATAGACAAAGTCATTTTGTCTATACACTCCTTTCACCGAAAACTAAATTTTTTTTAAATTGCCCAAGTAAATTTCACTCAAACGCACGATCACAACCAAACTGCATAGTCAAACTGCCTGTACTTCATACAAATTGCAAAATTTCATCAAAATCAGCCAAGGGTATGTTAACTTCAATAGTTTTTGTTCACCATGTGACTCCGACGTATACAAAATTGTCTTAAATGAAAAAAAACCATCAATTTCTTTCTGATCGCCAACTCTCAACATCGCTTCAACACCGAACCTATAATAACTACGAAACTTACTGAATTTCAAATAGACATTCTAAGAAATTTTAGCCATGTAAAACAGATTTTGTAATACGTAAAATATATTTCTATACAAATTACTACTAGATTTTATAAAATTTTGCAAATTGTAAATAATAAAATAACATCCGAGATGTGATACTCCCACTGAGGTATGTGTATTATTTTATTCACACACTCTCTTTTTAAATCAATAATTTTCAAAATAAATCAATGAGTTATAAACTTTGATTTTATTAATATTTTTAACAGCTCTATTAATATTTGTTTAGCCAGTTTATTATAGGGATCTATGCTAGGCAACCCCTACTTAAACATTTCCAATCCGTGGGTTAGAAGTAAAATCTGTTTTCAACCCAAGCAATTGTCATTGTAGTTAGGAATGACGTATTTCCCAACCTCTAAAAGGTTAGGAATCGATATATTACTATAATGATTGTGAATAAAAATTATTACACTATTTTTAGAGTAATTTGGTTTTAAAGAAATTTCTTTCTACACTATGATCAGTGCTATCGTGTACCTAATAAAACAAGTTAAAATTCGCAAGGTAGTAGTTTGTTGTGATATTTAGCAGTGGACGGACGTATATTTCTGTGTATTAAATGACATATACAAACTAACATTTACCTAAAGTGAAATACAAAAATTTGTGTAAACGTGATTTCTTACAAAGGTTTGAAGATTTGCATTACCCGGTAAGTAGGTATATCATCATTTAATCTATGTAAAATACATTCTATAAATGAGTTTTTTGCACATATTGTTCTTATTTATTTATCTATAATACATACATGTTCATTTTACGGCAAAAACTGTGAAGTGCAAAGTTGTGCAGAATTAAACATTGAATATAAAACTGTTTTATTATTATGTTTATAGTTTCTTCGCAATTTGAAATAGTAATTTATGCAACAAGAGTGTAAACACAATCTTTATGACATGAGGTCCAGTATTTCATAACAATGCTTGTCGAGTCATGAAAATTATTCACCGAATGCCATAAAACTTGTTTACACTTGAGTTGCATACAATATTTTTTTTATATGACTTTAAAAAAAATTCCTGAAACAAATTAGAAATTTGACAGACGAGCAGATGACAATGCTAACACAGCAAATACCGAGTTCACACTTAACAGATAACAGATCTGAAGTAGAATACAGCAGTTCTGTCATGATTACCAACATAAATGTATAGAAAAAACTAAATTTAGGCAAGACAATATAAATGCCAAACGTGTATTGATAGTGTAATGTATAAATAAAATAAAATACAAAAATCGTTTACTTTATACATTGTCTGTAGTGTAAAGTTGTGACGATACGTACCTCGTCTCAGCATTGTTGTCGAGAAACAATCAGTTAACCTCAACGATGTAATATCGTAAAATAAATTGCAGCGTGCTGGAATTTTAAACAAGTCAGAGATTTGTAAATAAGTATATGTTTGACTTACCTGTGTAATATAAAAACATGATACAAAGCATGTACATTGTTGTATATTATTGTTATGCTGTTCATTGGTTTTAGATAGGATTTGTTACACATTTAACGGTAGAACTGTCATTGTATGCGAGGTTATGTCAACGCCGTGAAATGAGTGGCTTACTCAATTCTTATTATTATTGTAAAATATTAATTTATAATATTTGTAACAATGTTTTACGACAAACTGTGACAGCCTGAAATTATTACAATTTCTATTAAATTAGTTTTTGTTGAAGGAGCGTTCGCAAGCGCCATCAGTCAGTCATATGTTAAAGTTTAAAATATCCCCTCTTAATAATACGCGAGATTTTGCCTGATGTACCAAATGTCGGGTATAATAGACCGCGCACCGGCCAGAGAAGGCAGTTCTTCTTCAGTTCGTCCGACGGAATCCGGTGTCTGGGTTCCGGACTAGAACTGCAGAGCCCAGAGCTCTGAGAAGAACGTTCGAGTCGTGGCGTTGTACCGCCGTCCGTCTCTCGTGGATAGAGAGACTTCGCCGTAATTTTTCTAAGTCGAATTTGGGTGATTGAAATTCACCACTCGCAGAGATAAACCGCCGTCCGTATCCGCTACCTTATGTAGAGAAGTCCGTTTTATACTTTATCTTTTATTAGATAATTGCATTTTTACTTACCGCCGTTAAGAGACTGTGCTATTGCCGTTTTGCGGGAGCACAATTCCCCTAGTAGATTAAACTCAGTCCGTCACAGTTTTCACAAAGGATTTCATTCTTTATTTATTTGTTTGATACATTTTAATTTTACATTACGTTGTGAATAATAAAGTAGTTGGTTAAGTTAACTACGTGCTTTTTCTGAGACAAACCCTATCCCACCTCCACAGATAGCTATCCGGCAAACCTTCCTCTCTTTCAGCATCCGCCGAAGGCGCCCGAGCAACCCGAACCTTGCTGGCAGAGAGGACAAGATGGCGCCTCATCCCATGGGTCCGGCGTCACAAATGGCGCCCGAAAAGGGGCTACCGTCGCAAAGTTTATACTTTACACATCGGAGTATAAAAAATAAATTTCAAAATTTCTGTTAGTTCGGAGCAATAGCCATGATATTTGTTTTCTTTTTTTCTGGTTTTTATAAATTATTAATAAACGTCAAACGTGAATCTGACTTGTAAAATAAATCCCATATTCGCCGATAACTGTTTCCACCACAATAATTCTTTATAATAATGACACGTTCCTTATTCGAATATACATTCATCATTTAATATACTTTCTACAATTTTTTTATCAATATATGAATAAAATAATGTTTTCTACAATATAATAAGCCATGGCTATTGCTATTAATTCTTTATAATAATGACACGTTCCTTATTCGAATAAACATTCATCATTTAATTTACTTTCTACAATTTTTTTATCAATATATGAATAAAATAATGTTTTCTACAATGTAATAAGCCATGGATATTACTATTAAATAACGGAACTTTTGAAATTTCTATTTAAAATTAAGAAGAAACTAAAACCACAATACAAAATTTAAAAATATCTTTGTATACTACATTTATGTCTGTACAACTTCACACTCTGCAGTTTTCGCCGTAAAATGAACAGCAGAGCAGGAAACCGCCACAACACATTAATTTAATACATTCAATTATTAGAACGCAAGAAACAACGCTTATAATATTTATGTATGTTTTCTTTACATTCACGAAGAAGCAATCATTAACTTTTAGAAATTAATTATTTTCCTTTAATTATTAAATGTGGCTATGGCCCTCTTTCCGAAAAAATGCCATGAATTTAAGCTCTTATATGTATTCGCTATCAAATAATTTCATTGGTTTTCTGAAAGATATATTATAATAAAAAAGCTGAAAAACGTCTAACCATGAATAAATTGTAAAGTATAAGTTTCTATTAAAACGATGATATTTAAATCACATCAATATCAGATCACTTCATTTATTCCCATTTTGAATGCAAACAGAAAACGACTTAATGAACTATACTGCACCATTTACTTGTAAAAGAAAACGATTACAAGTTGCAACAATTTCTATAAAGTTCTCCAACGTTAAGTCCTCGTAACTGAAACGAACGTTGCAGCTTCTGGGAGTAAAATATCAAGTATCCTTCCTTCGTGTCTCATATGTTCCCCACTCCTTCATGTTGCATCGAATTCTTCGTTGAGCTTTGAAGCTCGGGAGCTTTGCTCGTCACGTTCACTTGTTCCGCCATTAACTGACAAATGATAGCGTTACGACGCCTACTGTGCTGAAGACTTCAGAGAAGGTCTACGTTCATAATCTCTGTAGAATGGAGACGTTCTTATTTCGTTTTTCACTGGTCATGGATCATGTGATTAAACACCTATTTACTAATATACAGTACCATCTAAAAATATGGATACACCTTATAATTACAAAAAAGTTATAAAATAGAAATTAATGTATTTATTTTTTGACACATTCTATAACCGACAAAAATGTTTAGTTTTTATGATTATAATGAGAAGCTATAGTGGTTAGTTTTTATATATTATGACAAAATTACCAAAATCTGCGAATAAAAATGCAGATTTGCGCACTCAGAAATCGATAATGAGTAATTTTTCATTCTTATAAAATGTGCTCAAAATTAAATCCTTGAATCTTTAGAGATATTCTCATTGGAAAGTAGTATATAATACTGGTTATAACAAAATATATGAATATACATTTCATAGTAGGTTGCCAAAACTTTAAATAAACAATACTTCCTTTACTTACGTACAAGGAAGTAAAAATAATTCAGGCCCTGTTTTCTTCACGCTACGTATTATTTGTTCGTAACAACATTAAAAACTTGGTTAGTCATATGTTATAACTATTGATTTTATTTACAATTTTTGCGCTGTGAACTGAATTTACATTTTGACCAATCAAAGAATAGAAATCAACCTATGGTCTGTTCTTATCAGAATATTTTTTTTTCTTTGGTATCATTTGGAAAATACTTTTTCATAATGTAAATAACAATGCCAAGAAAGCATTCATCTTCGTTTTTTTTTTTCTTAAATATCAACAGTAAATTATTACCAAATGTATGACTTTCTTATAATTTCATTCCCTGGAAATAGTATCTGGTTTTCTGATTTTATAATGAGCTACATTTAACTGTAGTGAAGCTAACTGTAAAGTTAACGCATTTACATAGTAAAAGTGTTTACCATATACGTGAATAATGCTCGCAAATAAAAGTTTACATATTTGAATATGAAACGAATTCGAACACGCGGATAAAATGAATTATTGCGGTATTTTTGTCTGTTATTTAAATCAGGGCCTGAACATATGGGTCATGACCCATATTTCAAAGAAATATGCTTTACTTTACGCAAATGATATGGAAATTTATCAATATTCTTTCTATAGGAATCTTTCATTTAGTAGGTAGTCAAAATATTATAGATTCAAATTAGTCTAATCACAATAATTGTGTCCCGCAGAATTGATGCAACGTTAGCGAAACTAAATTAAATGTCATGAATTATCGTTTCGTTAAATAGAAAAAAAAGTTCTCTCGCTTGTGTTTTATTATTACATTTGAAAACATAAATAAACAAATAAGCGAATTAAATAATGTGTACAAAATGTATATATACAGGGTGCAGGGTGAACTGTTAGAAATTTGGTTTACAAATAAATGTTACAGACAATTCAATTCTGCATTTAAATCACTGCACAGATATTATCTTGCCAAGTTGGCTTAGAATCTACATTTTATTATATTTATATATTACAATAATTGATGATAACTTGTTAATTAACCCTCTTCCCCCGGTTATTTTATCCAGTTTTGTTCTGAACCTAAGTCGTCTAACAGCACATTTTCATTTCTTCCTTCTCTCTGAACTTCCCTGCACGATGTCCCTAGATACTTAAGTGTTTCTTCTTCTCTCCCGCATAGCCTGCATCTTCTCTCCTCACTTGATAATCAGTATTTGTTGTTTCTCTCTTCATTACCACATCTGTACCTAGCAATCATCCTGATGTTTTTCTTTTTGTCCAGTAAATACCATGGTATTGAGGTTGTTTGGGTTGATTTATATTGTTTATTGTAATTCGAATTGTTGATCTTACATTGTTTTTCTTGCTGTTGTATTTCCCAATCCCTCTGATGTAGTTCGTATTTTTTACATTTTATAAACTATAAAATGAAATATCTGGGAGTTCAAACGACATGAATTTATTTTTAACTTTGTTTCAATTCCATGGCTATCGCTACAAATGAGTAACATTTATACAATTTCAAATTCAAGGAAACACTGATTTCCCATGTTAAAGGCCTATGGTGATATTTTATTAACACCCTGTTTAAAAAAGTGAGTGTTTAAGAAATACAATAAAACTTCAAGAAATATTCTATAATTTTTGGCAAAGAAGAAAAAAATGATCAACTGTAACTTACAAATAAATACGTTGGTCTTTGTATTTTACAAAGGATGATTATAATACACTTATCCATGCATGTAGTTCTAATAAAATAGAATTTACAGTTTCATTGACTATGCTATTATTGTTCCGTGCAGACGGCAGTTCCAAATCAGAATTGTCGAGTTACGTCACAAGTACGAGCTCAGGTTCATAATACTCGTAGTTCGGCTGGTTTACACTTTCAACAAAAAAAATAATCTAGGCAAGTGTTAGAAACTTCTACAAATATTTATCGACTATTTTAAAATAATTATGGATTTTAAACTCACAAAAATTGAATATGGTATTATAATATTGTTGCATTTAATATTGGATTACATCGCCAATATTAGTACTAACACATTTAATTTTGTTATGCATTCTAAAAGCACTACACATTCTTCTGTTAAAGTATTATCCCATATGTCTTGAAAGGTAGTTTTTACTGTACACACTGTATTTTTACGAAGTTTTTATATTATTCCAAAAACAAAAACTAAGTATAGAATATTTCATTTAACCCACAATTTTTGAAAGTTTTAAATTTGTATTTATAATATGCGAAATAATTTTCTAGAAAATTCTAACCATTTGTGCAGGTTTTATAATTTGTTAAAAATGTAATTCGGCCGAACAATTATGAGCCTGGGCTTGTGGGATTTAATACTGAATTTATGTCTTTTATCCTTCAAACTATATTTCTTGATGAAGGATTCGATTGGATAAACTTCAAAACCATGTCGAGTTGAACTGTTAACATTTTTTTTAACAGAAAGTACTCAATGGAAATGTGAACAAATAGGACAGGTTCTACTAGCTGCCATGACAGGTACGCTTATTACGCCGTAAAGTAAAAGTTAATATCATTGACAATATATCTACATTACATTGGAGCAGCAATATATTTCCTTTTAATAATATTCTTCTTCCCCATCTTTTTCTCTGAGTGAAATCTGAAAGTTCATTATTCATTTTTAAGTTCCCGTATCTTAATCTTGACGTTTATTGGACAAGTAGTAACGCTTGATAATTTATGTTCAGAATAATATTATAAATGTAATACAGATCAACAGCATGCAGTAAATTATGATTATTATCAGGATTAACGTGTGTAAATACTAATTATGATTTGAATTAATACATCAGGATATGTGCGTGTAACTAATAATATAAATTAGAAATTGCCCATAACTTTGACGCAGATTACTATGTTGAAACAATATGATATATTTATGTACCTACATATGACTTGTTTTGACTATATTTAATTATTTAAATCCTTATTGTTGTTTATGTCATCAAAAAGTGACAAATGTGTTCATATTAGAATTCAACAATTTTTGTTAATTTAATTAATACCAAAAGTATACTGTGTAATGTACATTACCTCGTATGAGATATAGATGTTTAACTTTTTTACAGGTGACTTGGTGCCATTTATAACTTCGTCAAACTAAAACTTTTGCATATCTGGGGTAGTTTTTTTTGACAGAAATCTTATTTTATTTGAGTTTTTTCCACTTTATTTCTTTTATTAGAGGCGAATAATTATTCTACCATCATACAGTTAAATGTACATTCAGAGTTGCGTGGTAATCAATTACTTTTTAATATAAGTAATTGTAATTCAATTCGTTTTACAAAGAAGTAACCAAACTACGTCAATTACTTTTTCGTTAAAGTACTGGCTAATCATTCCTGTTTTCAAAGAATTGAATTACTCACGAGGAATCCGATTGTTTTAAACTAATGGATTGCACAAATATTTCAACTATTGGTATTTCAGTTCTTAAAACATGATGTTGCGGCAATGGTTGTAACTGGTTAAACGTTCAAACTGAATGGCGGTTATGATGCATGCGCATTTATGTAGCTTTCGTTAACCAATCTAAAATGAACAACCAGATCTCTATCAATATTCTACATCATACAGCACAGGCTGCTACAATAGACACATAAATGCAATTTGCACATAGCGCACTGCTTGCTTAGAAGTAATAGTTGCTAAGGTTACAGCAATACAAACAAGAAATTGTCAGCCATTCACAGTACCTGAGTGATTGAAAAGACAACAGGAGGGGGTTTGTTTGTATCGACATGTTCTATTCCTCTGGCGTATGACGTTATTTCTGTAAGTTTCTATTGTAAACGCTGCAAAAAAGTAGTCGATTAGGAGATACACTATTTTAAATTTTAGTCTTATTGAAGTGCAAGTACCTAAAATACTAGTTTTACACTCAATTTATTTATTATAAAATATATTTTTATTTTTAATTTTCATTGAATTAAAATTAATGTGAGAAATAAATATTTTGTGTTATTATAACTTGCTGAATTTTTATTTTTATTCATATTAACATGTCTTAACTACAATAAATTGTTTTGCAAACAATTTTAATTTTATTTGATTATATTCATAATTTTTCAAATACTTGAAAAAGAATTGAAAATTATGAGTAATTGATTACCGGTAATTTACTTTTAATTTTGAGTAATTGGTAATTGTAATCGATTACTTCTCAGTAGTAGTCGACCCAAATCTGGGTACATTGAATACCACAATTACAATAACGAACAAAAAAAAATAAGTAATTTTTATTTTTGAAGGTGGTCCTAAAAAGATTTCTGTTCACCAGTTGTGTTAAATTTTAACTGCGTCACTAGTTAAGAGTTAAATTTTGCAAGGATTACTATTTGAATAATAATAATAATATTTATTGTTGTAGATCCTGACTTAAAGCAAGTATTATTTTTTTTCTGGGAGAACCTAGTAATATGTACCTACTTTTCATAATATACCTCTGCTAGTTAAATTTACTCTTGATCAATTTATCTCTCCTCCCTCAATAAAGTCTATTATTGATTCCGGTTCTAGTTCATTTTATTTATGTCTAATTTTTAATCCAAAATACTTATTTTTTCTTTCAAAAAAATACGGCTTAACTAAAGTACTAAAGTAACGGATAACAGAAGGAAATTTCTTTTTTGAATAAGTCTATTGTGTTGTGTTCTTCCTTTATGTAACTGGTTGTGTATGATTTAAATGCAGTGTTTTAAAGCGGCCGACTTGTGCAGATGATTTACCGCGAAGGCAATATCGGGAGTTGCCACGTGGATAACACCGTACGGCTATAAATCCTGCATCCGCTTACAAGACTCGCTGTGTAAACAATACAAATATTCAATGTCTATCTACAGTCCGAAGTTACCTAATACTCTTTCCCACGAATTTTCATCCAAACATTTTAGTCTCTGGGGAGTTAATTTATTTTTAAGGAGACTTGTCACCTTCTCTAAAGCACATCCAGAAATGGGTAATAAGCGGTGATACTAATATTTTTCCTGAAAATAGATATGAAAATAGCTATGAGCCTTAGGTGAATGGTTCGGCTCGAATTTGATTCCGACAGACGTCAAACTTGAAGCTAGGAAATTATTTCCAATTTTTAAATAGCTCAAAAGTGATATCTGTGTTGACCTCTCCGTTACAGCATTGAAAGCCAGTGAGGTGACGCCTGCAAAACGCAATCAACGATATAAATATCGTTATCTTTATTAGAAAACCTCGTAACTCCAACCTAGTAAATTTTACAGAAGATACAACTTTACAACCTTAATTAAAACGAAAGATACAAATAAATTCCAGTAAAACACTCTATAACAAAACGTTACTCGTACATTTAGCATAGAAAACATTATGCAATGTCTCTCAGAGTACTTTTGACCGCGGATTTTTGTCTTTCAGCCCTTATCCAACCATAAGAGGATACATTAAAACTCTCTAAAGAATAAGGACGAATGGAGTTACAAGGTTTTTATAACGAAAATAAAACCTGTGGCAAATGCATAATTTTTCTATTTTCTCTGTATCACAAAATTATGTGCTGATAGATATTATTTTGATTCGACTTACCTTATTTTTCTATAAGAATTACTTTATTGATATTATTTTTAATGTTGGTATTCCTGGTTGAAACGGGATCGTGAAAAATGTGAACCATGCATTACGACGAAATAAAATTGCATGAAAAATGTTTATTTCCATTTATTATTTGTAAAATGAACTGTTCTCTGAGTAATCCTATGTTAATACCAACCATTCGCTATTCACTATTTTTAAATTGTTTATACATGTCTGTTATACAACGGTTATAAACGATGTTCTTATATGAGCATTTAGTAGCACAACACTGTCACTGTGGCTTGAAATAATATGATTAAAATAAAAAGGAAGGCAAATATCCGATTATCTACACGTACGGGAAATAATCTCAGGAATTACATAGAAATTAATTAAAAAAGGTTTAGAGGCTAGCACAAGAGCATGATAGCGCGCAGGTGTCCCTGATTGGAGAAGTTAAGCTTATACGACAACGAAGTCCGCGAACAAGAACACTCTCATCACGGCATAGAAAACACAAAGTGATATCTAAGAAAAATAGCGATAATAGAGATTTTTTAACTAAAACAAGGAGTTAATTTCTGCATTAAAGAGAGGGTGCCAAGTCAAGACAAAAAATCTATTACACCGACGAGAAGAAACAAACTGTTTCGGATTAAAACCCTATTGAATGAAGTTTTATTTTATTTTAGTAATGTTTATAATATCCTATCCCTAAAATTATATGTTCCCATGTTAATAATATACAGGAACGTTTTTCTACATGGATGCTTTCGATTGATAATTAATTGTCCATAGAGACGTTTAGTTGACAATGCATTGTCATGTGCAGGTCAAGAAATTAAGTGCATAGCGGCTATTTCTGTGTTTGTATAACCATTAATTATTAAAATAGGAAATATTACATAAAGTCAGAATAAATTCTAATTTAGTACGAGCACAATAAATTATGGCAGTTGATAAGGAAACGTGATTAAGGAAGATAACTATAATAACTTACAAAAAAGAATATAAAACATGGGTATATTAAGATTATTTATTTGTCTTGGTATGTCACCAATTTTTAACACCCTGTATAATTCCGTGACTTACAAAAATCTGTATCAGTATTCTGTTTGGTTATTGTGTATTACCCTCTAATCGTAAGTACAGCTTTATAATCACTTCCAATTCAAATTATAAAATACTGTGGTTCTTCTTGTTACGTAAAATTAACACCATCGATAGAATTGTTATGAAATTTCATTACTTTTCTGCTCAAATTGTGCTTTAAGCCAGTAGATGTTAATAGAAAGATCATGTAGATAAAACTAAACGCGAAATGAACAAAAGTTTATACATCATATTGTAGAAGAGTGCCCGCTGTACCCTTCTGGATGAATGATGCAGAGCTGGCGATCGAGTTATAGAAATATACGACAATCTTTAAAGTGTGGGTAGAACAATCCTAAAAAATCTGTTGTGGCCAGCACAATACCTCTCGCCACTTCCTTTTTTTGGTTACATAAGTATAGGGCGCGAACGGTAATGTTACATTTTTGGGCTTGACAAGCAAATGTGTGGGCCCGTTTCAGAATGATAATTAGTAATTATGTACAAGATTTTCTAAATTTACGTAGTTAATTTATCACCAGGAGTTTAAAGTTTACTTGTATGCCTTAGATATTTAACATTTAATTCTGCTCCACATGGAATTGGAAAATCACTAAATTTAGAATGAGAAATTATGATATTTGACATTTATATACATAATTACTAGCTATCATTCTGACATGGGCCCCCATATCTGCTTCTCAAGGCCAACAAAATCATATGACTGCTCGCTCCCTATTGTATTTAACATTTCTTGTATACCTACACTCTACACCAAAAATTCTACTTACGCATATATCTATTCCATATATATTTAGATTGTTTAATTTTAAATTCATTTTTGATGAAGAAATTTTGTCCTCTTCTAATTTTTCGAAATGTTTCCAATTCTATTAATACATTAAGAAATAATATAATGTATGTACTTCCCAGAAAAAGTCTTCAGTAATGTCTTCGGATTTCTGACACTGACATTATCTGTCAGTTACAAATAAATTAAATTTTCAACTATTTTCCATGGCCATTCTTTCGGCTGTAAAATTTATTATAACAGATTATTTTACATACTATATTTCTTCTATCTCTAAATCTATAGAATATATTGTAAAATATTTAAATGTATCAGAAAGAGAATTTATTTTTCTTTAATATTATCAAGAAAAAATTTCAAAAAATATTATTTAAAAGATTTTTTTTCAAGAATCTTCTACTTCCGGTTGTCCAATTGTTACCAATACCTTTTCAGATCTTCCCATGAATGTCCGATTGGGAAATACGTAGTTAAAAAAATTTAAAGTCTTATAGTTTTTGAGTAACCGTCCTTCCAACATCCCACACACACACACACACACACATACACACACACATCCACACACACACACACACACACACAGACATCATCGTAAAAATGATAAAATCGGATTGTAGGGACCTTAAAACGTGCTTATTCAATAAAATCTGGATA
Source organism: Harpalus rufipes (assembly GCA_951394225.1). Lineage (NCBI taxonomy): Eukaryota > Metazoa > Arthropoda > Insecta > Coleoptera > Carabidae > Harpalus > Harpalus rufipes. The sequence continues at coordinate 38,289,233 of OX596280.1, read as the reverse complement.
TGCGATTTTTAGCATGAATGCAATACCTCTCTTAGCGAGAGGTAAAAAGAAGAATTGCTCAATATTTTCAATTTTATTGAGAACCACCATTGCGTTAAACTACATATATTTTCATTAAAATATTTGATTGTCTGCTTGCTGTGCTTCATGTATGCTGTTTTATAATATCTCGTATTAATCTCTGTGTAGTTGCCCTGTCCAATTCGGAAGGGTGTACTTGTTTAGCTCGGAGCAAGCGATAATAATTTGCATAGAACGCGGGGAAAAACACGGGCAAAGTTCACACGACATATTATAAAGTGTAGGAGGTTGATGTCGCGTCTTGCATTTACGACGTTATCTCAACCGAGTTAAGGACGCGACGCAGCCCCAGCCTCAGCTCTGGAAATTATTAAACACGTTTAATGTTTTCGGAATAATAAGGGAGCGATGGATACAATCTCGAACCCCTATTTTGCGTACTTCAATTATGAACTTCTTAATTATCAGATTTAAAAGAAAATTTGTTGTGGCCACTATATTACTTCTTGTTAATTTAATGTACATAACAATACAACATGGTCTGCAGGTTACGAGCAAAAAACATAATATAATGCTCTGTACGAGAAACTCTCCGAATCTGCAAGATCTTCCAAATTTTGAAAAGATTGCGAGTTTTGATTATTTCGAAGTCAAGTTTAATTACAAATAACACTGTCCCCAAATAAGGCCTATGTTTGTATAGAGTACGAGTATAGAGAATACATCCAGTAGCGACACTCTTGTCGGAACCTTTGATCTTTCCTTCCAAGCTGCTCGGTGTACAGGAGGTAATAAGGTGGAGCGCGAAATTTAAAGAAAACATAAAAAGATATATTTAATATTTATTATTTAATATCAAATGATAAATTGTAAAAATGACTAAAACAAAACTATAAATATGTAAAAAATGTATATTTAAAGAAAATAATAATAATATTAGTTTATTTTTTTATTTATTTTATTCAATTTTAATCGCTAACATACTGTTTGATTTTAAATATGCATAAAAAATACAGGAGGATCAAATATTGAATCTCTTATCTTAAGACGAATTAATAACAAAGTGTTATACATCAAATCCATTGCACGAAACATAAGATAATTACAAATATTATATATTTTTCTATTATAATAATTATAAATTTATAATAATATTACATACCTTTCAAAGTTCCTAAGGAACGAAAAAAAGACCCTTTTGTTATATTCCTCATATTTTTATACGTTTGTATCGCACATTTGCCTAAATACTTTGTGGAATTTGAAACTTATATTAATGTATTACTAACTCTCTTAAAATATAAATAACAACTGAATACATCTACGAGTTCTATATTTGTGTTTCATTCAATTTCTCACTTTATGTGCATATGTATACAAGTAAAAAGTACACAGTTTTATTTCAAAAAATTAATATTTAGTACCAAAATGAAAATATGTATATGATAAAAATGTTACTGTTCAAATTTACAATAAATAATTCTATTTATTACATATTTAACCGAGCACAGTATTTTAAATTTATTATAAAATAATCTTGCGTTCATTTCTGAGACCCGTACATAATATTAAATTATATTATTTATAAAATTCTTACAAATACATTATTATTATTATATAAACTATAAATCTGCACGTAATATATTATTTAATGTGATTCAAAATCCCACTTCTTATTACTTCCCCCTTAACCCTAGCAGCTTGGAACGAAAATGAGCGAAGTGTCGCTACTGTATAATTCTCTATACAGTAGTTTATATAGATGCGGAACTCTTACAAAAACTGACGAAAATAAACTAAGAGTACTTGAAAGAAGAATACTGAGAAGGATTTTTTAACCAATATATTATTTGTAAAGACTCAAAGAATATGATGGTTGGAAAATGCAGGAATGAATTCAGGAGGAAAGACGCTCAGTACATCTTTAATTGCCAGTTGCACATCTTATAGTTAATCTCTCAATTGCAGGTTAACAAAAGATAATACATATCGAAATTTTGACAGTAATATTTAACAACTCATTTGATATTTCGTTTCCATACGATATTGTCAATTTAACCAACGGTTAAAAATTTAAATATGAACTGTGCAAATGGCCATAAATGAACACACACCAGCACTATAAAACTAAAAGGTAGACCAGGAAAACAATGGGTTGATGACGTAACAGAGAATCTGGAAATTTTAGATGTGAATTATTTAAACAGACAACTGAAGATAGACTTAGATGGATAAGGTAAAAAACAGGTAGTTGACACTTTAAGAAATAAAAATGGTAATATTGTTACTTAAACATAGTTTAATGTTTAGAAAATATACAAGTACATGCAGTTATTCGCATTCATTGACGTACTAAATAATATACCTATAAAAATAACAAATAAAATTAATTGTCTTATAATGCATTAGTAGTTGACATTTGTCAATTATCAATTTTGTAGCAGTAATAAATATATATATATATATATATATATATATATATATATATATTATATATATATATATATATACCTATATACCTTTTTCATGTTTTCCGAAATAACATACTCCAGTGTATGACACACATTAGAGGCCATAGAATTTTGAAATCACATTTCACTTGGTTATCACAGTCGTATGGCAGTAATGCAGTAATTCGTTTTTTGCACTTTTGTGGTTTTTTATGTTTCTTTTCTTTCTCTTCTAACTTGAAAACATATAGGAATTTGCATTTGTGGAAAAACAAGTAATGGAAATACAATAATAATTTTTTAAAAATGCCCTTTATTGGTTACTACCAGTAGGTGTTAACTAAAAAAAAATCCAAAAATGTGTATCAGTATTTGACACCTCATATGTGGATGCAACATGACTTAAAATCAATTATATTTTATACAATCTTAGAAGGTCACACCGTTAAACCCATTGTCAACAGTAAAATTTGAAAAAGTACTATTAACAATTTATTACAACATTTATAAACTTACCTGCTTAAGGATTTACACAGCAATTCAGTAAGTTGAATACAAAAAAAAACTTCTACTGTTCATTAAAACTCTATTTTTGTACAATATAATGGTTTTGGCATTAACCAATGTTACACATTTTCAGTACATATGGTTATACTGGTATATAAACAGCAAAAATAATATTAAAAACAGTCGAATTTGTTTATTTTATTGTAAATTAAACTCGAAATGTCAACTACTATTGCTATGTCAAGTAGCACTGCTTTTACCTTAAAACTAGTATAACAGGTAAAAACTCATAAATGGTTGTAGTTGTGAGCGAGACGAAGGAGATTTTATACATAATCTATTTTTATAAAGATTCTTGCAACAGATTACATATTTCCGGGCCGTGGCACAATTACTGTCAAAAAAATTAACAGCAGTTATTAAACTATTGTTTTAAATGAAATGCCACTTCCGGTTGACCCGTTATGAAAAAATGTAATGAGTTATGTAGGTGTATAAAAGTGTAATACGAAAATATTCTAATTTTAACTGAGCAAATGACAAATAAAAAAATGTTATTATTGGATACATATTAAATTTAATTTACTTTTAAAACTCATTTGTAATTCAATGGTGAAAATAAAATATCACTAAAACTTTATCGTCTATTAAATCTTCTTTTACGGCTTGTAGTAATTAAAAACTTGCTGATCATATAGATTTTTAATCTATCGTATCCTATATCAATCAGACTCTTCGAAATATTTTATTAATGGCCAATAACTTGCTCATAAAACTTGAGCAACTAAAGCACTAAAAAAACTTCAAGAGATCAATACACAACTGTTTCATTCATGGAACGGCATTCTCATATTGCCTGCTTAGAATGAAAGTCTCGGCAACTCCGTTTAGCTAAACTTTATTGGATATTTAATTTGACGATGCAGATTTGTAGATATTTATTTAGGTAATAACATATGAGCCCAAACTCATATTAGTTCGGCCGATTAACATTTTCGAAAAACACATTATAAAACCTACATACATTGTGATAATTTTTTTAAATTTTCCTTTCGCCTACTTTAAAATTTAGATTTTAATCTTACAAAAACCGAATATTTAATTCAAGTATTCCGCCATTTAATATTGGGTTATATGGCCTTTATTATTTATACCAGCTTTGTATTGTCCCATTTGTGTTGCAAGGTATATTTTACTGTACTCACTGTTTTTAAAATTGTTTTTTATTGTTCCAAAAGTAAAGGGTCTGGTAGAAACTAAATTTGTACTAGACGATCCTTAAAATGGCGGTCGAACTGTCATTTAGCCATTTTTTTTAAGTTTTAAGTAGCCGAAATAATTTGTTGAAAATGTAAACCGGCCAAATTATTATAAGTTAGGACTGATATGTACAAAGCTGGCATGGAAAGAGCATCATAAGGTTTATGCTATATTTGATATTCAAAAATTATTTTGAATGTCGGCCATGTACAAAATCCCACCAGATACATCAGAACCACTTTGGTCTCATACCGCACTCAATCACTCTATACATAAAAAATTTCATATAAATAATATTTAAATTACACTCGGCAAAGTTCACAAAATTTCAGTCTCTGAATTAACCTCTCGGTCATTTATCAGAGACTGGCCCACTCAACCAGAACCCACAAAGATATCTTTGTGGGATGTTTTATCATCCGCCCGCTCAACTAGTGTTTCGGACGAAACGAGACATTCTCGAATCTCGTCTCGTCTCGTCTCGAAATTTCTCGCCTCGGCGAGACGAGAAAGCTATTTCAACTTACGAGACGAGACGAGATTTACATATCGAGATTCTCGAATCTTGAAAATTATTGCGAGATTTCTCGACAATTTTTTAATTTTTAAAAATACATTTTTTAAAATTTTTATTGTAACATTTTGTAAATTTATATTAATTATCCTGTTTTGTTTTCTATATATTTAAACAGGATCGTGCTAAAATTTCTTAAATAAAACTACTTCCTTTCTTTCCTGACGTCACAGTGATGTATTCACGTTCACTTACCGACAAAGTGTTACACCCAGTAATGGGTAAAAAGCGTTTATTTTATTTTAATAGTGTATTATTTATGGGGATTCTTTATAATAAATAATGTTTAAATAAGCAAAAGATACACTTACAAAATTGAAGTCACGTGAAACAGAAATTTTTATATTGTCAAATATTATGAACGACAAACAAAATTATGTTTGATTTGTCATAAAATATGTAAAATCGATGACAATTTATTGACTAAATTAAATTTATTAAAGATGTTAATTTATTCTTTCTGTAATACCAGGTATTGAATTGTTGGTAAAACTAATTATTATTACATTTTTCATTAAAACAATAAAACGATTGACAGATAAAACAATTGCTCGTTTATCACTATTAATCATTTGTTCATGCTACCAGCCATTGTGTTTTGTAAGACTTTAAATAAGTATTACTTGAATTTATTTAACCCTTTACATACAGGTTGTTCCAATACTTTAGGAAAAAAATAGCTGGCATATACCGCATGATATATTGATCATAAGACAGATATTTATTATAAAATTCGTAAAATTAAAGGCTTGGTTCTTAAAGTTCATATTTTTAGTGCCACTGGTTGACACGATTTTTTACATTTTTTAATAACAATAATTTATTTGTTATTCTACACTAGTTAAGTGAATAAATAATTCATTATGATTTTTATTTAAATTTCGTGTCGACCAGTGAAACTATACAGATCGGCTCTTAACAGACAAGTTCGAGCTAATATTAAGACCGGTGTTTGTTGTTTATTATAGCTGTCTTTTGTCAGTGTATTTGTTACCTACAAATGAGAATGTCTTCTGCTCGTATTAAGTGCAATTCTCGTGAAAAACTTTTGTTGGGGGAGTTAAAATAGTATATATTTGTTTCTTTTAGTGTAAAACTAACTTTCGTGATATGAATTTTTAATGTGTGATGGTTTTCAGTGGACTAAATAGTGAGATAATTGAAATTTTGTCCCAATAAACGTTCCCAGTAGCAGTGATAGCTGATTTCCTGAGATGCTGAGATCTTCGATGCCTCTGTTGGCCAAATTGGACTGATAGTAGGCGAGGTTGGTGCTACATTTATTTCATTTTATTTTATAATTCTTCTACAGCTTTAATATATTAATATATATGTCAATAATAATAGATTGTCTCACCGAAAATAGATAATAATTATAAAAATATATGATCAATTTGACAAAGTTTATTTGTCTCAAATAAATTAACTATGTTTAAAAATTATTTCAAGTAACATATATTAATACTTTTTAACTATGTTCAACATAATACTTGTAGGTATACAAGAGCCGTCCCATATCAGTTGGCCTACCCTCTTTAATTTCATTATAGCAAGTTATGTTTTCTAAAATATTTTGTTTGAATGTACTCAGCAATGGGTAATATGCCTTGATGATTATTTATTTATTTATATATTAATATTTTGTTCGGATACGTTGTATATATATACATATATATATATATATATATATATATATATATATATATATATATATATATATATATATTTATATATATATAAATATTTTCTAACCTATTACATAATTAACTAATTGTTATATACGTTCTTTTTTAATTTAATTCGAATTTTCGCGCATAAAATATCTCAGCTCAAACACACAAAGAAAATAGCTATTTGACTAATTTTTTTAACCACTCTGCATATTATGTATATGTATTTACGATTTATTAACAAAAAAAAACATCGAGAAATCTCGTCGAGATTCTCGGCCGAGATGAGACTCCATTGTTCGAGACGAAAAAAAATCGAGACGATACTTAATTTCTTGTCTTCTAAATGAGACGAGACGAGACAATGTAGTTTCCCGTCTCGATCGTCTCGTCAGAAACACTACCCTCAACTAGTCTCAGTGGCTCGAAATAGGCGTCAGTACACCACACTGATGAACTGCAAAAACAGCGAAACGCGTTTGTGGTTCTGGTTGAGTGGGCCAGTCTCTGATAAATGACCGAGACGTTGATTCAGAGACTGAAATTTTATGAACTTTGCCGAGTGTAATTTAAATATTATTTAGAGTAGTTCACCTAGTGTCGCATTTGTACATTGTACATTATACAGTTTTCTATTAGTTTCATATAAGGTTGTTTCAAACGAATATTTGAACGTATTTGCCCGTATTCAGCATGCGTTCTTAATGACGTATTTAGGGTGTTCTTAGCTAAAATCGGACTCACCGCTAAGGATGATCTTAAAAAATTTCATACTCAACAACCTTGTTATGTTCAGTAAAAAATATAATTACATGTGGGAACAGTGCGCTTGTATTTTGAGTTATGTCAAACGTTCCGTATAAAATTGAATTTAAACAATTTATACAGGTAAAATAATATTATACAAGTTAATTAAATACAAGAAAAATACGTTTTACCGTTTATATTTTTATGGGTTAGATAATACGGAAGCTGGACAAGAAAAATTTTGCAACGAGAAGAAAATGATTATTGTGAACTTTGGTTGTGAAAAATCTAAATTTAAACATACAAAAGTGAACCGAAGAATATTGAAAAAATATATTTTAAGCTTAAAAATATTGCAAAACATGTTACAAAATTTGAAATAAAAATAGCAAAATACAGAAATATGGGCCATAGCATTACCAGATTAGCAAAATATTCTGGATAATTGCGGACATTAGCCCTATAAATTTTATTGAAAATGAGTCGTAACATTGCTTCTAAACATGATATAAATTATAAAATTACATTTCTTATCTAATTCTATTTCTATCCGGTTAAATTTGCTTATAGTGAAATTGTGCGACCATTGAGTGCGTGTTGTATAATAGTTATTATTGTTATGTTTCATGTTAAATATTTTAATGTTACAGTACTGTATATATTATTATGCTAAATAAATAAAAACGTTAGAATTATTTATCATAACATCCTAGAACTTAGAACTATCAAGACTTGTATAACGGCTAGTTATTATTGACTTCTACATCCTTAAAATCTTCCAAGGAATCTATTTTCTTTTGAAAATTACGTTGCGATAATTTATTTAAAATATCTCTCTTACATCAATGACATTTTGTATCTGACATAGGAATTCTGCCATTTTTGTGGTTAAATATGAAGATAGAAACGGTAGGCATCGTTATTAAATTTTGATCCCAAACAATTGTATCTTTAGGAGATAAGGAAGGATACTTAGCGCTAAGTACAGGCGCTGAATACACAAAATTTACGACGGCGTTCTCAAATAGTTTAGGGAAGCGAACTTAAATTTAAGAATGCATGCTGAATATCCTGTTTTTTATTTAACTATTTTGATGAAAACCGTATTTGCCGCATTGGATAGATATTATGAATTATTAGAGTAGATACATTCTATCTTAATTATACAAGGTGGAGACGGTTAGGGATGCACATAGAGATTTAATATATAACATTAGCTATATACAATTTCCTGGTCTCTTGTTCATTTTACGACAGTCACCGACGAGTGTAAATTTGTTCAAAATTAAAAGATGCTTATAAAACTGTTATTACATTTTTTATTGTTTTTGGTTTCTTCATAACTTTAAAAAGAAATATCAATTTTTTTCTCAATTAGTAGCTACAGTCAAATAACATTTGTTTTCTTTTTTCTGGTTTTCATGAATTATTTTCCTATTTTGCGTCTGTAACAAAGCTATTACAGCACCCAAAAGAGTACGTTAATAGCTTATTCCAGTACTGTAATAGATTAGTACAATTTTTTTTAAGGTGGCTATGAATGTTAAAAAATATCAAATGTCAAATCTTGCTAAACACACAAACGAATATTAAAAATATTGTTTTTATATAATATTGAATTTAAAAGTAAGAATAAGAAGAAAAGAAATATAGTAATATAATAATTAGAAAGGAATAGAAAATATCGTAAATATAGTTGGTTACAAAAATAAGGTTAGAGTTTGAATGGCACAGTATCACCAACTGACATCAAATTCCCTAAATTTTTAAACTACGATTTTTTATTTAACAAAGGCATAAAAGGCACAAAATATGTATACAAAATTGTATCATGTAATTGTTGCATAACTGACCATTATTATGTTCGAAGGGTTGGGCCACTCCGCTTTGTGTCGTGATCCAAACTTCCTTCTCACAAAATAAAATGATAATTATGACATCCACTCTTTAATATACTATAAATTATATAATATATAAATATATACTTTATGAATAATATATTCATTATTCTTCTGAAACTCTTTTCATTGTAATAATTATACTAACGACACGTTCCTTCCCCTTCCAAATAATATTCATTTTATCTTATACAAAAAAAATGACTGATTGTGTATAAAATAATATTGTTAAACATTTAATCCCAAATGTAGTAAGCCATATTTAATACTACATAACTCACAGAAATTTTGAACTTTAGTTTGAAAATTGCGAAGAAAACAAAAAACAAAAAAAAAGGAAAAAACAATTTTGTATGTAATTTTTAATAATGAACTCCATAATATTCCATAATATATTTAGAAGAGCAAGAAATTATATAAAACTAACTTCACATGTTAAATCCCTACCTTCACCCCTAATCCCCACTACCCGGTATGTTTACAAACAAATAGAACTAAACTTTTCTTCTAGTGTAGAACTACTTCTGAAACAGTATTTCAAACATTAGCACTTGTGGAAATAATGTAAAGAACATACATAATTCAAAATCAAATACATACGAAAAATACGTAAGTGGGTATTGCAGAAGAGTAAAATACATCGATTGAAAATGGGAAAGGATACTTAATACTATATCTTGTATTTTGAGATGGTATATTAAAAATGTATTTTGGGGAAGAAGTACGATGCCAAATATAAATAGCCATAAATCGGCGTGAGAAACGAATGGTGGAAAGAAAGCGAAGTTGCACGGGATAAATTGCAAGATTGTTTCTTTTTACGAGCGGCGTTACTCTTCGCGCGTCCCGGTTTTTTGGTTACTGTTTCGTCCTTTTTACGGCTCATTTACATACATGTTTAAAATATGAGTTAAAACGAGATTTGAAGCAATTTAGTGTCCTCCACTTGTTCCGAAGATGATTTTGTTGAACATTTCTTGTATTTGGTTAGAATTTACATTTTAATGGGACAAAGGCGACGTGAGGAAGCTGCTGCTTAATCGCCAATTAAAGCACAACATGGGCTCTCAAAGGGTTCATGAATAACTATGGACTATTTTGATACTACACATACTCTCGGCCCCTGCTGTTATTACAACTTATTTCCTAGCAGGGCACACTTCATTTTCTGTGTACTTAGGAGCACACAATATTTTGCCAGCTCTAAGACATTGCGAATTAATCTCTTAGTATTTTCCGCAATACTAATGGATAGCACCAGTTTATAATATGTATAAAAAAATATCACCACAGCTTATTATTCAATTCTGGTTGAACAATTTGTTATTAATTGCAAACATCGGTAATGAAAATTATACTTCATTATTTCTGTGTTTCCTGGAAAACATAACTTTAATATCGTGTTATCTTCATAATAGGATTCTGCTTACATACAGCTGCAGCGTAAAATGATACACGGTATTCTGCATCAAAGTACTATCAGCGCTCTCTCTCTTTCTTGACTTTAAATAATCACTTCTACAAATATCCATTCTACAGTTTTGAAGTCTGCCTGAAATTAATTTAACAATTTTTAAGTTCTCCAGTAATTAACTTTGCGGCTTTAACAGTATTTAAGTCTACTAGAAATAAGTTTAAAAGTATTAAAAAAAAAGATTGGTTGGGAGATTTAAATAAGTGGCAGAAAAGAATGATAACTAAAACTAATACAATTACCCCTTAACCTTAAAATAATAAAAAAAAGCTATATCCGTATTTCGAGAACTAAGTTCTCATCTTGTCGGTTGAACCACGTGAGTCAAATTAAATGGGAAAAGTGCATTCGGAAGAGACCTCTTTGTTTGGTGACCGTTCGGTCAGGTATTCAGTGACCAAAGATTATTTTTTTTAAATCTAGCAACTAGGTTACCTAGACGATGCTTTTTTTGTTCAAAAATATATAACTTAACGACAACGAAAAAACAAACATATCATTCCGATTTCAAACCTTGTATAAGTAAAATCGTTTTGCAATTAAAATTAAATTATTCTTGTGTTACAATTTTATTTATTTATCGTTTTTACAATTTAAATCAGACAAATTTTTACATAGTGTATTAGTAGAATCCTACTACACAGCATAATGGCCGAGAACAGCTTGTTTTGACCGAATTTATGCTTTTTTAAACAGATTTTCTTAGATTTTGTGTGCTAATTAATTATTATTGTAATAGGTTTAACTTAACCTATTTGTACTAAAAAATCGTAATCGTCACCGGCGATTATCGAACTTAATAATCGTAACCCTTATCGTAATCGGAAAAGTAAGAATCTTTCGTTATTCGAATTACTTTAAACATATTTTACATAAAACTAATAAAAAAATATCTGATGTGACCAATACAAAACTTCTCGTTATTTAATTTTTATTAATTTAAATTCAAATACATACTTTTGGGGTGTCGTTGTCGCGTGCCTGTCTGGTTGCGAATATGGGGAACCCGATTCGATCCCGATCGACGCTAAATATGTCGAATTTTAAATGGCACAACATTGGCCTCTGTGATGCATTCTACACGTCAGCAATGGGTTGACGCTTGGTAAACGCCCGCACGATGTAAATATGTCATTATCATTACCTAAATCTGTGTACAAAGCAGAGTAGCACACCCAGCAATCGGTAATATGCTGTGATAATATATTTATTTTTCTATTTAAATACATACCTGCATATTTACTAATCCCAAAATTATGTATATTAAATTCCTTTCCATATAACTATTGTTCTTTTTACAATTTTCGTTTTAAAATGTTATTACTTTTAATTTGAAATTATGTATATTAAGTTCCTTTCCATATAACTATTGTTCTATTTACAATTTTCTTTTTAAAACGTTACGGTTATTAATTTGTAAACATTATTCTTTCGACAGTGACAGTTACAAACATTTGAGATGAAATGTGTAACCATGGAGTTGTATTTATAGCATTAGTTTCGAGATTTGATTTTTATAGTACTTTCTTTATAAATTTATCCATAAAATATATAGAAAAAGTATTAATGCAAACCTGTAGAAAATGGAATAATCTTTAATTTTTATAATAACAAATTGCGAAAAAATAACAATTAAAGGTATTTTTTGAAGAAATACTATTTTGAGCTTCAAATAAACTCCCATTTCCGGTTATCCAATTGACACCAAATTTAATGGGTTCTTTCCATATTAGAATAAGGTAGAAATACATGGATTCAAAAGTTTCTGAATGATGGTATATTTGAGTTAGAGTAAGATTCACACACATATGCATACACACACACACACACATACACACACACACACTCAGACATCATTGTGAAAATGTTAAAATTGAATTATAGGGACCTTAAAACGTGGTCATTTACCAAAATCTTGATATGCGATTTTTAGCACGATCCATATACCTCCCCCAAGGGTAGCGGGAGATAAATAGGACTATGTGTCTTATTCTCACTATTTGCAGAGGTAACCTCGTATTTATGTGATTACTTATAAAATGATTTTTTTTTTTCGCATAAGTCGTGAAAATGATCAAACATATGAAACATGCGAAAAACACGATTTTGGAACAAATCACATGCAATGTGTTTATTAATTTCATTTAGATGCAGATAAACGCACTAATGCGAAAAAAATGTTATTTTAACATTCAAAATAACAAACAAAAACATGACATGAAAAAGAATAATGATTCATTGCTTTATCAAAGAAGTGTCACAATTTTTATTAGTGCCTATAATATCGTTGATCATATAGATTAATAAATTTAGTAACAATAACATTGCATCTAGTGGTAGTTTCAAATTCAACAGCGTTGCAAATTTCACGCATGAAATATCGGAATATAATAGAACATTTTATAGTTTGTAGACATAAATCAAGTAGAATTTATGCGCTCGCAACCTATGTCAGGGCTCCTGAGTGGTTAGCAGTACAGTGTTACAGTAGCTGGCGTGATGTATGAATGACAATGACATCGCAAGGTAAAAACCCCGTGTTGTGTGATGAACGCGACCGCAACATAACATTTCAATACAGGATACGTCAACATTGCTGCTGTTGTTTGCGATGTGCTTGTCCGACGTGCAAACATATACTCGGGGGATGGAAACAGCCAAGGTCTGAATTGACCAAGAAAAATGAACATGAGGGCACAACAATACAATTTCACACAGATTCTTCAATTACATTTATTTTTATGAAACTTTCGTCTAATTGCTCAAAAAATATCATATAGTATTGTATTTTGTTGTAGACTACACTTATTTATATTAATATACGAGAATCGTGCTAGAATTATTGGCAATTTTAATTATTTATTTTGCTAGGGTTGTCAACTGCCCTTTTTGAAACGGAAAGTCCTTTTTACACACTTTTGTTCTTGTCCTTTTTCAAACAAGAAAAGGACGCAATTTATCTTTTTTACTGATAATTGATAATAATTTTATGATAATGTTGTTCTTAGAACTTTGAAATTGGGAAAAACCATGCTTAGTCTTATGTAAACTTCCATCAGTTACAGAAAAGAAAACATAGTTTTTATTGATAAATAATTTTATTGCCGATTTTTTGGGCTTTTTTGTATGTACTAATTGAGTGCATATATAAAAACCTTTTTGTAGTTTTTAGAGGAGCACAATCTGGTTTCAAATTTTAAAAAATCTGATGTGGTCAGCATAATACCTTCCGTCCATCCTGTGTATTATATTCAAATTCCATAGGGCGCGAGCAGAACGTGACTTTTCAAACCTTGTCAATCAGATATGGGGGCCCGTGTCAGAATGACAGCTATTAATTATGTCCATAACTAACAAAAGTCATAATTTTTCATTCAAAATTTCATTTTTTTCCTATTGTATGATTTGTTCTCGGCAACTGAATTCCACACTCCTGACGACAAATAAACCACATGAATTAAGAAAATTATGAAATTTTAAATGAAAAATTATGACATTTGTCAGTCATGGACATAATTAATGGCTGTCATTTTGACACGGGCCTCTGCTTGCCAAGGTCAGCAAAATCACGTGACAGCTCGCGTCCTATACATAAATTTTGTTGGAAAAGATTATATATTTCCAGTAAAATTATTTCATAAACAAACTGCAAGTTGCACTTGACACATCTACTTCTTTAAGTTTTCCCATTCATTAGGATTCGCTATTTTTTATTTTCTTCTTCCACTCATTTCTGTGTTGCGTATCGTCCTCATTCAGTTCAATATCTTTGGTCTTCCTCTATTTCTTCAACCTTCTATTACTAAGGTATTCATTCTTCTTCCAATATATTCTTCATCTCTCCTCATGACCTTTTCTCTCAAGTCTTCCATCTTATCTTTGGTCTCCATCTGTTTCGTATTCTAGGGACTCCAAAACGTCCTTATTCATAGAAACTCACTATCAAATTTTTTGACCAAAGACAATATCTTCCTTACCTAAAGGTGACGAAAGGTAAAAAACCTAAATATTTCTCTTTTTGATAAAAGTAACATTATCTGTTTTTTCTTCTTAGTACTCTTTATATACAGGCTGGTGACTGGGACTCCCGAACATGTAAAATCTCACTTTCATCATTTACGGTTTCCCTAATTTATGTAAGTAAAAGAGCATGAAATAAAAAAATGTACCTAGAGCATAAAATTCTGCATTGAATCAATAAGTAAAATTGATTTTGCATGCTTTGCAACGGCAGAAATTAGGTATGAAAATGTCAAAGATCACTCCAAAAAATTTTTATCATTTGTTTATTTTTTGTTTCAATTCCTATCGCTATTTTTGGGGAGATTTTCGAAATTACCTAATTTTTTCCGTTAAAAAGCATGTACAATTAATTTTGCTTAATGATGCGGATGCTTTTTTATCTAAAATAGTTAGAACAACAGGAAATTCTGAATGTATAATTATACATGTTAAAGTTGGGGTTCGGGATTTCCAATCACCACTTTATATACATAAGTATACGCAAAGTAACAGACTTACTTAAGTAAAACAATGTCGAAATTTTTTTTGTAAAGTTGGCAACCTTATATTTACCTTTCATTTGAAATTAAGTTGTGAAAAGTTAGAACTAATTAATCATTATTTTAATCTCTCTTGTGAGTGAATTTTTGAATCATGACTTATTGTACGAGTGCATGAAAAGTTTAGATATAAAAAATTCTGTTCAGAACCAAAATGGAGCAGTGTCGTATCGCTGAATCGGAAAGAACATTGCTGCTGTTAATAATTGAACAAGTGTTACGTTCTAATTTGGTCCTTTGTTCCAATTTCCTTAATTTTATACCTGCCGTTCCTTCGTTTCCATTCATGACCTGAAAAACAATATTTTATGCCGTAATGATATTATTTATACTTCATAGTTCTATTAAATTCACTTACTTAATGTTTCTTTAAATTTGGTAGCTTCATTTGTCAAAATTAAATAGTCTATTTCGCAGTTTATTATTCTAGTTTCAGTTTTAGGTTAATTTTTGGTGACATTTCTTAATTAGATTTATCTTTGCGGTGATCGTATAAGCTGAGCGCTACGTTCACAACGTAGTGTAGCGGCGGTAAATTTTGAATTTGACTGGTAAATAAATAGACTTAAATTGGTTGGATTTATTTTTGTATTAATTTAGTTTATTTATTTAAAACATTAACATACAACTATTATCCCATCCTACTATCCTTAAATTACCCCTATCCTATACTAAAAATTATGAGCGTAACACGTTTTATTTAAGTAGATTTGTTGTGCGCAAGGCTATGGTTACCCTCTTTCTCTCTTTCCGGAATTTAAATTATTTTTCCCTGCCTTAGGTAAGATCCGGGGACTTATCGTAAGTAACTTCAAGCGGGCGAACGTGTTGAAGAAAATTTGAGTTGCGAGTTAGCAATCACTTAAAGTAATTCCGGTCGAGTGTAAAATATTCGTAGGGAATATTACCCTTATTTGGGGATCAATCGCCGGATTACGTATTTCGTTAGGAGGTTTTTGGTGATTTGTGAATCAACCTCCCGCGGAGTTCCCACGTGGGGATCAATTTAAGTGTTAGTGGTTCGCGACCTTTTTTTCTTTTATTCGTAACATCTTCCAACATCTCGCCACGGGCTGAAGGCATCGTCGGGGGACAGTTAGCTTACGGGTGGACATCTCCAGCTGGTGTGACGCTGCCTGGCATCGTCCGCATTCCGCTGACTGACTGCAGTCATCCCCACCACCATTCCTGGCTACCTACCGCCACTAGAGATAAGTCGTACAGACATCTTTTATATTTTTTTAACAACTTTCATTTGAGGCACTGAAGACGTTGGAAAACTTGTTAACTTTAATTTTTGTTCATTTTTATTGTGCATTTAACTTTTGGAGTGCCTGAAAATTGGTTTAACCTTAGCTTCGTTCACTTTTATTTTGCACTCACTTTTGGAGTGCAATATTCTTTTTGGTTTTTCATATTTTTATTATTATTGCTGTTATATTTATTATTGGATTGCTTTAATCCAGTGTGCAACTTTGTGTTGTTTTTGGTTTTTTTTATATTGTGCCTGGCACAGAATTCGGCACTGTTGTACTTTGTACTACGATACGTCGCGGACTATTCGTCCTCGTATATTCAACTGGCTGTACTTGCCCTGCGTTGTCGGTTGGCCAACAAGTCGACGTATAATTGTACTATCGGGTCGGATATATCCGCGTCGTCACATTTATTTATATTCTTATTTATACATTTTCATATTTTTAACTTTAAATTTACATTTATTAAATATTATTATTCGTAGCTCTGGAGTATTTATTTGTACAAGCCTTTTCTTTCGTTTTCAGGCAATATTTTATGTCTGCACGGTAGGTAAGATTTTATTTTACAACCTTTTCGTAATTTTCCGGACAAAAATTACGTGGCGCCCATTCAACCCCTTTTGGGGGTTGATCACCGAACTTAACCCGCTCCCACCTCCACTGTGTAAAGGCTAGCGGCCGCACACCAAACCAGCTAGGGTGCGTAGTTGTAATCGCCTTGCGCGAAGCACGTCACAAATTTTGGCGCCCAACGTGGGGCCATAAACATTAGGGGGCCATAAACATTAGGGGGCCATAAACGTTAGGGGGCCTTGATCGTTGTTAGGGGCCATTTAGCTTTTTTTTGGGGTTCGTTGTATCAAAACGCGACTTTCATTGTTAAGGGCCAAATCGTTTGTTTAGGACCGTATGGTTAGCTGATTATACTGTTATATTTTGTGGTCGGGATTTAGATTTTGGGGAACTTCTGAAAAAAAAAAAAAAAAAAAAAAATAATTAGGCTTTAAATTTCATATAGTTTTATTGTTGGTTGTACCTTTATTGGTACATATTTGTTTGTTCCTTGTTACATTAACAGGATTTTTTTTTTTTTGTATATTTTTGCCATTTTCCGTCGGTATGGAAACTTCAAGGTTGAGTAGGGATGAATTGGAGTACGAATTGGTCGTGCGGGGAATTCGCGGAACAAATACATTAACGGTACAGACTATGAGACAGGAGTTGGCAAAAAAATTAAGGAAGGAGGAAGTAGGGCAGATCGTTAACAATCCTGTCAATGAATTAGACTCATCTACCGAAATAGATATTTGTTCAGCAAAAATTGTGCAAATCCAGGAGCTTATTGACAATTTTTCTGGATTGGGTTCAAGTTACGAATTTCAGAAAATCTGCACTAAAATTCAACATGTCATTTCCCGATTAGCGAGAATCGAGAGCAATGACGAAGACATTAAAACATCGGTAAAAACACTGAACGATAGGATTAGGGCTGAAGAAGATAGACTGCTTCAGAAAAATGACGAACAAGAGGAACGTCAGAGACAAGCAGAAGCGAAAGTAGAATCTACAGTCAATAAAAAAACTACACCACCTGCTGTAAGGAGGAAACAGATTCCGGTAGTGCACTGGGATATCAAGTTCGATGGCAATGTACACGAGCTTAGTGTCAATGCATTTTTGGAAAGGGTGAATGATTACCGTATTTCGCGTAACGTTTCCGAGTCGGAATTGTGTGATTCTGCGATAGAGCTGCTGCGAGGACAGGCATTAACGTGGTATCGTTCAGCGCGTTCAAAAATAAAATCATGGGATGATTTCGTCAGGCTGTTGAAAGATGAATACGAGCCATTTGATTATGAAATGGCGTTGTGGGATGAAATTCGGTCACGGACACAAGGTGCGGATGAAACGGTAGGTGCTTATATGGCGAGTATGATAAATTTGTTTAAACGAATGCCGAAACCACCTACGGAAGAAGCGAAGTTACAGGTGTTGCGCAGGAATGTATTACCCTATTATATTCGGGGAATTGGATTAACAGAAATCACCACTGTTGAACAGCTACAAACTGTTTGTAAACAACTTGAAAAAAATCGGCTCATGGCAGAAAAATTTCAACCCCCTCCATCAAGTAAGAAAAATTTACTTGAATCTGATTTAGCTTACCATGGTCGCGCTAAAACAACGTCGGTTAATGCTGCAGACGCTTCCACCTCCTCTAAATCCGGAGGAAAATTAACTTGCTGGAACTGTCACGAAAAGGGTCATATAGCGCGGGACTGCAAGAAAGAGAAACGTAAACACTGTTTTCGATGTGGGAAGGCAGACGTGACAGTCAACTCGTGTCCCAAGTGCTCGGGAAACGCGCGGGGGGGACACTAAAGGGTCGTGTCGTGTCTTCACCCTCCTTTCTGGCGGCCACACACCTGGAGAATGAAAAGAACTTGGCGATAGTTAACTTTATTATCTCACACTTAGGTCAAGATCAGCGTCCTTATTTGGAGATCTCAATCTTTGGTTGTAAGATTTTAGGGCTCTTGGATTCGGGAGCCACTAGGTCCATTATTGGTAGGGAAGGTTGGGAGATGCTAAAAGGGATGGATTTATATTTGGATAAATCGGATGCACCCGGTTGCACGGTTGCAGACGGAAAAGAATGTGTGAGTTTGGGTTCGATTACTGTTCCCGTTCTTCTCATGGACAAAATTAAATTGATTAAATTTTTAGTCGTTCCGGATGTCACCAGCAGTATTATCTTAGGGATGGATTTTTGGTGCACAATGGGGATTGTACCTGATTTAAGAAGGGATGTTTGGAATTTTACGGGATTGGCGACATTAAATGTACAGGATACAATGACATCAGACTTAACAGACGAACAGAAACTACAACTACAGACTATGTTGGACAAAAATTGGGAACGTATGCCAAGAAAACTTGGATGTACATCAAGAGTACAACATAAAATAATTGCGGAATCGGAACCGGTCAAGCAGCGCTATTACCCAGTTTCACCAGCGATTCAGCAACATATCGATGCTGAACTGAAGAAGATGTTAGCTGAGGATATTATTGAGCCTTCCTCAAGTTCTTGGAGTTCACCTATCTTGATGGTGCCGAAGAAAGATGGCGGCTACCGTTTTTGCGTAGACTTCCGGAGGCTTAATAAAGTCACAAAAAAGGATGCGTATCCAATTCCTTACGTTTCTGGAATTTTAGATAGATTAAGAGGTGCCAAGTACTTAAGTTCATTGGACATAAAATCAGCTTACTGGCAAATTCCGATGAGTTCGTGTAGTCGAGAGTTCACGGCGTTCACAATTCCAGGACGTGGACTGTTTCAGTTTAAGCGGATGCCATTTGGGCTCACAAATGCCCCAGCCACCTGGCAGCGTTTAATTGACGAGGTGTTGCAGGCTGATCTTGAGCCTTTCGTCTTTGTTTATCTGGATGACGTAATCGTCATCTCCGAAAGTTTCGAGCAGCATCTAGAAATTTTACAGACGATTTTTGATAGACTTTTTGCGGCGGGTTTGACCCTGAATAAAGACAAATGTCAATTTTTCAGGTCAGAACTACGTTACCTGGGGTATGTTGTAGATAAGCGTGGGTTGAGGGTTGATCCTGACAAGGTAAATGCTATATTGGGGATATCGACGCCAAATAGTGTGGCTGACGTACGCAGTTTCTTGGGCATGGCGTCCTGGTATCGTAGGTTTGTTCAGGATTTTGCCACCATCAGTGCTCCACTCACAAATTTGTTGAAGAAAAATCGGAAGTGGCATTGGACGGAAGAGTGTCAAGAAGCATTTCAGAGGCTGAAAGAATGTCTGATCTCTGCTCCGGTTTTGAATTGCCCTGATTTTTCGAAGCCCTTTGTGGTTCAAACCGACGCGAGTGGTTATGGCTTAGGCGCGGTACTGACGCAAGAAGATTCGGACGGTGAACGCGTCATATGTTTTTTGAGCCGGTCATTGACTAAACATGAACGCAACTATTCCACCACTGAGCGGGAATGCCTTTCAGTTGTATGGGCAATACAAAAACTTCGCCCCTATTTAGAGGGTTCGTGTTTCACAGTCGTCACAGACCATGCCTCATTGACGTGGCTCATCCATCTAAAAGATCCCTCTGGTAGATTATGCCGTTGGGCTGTTAAGCTCCAGCAGTACGATTTTGAGATCGTACACAGGAAAGGGAAAGATCATGTAGTCCCAGACTGTCTTTCGCGTTCTGTGCCGAAAATCGAGACAATTTCATTTAGTGCTGCTCAGATTCCTACAACCGATAAATGGTACTTGAAAATGAAACAAAAAGTCATAGAAAGTAAGTCGCGAAAATTTTCTACCTGGAAAATACACGGCGATATCTTATACAAGCATGTTCGACCTCGACATCCTGATCTTACTGATGAAGAGTTCTCTTGGAAACGAGTAATTCCCAAAGACCAGCGCAAGGAAGTCATGAAGCAAATGCATGATTCGCCAACATCGGGACATCCTGGCATCACTAAAACCTACAACAAATTGAAACAGAAGTACTATTGGCCTAAAATGAAGGCTGACGTGGTGACGTACGTTAATAGATGTATTGTATGCGCTGAGCAAAAGGTGGTGCAGAAAAGTCCACCAGGTTTAATGGGTACTCGGCCGCGGGTATTTCGTCCATTCCAACTCATCAGTACAGACTTAATGGGGCCACTGCCACCATCTACAAAAGGGTACAGATATATTTTAGTTGTGTGTGACTATTTTAGCAAATTTGTGCTTACATTTCCTCTTCGAACGGCGACAGCGCAGACAATATCTGGCTTCATGGAGGAACATGTTTTCTTATTATTTGGTGCGCCACAATATATCGTCTGCGACAACGGAGTTCAGTTTCGCAGTTCGGAATTTCGCAATGTTTGTGCGAAATACGACGCCACTCTTCTCTTTAATGCGCTCTATCATCCACAAAACAATCCCACAGAAAGGGTAAACAGAGTGATAAAAACGATGTTATCTTCATACATTAAAGACCATCAACAACAGTGGTATCATTACTTACCCTCCGTTACTTGTGCCATTCGTACTTTAGTTCATGAAGCCACTGGTCTCACGCCGTACTTCGTGAACTTTGGGCGCGAGCAGATACTGAGTGGTCGAGATTATCAAGTGGACGCTATAGACAACAATGGTGATCTCCATTTTGACCGTGAAGATGTGCGCGAGCAGCGACCAGCGCGGTTCGTGAAAATTTACGCAGAGGTGCGTAAACGGCTGGATCATGCGCAGGCTCAAGCCAGGACGCGGTATAATCTTCGTCGAAGACCGATTTTTTATCACGAAGGGCAGCAGGTTTGGCGTAGAAACTTTAAATTGTCTAACGCAGCAGATAATTTTGCAAGCAAGTTAGCGGCTAAATACGTAGGACCGTTTAAAGTACGTAAAAAGATTTCGTCTGTCACTTATGAGCTAGAAGATGAAAGTGGTAGAGAGCGTGGCATATGGCATGTAAAGGACTTAAAACCAGGTCCTATTGATGATGATGATGACGACGAAGTTTCCGATAATGATTTGTAGTTTGTTTTGTTTATTTGGTTTTGTATTGAGGAAAAATTTTAGGAATTTTCCCTCACGGGAGTTGGGGAGGGATTTGTTACGTTCTAATTTGGTCCTTTGTTCCAATTTCCTTAATTTTATACCTGCCGTTCCTTCGTTTCCATTCATGACCTGAAAAACAATATTTTATGCCGTAATGATATTATTTATACTTCATAGTTCTATTAAATTCACTTACTTAATGTTTCTTTAAATTTGGTAGCTTCATTTGTCAAAATTAAATAGTCTATTTCGCAGTTTATTATTCTAGTTTCAGTTTTAGGTTAATTTTTGGTGACATTTCTTAATTAGATTTATCTTTGCGGTGATCGTATAAGCTGAGCGCTACGTTCACAACGTAGTGTAGCGGCGGTAAATTTTGAATTTGACTGGTAAATAAATAGACTTAAATTGGTTGGATTTATTTTTGTATTAATTTAGTTTATTTATTTAAAACATTAACATACAACTATTATCCCATCCTACTATCCTTAAATTACCCCTATCCTATACTAAAAATTATGAGCGTAACACGTTTTATTTAAGTAGATTTGTTGTGCGCAAGGCTATGGTTACCCTCTTTCTCTCTTTCCGGAATTTAAATTATTTTTCCCTGCCTTAGGTAAGATCCGGGGACTTATCGTAAGTAACTTCAAGCGGGCGAACGTGTTGAAGAAAATTTGAGTTGCGAGTTAGCAATCACTTAAAGTAATTCCGGTCGAGTGTAAAATATTCGTAGGGAATATTACCCTTATTTGGGGATCAATCGCCGGATTACGTATTTCGTTAGGAGGTTTTTGGTGATTTGTGAATCAACCTCCCGCGGAGTTCCCACGTGGGGATCAATTTAAGTGTTAGTGGTTCGCGACCTTTTTTTCTTTTATTCGTAACATCTTCCAACATCTCGCCACGGGCTGAAGGCATCGTCGGGGGACAGTTAGCTTACGGGTGGACATCTCCAGCTGGTGTGACGCTGCCTGGCATCGTCCGCATTCCGCTGACTGACTGCAGTCATCCCCACCACCATTCCTGGCTACCTACCGCCACTAGAGATAAGTCGTACAGACATCTTTTATATTTTTTTAACAACTTTCATTTGAGGCACTGAAGACGTTGGAAAACTTGTTAACTTTAATTTTTGTTCATTTTTATTGTGCATTTAACTTTTGGAGTGCCTGAAAATTGGTTTAACCTTAGCTTCGTTCACTTTTATTTTGCACTCACTTTTGGAGTGCAATATTCTTTTTGGTTTTTCATATTTTTATTATTATTGCTGTTATATTTATTATTGGATTGCTTTAATCCAGTGTGCAACTTTGTGTTGTTTTTGGTTTTTTTTATATTGTGCCTGGCACAGAATTCGGCACTGTTGTACTTTGTACTACGATACGTCGCGGACTATTCGTCCTCGTATATTCAACTGGCTGTACTTGCCCTGCGTTGTCGGTTGGCCAACAAGTCGACGTATAATTGTACTATCGGGTCGGATATATCCGCGTCGTCACATTTATTTATATTCTTATTTATACATTTTCATATTTTTAACTTTAAATTTACATTTATTAAATATTATTATTCGTAGCTCTGGAGTATTTATTTGTACAAGCCTTTTCTTTCGTTTTCAGGCAATATTTTATGTCTGCACGGTAGGTAAGATTTTATTTTACAACCTTTTCGTAATTTTCCGGACAAAAATTACGTGGCGCCCATTCAACCCCTTTTGGGGGTTGATCACCGAACTTAACCCGCTCCCACCTCCACTGTGTAAAGGCTAGCGGCCGCACACCAAACCAGCTAGGGTGCGTAGTTGTAATCGCCTTGCGCGAAGCACGTCACACAAGACAGTAGATCAATGTATGCGTTAATATAGAGCATCAACTGAATATTTTATCTTTAGCTGTTAATAAAATCATACCAGGGCCCGTATTCTTGAGCGTTCGTCATTTCGTTCGTATTCGTATTCGCGTTCGTTTTATGTTAGTAGTCACAGCAGTCTGTGTTTCAAAAACAATATTGGGTATGTCATTGTCATTGTGAATTGTATTGCAGCATTTTTTCACATCATTTAAAAGTTAAAAAAATTATTTATTAATCGTTAATAAATATATGATAAAAGTGAACTCTTAACTTGTAAGCGATCTGAATAAATGTGACAATACAATTGACATTGACACTGACATTTATAATATTATTTTTGAAACACAGACTACTATCACTACTAACATGAAAACGAAAGCGAATACGAATACAAATGTAATTACGAACGCTCAAGAATAAGGGCTCCTGATCATCTACATTTAAAAAAAAGTCATTTGTTTTGTGCCACATCAGCCTACTGATTTGCAAAACGCGGAACGTATAAGAATTTGTCAAGAAACTTTAACATTATTAAGTAATGGCAAACCTGAATTTATTTCAAAACTCGTGGCAGCTAATGAAATTTAAATTCCCTTTTTCGACGTTTCGCCTTACTTGCTATAGGTATGTCCACACTCGTGCGATTTTACGTTCATCAAGGGTATGCGTTATAGTGCAAGGAGAAAGGCACGGACACAGACGACAACGCATGCGTAATAATGAATTGAAAGGAGTCAGTTTAGTGACGCATTCCATAGCGCAAGTATTTCCAGGCTCAGTGGATATTTCATTCAACAAAGCTTCCCTTACATGCTTTATAAACCCTAGGGACGTCAGTCATAAGGATTGCACCAATAAAATAGAATAAAATAATGATTCATTGAACTGTGAATGCGCTGGACAACAAGTTCAACAATTCAGCAGGTATCGCGCCTTTCTTTTCTGAACCGAGTATTATGTTTTATTATACGTATTTGGCTTAATTATTGTCACCAAAGTGTAGAAACTCATTCTGAACATTCGCCTAAAGTTTTTAAAAATGAAGTCATCTATTTCCGATTTTTTTATTACCTCCCGCCATACCGTAGGTGTGTGTGACTGTGTGTCAATGTAACGATTTTGTCTTCCACGGTAACTCATATCAAACATTCAAAACTTTCTATTTTCCTAATTTAAGCTATCTGTATTTATTTGTAGAGTTGATAGATTTTGGGTAATATTGGACAACCGGGAGTGATACTTTTTACTTGAAGCCCATAACTATATTAAATATAATCGAAAACTTTTCAAATTTAGTATTTAAGACTTTATTTCAATGGGGCCAACATATTTTATATTGGTTAAAATTAATAAACCACAAGTGATACTTTACTTAAAGTTCTGAACAGATTTTTGTGAAAAATATTATGATATAATGCAAATCTTCTTAAATTTGGTATTTAAGACTTTTATATTAATGAGAACGACATATTAGACCATATATGATAAACCGAAAGTGGTACTTTACTTTTGGTACCCTTAACAGATTTTTGTGGACAAATATATCGCTATAATAAAAGTTTGGCAGAACTAAAACATAATCCAAAACGTCTCAAATTTAGAATTTAAAATTCGTATATGATTGGAAACAAAATAATAGATTTTGATGATAAACCGTAAGTGGTACTTTACTTGGTACTCTTAACAGATTTTCGTGGAAAAATATATCACTATAATAAGAGTTTGGCAGTCTGGTTTGTCAAAGTGTACCGCCCGATTCGGTGAGTAGTTCTGCCACCGTAAAACTGAGTTATTTTGGCACCTGCAACTTTCTTTGACACACTACTGAATTATTACCTCCCGCCATACCGTAGGTAAATGAAATGTTATCGGTCCAAAAATCGATAGAGTTTTCAGTGAATAAGCACGAATTAGGGTCCTCACAACACGTTTTTACTATTTTTACAGTATCTGTGTGTGTGTCTGTGTATGTGTGCGTTGGTTAGATTTTGGGTAATATTTTACAACCGGAACAGATACTTTACTTCAAGCCCATAAAAGTTTTTAATGAAGAACTATATTAAAATATAATCCGAAACTTTTCAATTTTAGTATTTAAGACTTTTATATCAAGACAAACAACATAATAATATTGGCAGTGATACTTTACTTGAAGCTCTGAACAGATTTTTGGGAAAAATATATTGATATAACCCCAAAACTTTTGAATTTGGTATGTATGACCTTTGTATTAATGTGAACAACATATATTTTTTTTCTGAAATTGATAGACCGGAAGTAGTACTTTACTGGAAGCTCTAAACATCTTTTCTTGAAAAATATGTTAAAATATGATCCAAAACTTCTCAAATTTGGTATTTAAAATTCGAATATACTTTGAAATAACATATTAGATTTGGACCATATATGATATACCGGAAATGGTACCTACATTATTTGGAGCTTTTAACAGATTTTCGAGGAAAAACATAAAATACAATCCAAAATTTCGTAATGCAGACTTTTCTATTTATTGGAACAACTAATTAGATTTTGTTTACAAACGAACGGAAGGTATACTTTACTTAAAGCTCATTGCTATTTTAAACATGGAATTGTCGGGAGGTCATGTGCTGATCACTTCTTACTTTAATAATCTTGTTAACTAAATACGTTACACTTATACCGACAAGTAAAGCATTGTTTGTCATAAATTTGTCTCCCTGACGCAAGTCGACTGGACGATGTCTGGTTTAGTTTGCATAGAAAAAGACATGCGTACAATGCGCTCAGCAAAGCCATGGGTTTGTTGAAAGTTGAAATACAAGTTGCATTGAAAGTTGAAGACAAAAGCGCATGAATGTGGATATACCTTTTGAGAGTCATAAAGATGGATAAACAGTAACAAGAACCAAAATGCAGAAAGCACTGAAAAAAATTAATGTATGCAATATTATTCAGAAGTACGACACTGATAAATGCAATTAAATTGAATGTACAAAAGGCAGTCTCTACTAAATGGTACATTGGAAATGTTTGTCTGAAATGCTCCGTAGAATCAGAATTTTTATTACATCGTATTCCTATAAAGCAGCTTCGACACTTCAGTTTTTTTTTTTTTTTGATGATCAAAACAAACATAATAAAAACACCCGCCATACTCACCTTATTTCGCAATGTGGCTTTTGACAATTTTTTGGTCTTAAAATTAATTTAAAATATATTATGGTTGAAAATATTTATGGCTCTATTCTAAACGAATCTGTAAGTCTTACAAATCTGTAAATATGTAAATAATGAACAAAATCGCAACGAAAGCGCTACTCTTATGTATAATTTTATATTAATCAACAAAAAATAGATGTATTTTTGTCAGTATTTTACAGATTTACAGATCTGTTAGAATAACAGATTTGTTCAGAATTGGCCTATTAAATAAAAGTCTAAAAAATGTTAACTATGTGACTTCAATAATTCTAGCGAGATCTTATATTAAGTGCCCCGTAAATTTTGTTTGTAGAATATTTTATAAAAGTTGATAAAGATAAAATTGTTCCGGTATTATCTGTTGGAACAATTATGTGTCTGATAGGAAATCTATATCATCCCAGCATTTTCTTCGTGGAAAATAATAGAACATATTGATCAACCCGTGGTATTTTTACTTGGCAAATCCTGCGTGGCATTTAGCCGTCCCGGTGGACAGAAGTCCAGTGGCTCCGGTGTCACTGCACTCCGGTATTGACCGCCACTCGTGACTCCGGTGACATGTTTAATGCATTTTATACCACCGCAGACGCTCTCCTCCTGAAAGCCTTCCCATATTGCTCATCTGCAAACCAATCACCAAACGGAAAAAACAAACCCGACAGTTTTTATTACGGGAAAGAAATTGCAGACGTTTTAAACTGAATGACCAGATATATCGATATGGAAGTTTCAACTTGGAGATGAATCCTTTAGAGTTAATCTCTTTAATGTTTAGAACTGTTTATGAGCAGAAACCGCAATAAAACTTTTGAATATTATGGGCAAGGGGTAAAAGAATTATGGAAAACTTTACGCCAATATGTGGGAGATATTAAAAGGCAATATATAGATAGACTCTTTGTATATGTATGTATAAATAAGTGAGGATACAATTCGTAGGGGTAACAATGTAGATTACATTATCTATTCCTATACTTCGTAATGAAAGCTATTTGTTAATATAAATCATAAACTTATATTATTATTCATTAATTGCAAGAAGAGTACTCGATCTTGAAGTTTGGCGCGGTTTGGTTCAATTTCGAATCTATTCGAAGCTATTTTTTTCGGGCCGAGACCAAATATCGAGTTTTTCGGACCAAATTAAATCAAATACATAGTTTTTTAATATTCAATAAAATAGTTACTTATGGATGTGTAAAAATGAACTTTGCTATTTAAACAAACGATTGACAATTCAGTTCGTAAAGTAGCGGCCGTAAAGTAAATGCTGCCCTAAAGTACGCTTTGGCAGATGTCAAAACAAAAGTCATACTTTACGGTTACCAAAGGACACGTAAAGCAACTCATATTTTTATAATAATAAAATAACAGTACTATCTTATGTACCTTCATTAAAACTAAGTAAACGACACTACCGAATTTGACAAAACGGGCGGAGCTAAAATCTTAATTCATATAATTAGTAGATGGCCTTGATCGGACATCTTAGAAAAAAGTACTGTACTAAATCTCGTTATATAAGTTACACTTACTATATAGCGCTTAAAAATAAATAACACTTATAAAATAATATCTTTGTAAGACTTCCACTCGTCTAAGCTTCGCATGCTCGTATTAATCTGGGGAATTTGTTTTTTTTTTATTGTTTCTATTTTCTCTTTTGTGATGTGACATTTAAATTACAATATGTCATTACAATTTTATCTTAAGATTTGTTTGAATCTTGTGTATGTATTATATATTTATAATATAATACAGTTATAAGGCAGGTATTAAGGTACAATGTACTGAATTTTGGTATGTGTGTAGTCTATAGCCTTTATTATTTTAGGAAACACAACTAGTTAAAAAATAGTATATTGAAAGACAAGTATCACATTATGGACATTGCAATACGTATTTTTCATACTATTTTGCCTATTACACATTAATTTACTTTATATTAAAATATTATGGTTGGTACCATTGACAGGTTCAATAAATATTTGAAATTAAATTTACTTTGATATTTTGATAACTGTTACTTACAAGTTAGGTTAGAGTTAAAATTATATTTATATTTATTATGCATCTACAAATAAATACTTTCAATTTTAATTTCAAAAGTGCTTTACTATTTGAAGTAACTATTTTACTATAAAAATTTAGTTACAGTAATTTCCCATGAGTAATGATAGGTAATGACAACTAATATTAAAGATATTTATTTGACACTTCACACTTAGACTGTTACCAATTTCACAATTTAAAAAATCCCCAAAAGCTTTTGTAGAATTTTTTTTATTGTACTACTGTTTCTGACAAAAACAGTTGTACACAATTCACTTTGTGAACGCGAAATAGGAATAATATTTTGTGTATTTTCTTTATCTCTTGTCGTTCAAAGAAATTTTATAAATTATTGTTAGAGTGATGTCATAGCTTTAGAATTCACACAATTATTCACGACACTGTCGAATAATATACACATCCTGCAAAATCTACCATATGTCATATTTGGAAGGTAACCACCCTTGTAAGAATTTTATTCATAGGAGAAAACAATAACTCCTTTATCAATCGGAATCTTTGCTACAATCTCAAGGCATTCATTGTGTGAAAAAAAATTGATTTCCTATTCACTCTCCTTGGCTTTCAATAGTCAATTAAGTTAATTTTATCCAATTCCTCTCCTTAGCAGCATTAAATTCATATTCAATATCGTTTAAAATATTTATCTTATGAGTTTAATATATCATGAAATATCACAATGTATATAATAGTTACTTAATACAGTTGGGCGGTAGATGAAGTACGGTTTAATATAAGCGTCACATAGTAAAAATAAAGTGGAACTTAAGGTACGGTGCAACGGTTTTTCATAATTTTAGCGCCACTTATTACTAAGTGCAACTTAAGTAATAACGGTGCAAACGGACATAAGTTTTGTTATATAGTATAAGTTTGACATGATAAAAGTTAAACAAGTCACCTAATATCAAAATAAAAATTATGAGTGCCGTATGTACTTAATTTCAAGTTTTGACCTGACCTGACTAGAAGAGATATTTAAACCCGGCCTCCCCGAATGCATGCCTATATGTACCTAAGTTATGAATTTACGAACATTTCAAGTTTCAGTTCAGAAGATCCTTTTCTAATACCAGAATATTTTAATTGCTGAAATAAATTTGTATTTTGCATATATGCATTTGCAAATGCATTAGAATATCATAATAGTAACACCAACTGTATATAGAAAATAAATTCTTTATATATTTTACCCAACAAAAGGTTAAAATAACATTTAAAAATATTTTTAGCTAATGTCACAATATACAGTGCAAAACAAATAGAATAAATTTACAAAGGAAACTTTTGATAAATTGAAATAAACTCAATTCTAGGTGTGTATTTAAATAAAAACATGAAAAACGTTGTTGGCGTATTGGGTAAATATTGCCATTGTATTTCAGAAAACAGTTTTATTTATGTACTATTGTTAGGAAAAAATATTAAACAGGTTG
This sequence comes from Harpalus rufipes, assembly GCA_951394225.1. Classification (NCBI taxonomy): domain Eukaryota; kingdom Metazoa; phylum Arthropoda; class Insecta; order Coleoptera; family Carabidae; genus Harpalus; species Harpalus rufipes. The sequence goes on along the minus strand of OX596280.1, from coordinate 38,258,674 downwards.
CCAGAATGCTCATTCTATTATCAAACTGTTATAATTCATGCCATAAATTTTTGTGTGATGGCCGGTAAAGTACAAATCTAAATTTATGTGCATGTTTGCTGATTGTGATTTCTAACGCGTCGCTTATTCACTTTTGTTTCGTACGGATGTTCCTTTTTATGGGCGTTATTTCTTAGGTTATTTTCCGAAGAGAAAGCTCCTGATCACAATACAGATAGGCGTCGTGTGACAGAAAAACCGGGGTAAACATTTCCAAATGGCTTTCCTTTCTCCCGAGCAATCACACAGCGCCGGGTCGTGTCAGCTTGATAACAGTCAAGATTCCAAGGGGAATGTCATGTCGCAAAACTAACATAGAACAAGGTGTATGAGTTCTATTAATACTACCTAGTTGCTGAAGATTTAATTACAAGACGTGTAGTAACTTACATGATACTTACGTTAAATATTTAAGTCGGTGTTTCAGGTATTTTAAAACTTTGAAAAAATAATCTCGAAAGCTAGAATTATTGATAATAAGATAAATGATTAATACATTTTACAATTTTATAACAATGCACTTCACTATTCTTTTATTCCACTTCATAAAACTCCCAAACAATCTTCTTTTAGAATGCTTTCATATTCATTAATTGCAGCATGAATCATTTCTTCAGACAAAAAAAATCTGTTGTGGCCAGCACAAAACCTCTCGCCATTTTCATTTTATCTTGCATAGGGTGCGAGCAGTTATGTGACTTTGTTGGCCTTAGCAAGCAGATATGGGGGCCCGTGTCAGAATGACAGCTGGTAATATACATACGTGTCAAGTATCATAAGTTTTCATTCGAAACATTATGATTTTCCAAATTCATGTGGATTATTTTCCTCGACAAGTATATTCCATACTAATGGATGACAAATAAACAGAATATTATGAAATTTTGAATGAAAAATTATGACATATGACAATTGTGACATCTATGTAAATAACTACTGCCACGGATCCTCATATCTGCTTGCCAAGGCCAAAAAAAGTCACATGGCTGCTCGCGCCCTATAAGTAACGAATTTAACATTTCTTGTACACACAAATAATTTAAATTGTTTCTCTTCTTTCGTTCTATGAGAAATTTTATCCTACTTTTCTAATATGTTCAATATACTTCAAATTCATTGACGGTATTAGCGGTATTTCTTAAGGATATATGTAATATTGACATACCTGCAATTTAAATAAATATTTAATTAATAATACAATAATATATATTAAATGTACTCATACCTCCCAGAACTGACACTGACTTTTTGCATTTATTTGTCAATTACAAAAATTTTAATATCGCAACTGTTTTTCTGGCAACGAGATTTATTACAATAGATTATTCTATATTATTATATACTATATCTCCAAACCTATACGAGATATGATAAAAAAATTAAATGTGTCAGATTGAGAATTTAATTATCTTTAATATTTGTAGTAACAAATTTTCAAAAAATAATATTTAGAATTTTTTTTTTTAGAAACTACCACTTCCGGTTGTCCAATTGTTACCAGAACCTATTCAACTCTTCCCATTACTGTAAGATTGAGGAATCCGTAGTCAAACAGGTCTTTACTCTTATAGAATTTGAGAAATCGTGTCTCCAACAACCTCACACACACACACACACATCCACACACACACACACACACACACACACACACACACACACACACACACAGAGACATCATTGTAAAAATGTTAAAATCGGATTCTATGGACCTTAAATCGTGCTTATTCAATAAAATCTGAATATGCGATTTTTAGCATGAATCCAATACCTCTCTTAGCGAGATGTAAAAACTCTATTTCGTAATTTTTTAACTTCAAAAAATAGCCAATTGTCTTACATTGCCAAATCAGGTGAGTATAGCTGGTATTCTATTACTTACCTTCCGTCACCTTCAGGTAAGGAAGGTATTGTTTAGAGTCCCTAGAGCACAATTTTACTATCTTTACGATGGTGTCTATATATGTACCTAAGTGTGTATGAATGTGTGTGTGTGTGTGTGACATTTTTTTCGGATCGCATAACTCCAATACCACAATACAAAAAATTATATTTTTTTCATGTTCCTCAAGTTTAAATGAAGATGTGATTAGATTTTGGTTATAAATTGTCAACCGAAAGTACCATCATTTGAAGATTTTAACAGTATTTCTTAAAAAAAACGCAGTTCATTTTTTGACATTTTATGTTCTTATAAATATTAAAAAATACTATATTCTGTACATGGTCTGATTGCAGTTTATTATACTTCAAACTGAATGGATATAGAGTTAAAAAATTATAAAGGAATTAAAATTCATAAATTAGCCAGCTATGCTATAACTATGGAAACAGCTACTAGATTAAGATAATTTTGATCGACAGGTGTCAATTACTGCATAAGTGTAGGTGTAAAAGGAGTCACTGCTTTATAGAGGCAATGGATAAATTGTAGTCAAAGAAGGTGCGCTTGTTAAAGAAAAACTCAAATCTAAACTTTCCATCCACTCATAGGCTTTTTTTTTAAATCATAACTCGAAAATGCTCTCCGGTTAATTTTATATTTTCACTAACAACGGTACTTTAAAGAATTGATTAACCAAATTCTAACTAATTTAACTTTTGCAACTTAATTTCTAATGACAGAGAATATACTGTTCAAAATAATGTCACAATTTATTTTCCCGCGACCTAAATTGATTTTCATTTTTTCTTGCGTGGACTTCGTATATATCTATATATGATTTTATACTAGAAATATCCAATTATCTCAGTTTTTGAATAATCCCACGCTCCTCGAAACTGCTCCTATGCGATTCTTTTCCACCTTGCGAGTGATTTATTCGATTTGGGATGTGGAGTAGTGTCAGTGCAGTAAACACCGCTGCCTTAACGTCTGCCACGTCAGCCGGCGACAAATTGGCATGTCATGTCACAGGCATTGTCTCCCAGCTTTATTGAAACGCTTCGCGGACAGCCCTGCTTTCTTCAGCTTAGCGCCCTCATGGCGCAAACATTGTAAAACTTACACACGCCTCGACCACACTAAAGACATTTTACAACGGAGATTTTATGACGAGCTTTTATTTTAACTAAGTAAAAGATTTAGTTCGAGAGGAGTTTGATTTTGTTCCGTGTGGTACAAAAGATAAAGGTTACAATCTTCCAATAATGTAGATTGCTACAACCAATAATAGTCAAAAGTCCGTGCTTATTTTCAGATCCAGAGACAAATTTCATATTTAGCCCTACAAAAGGTATGGACTACAGACACTGCATTGTATAAACACATTAGCCAACATTCACTAATATAAAACATAACTCTCTAACTTTTCAACTAGAAATCTGTGTTGGGTGACTTTTTCAACGTGGAATTCTACCACGAACGTGCATTTTTTCTATGTATTTTGATACGGTGAAGATGTTGGCCCGTATTATGAACATACTATTATAATAACTGATCTTTATGAAGTACACTTTTACATTATAATCTTATGAAGTTAAATGTCACTTTTAACAATATTGCTCTGTAAAAGTGTATGTAATACGGGAGTGTATTCTAATTGTTCTTATATGTCGAGGCGAGTTTAAAAGAAATCTAATTGAATTACTTATATCAAATGACTGTTATGCTGTTACAATTTGTAATTTTATATTTCAATCCAAAATTCAAGAGTAATTAAATAAATTTAAAAAAATATAAATCTATTGTTCTCTATACGATTTAATTGTAATATAATCCTTCATATTCAATAGATATAAAGTTAATGAATTATAAAGATATTAAATTTCATAAATCAGGCAGATATGCTAACCATGGAAACTGTTAATATATTCAGATAATTCAAATTGACAGATGTCAGTATTAATGAAAAGTAAATGAATGTGGCAGAGATGAAGATGTTGAAGTAGATGTTTGGGAAGACATGGAAAGATACGGTAAGGAAATAACTCTAGTGCTACAAGTTTCTAAAAAGATACAAAAGAGACGATTACATTGGTTTGAACATGTCATGAGAAATGAAGAATATATTGGAAGAAGAATGAATAGCTTAGTATTAGAAGGTTGAAGAAACAGAGGAAGACCAAAGATAAGATGCAAGGACTGTATTGCGGAAGACTTGAGAGAAAAGGAACTAGATGAAAACGACACACAAAACAGAAATGAGTCGAAGAAGAAAATAAAAATTAGCGACCCCTAACGATGGGAAAAACTAGAGAAGAAGAAGATGTCAGTGTCAAGTACAATTTGCATAGGTTGTTTATGAAATAATTATACTGGAAATTTAGAATCTTTTGCAAGAAAATTTATGAATGAAATTTATACATAATACACAGGATTGACGGAAGGTATTGTGCTGGCCACATGAGATTTTTTAGGTAGCCTCTCGTATGTACGAATAAAGTATTATAATAGTAAAAATTGTGTTTTGTTTTGTAGTTATCACTTAGGGGCGGCGAATTATATACTTGCATGTAGGCGGCAGTAACAGCCTTGACAGTACTGTAAATACGATACTAAATTTCATTTATTTTTACTTATGTAGTTGAATTTAATGCCAATCATCTCAATTTCACACGTGAAAGTGAAGTGTTTCTATTATTTCATTATCCAATTTCCATCTACCAGCTGCATATGAAGCCTATCATGTCCTACATGATTTCATAAAATCTTCATTTAATATACTTTATTTTGGCCAGGTTCATAATATTTCCTTGAAATATTTATTGCACTTATTCACTTTATCGTCAAATGAGTCTAATTAAACACATTTGGATCCGAAAGCAGTTGGAATGAGAGGTCCGGAAATAAGTCCGTTATATTTCATTTATGGATGTTTTCAGTAGTAAATCAATCTTATCGCTGATGATTTCCAAAAGCGTTGTCCAGTTTTTGTTGTTCGTTTATCCCCTAGCTTTCAGCAAACATATCAGCGACATGTGTCAACTTTGTACACATCTTAATATAATTGGAAAACGATACTAAAAGCCTTGCTCTCCCCAAGAAATCTCTCATTCTCATTCGATTAGCGACAGAATCTGTAGTGTTAATTCATTGCTTTTGTGTAGCGAGAAATTAAAAAATCCTGCGCTATACAAAGTCTGTCTCATTATGAGCTGCTGGGGTGTTTAAAGCACACATATACATGCACTAATTACCCTTTTGAAAAGTTTTCTCATTGTAAGTTTTCTCCTGGAAGAAGTAGTAAAATATTGTGTAGTTGCAAAGGTGATGATTTCGTGCTCAGGAAATGGCATTTAATGTACGAGTATTTCACTTTTGTAAGCTTGCGGATATTTCTAGTTAAATTTTGATAACTTCCTCTTGCTCTTGATTTACCTTTACCGCAGTGAAATGCATGCAACTACAATGACATTTCCATTAGGAAAGTATTTACTAAATGCTTACCACTTCAACGAGCTTTTCTTTTTTTCAATTTCCTTTCTCAATACACATGAGAAAATTAAGAAAAAAATAAATCGTGGGTAGCAAATATATTGTTAAAGAATTGCTTAAATTTATTAAGTTCTAATTTAGATTTATCCAGATTTGAAATTATTTAATTGTTAAAAATTATCGAATTATTAAAAAATAATAGACGGATGAATTGTCCTATATATAATATATATATATATATATATATATATATATATATATATATATATATATATATATATATATATATATATACAGGCTTTTGACCGTGACACCGGATCATAGGACTTCAACATGGAAAATCATACTTTTGTTATTTTCTGTTTTTCTAATTACAATACATGTGAATCATTAACCAAATAATTTTCCATGCTTTATAACGGCAGATAGGTGAGAAAATGTCGACAATCATTCAAAAATAGCGATAGCAATGAAATTGAAACTAAAAATTAACAAATGTTAGTGATTTATTACAATTCTTTATGTACATTAATATATGTAAGTTTTCACTTGAACAGATGATACAAATAAAACTCAATAAAAATAATTTAACGTAACTTATATAGCTATAGCTATTTTTGAGTTGATTTTTCTCATTTTTGTACTTAATTTCAGCTGTTGTAAAGTATGAAAAATTAATTTTATTTTTTGATACAGATGCAGAATTTTAGGCGCTATAACTTTTATTTCAGGCATTTTTACCTAAAATAATTAGGAAAGCAGAAAATTAGGAAAATATAATTTTACATGTTAAAGTCCTATGACATAATATATATATATATATATATATATATATATATATATATATATATATATATATATATATATATATATATATATTGTCTACACCGTGGGTGTTCTTTCCCAGTTTGTATTGTAATCATACACTTCTATCGTCATCGTAAAGTATCATTTTTTGAAATCTGTGAAATACTACTTTACGCCCGTTTTTACTTAACGACTGTATTAACTTTACAGTAGCTGTTGTCGCTTGTTTGTTAAAATAGCGAATAAACTTATACGGAGTATTGAAATTATTGTTGTCGCTGTCAATATCGCTTATTTTCATAATTAACCCATTAATTATATAATTATTTTATTTTCATTTTAAGGTTAGAAAATATTATGACAGTAAGCATATTGTTTTGTTAGTCGTCAAAGTAACAACAAAGCACTTTGCAATCTACATGAATATTAAATAAAAAATTATAATTTTTTTATGGAACCTAATCGCTTAGAAGATATTGTATGCATGTTGTGACCATGGGAGTTAAGTTCGAGTAAACTAATTTTACGAACTATTTAGAGTTTTGTGTAATTCGTTGTCAACTATTGAAAACATCACTGATTTCAATGACCATAAACAACTTCAAAATGACAGATGTCAACTTGATTTAGACTCTGCGCGTAAAACTTACCTACCTCGTTCGAGGTAGGTTGGAATAGTTAACTCCGAGTAAAGTAACATGAATTTTCGATAGCAAGTTATATTAAAGATGAAGCTAACTCTAAAATTTCCGAACGTGCACAGTTACAGACTTTAAATCAATAATTTTGCATATGATTCATTTTGTCCGTAACCTTTTCAGAATAACTTTGGGCCAATAATAGCCGCCAAGATATAAATTTTCAACGTTTTACTGTTATTAGGTATCCTGTTCCCCTGAATTATTTAATCAAATGATATTTTTTCTAATGTTTATTAATCTATCAATAATTTTGCCTATGATTCATTTTGTCCGTAAACTTTTCAGAATAACTTTGGGCCAATAATAGCCGCCAAGATATAAATTTTCAACGTTTTACTGTTATTAGGTACCCTGTTCCCCTGAATTATTTAATCAAATGATATTTTTTCTATTGTTTATTAATCTATCAATAGTTTTGCATATGATTAATTTTGTCGTAACCTTTTCAGAATAACTTTGGGCCAATAATAGCCGCCAAGATATAAATTTTTAACGTTTTACTGTTATTAGGTACCCTGTTCCCCTGAATTATTTAATCAAATGATATTTTTCTAATGTTTATTAATCTATCAATAATTTTGCATATGATTCATTTTGTCCGTTTCCTTTTCAGAATAACTTTGGGCCAATAATAGCCGCCAAGATATAAATTTTCAAAGTTTTACTGTTATTAGGTACCCTGTTCCCCTGAATTATTTAATCAAATGATATATTTTCTAATGTCTATTAATCTATCAATAATTTTGCAAATGATTCATTTTGTCCGTAACCTTTTCAGAATAACTTTGGGCCAATAATAGCCGCCAAGATATAAATTTTCAACGTTTTACTGTTATTAGCTACCCTGTTCCCCTGAATTATTTAATCAAATGATATTTTTTCTAATGTTTATTAATCTATCAATAATTTTGCATATGATTCATTTTGTCCGTAACCTTTTCAGAATAACTTTGGGCCAATAATAGCCGCCAAGATATAAATTTTCAAAGTTTTATTGTTATTAGGTACCCTGTTCCCCTGAATTATTTAATCAAATGATATTTTTTCTAATGTTTATTAATCTATCAATAAGTTTGTATATGATTCATTTTGTCCGTAAACTTTTCAGAATAACTTTGGGCCAATAATAGCCGCCAAGATATAAATTTTCAACGTTTTACTGTTATTAGGTACCCTGTTCCCCTGAATTATTTAATCAAATGATATTTTTTCTAATGTTTATTAATCTATCAATAATTTTGCATATGATTCATTTTGTCCGTATCCTTTTCAGAATAACTTTGGGCCAATAATAGCCGCCAAGATATAAATTTTCAACGTTTTACTGTTATTAGGTACCCTGTTCCCCTGAATTATTTAATCAAATGATATTTTTTCTAATGTTTATTAATATATCAATAATTTTGCATATGATTCATTTTGTCCGTAACCTTTGCAGAATAACTTTGGTCCAATAATAGCCGCCAAGATATAAATTTTCAACGTTATAGTGTTATTAGGTACCCTGTTCCCCTGAATTATTTAATCAAATGATATTTTTTCTAATGTTTATTAATCTATCACTAATTTTGCATATGATTCATTTTGTCCGTAACCTTTTCAGAATAACTCTGGGCCAATAATAGCCGCCAAGATATAAATTTTCAACGTTTTACTGTTATTAGGTACCCTGTTCCCCTGAATTATTTAATCAAATGATAATTTTTCTAATGTTTATTAATCTATCAATAATTTTGCATATGATTCATTTTGTCCGTTTCCTTTTCAGAATAACTTTGGGCCAATAATAGCCGCCAAGATATAAATTTTCAAAGTTTTACTGTTATTAGGTACCCTGTTTCCCTGAATTATTTAATCAAAAGATATTTTTTCTAATGTTTATTAATCTATCAATAATTTTGCATATAATTCATTTTGTCCGTAACTTTTTCAGAATTACTTTGGGCCAATAATAGCCGCCAAGATATAAATTTTTAACGTTTTACTGTTATTAGGTACCCTGTTCCCCTGAATTATTTAATCAAATGATATTTTTTCTAATGTTTATTAATCTATCAATAATTTTGCAAATGATTCATTTTGTCCGTAATCTTTTCAGAATAACTTTGGGCCAATAATAGCCGCCAAGATATAAATTTTCAAAGTTTTACTGTTATTAGGTACCCTGTTCCCCTGAATTATTTAATCAAATGATATTTTTTCTAATGTTTATTAATCTATCAATAATTTTGCATATGATTCATTTTGTCCGTAACCTTTTCAGAATAACTTTGGGCCAATAATAGCCGCCAAGATATAAATTTTCAACGTTTTATTGTTATTAGGTACCCTTTTCCCCTGAATTATTTAATCAAATGATATTTTTTCTAATGTTTATTAATCTATCAATAATTTTGTATATGATTAATTTTGTCCGTAAACTTTTCAGAATAACTTTGGGCCAATAATAACCGCCAAGATATAAATTTTCAAAGTTTTACTGTTATTAGGTACCCTGTTCCCCTGAATTATTTAATCAAATGATATTTTTTCTAATGTTTATTAATCTATCAATAATTTTGCATATGATTCATTTTGTCCGTAACCTTTTCAGAATAACTTTGGGCCAATAATAGCCGCCAAGATATAAATTTTCAACGTTTTACTGTTATTAGGTACCCTGTTCCCCTGAATTATTTCATCAAATGATATTTTTTCTAATGTTTATTAATCTATCAATAATTTTGCATATGATTCATTTTGTCCGTAACCTTTTCAGAATAACTTTGGGCCAATAATAGCCGCCAAGATATAAATTTTCAAAGTTTTATTGTTATTAGGTACCCTTTTCCCCTGAATTATTTAATCAAATGATATTTTTTCTAATGTTTATTAATCTATCAATAATTTTATATATGATTCATTTTGTCCGTAACCTTTTCAGAATAACTTTGGGCCAATAATAGCCGCCAAGATATAAATTTTCGACGTTTTACTGTTATTAGGTACCCTGTTCCCCTGAATTATTTAATCAAATGATATTTTTTCTAATGTTTATTAATCTATCAGTAATTTTGCACATGATTCATTTTGTCCGTAACCTTTTCAGAATAACTTTGGGCCAATAATAGCCGCCAAGATATAAATTTTCAAAGTTTTACTGTTATTAGGTACCCTTTTCCCCTGAATTATTTAATCAAATGATATTTTTTCTAATGTTTATTAATCTATCATTAATTTTGTATATGATTCATTTTGTCCGTAACCTTTTCAGAATAACTTTGGGCCAATAATACCCGCCAAGATATAAATTTTCAACGTTTTACTGTTATTAGGTACCCTGTTTCCCTGAATTATTTAATCAAATGATATTTTTTCTAATGTTTATTAATCTATCAATAATTTTGCATATGATTCATTTTGTCCGTAACCTTTTCAGAATAACTTTGGGCCAATAATAACCGCCAAGATATAAATTTTCAACGTTTTACTGTTATTAGGTACCCTGTTCCCCTGAATTATTTAATCAAATGATATTTTTTCTAATGTTTATTAATCTATCAATAATTTTGCATATGATTCATTTTGTCCGTAACCTTTTCAGAATAACTTTGGGCCAATAATAGCCGCCAAGATATAAATTTTCAACGTTTTACTGTTATTAGGTACTTTGTTCCCCTGAATTATTTAATCAAATGATATTTTTTCTAATGTTTATTAATCTATCAATAATTTTGCATATGATTCATTTTGTCCGTAACCTTTTCAGAATAACTTTGGTCCAATAATAGCCGCCAAGATATAAATTTTCAACGTTATACTGTTATTAGGTACCCTGTTCCCCTGAATTATTTAATCAAATGATATTTTTTCTAATGTATATTAATCTATCAATAATTTTGCATATGATTCATTTTGTCCGTAACCTATTCAGAATAACTTTGGGCCAATAATAGCCGCCAAGATATAAATTTTCAAAGTTTTACTGTTATTAGGTACCCTGTTTCCCTGAATTATTTAATCAAAAGATATTTTTTCTAATGTTTATTAATCTATCAATAATTTTGCATATGATTCATTTTGTCCGTAACCTTTTCAGAATAACTTTGGGCCAATAATAGCCGCCAAGATATAAATTTTCAACGTTTTATTGTTATTAGGTACCCTTTTCCCCTGAATTATTTAATCAAATGATATTTTTTCTAATGTTTATTAATCTATCAATAATTTTGTTTATGATTCATTTTGTCCGTAACCTTTTCAGAATAACTTTGGGCCAATAATACCCGCCAAGATATAAATTTTCAACGTTTTACTGTTATTAGGTACCCTGTTCCCCTGAATTATTTAATCAAATGATATTTATTCTAATGTTTATTAACCTATCAATAATTTTGCATATGATTCATTTTGTCCGTAACCTTTTCAGAATAACTTTGGGCCAATAATAGCCGCCAAGATATAAATTTTCAACGTTTTGCTGTTATTAGGTACCCTGTTCCCCTGAATTGTTTAATCAAATGATATTTTTTCTAATGTTTATTAATCTATCAATAATTTTGCATATGATTCATTTTGTCCGTAACCTTTTCAGAATAACTTTGGGCCAATAATAGCCACCAAGATATAAATTTTCAACGTTTTACTGTTATTAGGTACTTTGTTCCCCTGAATTATTTAATCAAATGATATTTTTTCTAATGTTTATTAATCTATCAATAATTTTGCATATGATTCATTTTGTCCGTAACCTTTGCAGAATAACTTTGGTCCAATAATAGCCGCCAAGATATAAATTTTCAACGTTATAGTGTTATTAGGTACCCTGTTCCCCTGAATTATTTAATCAAATGATATTTTTTCTAATGTTTATTAATCTATCAATAATTTTGCATATGATTCATTTTGTCCGTAACCTTTTCAGAATAACTTTGGGCCAATAATAGCCGCCAAGATATAAATTTTCAACGTTTTACTGTTATTAGGTACCCTGTTTCCCTGAATTATTTAATCAAATGATATTTTTTCTAATGTTTATTAATCTATCAATAATTTTGCATATGATTCATTTTGTCCGTAACCTTTTCAGAATAACTTTGGGCCAATAATAGCCGCCAAGATATAAATTTTCAAGGTTTTACTGTTATTAGGTACCCTGTTCCCCTGAATTATTCAATCAAATGATATTTTTTCTAATGTTTATTAACCTATCAATAATTTTGCATATGATTCATTTTGTCCGTAACCTTTTCAGAATAACTTTGGGCAATAATAGCCGCCAAGATATAAATTTTCAACGTTTTACTGTTATTAGGTACCCTGTTCCCATGAATTATTTAATCACATGATATTTTTTCTAATGTTTATTAATCTATCAATAATTTTGCATATGATTCATTTTGTCCGTAATCTTTTCAGAATAACTTTGGACCAATAATAACCGCGAAGATATAAAATTTCAACGTTTTACTGTTATTAGGTACCCTGTTCCCATGAATTATTTAATCAAATGATATTCTTTCTAATGTTTATTAATCTATCAATAATTTTGCATATGATTAATTTTGTCCGTAATCTTTTCAGAATAACTTTGGGCCAATAATAGCCGCCAAGATATAAATTTTCAACGTTTTACTGTTGTTAGGTACACTGTTCCCCTGAATTATTTAATTAAATGATATTTTTTCTAATGTTTATTAATCTATCAATAATTTTGCATATGATTCATTTTGTCCGTAACCTTTTCAGAATAACTTTGGGCCAATAATAGCCGCCAAGATATAAATTTTCAACGTTTTACTGTTATTAGGTACCCTGTTCCCCTGAATTATTTATTCTAATGATATTTTTTCTAATGTTTATTAATCTATCAATAATTTTGCATATGATTCATTTTGTCCGTAAACTTTTCAGAATAACTTTGGGCCAATAATAGCCGCCAAGATATAAGTTTTCAAAGTTTTATTGTTATTAGGTACCCTGTTCCCCTGAATTATTCAATCAAATGATATTTTTTCTAATGTTTATTAATCTATCAATAATTTTGCATATGATTCATTTTGTCCGTAAACTTTTCAGAATAACTTTGGGCCAATAATAGCCGCCAAGATATAAATTTTCAACGTTTTACTGTTATTAGGTACCCTGTTCCCCTGAATTATTTAATCAAATGATATTTTTTCTACTGTTTATTAATCTATCAATAATTTTGCATATGATTCATTTTGTCCGTAAACTTTTCAGAATAACTTTGGGCCAATAATAGCCGCCAAGATATAAATTTTCAATGTTTTACTGTTATTAGGTACCCTGTTCCCCTGAATTATTTAATCAAATGATATTTTTTCTAATGTTTATTAATCTATCAATAATTTTGCATATGATTCATTTTGTCCGTAACCTTTTCAGAATAACTTTGGGCCAATAATAGCCGCCAAGATATAAATTTTCGAGGTTTTACTGTTATTAGGTACCCTGTTCCCCTGAATTATTTAATCAAATGATATTTTTTCTAATGTTTATTAATCTATCAATAATTTTGCATATGATTCATTTTGTCCGTAACCTTTTCAGAATAACTTTGGGCCAATAATAGCCGCCAAGATATAAATTTTCAACGTTTTACTGTTATTAGGTACCCTGTTCCCCTGAATTATTTAATCAAATGATATTTTTTCTAATGTTTATTAATCTATCAATAATTTTGCATATGATTCATTTTGTCCGTAATCTTTTCAGAATAACTTTGGACCAATAATAACCGCGAAGATATAAAATTTCAACGTTTTACTGTTATTAGGTACCCTGTTCCCATGAATTATTTAATCAAATGATATTCTTTCTAATGTTTATTAATCTATCAATAATTTTGCATATGATTAATTTTGTCCGTAATCTTTTCAGAATAACTTTGGGCCAATAATAGCCGCCAAGATATAAATTTTCAACGTTTTACTGTTGTTAGGTACACTGTTCCCCTGAATTATTTAATTAAATGATATTTTTTCTAATGTTTATTAATCTATCAATAATTTTGCATATGATTCATTTTGTCCGTAACCTTTTCAGAATAACTTTGGGCCAATAATAGCCGCCAAGATATAAATTTTCAACGTTTTACTGATATTAGGTACCCTGTTCCCCTGAATTATTTATTCTAATGATATTTTTTCTAATGTTTATTAATCTATCAATAATTTTGCATATGATTCATTTTGTCCGTAAACTTTTCAGAATAACTTTGGGCCAATAATAGCCGCCAAGATATAAGTTTTCAAAGTTTTATTGTTATTAGGTACCGTGTTCCCCTGAATTATTCAATCAAATGATATTTTTTCTAATGTTTATTAATCTATCAATAATTTTGCATATGATTCATTTTGTCCGTAAACTTTTCAGAATAACTTTGGGCCAATAATAGCCGCCAAGATATAAATTTTCAACGTTTTACTGTTATTAGGTACCCTGTTCCCCTGAATTATTTAATCAAATGATATTTTTTCTACTGTTAATTAATCTATCAATAATTTTGCATATGATTCATTTTGTCCGTAAACTTTTCAGAATAACTTTGGGCCAATAATAGCCGCCAAGATATAAATTTTCAATGTTTTACTGTTATTAGGTACCCTGTTCCCCTGAATTATTTAATCAAATGATATTTTTTCTAATGTTTATTAATCTATCAATAATTTTGCATATGATTCATTTTGTCCGTAACCTTTTCAGAATAACTTTGGGCCAATAATAGCCGCCAAGATATAAATTTTCGACGTTTTACTGTTATTAGGTACCCTGTTCCCCTGAATTATTTAATCAAATGATATTTTTTCTAATGTTTATTAATCTATCAATAATTTTGCATATGATTCATTTTGTCCGTAACCTTTTCAGAATAACTTTGGGCCAATAATAGCCGCCAAGATATAAATTTTCAACGTTTTACTGTTATTAGGTACCCTGTTCCCCTGAATTATTTAATCAAATGATATTTTTTCTAATGTTTATTAATCTATCAATAATTTTGCATATGATTCATTTTGTCCGTAACGTTTTCAGTATAACTTTGGGCCAATAATAGCCGCCAAGATATAAATTTTCAACGTTTTATTGTTATTAGGTACCCTTTTCCCCTGAATTATTTAATCAAATGATATTTTTTCTAATGTTTATTAATCTATCATTAATTTTTTATATGATTCATTTTGTCCGTAACCTTTTCAGAATAACTTTGGGTCAATAATACCCGCCAAGATATAAATTTTCAACGTTTTACTGTTATTAGGTACCCTGTTCCCCTGAATTATTTAATCAAATGATATTTTTTCTAATGTTTATTCATCTATCAATAATTTTGCATATGATTCATTTTGTCCGTAACCTTTTCAGAATAACTTTGGGCCAATAATAGCCGCCAAGATATAAATTTTCAACGTTTTACTGTTATTAGGTAACCTGTTCCCCTGAATTATTTAATCAAATGATATTTTTTCTAATGTTTATTAATCTATCAATAATTTTGCATATGATTCATTTTGTCCGTAACCTTTTCAGAATAACTTTGGGCCAATAATAGCCGCCAAGATATAAATTTTCAAAGTTTTACTGTTATTAGGTACTTTGTTCCCCTGAATTATTTAATCAAATGATATTTTTTCTAATGTTTATTAATCTATCAATAATTTTGCATATGATTCATTTTGTCCGTAAGCCTTTTCAGAATAACTTTGGTCCAATAATAGCCGCCAAGATATAAATTTTCAACGTTATACTGTTATTAGGTACCCTGTTCCCCTGAATTATTTAATCAAATGATATTTTTTCTAATGTATATTAATCTATCAATAATTTTGCATATGATTCATTTTGTCCGTAACCTTTTCAGAATAACTTTGGGCCAATAATAGCCGCCAAGATATAAATTTTCAAAGTTTTACTGTTATTAGGTACCCTGTTTCCCTGAATTATTTAATCAAAAGATATTTTTTCTAATGTTTATTAATCTATCAATAATTTTGCATATGATTCATTTTGTCCGTAACCTTTTCAGAATAACTTTGGGCCAATAATAGCCGCCAAGATATAAATTTTCAACGTTTTACTGTTATTAGGTACCCTGTTCCCCTGAATTATTTAATCAAATGATATTTTTTCTAATATTTATTAATCTATCAATAATTTTATATATGATTCATTTTGTCCGTAACCTTTTCAGAATAACTTTGGGCCAATAATAGCCGCCAAGATATAAATTTTCAACGTTTTACTGTTATTAGGTACCCTGTTCCCCTGAATTATTTAATCAAATGATATTTTTTCTAATGTTTATTAATCTATCAATAATCTTGCATATGATTCATTTTGTCCGTAACCTTTTCAGAATAACTTTGGGCCAATAATAGCCGCCAAGATATAAATTTTCGACGTTTTACTGTTATTAGGTACCCTGTTCCCCTGAATTATTTAATCAAATGATATTTTTTCTAATGTTTATTAATCTATCAATAATTTTGCACATGATTCATTTTGTCCGTAACCTTTTCAGAATAACTTTGGGCCAATAATAGCCGCCAAGATATAAATTTTCGACGTTTTACTGTTATTAGGTACCCTGTTCCCCTGAATTATTTAATCAAATGATATTTTTTCTAATGTTTATTAATCTATCAATAATTTTGTTTATGATTCATTTTGTCCGTAAACTTTTCAGAATAACTTTGGGCCAATAATAGCCGCCAAGATATAAATTTTCAACGTTTTACTGTTATTAGGTACCCTGTTCCCCTGAATTATTTAATCAAATGATATTTATTCTAATGTTTATTAACCTATCAATAATTTTGCATATGATTCATTTTGTCCGTAACCTTTTCAGAATAACTTTGGGCCAATAATAGCCGCCAAGATATAAATTTTCAACGTTTTACTGTTATTAGGTGCCCTGTTCCCCTGAATTGTTTAATCAAATGAATTTTTTTCTAATGTTTATTAATCTATCAATAATTTTGCATATGATTCATTTTGTCCGTAACCTTTTCAGAATAACTTTGGGCCAATAATAGCCGCCAAGATATAAATTTTCAACGTTTTACTGTTATTAGGTACTTTGTTCCCCTGAATTATTTAATCAAATGATATTTTTTCTAATGTTTATTAATCTATCAATAATTTTGCATATGATTCATTTTGTCCGTAACCTTTTCAGAATAACTTTGGGCCAATAATAGCCACCAAGATATAAATTTTCAACGTTTTACTGTTATTAGGTACCCTGTTCCCCTGAATTATTTAATCAAATGATATTTTTTCTAATGTATATTAATCTATCAATAATTTTGCATATGATTCATTTTGTCCGTAACCTTTTCAGAATAACTTTGGGCCAATAATAGCCGCCAAGATATAAATTTTCAACGTTTTACTGTTATTAGGTACCCTGTTCCCCTGAATTATTTAATCAAATGATATATTTTCTAATGTTTATTAATCTATCAATAATTTTGCATATGATTCATTTTGTCCGTAACTTTTTCAGAATAACTTTGGTCCAATAATAGCCGCCAAGATATAAATTTTCAACGTTATACTGTTATTAGGTACCCTGTTCCCCTGAATTATTTAATCAAATGATATTTTTTCTAATGTATATTAATCTATCAATAATTTTGCATATGATTCATTTTGTCCGTAACCTTTTCAGAATAACTTTGGGCCAATAATAGCCGCCAAGATATAAATTTTCAAAGTTTTACTGTTATTAGGTACCCTGTTTCCCTGAATTATTTAATCAAAAGATATTTTTTCTAATGTTTATTAATCTATCAATAATTTTGCATATGATTCATTTTGTCCGTAACCTTTTCAGAATAACTTTGGGCCAATAATAGCCGCCAAGATATAAATTTTCAACGTTTTACTGTTATTAGGTACCCTGTTCCCCTGAATTATTTAATCAAATGATATTTTTTCTAATGTTTATTAATCTATCAATAATTTTGCATATGATTCATTTTGTCCGTAACCTTTTCAGAATAACTTTGGGCCAATAATAGCCGCCAAGATATAAATTTTCAAAAATTTATTGTTATTAGGTACCCTTTTCCCCTGAATTATTTAATCAAATGATATTTTTTCTAATATTTATTAATCTATCAATAATTTTATATATGATTCATTTTGTCCGTAACCTTTTCAGAATAACTTTGGGCCAATAATAGCCGCCAAGATATAAATTTTCAAAGTTTTACTGTTATTAGGTACTTTGTTCCCCTGAATTATTTAATCAAATGATATTTTTTCTAATGTTTATTAATCTATCAATAATTTTGCATATGATTCATTTTGTCCGTAACCCTTTTCAGAATAACTTTGGTCCAATAATAGCCGCCAAGATATAAATTTTCAACGTTATACTGTTATTAGGTACCCTGTTCCCCTGAATTATTTAATCAAATGATATTTTTTCTAATGTATATTAATCTATCAATAATTTTGCATATGATTCATTTTGTCCGTAACCTTTTCAGAATAACTTTGGGCCAATAATAGCCGCCAAGATATAAATTTTCAAAGTTTTACTGTTATTAGGTACCCTGTTTCCCTGAATTATTTAATCAAAAGATATTTTTTCTAATGTTTATTAATCTATCAATAATTTTGCATATGATTCATTTTGTCCGTAACCTTTTCAGAATAACTTTGGGCCAATAATAGCCGCCAAGATATAAATTTTCAACGTTTTACTGTTATTAGGTACCCTGTTCCCCTGAATTATTTAATCAAATGATATTTTTTCTAATATTTATTAATCTATCAATAATTTTATATATGATTCATTTTGTCCGTAACCTTTTCAGAATAACTTTGGGCCAATAATAGCCGCCAAGATATAAATTTTCAACGTTTTACTGTTATTAGGTACCCTGTTCCCCTGAATTATTTAATCAAATGATATTTTTTCTAATGTTTATTAATCTATCAATAATTTTGCACATGATTCATTTTGTCCGTAACCTTTTCAGAATAACTTTGGGCCAATAATAGCCGCCAAGATATAAATTTTCGACGTTTTACTGTTATTAGGTACCCTGTTCCCCTGAATTATTTAATCAAATGATATTTTTTCTAATGTTTATTAATCTATCAATAATTTTGCACATGATTCATTTTGTCCGTAACCTTTTCAGAATAACTTTGGGCCAATAATAGCCGCCAAGATATAAATTTTCGACGTTTTACTGTTATTAGGTACCCTGTTCCCCTGAATTATTTAATCAAATGATATTTTTTCTAATGTATATTAATCTATCAATAATTTTGCATATGATTCATTTTGTCCGTAACCTTTTCAGAATAACTTTGGGCCAATAATAGCCGCCAAGATATAAATTTTCAACGTTTTACTGTTATTAGGTACCCTGTTCCCCTGAATTATTTAATCAAATGATATTTATTCTAATGTTTATTAACCTATCAATAATTTTGCATATGATTCATTTTGTCCGTAACCTTTTCAGAATAACTTTGGGCCAATAATAGCCGCCAAGATATAAATTTTCAACGTTTTACTGTTATTAGGTGCCCTGTTCCCCTGAATTGTTTAATCAAATGATTTTTTTTCTAATGTTTATTAATCTATCAATAATTTTGCATATGATTCAATTTGTCCGTAACCTTTTCAGAATAACTTTGGGCCAATAATAGCCGCCAAGATATAAATTTTCAACGTTTTACTGTTATTAGGTACTTTGTTCCCCTGAATTATTTAATCAAATGATATTTTTTCTAATGTTTATTAATCTATCAATAATTTTGCATATGATTCATTTTGTCCGTAACCTTTTCAGAATAACTTTGGGCCAATAATAGCCACCAAGATATAAATTTTCAACGTTTTACTGTTATTAGGTACCCTGTTCCCCTGAATTATTTAATCAAATGATATTTTTTCTAATGTATATTAATCTATCAATAATTTTGCATATGATTCATTTTGTCCGTAACCTTTTCAGAATAACTTTGGGCCAATAATAGCCGCCAAGATATAAATTTTCAACGTTTTACTGTTATTAGGTACCCTGTTCCCCTGAATTATTTAATCAAATGATATATTTTCTAATGTTTATTAATCTATCAATAATTTTGCATATGATTCATTTTGTCCGTAACTTTTTCAGAATAACTTTGGTCCAATAATAGCCGCCAAGATATAAATTTTCAACGTTATACTGTTATTAGGTACCCTGTTCCCCTGAATTATTTAATCAAATGATATTTTTCTAATGTATATTAATCTATCAATAATTTTGCATATGATTCATTTTGTCCGTAACCTTTTCAGAATAACTTTGGGCCAATAATAGCCGCCAAGATATAAATTTTCAAAGTTTTACTGTTATTAGGTACCCTGTTTCCCTGAATTATTTAATCAAAAGATATTTTTTCTAATGTTTATTAATCTATCAATAATTTTGCATATGATTCATTTTGTCCGTAACCTTTTCAGAATAACTTTGGGCCAATAATAGCCGCCAAGATATAAATTTTCAACGTTTTACTGTTATTAGGTACCCTATTCCCCTGAATTATTTAATCAAATGATATTTTTTCTAATGTTTATTAATCTATCAATAATTCTGCATATGATTCATTTTGTCCGTAACCTTTTCAGAATAACTTTGGGCCAATAATAGTCGCCAAGATATAAATTTTCAAAAATTTATTGTTATTAGGTACCCTTTTCCCCTGAATTATTTAATCAAATGATATTTTTTCTAATATTTATTAATCTATCAATAATTTTATATATGATTCATTTTGTCCGTAACCTTTTCAGAATAACTTTGGGCCAATAATAGCCGCCAAGATATAAATTTTCAACGTTTTACTGTTATTAGGTACCCTGTTCCCCTGAATTATTTAATCAAATGATATTTTTTCTAATGTTTATTAATCTATCAATAATTTTGCATATGATTCATTTTGTCCGTAACCTTTTCAGAATAACTTTGGGCCAATAATAGCCGCCAAGATATAAATTTTCGACGTTTTACTGTTATTAGGTACCCTGTTCCCCTGAATTATTTAATCAAATGATATTTTTTCTAATGTTTATTAATCTATCAATAATTTTGCACATGATTCATTTTGTCCGTAACCTTTTCAGAATAACTTTGGGCCAATTATAGCCGCCAAGATATAAATTTTCAACGTTTTATTGTTATTAGGTACCCTGTTCCCCTGAATTATTTAATCAAATGATATTTTTTCTAATGTTTATTAATCTATCAATAATTTTGCATATGATTCATTTTGTCCGTAACCTTTTCAGAATAACTTTGGGCCAATAATAGCCGCCAAGATATAAATTTTCAAAGTTTTATTAATATTAGGTACCCTTTTCCCCTGAATTATTTAATCAAATGATATTTTTTCTAATGTTTATTAATCTATCAATAATTTTGTTTATGATTCATTTTGTCCGTAACCTTTTCAGAATAACTTTGGGCCAATAATAGCCGCCAAGATATAAATTTTCAACGTTTTACTGTTATTAGGTACCCTGTTCCCCTGAATTATTTAATCAAATGATATTTATTCTAATGTTTATTAACCTATCAATAATTTTGCATATGATTCATTTTGTCCGTAACCTTTTCAGAATAACTTTGGGCCAATAATAGCCGCCAAGATATAAATTTTCAACGTTTTACTGTTATTAGGTGCCCTGTTCCCCTGAATTGTTTAATCAAATGATATTTTTTCTAATGTTTATTAATCTATCAATAATTTTGCATATGATTCATTTTGTCCGTAACCTTTTCAGAATAACTTTGGGCCAATAATAGCCGCCAAGATATAAATTTTCAACGTTTTACTGTTATTAGGTACTTTGTTCCCCTGAATTATTTAATCAAATGATATTTTTTCTAATGTTTATTAATCTATCAATAATTTTGCATATGATTCATTTTGTCCGTAACCTTTTCAGAATAACTTTGGGCCAATAATAGCCGCCAAGATATAAATTTTCAACGTTTTACTGTTATTAGGTACCCTGTTCCCCTGAATTATTTAATCAAATGATATTTTTTCTAATGTATATTAATCTATCAATAATTTTGCATATGATTCATTTTGTCCGTAACCTTTTCAGAATAACTTTGGGCCAATAATAGCCGCCAAGATATAAATTTTCAACGTTTTACTGTTATTAGGTACCGTGTTCCCCTGAATTATTTAATCGAATGATATTTTTTCTAATTTTTATTAATCTATCAATAATTTTGCATATGATTCATTTTGTCCGTAACCTTTTCAGAATAACTTTGGGCCAATAATAGCCGCCAAGATATAAATTTTCAAGGTTTTACTGTTATTAGGTACCCTGTTCCCCTGAATTATTCAATCAAATGATATTTTTTCTAATGTTTATTAATCTATCAATAATTTTGCATATGATTCATTTTGTCCGTAACCTTTTCAGAATAACTTTGGGCCAATAATAGCCGCCAAGACATAAATTTTCAACGTTTTACTGTTATTAGGTACCCTGTTCCCATGAATTATTTAATCACATGATATTTTTTCTAATGTTTATTAATCTATCAATAATTTTGCATATGATTCATTTTGTCCGTAACCTTTTCAGAATAACTTTGGACCAATAATAACCGCGAAGATATAAAATTTCAACGTTTTACTGTTATTAGGTACCCTGTTCCCCTGAATTATTTAATCAAATGATATTCTTTCTAATGTTTATTAATCTATCAATAATTTTGCATATGATTAATCTTGTCCGTAACCTTTTCAGAATAACTTTGGGCCAATAATAGCCGCCAAGATATAAATTTTCAACGTTTTACTGTTGTTAGGTACCCTGTTCCCCTGAATTATTTAATTAAATGATATTTTTTCTAATGTTTATTAATCTATCAATAATTTTGCATATGATTCATTTTGTCCGTAATCTTTTCAGAATAACTTTGGGCCAATAATAGCCGCCAAGATATAAATTTTCAAAGTTTTACTGTTATTAGGTACCGCCTGTTCCCCTGAATTATTTATTCTAATGATATTTTTTCTAATGTTTATTAATCTATCAATAATTTTGCATATGATTCATTTTGTCCGTAACCTTTTCAGAATAACTTTGGGCCAATAATAGCCGCCAAGATATAAGTTTTCAAGGTTTTATTGTTATTAGGTACTCTGTTTCCCTGAATTATTCAATCAAATGATATTTTTTCTAATGTTTATTAATCTGTCAATAATTTTGCATATGATTCATTTTGTCCGTAAACTTTTCAGAATAACTTTGGGCCAATAATAGCCGCCAAGATATAAATTTTCAACGTTTTACTGTTATTAGGTACCCTGTTCCCCTGAATTATTTAATCAAATGATATTTTTCCTAATGTTTATTAATCTATCAATAATTTTGCATATGATTCATTTTGTCCGTAAACTTTTCAGAATAACTTTGGGCCAATAATAGCCGCCAAGATATAAATTTTCAAAGTTTTACTGTTATTAGGTACCCTGTTCCCCTGAATTATTTAATGAAATGATATTTTTTCTAATGTTTATTAATCTATCAATATTTTTGCATATGATTCATTTTGTCCGTAACCTTTTCAGAATAACTTTGGGCCAATAATAGCCGCCAAGATATAAATTTTCAACGTTTTACTGTTATTAGGTACCCTGTTCCCCTGAATTATTCAATCAAATGATATTTTTTCTAATGTTTATTAATCTATCAATAATTTTGCATATGATTCATTTTGTCCGTAACCTTTTCAGAATAACTTTGGGCCAATAATAGCCGCCAAGATATAAATTTTCAACGTTTTACTGTTATTAGGTACCCTGTTCCCCTGAATTATTTAATCAAATGATATTTTTTCTAATGTTTATTAATCTATCAATAATTTTGCATATGATTCATTTTGTCCGTAAACTTTTCAGAATAACTTTGGGCCAATAATAGCCGCCAAGATATAAATTTTCAAAGTTTTACTGTTATTAGGTACCCTGTTCCCCTGAATTATTTAATGAAATGATATTTTTTCTAATGTTTATTAATCTATCAATAATTTTGCATATGATTCATTTTGTCCGTAAACTTTTCAGAATAACTTTGGGCCAATAATAGCCGCCAAGATATAAATTTTCAAAGTTTTACTGTTATTAGGTACCCTGTTCCCCTGAATTATTTAATGAAATGATATTTTTTCTAATGTTTATTAACCTATCAATATTTTTGCATATGATTCATTTTGTCCGTAATCTTTTCAGAATAACTTTGGGCCAATAATAGCCGCCAAGATATAAATTTTCAACGTTTTACTGTTATTAGGTACCCTGTTCCCCTGAATTATTTAATCGAATGATATTTTTTCTAATGTTTATTAATCTATCAATAATTTTGCATATGATTCATTTTGTCCGTAACCTTTTCAGAATAACTTTGGGCCAATAATAGCCGCCAAGATATAAATTTTCAACGTTTTACTGTTATTAGGTACCCTGTTCCCCTGAATTATTTAATCAAATGATATTTTTTCTAAAGTTTATTAATCTATCAATAATTTTGCATATGATTCATTTTGTCCGTAACCTTTTCAGAATGACTTTGGGCCAATAATATTCGCCAAGATATAAATTTTCAACGTTTTACTGTTATTAGGTACCCTGTTCCCCTGAATTATTTAATCAAATGATATTTTTTTTTAATGCTTATTAATCTATAAATAATTTTGCATATGATTCATTTTGTCCGTAAACTTTTCAGAATAACTTTGGGCCAATAATAGCCGCCAAGATATAAATTTTCAAGGTTTTACTGTTATTAGGTACCCTGTTCCCCTGAATTTTTTAATCAAATGATATTTTTTCTAATGTTTATTAATCTATCAATAATTTTGCATATGATTCATTTTGTCCGTAACCTTTTCAGAATAACTTTGGGCCAATAATAGCCGCCAAGTTATAAATTTTCAACGTTTTACTGTTATTAGGTACCCTGTTCCCCTGAATTACTTAATCAAATGATATTTTTTCTAATGTTTATTAAACTATCAATAATTTTACATATGATTCATTTTGTCTGTAACTTTTTCAGAATAACTTTGGGCCAATAATAGCCGCCAAGATATAAATTTTCAACGTTTTACTGTTATTAGGTACACTGTTCCCCTGAATTTTTTAATCAAATGAAATTTTTTCTAATGTTTATTAATCTATCAATAATTTTGCATATGTTTCATTTTGTCCGTAACCTTTTTAGAATAACTTTGGGCCAATAATAGCCGCCAAGATATAAATTTTCAACGTTTTACTGTTATTAGGTACCCTGTTCCCCTGAATTATTTAATCAAATGATATTTTTTCTAATGTTTATTAATCTATCAATAATTTTGCATATGATTCATTTTGTCCGTAACCTTTTCAGAATAACTTTGGGCCAATAATAGCCGCCAAGATATAAATTTTCAAAGTTTTACTGTTATTAGGTACCCTGTTCCCCTGAATTATTTAATCAAATGATATTTTTTTTAATGTTTATTAATCTATCAATAATTTTGCATTTGATTCATTTTGTCCGTAACCTTTTCAGAATAACTTTGGGCCAATAATAGCCGCCAAGATATAAATTTTCAACGTTTTACTGTTATTAGGTACCCTGTTCCCCTGAATTATTTAATCAAATGATATTTTTTCTAATGTTTATTAATCTATCAATAATTTTGCATATGATTCATTTTTTTGAAAAAATAGATACACAAATAACTATTTTGATTTATTTGTTTTATGATATTGAATTTCACGATAATTATGTTTTTAATTTTACAAATCAGAACGTTACATCTTATGACATGTTACCATTAAAACCACTGTTAATTATATTGTTTATATTCTTCTAATACGTAAGGTTAACTTGTTGCGGCGTTGTACAAGCAATTAAAAATAAAGTTATTTACTTGTCGAATTTACCATCTGTATGTAAACCAGATTTATACGATGAATGGAACGCATGCCTTGCAGCTGATCTTGGAATAAAAATTGAATTCTAATCCGGTCGCAGATATTCGTTTATTGAAATATAATTTAGAGTTTCGAATTTCTCTTTTTGTGTCCTTTTGTCAAACTTTGTCGCATGAAATCTTAAACTCCACGTAGCTATTTCCGCATGGATTGTTGAAAGATTTTACAGTGATATCTCAGTTACAGAGAGATAAAAACCATTTTGTGCGGAGTGTATTTTGTCTTATTCTCTGCTTAAAATAATATTAGTCTTCAATATTTCAATTAACTAAATAATTTTATTCAGTTAAATCTTTGTAATAATGTTTTATTTTATACATTAAACATATTCATTTAGATTTTATATTTTTAAATATTGGACAATAAATACTGTTTATGTTTATAACAATATGAATTAAGACAAAACTCCCATTTATTTATTATCTATTTAGAGTTATCCGAAAAATATTATTCACTAAATAACAGCTAAATATGAAATTTTCCATATTTTTACCTCCCGCTACCCTTGGTAAGGGAGGTATAGGGATCGTGCTACAAATCGCATATCGAGATTTGGATAAATGACCACGTTTTAAGGTCCCTATGATCCATTTTTAACATTGTCACGATGATGTCTGTGTGTATGTATGTATGTATGTATGTATGTATGTATGTATGTATATATGTATGTATGTGTGTGTGTGTGGATCCTGTATACGCTCTAACTCAAATACTATCATTCGGAAAGTTTTGAAACCATGTATTTCTACCTAATATGGAAAGAACTGATTAGATTTTGGTGGCAATCGGATAACCGGAAATGGCAGTTTACTTGAAGCTCAAGATAGTTTTTCTTCAAAGAATACCTTTAAATGTATTTTTTTCTCAATTTGTTATTATAAAAATTAAAGATTATTCCATTTTCTACAAGTTTGCTTTAATACTTTTTCTATGGATAAATTTATACAGTAATATAAAAATTATATACATAGGTAAATGGCGGGAGGTACTGTGTTGGACACATCAGATTTTTTATTTTAGAAATAATATCTAAATATAAAATAATACTTTCGATTTGCACTTTTTTAGGGCATTTTTTATGCTCGTTCGAATAGCAATGCTCATTTTTTTGTTACTGTTGAATTTCGAGTTATAATTTTTGAATGACCGTCGTCATATTAGGATTTTATACCATTGAAAATATAATGGCCCGTAATGAGACACCACTTTCATGGGAGGCTTTTATTAAAACGGGCATTAACCACGTAAGAATATAATGTAATAGTGCACTACATAATACCGCTATTATTATAAAACTGCGCGTGTAATAAGGCCCGGTATTTTTTATTTTCCAACGATGTGCCCATGTTAAATTTTTTCGAATTGAAGAATTATTAAATTTTTGAGGTAAACCATATACCACTGAAATGGTCCCCTAATGGCGAAAATTTGCTGTAATTTTACCGATTTAGTTAGAATCTCATATTTATAGATATCCCTATATTGGACAGCCTGTATACGTGTATTGTTATTTCGCCGGGTGTCATCTTAACGAAAATAAAAACAAACCACTATGATAGTCTTTTCTTGTCAATAAGTACTCTCCTAGGCGAAATTTAATAAAAGACGAAACTCTTGATTTTTGTGATTATGTGATCTTTTTCTTAGTGAAATGTTTCCAAGCGAAGTAAGTAGATGTAAACGTAGAAAAGAAATTGAATAATCCCTAATTTATTGTCCTGAATGAGTGGAAACATGGTGGGAGATAATCTGGCAGAATCTTATTTTTCGGTTTTCGTTTGCGTTTCCGGTAACAGACACACAAAGAACATCGGAGAATCCTTAATGTCACGCATATGTAATTCGGAAATCTGCCGTTCTATTCAACATAATGCCCAGGATTTCAGCTCTCAATAAGAAAGAAAAGAAACTTCTATTCTTATTTCATTCAATTCCCAGCTAGATACTGCAGTTTCTAGTCGTCAAAATAGTAAGATCATTTTATGTATTTTACAAGATTATCTATGTTGAATGGTAATAGTAATACATGTTTTTCTTGCGATAGTAGTAACGACAGCTCGTTATTGTCGAAGTAATAAAGTTTCTGTTTACTCTTTTACGATAGATGGGGCACTGCTCTGTTGAGTTTAAATAATTTGTGGAATTAATCAAATTCAAAATTTAATTAGGTCGAATCAAAAAATCACTTGTATGTATTTGAAAAGATTCTTTTTTTGTAATAATACGGAGATGAAAGAAATTTCTCTGGAGATTTATTATCAAATAAAATTTTGAAATATATGTGACTTATTTTCATATGCTTTCAAACGCAATAATACAAAGTTCAAATTTTAACATTTACACATTTATTATGCTTTTTTCTTTGAAAATTGTTTACGTATTATTCGAATGACAGTTGTGTCTGAGTTTGACCTTTATATTGCATGTACATTTAGCATTTCGGAATTGAATTTTTGTTTACCTGAAATATACCCAGCGTGTAACACCCCAAACAAATGTGGTCTCCATAAATAGTTTTTCTTATATTCAATAACATCGTAAGATAAATTAAATTAATCATTAGAAAAATTTCGCGCCCAATGTGGAGCATGTTGTGTCAAATGCGGGGGTAGTTATTTTACAAACTAGCAATTAATAAATTGTTATACTTTTAAACCTCGCCCAGGAAAACATATGTAGGAATATACACTATATATTTTAAGAAATGTTTTTGAACAAAAGTCTTTGTTAAAATTCAGAAATCGGCACTAAAGTAATCCATTACACGATGATTTCGTGAAAATGCAGTTTGATAATTATTGTACATGTAAAATAATTTGGGCAGTGTATGATGTATAATAATAAATTTGTACGTAAAATGACAAAAATGTGTGCAAGAAGAACGAACTAAATAATTCCGATGAAGAAGTTTGTGATAAATTTTGAGTGTTGAATGTTACAATAACGTGTAACAATGTTCGACATTAGTAACATTGATTGTTAGACTACCAGAAATGTAAACATAATCTTAAAAATAAATATTCCTTTAATTTACACAATTGTTCGTTTCAAATCAAATTTAGTAAGCACCTCGGCACTGGGATTCCTTTTTATAACTCATGGTTTTTTACCGAGGGCTTTCAAAAAGTAGAACTTCAGTGGCATGATACATAAATATCTATTAGAAAATATAATCACTGTCTCAGTAATGATATTAATTATAATGAACAATGCTGATTTTAGCATGGAATACTTGCACCACAAACTAGCAAGATATTTTAGTACCTCAGTTTTTTCCACGAAATACGCCAACAGTGATTTCTCCGATAATACGGTAGTATTCTTCCTCTGTCACCACAGTTTGAAGCACTTATATGCAGCCTCATAACGTCCTTTTGATTTTTCGGGAAGAAGTGAGGAACAGACAGCCTTTGCTGCCTCTTCAATTTCCATTTCATGCACAAATTATTTATCTAAAGATTGATTAATTGATGACTAATGATTTCACGTTCGTTTTAAAATTTTACCTTATTTTGACGTTTATAAATAAACTTGACAACAATCATAGATTTCTAAGATTATAATTTAAACAAATTAATGTCAAAAACAATTTAATTAAACGTCAAAATATAATTTCTTAATTTATTTTTAATATGGGAGTAGAAAAAATCTTATATGCAATACGAGATGTAGGTACATTTGATCATTCTCGAACTTAATTGCCAGCTGGGGCTCAAAATCATCCTCGAATGGTAAATATGGTACCTACATAACTTATAGCATAAATAACTATTTATAGTGTTTTATTGTGTCATTTGAGGTAGCTCGTTAAGCTACTACACTACTTATAAGAAGTAAAATTGGCTGCCTATTCATGAATTTTCAGGCGGAAACATAAAATGGGCACTCTGTATTGCAAAAGTCATTCGATTCAAAATTAATTTTTATGGTAATTTGAGATTATTAATTATA
The DNA here is from genome assembly GCA_951394225.1 of Harpalus rufipes. Classification (NCBI taxonomy): domain Eukaryota; kingdom Metazoa; phylum Arthropoda; class Insecta; order Coleoptera; family Carabidae; genus Harpalus; species Harpalus rufipes. The sequence continues at coordinate 38,228,773 of OX596280.1, read as the reverse complement.
AATGTAATAACCAAATAATGGGAATTTGTATAATTTTATATTTACTAGGATTTAAGTTTAAATTATGCTGGTTACAAAATTCTCTAACAGTCATTCATTCATTTGTTATGGGACAATAAACCTTTAAACATCTGAAAACATATAATCACAAGCATTAATTAAGCCACGTAAGTCATTATAAGATATAATTTAAATAAGAATGGCCTTAATACCGAGCCTTGTGAAACTCCAAATGTAAGAATAAAATATTCGATCTAGAAACCAATAAAAAATTGCCTCGAGACTAAACATAGTTCATATTCTATTTATATTCTTCGCTGGGAAGAATTTACTAATGAAATAATTTATTGCTTGGTAAATAAAGACAGTGATGTATTCTTAATATAATTAGAAGTATCCCTGGAGTCCATAAAAAGGGTCTAGTGCTTTCGGAAATGAATTTCCAGGGCAAGACAATAAAACAAGAAATACGGTGCGAATTGCCTCCTCGTTAAAGAGTAGATGATAATCTTGCATAAACATTCCGTACAAATATATTATTTTTATTGTGCATCCCTGAAAAGCTTTTTCTCTCTGGCCCCGTAGCCTGTAATATTGAATATCGAAATGTGACCATGTCAAAGACAATAAAGTCGGCAGTTTTATGCGGCTTTGTTTGATTAAATCAATATTGATTCCTCTCCATGTTGTTTCTTCCCTTCGCCACACTTATGAAATTCTATATGGATGAATATAACTCACGTTGTGACATTTAATTTGAAATTGCATCCGCGAATGTGCAATATTGCAGAGTAATCAAAACGTATTCAGCCACGCATTCAGATAAATTAAATTCGTGTTTGTGTTGATACAATGCGATGCCAGCGGATACTTTCAAATGGATGTGTGAATTGTTTTCAAGATTCTCTTGTAACAATTGCCACTTTTATTACAAGAACAAATTTAATTAAATTCCATATTTTCAATAGCTGCACGATAATAAATCATTGTTTTACTATTGGTAGTTATGGCATAATAGAATCTTCACAGTTTTATTGCACTACATGCTGGCATATACAAATTTCTGAATTTATTATACATATTTAGAAAGTTTTTTAGAATATAATAACTATTATTATTATTATTATGCCTGCTTGTCTTTTATATCTTCTGCTGCAGCTATATTGTAGCCACCAGTTCTAATTCGCTGTTTACATGTGTCTCATAGCACTACTAAATAGAGAGTATAAGTGGATTGAGAGAGGAGGTCTTGCTGCGTGGCCAGCCCGGAGTCCCGACTTTACTCCCCTAAATTTATTTTTCTGGGGTCAGATGAATACCTCTGTATACATATGAGACACCAATAAACACCGAATTAGAACTGGTGGCTAGAATAGTAGCTGCAGCAGAAGATATAAAAGACAAGCAGGCAGCTCTTGCAAGTGTCTGTTCTAATATTAAAACACGCTGCCGGTCTTGCGTTGCTACGAATGGTGGCCATTTTGAAAATCAAATTTAGTCCCTCCCTTGTTGTTTCATTGTTCATTGTTTTATTTTTCTTGTTTGTTTGTTTCTTGTTTTTCTTGTTTAATTTTCTTGTTTAATGGCAGCAAGCCTATTTTGTTTTAAATGATTGTTATACAGTTTGTTAAATTTATCTTGTAATTCAATTTGAATAAAAACTTTTTTTGGACAGATCGAAAAAAATGTTTCACACAAATGTTATAGTAGCTGGTTTAAAGATTTTATAAATGTTTTATTTTCAAATACGATCGAGAGGTTTTGAAAATATCTTGTTTTTAAATTTTTGATCGGTCGCCATTTTATTATTTGATAAAATAAAAAATAATTGTAAATACAAATGTTTTAGAGAACCGAAAGCAAATGCTGAAGGTTTTTGTATTTTTAAATATTCCTTAAAATAAGGGATTAATGACAATTTTTCGCCTTTACATACTAGTCGGTAACACATAACAGCATAAAGTAAAGTTAACAAATTCAGAATCAGAATTATCCCAATTTATTTAGTATGAAAATAGTTCTTGTTTACTGTACAAAAAAAAAACTTTATACGATACACGACCGATAGCCGTTATGTAAAGATGTATTAGTCAGGCATATATACCTCATTACCGGTCTAATGTTGTACATAGCTAAAGTTGTAGTCAGCACGATAAAAGACCATGTGGACGAAAAAAGCTTACTTAGCGTATAATGTGTGTTCAGAATAAATTAAAATATGAGTACATAGATTAAATAATTAAAATATTATATTATTTATATTTAATTATACTCGTAGTTATATAATTTTCACCCACGAAAATTTATTGGTCATTAATTGATTTCTCTTGTATGTGAGCAGAGCTATATATTTTCCAGGCTACTTCACTTAATTAGTAAGTACCCATCAAATTCTGTTCGAATGTCATGTGTCAACAGATCAACAATTCGAGAGCTTTGCATTCGTAATTAGAATGCAAACATAACTACATCAGTATTACTGCGTTACATAAACTACGTTTGAAGCAGACTTGTACCATGTATTTACTGCGATAAAACCAGACAGAAAATAGGTATATTCGGTGACCAATAAAATGGTTCTTTCGGAACTTGTTACATAATAATCGATTATAATTTTCGTAGGGTTTCTGAAAAATATAGACCTAATTCCCATTTTTTACCTCTCTCCAAGACAGAGGTGTTGGATTCATGCTAAAAATCACATATTCAGATTTTAATGATTAAGCACATTTTAAGGTCCCTACAATCCGATATTAATATTGTTCCGATGAGTGTGTGTGTGTGTGTATGTGTGTGTGTATGCGTGTGCGTATGTGTGTGTGTGTGGAAGGACGGTTTCTCAAAAACTATAATAGTTGATATCTGTTTAACTACGTATTTCTCAATCGGAGGAGGTGAAAAGATTTTGGTAATAATTGGACAATGCGGAAGTAGCAGATTCTTAAAAAAAATCTACTAAATATTATTTTTTGAAACTCTTTGTTCTTCCTTGTATATCAAAGAAGAGTAAAGTCTATATCTGATACCTATAAATATTTTATATCTTTTATATATTTTTATATTTATATAATAATCTGTTGTAATATATCTCACAACCCAAATAATGTCATGGAAACCAATTGAAAAATGAAAATGTTTGTAATTGACAGATAAATGTCAGTGTCAAAAATCCAGAGACATTACTGATTTTTTTTCTGGGAAGTAGGTACATACATTATACTATTTCTTATTGTATTAATAGTTAAATATTTAAAATTATAGGTATATTACCTATACCCTTCAAAAATACTGTCAACCTCGATAAATAATTGGGAACATTTCAAAAAATTAGAAGAGTAGGACAAAATTTCTTCACAGAATGAATTTAAAAATCTACATATAAAGAATAGATGTACGTAGAATTTTTGGTGTAGAGTGTACGTATACAAGAAATGTTAAATAAAATAGGGCGCGAGTAGTCATGTGACTATGTTGGTCTTGACAAGCAGATATGGGGACCCGTGTCAAAACGATAGCTAGTAATTATGTATATAGATATCAAATATCATAATTTTTCATTCTAAATTTAGTTATTTTGTCCAATGGTAAAATCGTATTATAGGGACCCTAAAACATGCGTATTTACTAAAACTCACTGATTTTTTTTCGACCAAAGGTGACGGAAGTTAAAAACAGTACAAAATTTGTCTAAAAAAATTCTCTAACAATAATAATAAATAATTTCCAAATTAGCAGAAAACGAGATTTTGCCTGTACCTAAGAAACAAAAAAGATCGAAATTCCTGTGGTGACTATTAAACTATTCTCAAGAGTTGACCCTACATTGATAATTATATTTTTATCAAAAATATATTTTTCATAAATTCATCAGAATTTTATTCAGCCTTACCTTATCAATTTAACTAAATTGATTTGGCCTTTGTTTTTGGGGCTCATTAAAAAGTGACGCGTGGGAAACAGAAGTGAACAATCAAAATACACAAATTCATTGCATATTGATGAAAAATCAAGATGAGCTCGACAGAGCAACATACGCTCTTAGTAAAAGAGACAGAAAATGGTCTGTTTTTTTTTTGTTTTTTGATAACTTTTACTTCTCGATTTTATTTTTCTTTAGTTGTTCCTTGACTATTACAACTGACGGCCAGCTGCCAAAATAATGTTTATGTTTCACATAATACGAAAATTTTACCATATTAGTACGGTAGTGGCCAAACAATACGGCTCGATGAGTTTACTGGGGATGTTAATAAGCTAATAATACAATATCTAAAATATTGAGATTGATGCATGTAACTTTACCATATAAAAATATTATGAAATATTTTTTAGTAGGTACTTAATGAGCTCGTGTACATCCTTTTGAATTTAAATGATTCTTTTTCTCACCTGACTAAGTAACATATTATCGCCTAAGTGTTCCATTATGACACATTTAGAATATTATGTATCGTGATGCAGGAATATACATCCTGCATACGTTTATCCCTTCTCCCGAACAAACAGAAGGGGACCGTGTTTGTTTTATTTCCACCAGGTGACGCGTATATTAAATTTTTTGTTGTTTTGTTCAACAAATGTAACATAATAATATTTGAGCAACAAAATAAATGCACAGTAAAAGGGGGAGAATTGTACTAGGGTTGTCACAAAACTTAAACAATGACTAAACACGGAAATCATTTCACTCGTGACATAATTTTAGCATTGGATTTCAACATTTGTTTTATAACAAAAACATGTAAACATATTTCGCAGTCATGTCAACAAAAGTACGATGGAAATGTACACCAGCCGCTCCATTCAGGGAATTGCTTTACGAAAGATATTAATGATATGCGTAATACACCCACAGTTCATTTTGCACACTAATTTGGCTACCAAATTTTAGCTATACGCATAAATTACAAAAACTGCAGCAAAGTCAAAAATCAACGAGAAACTGTTCAAAAATTATTTTTTTTATAATACACACAAGATAGTATATATTTATACAATGAGATAAAATAATGTTTAGTGATAAAAGAAAGCTTAAGCCACGAGCCCGTAGCGCGAGTGTGTTACATTCTTTAAGTGAATAAACAATCTAAACTCACGTGATTTGTAAGATATTTTAGTCAATTTTGACGAAACAACAATAAAACTATTATAATATTTAATTTTGTCAAAATAAAAAAACTAATCAATTTGTAGGTTGTGCATGACTATCGTCGACACAAATTCGCTTATTTATAATTTTAAACAAACTCAAAATGGCTCACCTATATGATAAAAACTGTGGTGAAAGTGTATTCGTGCTTAATGTTATTTTAAATGCATTATTTGTTGCAGAGTGTTACAATTCTGTGAGAGTGACTTATTTTTTTTAATTCACTAGAAAATAAATAATTACTTATAATTGTTGCTATGGAGTTAATAATTACAGTTTAAAACTTCAAAATTGTATAAAAAATTATATATATTTTCTAAATCTATGCGCTTACTCCAACTCTTAATAAGCTTTTTATTTCGATTTGGAAGATTTTTTTGGTCGTTTGCAGCCAGCCTTGCATTGCTTCGAAAGGTTGATCGGCGGTTAATATACCACTCAATTATGCGTCCGTGATTTTACATGGTACTCAATTCGCGATTAAAGTTAAGCAAACTATATCTGGTGGCTAAATTTTGAACTAAAAATATGCCTAGAATATATTATTACCTTCCTCGAGTTTGGAGACCATTCAAATAATTCAAAATATCCTTTAACACAAGTTTAATGTTTTTAAATTTTTCTAAAAAATGTAAAATGACAGATTGACAGCTCGTACATCGTTAGTTAATTTGAATCGCCAATAAGTACAGATTTGAAAAGTTATTGATTCGTGGATAAATAAAAATAACAATAAATGTACAATATAGTACATTATTTTATAGAAATTCCACAAAGAAATTTTTTTGCACACTATTCTATTTAGGAGAGAAATGAACTGATCTTACCTCGTACTGAACTGAACTCAACTACTCCTAAAAAGAACAGTTTTTTTAATCTGTTGTATTACTTTACGTGATTTGTTTTTGCTACATTAAATTATTTTACATTTTTGTATTTCCAGTAAATTCATTTCACAAAGATATTATGTAAATTTTATTTGACACTGACATCCGTCAATCTATATTTAAATAAAAATAAATAAATATATCATCACGGTATATTAACCATTGCTCGGTGTGCCAATCTACTATTTTCATGATGTAGCTTTTAGCAGCATAGGTTGCAAGATATTTCTTTATCTCTAAATTCATTAAATATGAAAAATTATATATAATCAAATCAAATAATAAATAACATATTCTTTAATATTTATAATAATATAGAAGGTCAAAAAATGATATTCATCAGCGATTAAAAAAAAACTGTTAAAATCTTCAAAGTAGGGTACTTCCGGTAAACCAATCGTAATCTAAATCTAATCAACTATTCATATGCACGTACGAAAGAAGAATATGAAAGAATTATAATTTTTGGAGTTATCGAAGGAGAAACACACACAGACACACACACAGACAAATACACACACACCACATACAGCCATCATCGTAAAAACAATAAATTCGTATTCTACGGACTCTAAAACGTGCTTATTCATTAAAAACACACCATCGAATTTTGTGATCAGACAATACCTTCCTTACCTTATAGGTGACGGAAGGTAAAAAATTATACTTGACACGTTTCACAAGATTTTTTTTAATATTATAATTAGACCAGTTTCATCAAGTATCGTATTAATGTAATGCATTGTACATTTATTATATATTGGTAGCCAAGCCTTACGGCGTTGTCGATAGAAGGCTCTACATGTCTTTTGTTACCTCTACAGGCATCATATCATCTTGGGATGGTTCATCATTCGTCCATTCAACCTTCTCAATGCCTCTTTGACGCATCAGTGCACCACACTGATGAGCTCTAATAAGTGTGAAACGCGTCTATGGCTCTGGTTGAGTATGCCAGTCTCTGATAAATGACAAACGTGTGAAGTATAATTTTTTTAAAATATTGTTTCATGGAAAATGTTGAGTTGTGGCTAATCTGTTCATTTTCTATATCATTAATAATTATTACTCGAAGATCATCACGAATCATTCGCTCAATTGTATCGATGTTGATATTGGTCATTGAAGTGGAAGGACTACCTGGACGCTTTTCATCGCAGAGAGATATGCGATCATTTTTAAAACGGTCTATCCACTCATATAGATTTTGCGTAGACGTAGATAACTCTGTCTATGTTTCTACTGCATTCTGTGAATAATAAATGTAGGTTTTATTCCCTCCGGGTGAAGATAACCTATAAGAATATCTTAGAGTATTACTTACCAGAAATAGTGATGTTGCAAGAATTTTTATATGCCTTCTAAGTGGGTGCTACATTTTAAGAAAAATATTGTTCTTTAAAAAGCCAAAGATTCAAAATATCACGAAATATCCATTATATATTTCTGGCACCAATCTTTTATTTCATTATTTACGAAAATAACAATATATTATTTTTATTGCCTACTATGAAATATATTGCATATACTTTTATACGAAATACTTAAATGTGAAACCCGTTCATTATGTCAAGAAAATACCAATACGTTTTAATTGAGATATAATTTTGTATTATCTACGTAGGAATATTCTAGTTATTATTTATAAAATCTGATGTGGCCAACACAATACCTCCCGCCATTTAATTTTTATTAATTTAAATATATATCTATGAGGTCTCGAAGTCGCGTGCCTGAGTGTCTGGTAGCGAATCTGGGGAACCGGATTCGATCCCGACCGACGCCAAATATTTTTAATTTGAAATGGCACAAAAATTGACCCCTGTGGTAGCAATGACTGCCCGTGATGTGATGCTTGATAACGCCCGTACGATATAAATATGTCATCATCATTACCGAAATCTGTTCACAAAGCAATATATTAAGATCCTATCCATATAACTATTGATCTATTTACAATTTTCTTTTTAAAACGTTTCTATTATTAATTAGGAATAATTATTTTTTAAGAGTGACATTTAACATCAGTTACACACATTTGAATTAAAATGTGTAACGATGGAGTTGTGTTTAAAGCATAGGCACCGGGATATAATATTTATGTTATTTTACATGAAATGTTCACTCTTAGGTGCCAATCAATTTTGTTCGAGTAATCAAAAATTCGAGTTATCGGAGTTCGACAGTATCACACAATTAATGATGTTATCACAGAAAGTTTACAGTTGATTTTAAACACATTTCCAAAATAAAAAAAAAACGTTGCCATTTAAGGTTATTCTTGCAATAAAAGAATAGGCATGAGAAATAAGGTGAACACAATTGAAACTGTAAGCAATTTCTTGAAAAATTCCGAAACGTGGGATCTTAAGCAAAAATTAGTTCATTCATTCATTCATGTGTGAGATATACGAGTGCATTAAAAGTTGGAATGCGGCGAAGTTTATTGCGTGACATTTGAGACAGGCTGGAGGAAGTGTAATGTAACAAACAACGAATAGTCGAGAATATTAAGCACCGGCAGCGTTATCTGGCGATTCCGCTCATTACACGTAACGATTATCTATGCCTGCCTCTTCCTTTCTTCGCGGAGATAACGCGCTAAACACTTTATAGCATCTCGGACGAACAGCGGACCCGCCATTGTCTCTGCTGAACATGCTCATTATTAATACTTTGTCCATGTTCTGTACAACATTTTTTACCACTTCAAACAAACAGAAAACACCAAAAAACTTTATACATTTTATAAAAGAATAGTTTCATATTATTTATATACAAGATTTTAATTAAAAAGCAGACCATGGGCGTTTAACATAAACAGGTTTTCCATGCGCAAAAGTTATCAATTAATTTTAGACGAAAATGTTTCAAATAAAAGTTGTAGAAAATTATATTCTACACCTAAATCACAGATTTAATTTTGCACGTATGGCAATCTGTATGATCGAATTTAAAATTGTACAAATATTATTTATTTGTAGCGATAACCATGGAATTGAAAAAAAGTTACAAAGAAATGTATATTTTTTGAACTGTCAGAAATTTGATCTTTAAATAAATGTTACAAATAATTCAATTCTACACCTAAATGACTAAACAAATATTATTCTTTAAATCCAACACTTAAATAACTATTATTATTATTATTATTATTATTATTATTATTATTATTATTATTATTATTATTATTATTATTGTTATTATTTTTATATTTTATTTAAATTCCATGCCTCTTGGTACAAATGAGCAATATTTGTAAAAAAAAAAAAAACGAATATATCATCACGATATATTATCCATTGCTGGGTGCGCCAATCTGCTTTGTACACAGATATCGGTAATAAAGAAATATTTGTACCGTGCGGGCGCTTACCAGGCGTCACCTCACGGGCACTCAATGCTGGTGTGGAGAGTGAACCACATGGGGACAATCTAGTACCATTAAAATTCGATGTAATTATTGGGGTCGGTCGGGATCGAACCCAAGTCCACAGATTTTCGACCAGACATTTAGGCACACGGCCACGAGACCACATACTTGTACAGTTGCGAATTAGATATTACAGGTTACCAAACGTATTAAATTAAAATTATGATTTAGGTGCAGATTTTAATTTTATTTGAAATATATTTGTCTAAAATTAATTGGCAAATATATATATATATATTAATTAATATCCTGTAGAAACATGATGAAATTTAGCTGAGAAACGCTGAAGAAAGTTCATTTTTGTAATACATGTTTTACATATTTTATTTCTTATAATTGATGTAGTTATACAAAAAAATGGAATACATTTTAATGATTGAACAATTTCATAGAAAAATCTTTGTTGTTTAAGAACACATCCTTATTTGGAATATTCTCTTTTGCTTTTTGTTTTTAATAGAACTTTATGCTGACTGTAATCTTGTGCTCAGCTGCAAAAGAGTTTTACAAAATGGTGGAGGCACCATTAACCAGCTTGGCAACAGTTGTGAGTTTAAAGCAAACACAAATGTACACGTTTACAATTAGCTAGATATTTCAATTTAATTGTTTCATCCTGTTTTTATTAAAGGTCGTAAATGTATGTGATTATATTCACACATCATCAAAATCATTTCACAGATTCACAACATTATCACGGAAAGGAAATATTCGTAATTTAACGTAGTTATGACCTTTTATTTATAATTGTTTTAAACATATATTATGGTTAAAACGATTATACCAAAGAGTTTATCAAACACAAATAACCATATAGGTATGCACGGTGACACTGAAAAACGGGCCACTCTAAAAAACTTTTTATTTATAATTATTTTTTAAATTCCCTGATATATTTATTTACCTTACTAGGCTTAGAGGCTCACAAATCATGGTATTTGGCATGATGGAAGACAAAATTAAGTTTAAATTATTATTTTTTCTTCACAGTAAAAAATAATGTTGCGTTTGGATCAAGTGCTAGTATAAGTAAAATAATAAAATATTACGTATCATGCCTTTATTTACAAATAACAAAAATTGATAAATAACTTGAATTCAAATTATAAAAACATTAAAATATAATTATTACATGTTACTAAAAATATTTAGAATAGACCACATGTTTGGGAACATCACATTTTTAATACATATATTCCACCAATTTAGAAAATGCGAGACCTGCCAACAAAACGGGAACTTGTAGCCGAATCAAATTAAATTCTGTTGGCCAAATTACAATCCATCACTCCAAAAAATCAAGAAGATGCAGCAAATGTCAAAGCCAGGTAGAATATGTGTACAAAAATGTGATGTTCCCATACATTTTGTCTGTTTTAAATATAATTTTTAAATTTTAATTAAAGGTATGTAGTTATTTTTGTGTCTATTTGCATATAAACGCACGATACGTAAACTCTTACTTATACTAACAGATTCCGCTGTTGATGCGAAAACGCAGCATTAAGTTTTAATAAATGCAACTATCATTTAAATACATATATGTACATATATTTTTTTTGTAAATAGATAAAAACTATACTTATATTCTAAAAATTATTTATAAAAAACCCTTTTTAAGAAAAAGCTTATTTTATAGAAAGCGTGTCAGATTCTCTGAAATTGCTTGTTTTCAAAAATTGGAAAAATTATAATAGCAAATATGTTTAATTAAAAAAATATAAATTAACATCTCTGCTCTCTACTAAAAAAAAACCTATATAAACAAATTTTCAGAAAAAAATATTAAATAAACAAAAAAATAGTTAATATAATGTTACCTTTTCGCTTCAATAGCGCCTAATGAGGTTAAGTAGGTTACTGTTGCGATATCAGTTATTTTCTGAAGTGGTCGTCTCAAAATATTATTCTTTAACGACTTGAAAAATCGTTACATAAACATGTTATCAAGAATTGTGTATTTTTATTCGAGTCAAAATAAAATTGAATGTTGAATAGTGGTCTCAAAAACCCGTTACATAATAGTTTTTTTTAAAAGATAATATTGAAATAATTGTATATGTTACGATATCTATTATTTTCTGAAGTGGTTGTCTAAAAAAAACATTCAATTTTGATTTATATTTTTACCTCTCGCTAAGAGAGGTATTGGATTCATGCTAAAAATCGCATATCCAGTTTTTATTGAATAGGCACGTTTTAAGGTCCCTTAACATTTTTACGATGATGTCTGTGTGTGTGTGTGTGTGTGTGTGTGTGTGTGTGTGTGTGTGTGGATGTATGTGTGTGTGTGTATGTATGTAGGATGTTGGAAGGACGATTACTCAAAAACTATAAGACTTTAAATTTGTTTAACTACGTATTTCCCAATCGGACATTCATGGGAAGATCTGAAAAGGTTTTGGAAACAATTGGACAACCGGAAGTAGAAGATTCTTGAAAAAAAATCTTCTAAATAATATTTTTTGAATTTTTTTCTTGGTAATATTAAAGAAAATTAAATTCTCTATCTGATACATTTAAATATTTTATAATATATTCTATAGATTTAGAGATAAAAGAAATATAATATATAAAATAATCTGTTATAATAATTTTTACAGCCGAAAGAATGGCCATGGAAAATAGTTGAAAATTTAAATTGTTTGTAACTGACAGATAACTGTCAGTGTCAGAAATCTGGAGACATTACTGAATACTTTTTCTGGGAAGTACATACATTATATTATTTCTTAATGTATTAATAGTTAAATATTTAAAATTATAGGTATATTACATATATCCTTCAAAAATACTGTCAATCCTGACAATGAATTGGAAACATTTTGAAAAATTAGAAGAGGACAAAATTTCTTCATAAAATGAATTTAAAATTAAACAATCTAAATATAAGGAAAAGATATATGTAAGTAGAGTTTTTGGTATAGAGTGTAGGTAAACAAGAAATGTTAAATACAATAGGGCGCGAGCAGTTATGTGATTTTGTTGGCCTAGACAAGCAGATATGGGGGCCCATGTCAGAATGATAGCTAGTAATTATGTATATAGATGTCAAGTATAATAATTTCTCATTCTAATTTAGTGATTTTCCAATTCCATGTTGTTTATTTTCCTCGACAAGTAAATTCCACACTCCTGGTGACAAATTAACTACGTGAATTTAGAAAATCTTGAAATTCCGAATGAAAAATTCATAATTGACATCCATAAAAAAGGAAGTGGCGAGAGGTATTGTGCTGGCCACAACAGATTTTTTTTAGATATTGTTTTATTGTTTTTCCTGTTATTATCAAATGTACCAATATTTTTTGTTTATATAGGTTTCATTATTATTTTAATTATTTTGCAGCCAAGTATATGTGCATTCAACCGAAGAATTATTTAATCCCTAAAGTATATCAGCAGCGTAGATGGAATTTAATATTGCTGTCTAAAATATGTAATCAATAGAACGCTATCCCCTTCGGGTCATTGTCTCAGGCACCTGTTATAGTTTTATTTGAAAGAGAATTACGACAGTGTCTGAAATTACAGCATCCGGGCGAGCTCTGGACTCGTATTATATACAACGTGTGCACCTGCTGCTCCTTCAGCACTAAACCTACCCTTTAACCCTTGGATAGAGGCGCTAGTAATGAACAGACATCAGGGATTGACAATAAGGGAGGATTAATTATGCAGAGAGGACGGGAGATTACCTAGGAAATTTATAATTAAGAATTTTGAAGATTCTCTACAAAAAGCATAATAAGAATATTTGGTAAAACTTACCAATTATTTAAAAAACCTAAGAATTCTGATAAAGTTATTAAGGAAGTATCTCGTAGCTATTTCGGCTAGTAATTATCAAAATATGTTTGAAAATTAGTCTTCCCATAATGATTTTAGCTAAGTTCCTACTATTATACTCGTATATAACATATTTCTCTAGTGGAGAAGAAAACAGAACAGCTCAAAAACTTGTTTTGGCGACTCGCAACAAAATGGAACCCAGATGCTGGAACAATGGAGATACGTATTGTTAACAGATGAACTTCATTTTTGTCTACGTTAACTAGATAGACAAATAGATAATTCCAGGATAACAGTTGTCAGTATGGTGAAAATTTTTATGGTCAACATTTGAGGCTGGCAATATAATGATATGGCCTGATATTTAAATTTGTGGTCAAACTGAGTTTATACTGAATGATATTGTGACGACTGTACGGTACCTGTACGAATTCATAACTGAACATATAGTACCCTTTGTTGAAAGTTCGTCAGTATACGCTTATGTAAGTAAACAACAAAGATACAGATTTACGTTTATGAAATCCATATACAATGTATCGTTAGAGAAATAGAAAGGTTTAATTTCCCCGTTTGTTTGGGAATTCCTGAGCCTTGCGTGTATCCAATTGCCCAAGTTAGTCTTCGCGCATATTACAGCGGCTTTCTCTTGTAAAAACTTATATTTCTAGTCGCCATGTAGTCGCAGGCGTAAATTACACGGTAACTTCTCCTGTGATTAACACTTTGAACGCCTAACTCGTGCTTATTTATAGGTGAACCTTTCTTTACGCCCTCAATATTATAATATGCATATATGCATGCTACACTCCCACACTTACTGCTTCAAATGTCAGGAAGTTTATCGCTCTATTCACCGAGGTCGATATGAAAAACATCACGAAGAAATATACTTAATCTTACGACAAAACGAAAGTGCAATAAATATTTATTTATAGGTTACAGACTTATCCCTGATTTATAAAAAAAAAATCTGATGTGGCCAACACATTACCTTTCGCCAATCCTATGTATTATGTACAAAATCTATATATATAAATTTCCTTGCAAAAGATCCTATATTTCCAGTAAAATTGTTTTATAAACAAACAATGCAAATTGCACTTGACACTGGCATCTTCTTCGTCTTTAGCTTTTCCCATTCGTTAGGGGTCTCTATTTTTTAATTTCTTCTTCCACTCATTTCTGTTTTGCGAGTCGTCCGCATTCGGTTCCTTTTCTTTTAAGTCTTCTGCAATATAGTCCTTCTATCTTATCTTTGGTCTCCCTCTGTTTCTTCTACATTCTACTCATTCTAATCATTCTTCTTCCAATATATTCTTCATTTCTCCTCATGACATGTTCAAACCAATGTAATCGTCTCTCTTGTATCTTTCTAGAAACTTTTATCACTCGAGCCATTTCCCTTATACTGTCTTTCCGTGTCATCCGCAACATCTATCTCAACATCCTCATCGCTGCCACATTCATTTTCGTTTCATTGATACTGTCATCTGTCAATTTTAATTACCTGAATATATTAGCAGTTTCCATTCTTTAGCATAGCTGGATGATTTATGAAATTTAATATGAAGTATAAAATGCAATCCAATCGTATAGAAAATAATATTCTTTAATAGTTATATTAATATTAAATGTCAATAAATGATATTTAACTGCTTTTTTCAAGTAAAACAGTTAAAAGTTGCAAATGAAGGTACTTCCGGTGAACCAATTATAACCAAAATCTAATCATGTGTTCATATGGACCTAGACTTGAGCAATACGAAAAAAATATAATTTTTGGAACCGTGGTATTGGAGTTATGCGATCCGAAACCCAGTGGACAAAAACGACAAATCAAACGTGGTTTATAAGGTTCACTGCTCCACTGAAAATTGCAAAGCTACATACGTAGGAACTACAAGGAGATTTTCATATATCTCGATGAGTGAATACTGGAGATCAACACAAAACAACACGGTGAACAAATGTGCTCTGGTTGAACATTCCAATACACTAAAACACTCTTTCGATTTGGAAAATTTCAAGATTTTGGAAGGAAAACAGAATTACTCCATACGTATGTTTTTTGAAATAATACATATCAGAGATGATTGCAATATTAATACAAGAACTGATATACAAAGACTAATTAGCGTATATTTTAGTGTATTGGAAAAGTTCAAAAAGGAGAGAGCAAATTACAGGCCAAATTGAGTCTCGATTAATTAAATTATTTCTTCAACAATACTACACAATCGTTGGGTTTACAGACGACCAATAGGAGTCCCTATCAATGATGTCACCAAAGATTCCTTCCGCATGATATTTCAGGCTATTTTCCGATTTATTCTGCTGTAGATTTTGAGAGCAATTTAACGTGTATGTCCTCTCTATGAATCTTTTGTGTGAAATGTGGAAGTAAATGTTAAGAACGAATATATTTGGTGTACATGATTGTAATATTTTGTAAGATATTACTGTTAATGTGATAATGTTCATGTTATTTTGTTTGTACTATTATAGATACTGAAGAAGGGCAAGTGTGCACCGAAACGTCGTTGTTGTAAATTTAAATGCTGTTTGGTTGAAATTTCGAGTAATTGTTAATACCTTATCCACTCCACATTTGAGAAATTTTCCATATATTAGGAAGAACGTTTCCAAAGAAATTCAATTCATGACCATACAACCTGTCTTGTTTCTCGCATTTTATCTGCTATGGGTACCTGGGTACGTTATCTGCTACTGCTCTCCACATCTGTGTTTCTAGCATGATCAAACCGCGAGAGATCGGTGCAGCATCGAAACATGAACATATTCATTTTTATCGCATGTAATATTTGTTCATGTTTTGTTTTCATCAGCCAACACTCCGTCGAGAAATAAATCCCCTCAATAGACTAGTATTTTGGTTTTTAAACGAACAGGCATTCGACGGTCGCAAAGTAGACCGCTATTCTATCCATAAGAGTTTTTACTCGAGCTCGTGCGTAGATTATATTCGTAGTATCACCGTCATTGCAGATTGTAATAGAGAGTAGATGATAAATATGGAAAAGCTATAATGCGAACAGCAGCTTTAAACTTACGACAAATAACCCATCTAGATGTTCCTGAAGACAATTTGGTATAATTTACATATGAAATTAGTATTGAAATGTTATTTTCTTAAACTTCTAACAGCCTTTTAGTAGTAGTACACTTTACACTATCTAAATTCTATGCTCATTACTCCTTTCGATTAACATTTCTACCTCTTCTGGCGATTTTTGACAATAACGATATCTAAAATATGATTTGGTAAATAACATAAGATCAAAGTCGAATTGAAAACTCCGTGTTAAACAAGTTTATGAATATTTGCAGAGAAAGAAAAGATATATTATCAAAGTACATATCGTTCCCTTAATACTATAAGTAAGTAACTCGAATTTTAGGTTTTTTTTTTTATTTATCACATGGTCATGTCTCGTTTTTTTCCGCTCGTTTTAGTGCTAATAACTAAGTAAGTTCTATGTGATTCTAAAAGCGTAGAAATCCAATAGCAACAAATAGATAAGTGTAAGATTTTGCAATATTTTCTTGCTATTAGTTGATTACTTGAAATATCTAATTATACTAACTTGTGATAGCTTGTTATGAAATAAAATAACCAGATATCTAGTCATAAAAGCAAATAATTTGACTTAACATCAACCACTTCCTCTGACTGCTTAAGATATCTAGTTTTGTAATAAAGTTTAGGCATTTACAAAGTCAGTTTTTGTGTATAAAGTGAAAGTTTCTTCCTATTAATATAAGTGAAAAATGTAAGTTGTATCTTAATGTTAATTTCAATTTTAAATATATTTTTTCGAAATTTATGCCCGGAAAATACTTAGTATTCAGTGCAGTAAATACACAAATTTGATACAGTATGAAATAAATAAAACCTGCTGCCTGGGAAACCCTATCGTAAACATTAAAAAAACGATCGTGCAAAAATATACATTTTGTTCATTTTCTACTTTAATAATCACGTAATTTTACGTAGTAATATTTTTTTCTGTACTGATTTTGTTTTAAAATACTATACTTCCTGAAGAAGATGCACGAGGAATATAAACTTAGAGAGGTTGATGAATAAAAGGTGACTGATATTTAATAATTGTTAATCATTAAAAACATTTAGTCAATGATTTTTTATAGATATTAATAGAGTTGTTTTGTTGAGGCTATTCAGTGTGTATATCTTCTAGTTGAGGTAAATATTTGATGTCGTATTTCTATATTTATGCTGCCGTAAGCAGACATTCGTTGCGCGATAAATTCGTATCGGATAGATTATTCAAGTGTAAAGGGAGTAATGGGACGTGGGTTATAAATCTGGGCATAACTTTTAAAGTTCGTCTGCAGATTGACGAGCGGAAGTAACTGTGGAACCAGACATTGCACTTAGAAAATTGAGGAAGCCACTTATATCGCGAAACCTAAATGATTCATACGCCGACTTGGTTCGCACGAGGCATAGGATACCGAAAATGATGCCGATATCGAAACGAGCCTGACGGGGAAATATGAAGAAGTCAATACGATACGAGCGAATCTTTCACCTTCCAACATAGATACAAATATGGATACATACTACCCTGCTACGCACACAACAATACACCCTTTTATTCTTTCAGCTATATTACGATACAAATAAGAATTGTCTGCTGATTTGAACATGAATGCGATATCTCCAGATTGGATAGTCAAATAACAAACCGAATTCACAATAGCGAAACAAAAGTCAGCTGATGCCTGCTAGTTGAACTGTAATACTGAAAATTAATCACGTTTCTTATTTTGTATAAATACCATTATTATCTTCATCTTTAGGAGTTCTATTCCAACTAATAAAGAAAAAGAAAGGGTTTAATTAAACTCTACTAACTAGCTAAAAAGTGATTGTATAATTTTACTTAATTGGTAAAAATGATAGTGAAGGGTAGTGAAGTGAAATAAAAAATGGTATACATATATCAAGGCTATATTAAGGACCTGGCCGAAATGAGAAATATTAAATAGACATTATGACAAATAAACTAGGATAGGATAGGATCCATATGCTCCTGAGAGATCGAAATTGGATAGTGAAATATAATAACACTTTACTTTTACATAACAAGATCGACATTAAATTTAATTACATTAAAATTAAATGTTATATAATATCATACATATAATTTATAATTTACATAATCCTTTTCAGAATTTTTCTTTCTAATATTAATTTCTTCTTCAGATTTATTATATAAAAGTGATTTATAATTTAGACTTTCAGATAGATGAATTCTTTTTAAAATCTATAAATATATGGAAGTCTGGTTCTTTTTCGGGTTGTTGGGCCGTGATCTATGTGATTTACAACTTAACGTTTCGTCTAACATTGTGTTAGGCATCTTCAGAGGATTTGTCTTATTTAAGTAATGTTTTTACCTTTTTCACGGGTGACAAATAAAAATGTCAATTCTTAATTAGTTTTTGAAAACTAGATCGAAGATAGTCGTGGTTCTGGGAATTTGAATGTGCAATGTGCATTGTTCCATTCTATTTATTTAATTTGTTGGCTCCTTTAGATATAATTAACCAGTTTGTTTAAATTATAAATTTTATTTCTATATTATTAAAATAAATTAGTTCAACAGTATCACAATTTTTCTTATTTTTTTTTGATGAAATAAACATAAAATTACTAAGTATAGTAATATTGTTCCAAAATTTGAAAAAAACCAGCCCTATTTCAAAGTCAAAAAACCGCCAAAAATGGAAGAAAAATCAATTCTTAAATAAAACTCTAGAGACAATGTTTCATATTCACTCTTAAACACGCAAAAAAAAATAATTCTGAAATAAAAAGTCATACGACATAGAATTCAAATAAAATTATTTTAATCTCGCATGTTCATTTAAGTACAATAATTGGAATACTCCAAAATGAGTTAAGACATCTTTATCGAATCGAAATTTACAAATCATATTGTAGCATCGGCGTATCCAAGATTAAATATAGGAGCCGGGTTTAGTAATTATTTTCTGAATATACTTATGTACATATATTATGAATCGTATATAAATAACAAAAAAAAAATTAAGAAAAGAAAATTAAATATTTGCAATTTCAAATTTCGTCGTCGATTTTTGGGTAATTCGTCAAATATTTCGTCTCTTGATAGTGTTAACTGCCAATGGATATTTACTAAGACCAAGTCAGCTCATTTATTTTCAGACATTGAATTTCACAAATATTATTTGAGCTACCGAAAAATCGAAAAGGAATGTTCACTTCTACAAGATGTTACGGGCAATATTACAAAAATAAAAATAAATATTAATAGGTTGGGGTAGATATTTTTATTTTATATTTCTAATGTTTCCAGTTTCTACCCCATATGCAACTGTTTGTCCCAAAGTTTAAGTTCAGCCTGAAATACTTCAATTATAGTAGTTGCTTCTAAGTTATAAAAAATGCATTTTAAATTAAGAATAATAATTAAGTTTTTGTTTTCTTATTAATAATAAATATGATTTTTTTCTTCAAAATTTAGGTAAAACGGGGTTAAGACCCCCAAAACCCTCCTCTAAATATGGTAGAATACCACATTAAAAAAGTCACCGAACATAGATTTGCAGTTGAAAAGTTGAAGAGTGGTGGACATTAAAACAATATTTTATGTTTTATATTTTTGTAGTTGCTGATTAGTTCGCGCCGAGACTAGTTCCAAGGTCGGTTGTTAGTGTTGTCGTTTATACTCATGTGCGGTTGATCTGGGGTATCCAGCATTTAGTTTCTCTTGAGAAAAAAACCTAGAGAAATCTGAATCTCAACAACATTATCCATTTGGTGGGTAGTATAGATGGGCAATTTGAGTGGGTAGTATAAATGGGAAATTTGTGTGGGTAGTTCAGGGTGGACAGTTTTAGTTGGCAGATTGAGTGGACAGTTTCCGTGGGCAGTTTTGGTAAAGCCGAGTATTTGCTAAGTTAAACACTCTTCTTCTAAGCAAGTAAAAAATCCAACAAACAAGGAAATAATTCAAGAAGAAATCTTCCGCATATTGATTATGAGCAATGTTTTAATTATTCAAATGAAATCAAATTTGCAATTCAGTTTGTATCGGTATGTCGGTAGCAGCGCATCAATAAAAGTTCAATCAAGTCGGAAACATAAAATATGACATCGTAGTTAAGTGTCCATAACTCGTATACTGTTCCATGCTATTGACACATGTTCTATTTTACGAGCATGATAAGACAACAGCAGTAAACTAAGCCGACCACTATTTGCATTTATGCATGTTTTATACATATTTCATTAGTTTTGGCTGAAATAATAGCACAGTGCAACTCGATATGCTAATACCGAGTTGTTCAGTTTGTTCTGCCTAGCTTATAATTGCACTTTGCTTTGTTATCAAACAGTGTTATTAACGAAAGATCTGTGAATATAAATTAAGCAAGAGGTTTATCACAATTGTGCTGGAGCGACGCCAATTTTATCTGGATCTTCGGCGAAGCATTTGGCCGCGATCTCGCGTCATAAAATGTTTGCAGGGCTTAATCATGCATGAGCGATGTAATTATCTGCTGCATTAAAATACTACTCTGTCAGCAATTCCTGAACTCGGCTGCTACAATGTAGCTTCACCTATGATGTCAGAAACTCTTTACCTACTTTATAAAGAAGAAGAATTTTTATTGATTTGCCCCATTTTTGCACAAAATGATAGCAAAATTCTAGTTTCACTAGCAAAATTTATTTGGAAAATTGTTACGATAGCCAAATGTAGTTTTAAATTAAGTTGTCTCCCTTTTTCTTTTGGATCTTTTCATACCATGTCATGCCCATGCTCCCTAAAATATAAAATCAGATGTTCTGATTAACAGTTACTTTTTCTTTTATATTTCTCGTAATTATCGTACCGGAATTTTGCAATTAATTTGATATTATTCAAATAATACAAGCTTTTAGGTTATGTTCTGTATATAAAATATTTTGTAATATGTTACGTTAGTTCATTTCTCAATTTCTATACAATTCTTGCCATACATTTTCTCAATTTCGTCGCCTTTTTTCTATTTGTATTACTGAAAAACCATTTCTTTCGTAATATTTTTGCTTGTTTCTATAAATTGTTAATTTGTTTTATTTACATTTCTTTTTCAAATTTTCTTCCAACATCTTTATCTTCCCTCTTTTTCTTTTGTAATAATTATGTGATTGCTTTTTCCAGTAACTACTCCTATCCTATCGTTAGTCTAGCAAATGAGCACTTTGCGATAGTTAATCCGGGATCGGTAGACGATCTAATTTAACGAGCTCGGTCGCGGTGCGTTCCTATACACCAAATAAAATATACCTTTTTAAAAATTTGTTTAATGTGTTATTTAGCAAAAAAATGTTAATACTTGTTTAAATGTTTTAATTATATTTTATTTATTATTGTGTTAACAATATTTTGGCTTCACAAATCTGACAGTATATTACTGTATACTCACAAATAATATACATATTTAAAATAGTGCTTGCATACAATTTTTGTTTTTCGGTTGTTTTTTTTTTGTTTTTGAAGAACAATGAAGCTCTTAATGACTCGCTGTTTAATTTGAATTTGTGAAATTTAAAATATTATATCGAATTTACTAAGTGCTACAACGTGGTGTATAAGACATAGAATTGTTAACGCTATCAGTCGCAAGGCGATCACTATGACCAATATGACAAACCTATCACATCTAGCACAATACTATTCAAAGACTAGCATAAAATTGATTTGTGTTCATTATGGTTACATAATTTTTGACACATATCTGAACTCGATCAGTGAGTAAGAAATACTTGTTTGTCTTTTAAAGGAATTCACGACCAATCCCGGGTTATAGAAGCAAAGTACGGTTCATTCTGTACAGGAAAACATAAACAATTGTTACATGTGATAAAATGAAACACAAATATGTGAAAGCAAATGCATAGCAGATAAAATGCGAGAAACATGAATTAGTGTATGATCATATAGTGAGATGAAACAATGACTCCGTGGATTAATTTCGGTACAACGCCCGTGCATACGATCAATGAGACGGGCGTCCTACCGGTTAAAAGAATATACGAAACGTTATCCTAGAAGACTCATTAGAATGAGCCAAGTATAGGCATGAATATTTGCGATTTCTATAAGGACGAAGGAATAAATACAAAATAAGAAGAACTCTAGGGGTAAAAGTGCGCAAGTTAAATCATTTGGTCTTATACACCAGTATACCATGAAACCATAGATAAGTGCGAATATGCATTTACTAAAAGACAAAGAGAGGACCTACAAAACACTGATAATATTAGGAAAAAATAAATAATTTTTAAAATTAGTTAGTTTAGATTTTTCCCGATACAATTTAATCTGAAGTTTTTGCTACATCTTTAGCCAAAACTGTACATATTATTTAATTTTTATTATTATTTGGGGTCTTGTGGCCGTGTGCCTGAGTGTCTGGTCGCGAATCTAGGGGACCCGGGTTCGATCCCGACCGACGCCAAAAATTACATCGCATTTTAATGGCACAAAATTGACCCCTGTGGCGCACTCTCCACGCCAGCAATGAGTGCCCGTGAGGTGACGCCTGGTAAGCGCCCGCACGGTACAAATATTCCATCATTACCGACATCTGTGTATGAAGCAGATTGGCACACCCAGCAATGGGTAATATGCCGTGATGAAATATTTATTTATATTTATTTATTTATTTTTATTTATCTATGATTTTCTATCACGCAAGATATTTTTTCTGTGATACCTAAATTTTACTACAATTGATTAGCCACTAAAACTTCATAAAATTATTTTGCTCTTAGTATATTCTAGCTCTTCCACCATATTTTATCGGGATTATATACATAATTAAATACAATTTTGTTTGGGGTGAAAATTGACTAAAATCGCATGAAATATCGTTGTCTGTAATAGATAAAGTTTGAAACTAATCGATTCAAAATTACGTATCAAGGGCTTCTGATTGCGCCGCCTGTATATAGTGAACTTCTCCATAATTAATTATGTGTAAATTCCTTAAATATTCCCATAATAAGTGTTCATACATAAAGTTATAAGGTAATAACCTAAATAATTATAAAGTAATTACAAAGTTTCCCGTCTTAAAACATTACAACGCGTGTGGGTTCTCACTATGCTCATTTTGATGCAATTTCCAGATCACTTGAGCAACTATAAATATGCAGAGTTTTCTGAAGCAGAATAACAACGTATTGATTGCGCCCTTTCAGCCGATAAAACTGAAAATAAACATGAGCAGTAGAGTCATATCCAACTCGAACTCTCAAATCGTGGCGGAATTGAACAGGACGGAATTTTACACCGAATTATTAGCTTATATTGATTACGAAACTAATTGATATTCTGGACATTTTCCTATTTTAAAATGCCCCTTTATTTGCTCTTTTTGTTGAATAACAATTATATCAAAACGGATGGTAGCTTTTTTCCGTATTATTTCCGACAGGGTTTAATCTTTAAACAAATAAATGTAACATTATCATTTTTACCTCTCGCTAAGAGAGGTATTGAATTCATGCTAAAAATCGCATATCCAGATTTTATTGAATAAGCACGTCCCTACAATCCGATTTTAACATTTTTACGATGATATCTGTGTGTGTGTGTGTGTGTGTGTGTGTGTGTGTGTGTGTGTGTGTGTGTGTGTGTGGATGTATGTGTGTGTATGTGTGTATGTGGGATGTTGGAAGGACGATTACTCAAAAACTATAAAACTTTGTATTTGTTTAACTACGTATTTCCCAATCGTACATTCATGTGCAGATCTGAAAAGGTTTTGGTAACAATTGGACAACCGAAAATAAAAGATTCATGAAAAAAATCTTCTAAATAATATTTTTTGAAATTTTTTTTTGGTAATGTTAAAGAAAATTTAATTCTCTATCTGATACATTTAAATATTTTATTATATATTCTATAGATTGAGAGATAAAAGCAATATAATATATAAAATAATCTGTTGTAATAAATTTTACAGCCAAAAGAATGCCATGGAAAATAGTTGAAAATTTAATATGTTTGTAATTGACAGATAAATATCAGTGTTAGAAATCCGAAGACATTACTGAAGATTTTTTCTGGGAAGTACAGTAAATTTTTTGAAAGATGTCCGATCAAGGTCATCTGTATCATGAACGAATTAACAAATTGGCATACATTTATCTCGTTCCTTTGCAAAGGCTATAAGCATGTGTAATAAGGGTAGATATAACACGCTTGTCTTACAAAAATTCATATTGTTTCGACTAAGTTAGGACATTCCACTTTAAAACGATGCTCTTTGTTGATAATACTCTCACTGTAACGTAAGTTTATTTATTAATTCAGATACATTACCTTAATTCATAGCCGTACGAATAACGTTATTTTGTATCAGAGTCACTGACACTGACATTGTCTCAGTATCTTATTTTTCACATATTTGGGTTTACATTTGCTAATAAACTTACCAGTTGACTTATTTTTGAATTTTGAATGCTATTATTGTAACATATATTTTTATAATAATAAAATAACAGTAGTATCTTATGTACCCTCATAAAAACTAAGCAAACTACACTACTGAATTTGTTATAATGTGCGGAACAAAAATCTGAATTAATACAATTCGTAGACGACCTTGATCGGTCATCTTTCAAAAATTTTACTGTACATACATTTTATTTCGTATTATATTAATAGTTAAATATTTAAAATTATATGTATATTACATATATCCTTCAAAATTACTGTCAATCCTGACAATGAATTGGAAACATTTCGAAAAATTTAGATAGTACTAAAAGCTTGTAGACTTCATTTTGAAATGTAAATTATTATTTGAACTGTTAGAAGATGCTCCAGAAGTAAATATTATTAAGCAGGTAGTAAATATGTCATAGAAAGTGACGTTCGTTGAAGCCATACATGCATGCAGCTGCGCACTAGTTCGTTACATGTTTTAGCGAAATATTTTTCACCAGCTATTTCTTCCAGCGTTATATGGCTACATAAGGTTGTTATTTTACTGTGCAAATAATTTTTGTTACTGTGAATATATATTTTGTAACATATTTTTTTAAAGCTATTTTTTTAATATTTTACTTCTTAAAGTCCCAGTTTTTCTATAGCATTGACGCAAAAATAAAATCAAAGAACAAAGAGAGTAGAAAAAAGAGAGAAGAAAAATAAGAAAGTTATGAGAGAAATGGCAAAGATATGATTTTAATTAACACTAGTATTAATTTGCAAATATCTCTGAAGATTCTGTCAACAGGAAGGATAATAAGTAAACTAACTTAATTAAAAAGCAAGTAGAAGGTTCCTCTGTGAAGCCGCGCCTGTCCTCATAAACTAGTCTATTTCATTTAACGACGCCTGATAATATAGCCTGACCCGAGATCGATCTCCGCAGCTGTTTTGACGAGCCCCCTGCAAGTCCCAGTTTCGGCGCTGCTGAACTTAATTCAAGTAATGAATCGGATCATCGTGACATGTTGTCGTAAACCTTGAGTGCTTTCGTGAACAGAAAACGCGGACATCTCACTATTCCCGCGGATATTTTCTTAATGATTTCATTAAGTTTGTCTGACGAGATCTCTGATGCATTACGCGAGATTTATTTCTCATATGCTTCAAACTAAGAGAACTACCATAGAATTAAACTCTTTGTTATATTACACTAACAAGTCTTGTTTTCAGTAGAATTTTGAAATTTGCACTAGTTTAGTACCTAATTCAAATTGTATAATCTTTTACGATTACAAATGGCATATATGTACATTTTAAGCAGTGAATAGTATATCATCTTAGATATCACATATTAAACAGTTGTCTCTTCAAAACAGAGTTGCAACTGACCGTTTTTCGATTTTTGTTTTTTGATACGAGTAACAATTATTATCATTATAAAAATATTACAAAAAAATATTCTTGAGTATTCTTATAATGTCTGCAATATTCGTGAATAAAACTTTCAACAGTATTAACTTATTTTTTAAAAATTTAGTTGGTTAAAATTAGCCGATGCGTAGAGTGTTGTAAATTAATATGCGAGGACCATTGCAAAACTATAGAAATAAAAGGTAATCATTTGCTTATATTGCTTTAAACTCTAATAATGGAAAGTAAATTTTGTAGATGACAGAGTTAGGGAAAAATGAAATAAATAATTATGTAATGCGTCTTAACATAACGAAAACGAAATAAATGATTTCGTTTTTCGATCTGTCATCACTTGGTATATCACAAGTATTTTTGACATTAATTTTTTTTAGAGTACCTACAATGCTCTAGGGATTCAGAGTTTAATTTCGGAAACATTTAGTATGATGGAAGATAACGATATTTCTAGGAATTCAGTCAACTTTATTTCATTCCCGATTAGTTTCGACACCACATGTGTCTTCCTCACCTCAGGGGCTACATTTACAGAAGAAAAATTTACAACACAAGATTTTCACTATTTTCAACAAACCGTTAAGAAAACTTATGTAAGTTAACTTTTTTATATTTACAATAATGTAATTCAATATATATTATTGTAAATTTTTCTTCAGTAAATGTAGCCCCTGAGGAAGACACATGTGGTGTCGAAACTAGTCGGGAATGAAATAAAGTTGACTGAATTCAAAAAATATCGTTATCTTTCATCATCCATCCCAGTCAAGTAATTTACCAGATCACATTTAATTTGATACCTATTAAATATAAAATATTATGTAAAAAAAAATCTGTTGTGGCCAGCACAATACCTCTCGCCATTTCTATAAATAAATAAAAATAAATATTTCATCACGGCATATTACCCATTGCTGGGTGTGCCAATCTATATGTATATTGTGCATGTCTGGTGGTAGCGAGTAGACGTATTGGCTGCAGCTCTTCGTAGTTAGCCCATTCGAAGTACAGTATTTCATATTTTTCAAGTCTTACAACTTTTGTTTGCCAAATTCATAATGAGTAGTACTCGTGGTAATACCAATTTAAGTAAAATGATTGACCAATCATTAGTCGAAGCACTTCAAAGTGAAGATTTTATCGCAAAACTTGCAAATAAATTATTTGAACACTTCGAAAAAAAATTCGAAGAACAAAAAGTGTACTACGAACTCATCATTGAAGACCTGGCCCAGGAGAACAAGGTACTCAACAACAAAATTGATCATCTAGAGCAGTACAGTAGAAGGAACAACGTTCGCATCTTTGGACTGTCTGAAGACAAGGATAAGACTGAAAATACTGAGAACTTGGTATGTGATCTTATTAATAACAAACTAAAGTTACGTGTGAAACCGGAACAAATTGATCGTTGTCACCGTATAGGCAAAAAAATAATTAATTCCACTAAACCCCGACCTGTGATTGTGAAATTTATATCATATAAGACCCGTGAAAGTGTTATTAAATCTCGCAAACTTTTAAAAGGTACAAACATCACGATTAAAGAAGATCTAACTAAGTCTCGAGTTCAACTTTTAAATGAATCCTCGAAAAAGTTCGGATATAAAAATGTGTGGACACAGGACGGAAATATTTTTGTTAAATCTGGTACCGATAATAAAATCAGAAAAATATCTCATATCAGTGATCTCAATAATGTAATGTCATAAACACTTCTCACTTTATATTTCTTATAGCTGCATATTGCCATATGTATAGTTTCTTTATATATTTTTTGAACTTTGCTTTGTGTATTCAAATTTTGGTGTCTTTCACTATCATTCATAATTAATCATATTTACACCTGTCTTTGAGGTTTGTTGACCCGAAGTTCAATACACTTGCTTTTGCAAGAATTTATTTACTTTTTTACTTTATATATTGTTGTACTCCGTCATATGTTTTTATACTATCAAAATGTTCGTGGGTTAAACACCAAGTTATCTGATCTATATAACAACTCTTCAGCTTCTGATTTCGATTGTATAATACTGAGTGAAACTTGGTTAAACGATACAGTATACAACTCTGAAATTTTTAATCATAATTATAATGTTTTTAGAAGTGACCGAGATTTTTCGAAAACAGATAAATGCAGTGGTGGTGGAGTATTATGCGCTGTTAATAATAAATTCAATTCTAATATTATTAATATAAATCTAGATCCTACATCAGTTGCAGATATAGTTTGTGTACGAGTTCAAATATCCAAAAATAAATCCATATTTATCGTAGCACTCTATTCTCCTCCCCCAACTTCCATTATTCAACTTAATTACATTTACGAATGCATTGAATCCATCCCTGAAATCTTGTATAATGATTTTTTAATAGTTGGTGATTTTAATATTAGTAAATTATCAGACTATTATACTCATGCCTATACTAATAATATCATTTCATCTTTCTTAAACTTTCACTCTTACCTTTCTGCTTCACAACATAATTTCATTCATAATTCAGATAATAGACTTCTTGATGTGGTTATTTCCAATCTAAAGTGTACAATAGTCCGTGATTCTTGTCCATTTGTTCCCGAAGATAAGTATCATCCCACACTTAACATCACTCTAGAATATCCTACTAATTTTCAAAATTCATCATTAAATTCTACACCCTCATATAATTTTCGAGCTGCAAATTTTGAACAATTGTATCAGCTATTAAACAATACTGATTGGGATACATTGTTAACTTTCACTGACATAAATGAAGCATTTAATGAATTTTATAAGATCTTATACTCTATTTACGATAAATGTATTCCGAAAACTGTCAAGAAAATGTCTGCATATCCTTCATGGTTTTCTAAAGATATTATCAAAGATATAAAACTTAAAGAAAAAAATCATAAATTATTCAAACAATCACATGACTTACACTATCTCAATTTGTACAAACAATTAAGAGCAAAAATAAAAAAAAATATAAAATTAGCTTACTTCTCGTACATATCAGACGTTGAGAATAATATTTCGAAAGATCCTAGGAAAATATGGAGTCATTTAAACAATCTAAAAAGGAATACTCGTGTGCCAGGTACAATGTATATTAATGATAAACATTTAAGTTCCACGCAAACTATTGTACAAGGCTTCGCGGACTACTTTTCTTCTGTCTATACTGTTCCAAGCTCTTCTACTCTTTGTCCACATACTCCATGCACTTCCTTCTTAGAACCTGTCACCATTAAATCTTTATCTGAAGATGACATACGCATTTCAATTAACAAATTAAAACCTTCGCGTAATCCCGGCCCTGATCTCCTGCCTGCGTACATTATTAAAGGATGCCGGGAACTATTTATCAAGCCCTTATTTATTCTTTTTAACCTATCTATTTCCACAAACACTTTTCCTTCTATCCTAAAAACTGCTTACATCACGCCCATATTAAAATCAGGTGATATAGACAATATAAAAAATTACCGTCCTATTGCCATTTTATCCAATATTTCAAAAGTATTTGAAAAAATACTTTTCAAATATATGTATATGGCAGTGGGTAATAATATTTCTGATAAACAACACGGATTTATGCAAGGGAGATCCACAACCACCAATCTCGTCACCTTCACAGAATTTACCATAAACTCTCTGCGTAGTAATTACCAGATTGATGTCATTTATACAGATTTCGCTAAGGCATTCGATAAAGTTGATCATTATGAACTCGTTCAGAAACTTATATCAAACTTCAATTTTTCACATGAATTGTCAGCCTTCATTACTTCATATTTATCAAATCGTAAATCATACGTTTTTTACAATAATTACAAATCAAATTATTTTATTCCAACATCCGGTGTCCCTCAAGGAAGTAATCTTGGGCCACTTCTATTTAACTTATTCATCAATGATATAACTAACCATGTTTCTTTCTCAAACTGTTTACTTTATGCAGATGATATAAAAATTTATAAATTAGTCAATTCTGTCGGAGATTGTACTCTATTACAAGAAGATATTAACAATATTTTAACTTGGTCTTTAACTTACAAATTGCCATTTAACATTGATAAATGTAAAATAATGTCTTACACAATGAAAAGCCAACCCATAGTGTACAATTATGTGATGGATAATAGTAATCTGTCTAGGATTACGAATTGTAAAGATTTGGGAATATTATTTGATCAGAAATGTAATTTGATTACACATTTGAATGACTGTGTTCGATCATCACATAAAAAACTTGGATTTATTATTAGGAACTCACGTCACTTCCGTAATCACAATACTGTAATAGCACTATACAATTGTTTTATTCGCGCCAAGCTTGAATATTGTTTTTTAGTTTGGAATCCTTTATATAAAAACTCAATAAGAGCAATAGAGAGAGTACAAAAAAAATTCTTACGATACTGTTGGTATAAATTCAAACTGAATATCCAATTAAATGATCATTTTCACTACTCTACTGCTCTTATTGAATATAATATGATGTCTTTAGAAAATCGCAGAATTCTGCAGTCATGCATATTTCTTTTCAAACTAATTAACAATAATATTAGAGACTGCAATCTGCTATCTCTCATAAATTTCCATGTTCCTCGTACAAGTAATCCTAGACAGAAACCCTTTTTTCATGTTACAATGGCAAAGGTAAATTACGAATTAAAATGCCCTGTAAGGCGCGTATGCTCGTATTACAATGATATTTGTAAGTCTGTAGATATTGATATTTTCAATGACAAATTTAATGTCTACAAACGTAAATTAATTCATTATTTTAAAACAATTGTGAATTGATGTTCTTCATATTTTCAATCTTGTTATTATTTCAATTTGTTTACAATGTACTACTTTGTTACCATTAGAATACTTTTTTTGTGTATATCATATTTTGTAATATTACCCTCTGTAACTGGGACGCAAGTCCTGTTGAGTGGTTTAAATAAATAAATAAATAAATAAATAAATAAAATAAATATATATGTTGCATAGGGCGCGAGCAGTCATGCGACTTTATTGGCCTTGGCAATCAGATATGGGGGCCCGTGTTGGTATGGCAACTATTAATAATGTACATAGGTGTCAAGTATCATAATTTTTCATTTAAAACATCATGGTTTTCCAAATCCATGTGGAATATTTTCCTCGATAACTATATTCCATACTATTGATGACAAATAAACATCAAAATATGTAAATAACTACTAGCCGTCATTCTGATACGGATCCTCATATCTGCTTTCCAATACCAACAAAGCCACATGAATGCTCGCGCCCTATAAGTACCGAATTTAACATTTCTTGTACATACAAATAATTGAAATTGTATCTCTTCTTTCGTTCTATATGTAATTTTGTCCTACACTTCTAATATGTTCAAAATTCTTCAAATTCATTGACAGTATTTCTTAAGGATATATGTAATATTAACATAGCTATAATTTAAATACATATTTCATTAATAATACAATAATATATATTAAATGTACTCGTACCTCCCAGAAAAATCTGATTACACTGACATTTTGCATTTATCTGTCAATTACAAACCTGTAAATATCATCTTTTTTTGGGAAACGATATTTTATGCAACAGATTATTCTATATTATTATATACTAATCTCCAAATCTATACGAGACATAATAAAAAATTTAAATGTGTCAGATTGAGAATTTAATTTTCTTTAATATTTCCAAGAAAAAATTTCAAAAAATAATATTTAGAAGATTGTCCAATTGTTACCAAAACCTTTTCAGCTCTTCTCATTTATGTCCGATTGGGAAATACGTAGTTAAACAAATATTAAGTCATATTTTTTAGTATTCGTCCTTCCAACGTCCCACACACATACACACATACACACATACACACACACACACACACACACACACACACACACATACATCCACACACACACACACAAACACAGACATGTTAAAATCGGATTGTAGGGACCTTAAAACGTGCTTATTAATTAAAATCTGGATATGCGATTTTTAGCATGAATCCAATACCTCTCTTAGCGAGAGGTAAAAATTGGGTCACTGTTTATGCTTTTGGGGCAGCCATATGTAAATAGTTACTTGTATATATTTAAAGCATAAAGGGATAAAAAAATTAAGAAAGTGTGAAAAGATAATGTCAGCCACATGGATTTGAACCATGGACCAATACTTTGCCGGAGTACCGCTCTACCAACTGAGCTATGGCCAACCTATCCAATGGCTGACATTATCTTCCACTTTAGCCGCTAATGTATCTCTCTATGGAGAATACAGTTTGTGTCACGTTGTATGATGTGGGGTTGGATAACCACTACATTTAAACATCATTGTGGACATGTCAGAAATTACTCATGGCCCTATCGGTCCAGTTTTTGAAATTAACGTAGAGTTAACAGTCTATATTGACTGTTAACTCTACGTTAATTTCAAAAACTGGACCGATAGGGCCATGAGTAATTTCTGACATGTCCACAATGATGTTTAAATGTAGTGGTTATCCAACCCCACATCATACAACGTGACACAAACTGTATTCTCCATAGAGAGATACATTAGCGGCTAAAGTGGAAGATAATGTCAGCCATTGGATAGGTTGGCCATAGCTCAGTTGGTAGAGCGGTACTCCGGCAAAGTATTGGTCCATGGTTCAAATCCATGTGGCTGACATTATCTTTTCACACTTTCTTAATTTATTTCGAAAAATATAGACTGTTAACTCTACGTTAATTTCAAAAACTGGACCGATAGGGCCATGAGTAATTTCTGACATGTCCACAATGATGTTTAAATGTAGTGGTTATCCAACCCCACATCATACAACGTGACACAAACTGTATTCTCCATAGAGAGATACATTAGCGGCTAAAGTGGAAGATAATGTCAGCCATTGGATAGGTTGGCCATAGCTCAGTTGGTAGAGCGGTACTCCGGCAAAGTATTGGTCCATGGTTCAAATCCATGTGGCTGACATTATCTTTTCACACTTTCTTAATTTATTTCGAAAAATATAGACTGTTAACTCTACGTTAATTTCAAAAACTGGACCGATAGGGCCATGAGTAATTTCTGACATGTCCACAATGATGTTTAAATGTAGTGGTTATCCAACCCCACATCATACAACGTGACACAAACTGTATTCTCCATAGAGAGATACATTAGCGGCTAAAGTGGAAGATAATGTCAGCCATTGGATAGGTTGGCCATAGCTCAGTTGGTAGAGCGGTACTCCGGCAAAGTATTGGTCCATGGTTCAAATCCATGTGGCTGACATTATCTTTTCACACTTTCTTAATTTATTTCGAAAAATATAGACTGTTAACTCTACGTTAATTTCAAAAACTGGACCGATAGGGCCATGAGTAATTTCTGACATGTCCACAATGATGTTTAAATGTAGTGGTTATCCAACCCCACATCATACAACGTGACACAAACTGTATTCTCCATAGAGAGATACATTAGCGGCTAAAGTGGAAGATAATGTCAGCCATTGGATAGGTTGGCCATAGCTCAGTTGGTAGAGCGGTACTCCGGCAAAGTATTGGTCCATGGTTCAAATCCATGTGGCTGACATTATCTTTTCACACTTTCTTAATTTATTTCGAAAAATATAGACTGTTAACTCTACGTTAATTTCATAAAGGGATACTCTGTCGTTTAACAGGTTGACCGCCATACGAAGCACTTGTGACTCGCATGCCCTCAAACTATATGGGGCAAACCGCTCACTTATGTTTTGCACGTAGGATTTCACTTGCAGTCATACAGCTCACAGTTATTTCATATAATAATAGGTATGTTATGGGGAATAAGACTGGAAGGCCCAGTAAATATTTTTTTTTCATTAGCCCGGCTCAAAGTGAAATAAAAAAATTCAATATATGTACTATATTTAGTATTAGCCATATGCATTTCTATTATCTTTTTTGCTTTTATTTGCATTCTTTTAAAGTATTCATCATTTCATGTAGTTGTAGTAAACAAATGCCACACATTATTTGATGTTATTCTGTTTGCATCGCACGGCGCCATCTTGATAAGTTCGTCTCTCAGGCCATGCAATGCACACTTGCTTCGTACGCAAGTCAAAGGCCTAAAAAAATAATGAACGTGTCATATAAGGTGATTCTATGAATTATTTATGAAATATGGTACTGTTTAAATAAAAAAAAGGTTGACCCCCAGATACAACAAAAATTATTACCATTACGGCGATCAACTTGTTAAGAAAGCGACAATGAAACTTTACGCTCGTAATACAAATATTCGTCCAATACAACGATATTTAAAAAGAAACTAACTATCAGGAAAAAAAATATCTAATATAATTTTTTACGAGTGCTATGACAAATAGACATTTACGCTTTCATTTGTCATCGTAAAATTAATTTTTATTTAATTATTTAGAATATTAAAATCGATTGAACACTTTTGATGAGTTTTAATATTAATTCCTGAGTTCAAAATTATATTAGATAAATTTGTCGTTGCTTCCTGCTTGTCAGATTTCTTAGAAATATCACTATATTAAACGAATGTAGAAAAAAATAATGTGTATATTACAAGTGTCATTGTCGCTTTCGAAAGATTGCCGCGCTCAGCTACATGTGTCTCGTCATCTCTTTTAAGCAACAATTATCACTTTACGCTTTTAATACTCAAAAAATATTTAAGGTCAGGAGTTAATATAAAAATTGACAACAATGTACAATCTATTTTAATAAGAATAAATTTTTATTTTGCGAGGAAGCGAAAAACATCAACTTTACGATGACAAATGAGATCGTAAATGTCTATTTTTCATAGCACTCGTAGAAAAAAATCTGATATGGCCAACACAATACGGGAGGTATTTTTATTCATGTTAACACTTAAAATTAAATTGTATTTTAATACTGGGTTCGATTCCGACCGACGCCAAATATTTCGAATTTTCAATGGCATAAGAAGGACCCCTGTGGTGTACTCTCCACGCCAACAATGAGTGGTCGAGAGATGACACCTGGCAAACTCCCGCGCAGTATAAACATGGCATCACCGTTACCGGAATCTGTGTATACAGCAGACTGACAGACCCACCAATGGGTAATATGCCGTTAAGATATATTTATTTTATTTATATACTTACCTATATTCATTGCTGGCGTGGATAGTGCACAACAGGGGTCAATTTTGTGCAATTTAAAATTCTAAAACATTTGGTCGGAATTAAACCCATTCCCCACATTCGCGTGAAGTGACGCCTGGTAAACGCCCACACGGTACAAATATGTCACCATTATTACCAACATCTGTGTACAAAGCAGATTGGCTCACCCAGCAATGGGTAATATGTCGTGATGCTATAATATTATATATTTTTATTATCTTACCTAATTTCCTACATATTTACTTATGCTGGAAAATGTATTTAGTTTCTTTTCATTTTCTTTTTAAAACGTTACTATTATTATTGTAAATGCTTAATTTGTTGACAGTGACATATATCGGTTAAACCGAGGGTTAAACCGTAAGCTCCGGGATTAAAACTATAAATAGTTTTATAAATTTATCCATAAAATATAAAGAAAAAATATTAATGCAAACATGTAATAAATTTAATAATCTTTAATTATTATATAACATAAATCTCGAAAAATAACATTTAAAGGTATTTTTCGAAGAACAACTATTTTGAGCTTCCAGTAGAGTGCCATTTTCGGTTATCTGGTTTACTCCAAAATCTAATGACATCTTTCCATGTAATAGTAAGGTAGAAATGCAAGGTTTCAAAATTTTCTGAACGATAGTATTTGAGTTAGAGCGTAAAGAGGATCCACATACACATATACACACACACATACACACACACACATACACAAATACATCATCGTGAAAATATTAAAACTGGATTGTAGGGACCTTAAAACGTGGTTATTTACCAAAATCCCGATATGCGATCTCTATACCACCCTTACCAAGGGTAGCGGGAGGTAAAAATAAAGGCCGCAAATTTACCTGCTTTGTGTAAAACTTATAGAAAAAAATATAATTTCTATATATAATTTAAAGGAAATGAACGTAACAGAAGAGGTAAAATGAAGACAAGAAAATTATACGCGATTCAACTAGAAACTGTAGTTGGTAATGCTTGTTATTTTCTCAATTTTCTTAAAAGGAAAACGAATACTTAAATAAAATTACCGATTGATAAAAAATATAAAAGAAAGATTGTAAAAGCTTTTGCAAAGAAAGTCTTAAAAAGGTTTAAATTAACCATGAATCCAGGGTCTTCATTTTCCTTGTAGGAAAAAGTTTATATTAAGAAAAAATCGTTCCAAGCATTACCATCATATTATCCTACACATCCGCTGCAGAACTCCAAACTCAATTAAATTCCCGAGAAGTAGATACATACGTAAAACTTGTAAAACTTTCCTACTTGGAAAATAAAGGCTGCGGCTATAATCATTTGTCCGATGCGATGACTTCTTACAAATATTACGATTCCGCGGGATTTAAATAAAACAAAAATCACGCATCTCTAGCTCTCGGATCATATCGGAGAAGTTTTCAAATTATAGATGTCTTCCGAACTCGGAACACTTTGATACTTTTGATTGCTGTGCTGCTGTAACTTGCAAAAATTACTTTAGTTTGATCAATGATTTTTTAATTGTATCCGGCACGATAGAACTTTTATTCGTTACAAAACAAGTATAGATAATACTCAAATTGAAACATTATTTTGCAAGAATATTAATTTACGTTGTTGCTGAAAATATTGTTTTTCTCAAAGCCATGGCATAACGTTCAGTTCTGAGTCAAATGCGACGCTATTTTGATATTTTACCATACATTTCGGTTCGAATCTATCAGCCCCGGCTACATGTTGCAGATTTGAAAACTTTGTAAATCAATAAAAATAAAAAATAACTTTTATTCAAATGCACCAAAAAGGGTTATAAAATTCTTAAGATTTCTGCTTTAATAAATAAAAGCGAGAGCGTAAAAATAGGGAGTCTCACTAATCTGTACTAATTAATTCAGAGGAGTATCCGGATTAACGAAAAGTTCGGACTGTATAGTTAATTGAAAAATACAGCTGAAAATATGTTTATTTAAATATACAGTATGTACATGAGAACAACAAAATCCCGACCGAACAGTTCGGATTACTGAAATGTTCGGATTAGAGGTATTCGGATTAGGGACCGTTTACTGTACTATAAAAATTTAAATACCTGGTGGAAAAACATGTGTGTTTAATATGGGGATGGGGAACAAGTTTATCTTGCATATTGCTTTTCAAATTATTTTAGACAAACCTATGGAATTAAAACAAAAAGACAAATAAATGTGTGATGACGTAAATTTTTGTTTATTTCTATTTTTCATAAAATTTTAATAATGTACAATTCATAAGTAGTCTATAATAATTTATCTTTATAAATATAAAATATTTTTATTAACAAAAAGTCACAAAAATTGATAGTTAAAACAACATATATTTGTTTGTTTTTTATTTTAATTCTATAGCTAGCACTATTCTTTGAAATTTTTATATCCATTTTTTCCATATACAAAACATACGAAATAAATTGTATATTCCACAACTTTTATTTGAAGGATTTCTTTCTAAAATAATATGAAAAACAACGCGTACGGTAAAACTGTTTTGCCTTGTTAGGTTAGAAGCCCGTATAACAGATTTCAAGCGCCACTGGGGATATAAAAGAGACATTGGAAAATATGCACATATAGATATTAGTTCATTGATTCCCAATTTTTAAAATAAGTTGAAAACTCAAGTAATGTCATATATTAGTTTCTATTTAAAATTTAATTTTTATAAGTCAACGATAGAAGCTTTCTTTTTCTTATCGATCTATCCTGAGAACGCTGCATATGATCCTGCAAAATTATAGTGTGAGACCCGAGGAAAATTATCAGTAACCATCGGGGAAGAAAGTGCTGGAATATACCCTAGAAGCTTTTATACAAATGCAGCTTCGTTACACAAAGGTTGATAAAAGCTTGTCATGTATTCCTTGCGAAGCTCCCATCAGCAATTATTATTCACAACGCTTGGAAACACTACCCGAGCTCAACGGAGAACGAAATTATTTTTTTGCAGGACGACGAATTTAATTCATACGGGAATTAATTTTTTAGGAACATAATAGAAAGAGAAGAATTAACTAAATATGTACTTGTTCTATTATTACACAAATGTACGAATATAATCTATTAGATACATTAAACAATCATTTATTGTTCAACGGTGATTTTAATGGGGTCAATTGGGATGCAAATGCAACAAAAATTGTTTGTATATAACTAAATATCATTAAAAATTAACTACGATGTATCATAATGATGAGTTTCATTATTATACTTCGTTCTATAAATATTATAAAAAAATATAATAAATTTATTTAATTTCTAGTAAACACGTAAATAGAGGAAACCCATATTGCAGATGTAACTAAATTTTTGAATAAAAATCAAACACTACTAGAAAAGTGAAACTCCCATTTTTATTTTTTCTTATTTATATTTGTTCCATCATAAAATTCCTGAATGCCTGATAGAAGATGCGATTGCGGTGTACCTCTTTCTTTCGACTAGTTTAAAATATAGATTTTAAACTTATAAAAACTGAATATGTTATTCAATTATTGGGTTATATTATTTTTATTAGCAATACCAGCTTTAATTATATTAGCCTATGTAGCCCTAAGCACAGCAATTTTTTCTCTGAGTATATATGTCTTGCAAGGTATGTTTTACTGTATGCACTTGATTTTCACGAAGTTGTTTTTCATTGTACCAAAAGTAAAGTGTCTCAGTACAAGCTAAGTCTGGACTAGAAAATTACCCTTAAAATGCCAGTCGAAGTATTATCACCTGTCATTTGGCCCACAGTTTTTTTAAGTTTTAAGTCTATATTTAAAGTAGCTGAAAGAATTTTGTGTAGGTTTTAGAATTTGCTGAAAATGCAAACCGGCCGAAATATTATGAGATTGGGCTCATATGTAGTAACTTAGTTGAAACAATATGAATTTTTTAATGACAAACGTGTTATATCCATAATTATCGCGCGCCCTTTTTGTTAATGGAAATATGAGTGAGATAAATATATATATATATATATATATATATATATATATATATATATATATATATATCAACTTGTTAATTCGTTCATGATACAGATGACCTTGATCAGATATATTTAATAAATTAAATTGTAGTTGCAAACAGTAACATTTATTACGCGTTTCTTCCAACAACATAGTTTGTGATGATTTTTGGAACATCATAACTAAGGCCTGCTTGAAAGAAACGACTTAGTTTCAATTTATTAATTCTCACTTTAGTTTAAAATTTAGTAAAACTTGTTTATTTCAAGCACGCGATTTGCTCCCGTTTAATTTCTGTGAATAGGTTAGGTTAGGTTAGGTTAGGTTAGGTTTCATCCACCACAAATGAATAATCTATTCTTTCTTGTCAAAATTGATATGTAATTAGTAAATGGTAATAATTGATATGAAATAATTGAGGTGTGGCCTAATGTATTTGTGTGTAGTGTGAATGGATGGCTAGCTAGGCTGTTAAATCAATGGCACTTCTGCGGCTTCCCGTGCCACAATCCCACCCAATAAATGCATGAGCAAATTCCCGCTGATAGCTATGGAATTAATTGTATCATTTTAACCAGAACACAAAATCAAAATTCGCCCAGTTAACACTGAAGAGATAAACAATGAATAGTTTTTTTTTTCATGAAACTTTATTTCATTTACAGTCCCGAACATATTGGTCCGTATTACGAATCTATTTTTACAGAACGCATTAAAGTTAAAAGTGACATTTAACATCATAAGAATATAATGTAAACGAACAAAATATATCAATTAATATGCTTTATTCTTTCAAGTCCTTTTAAATGTCTTCAAATTAGCGGGAAAAAGTAGTAACCTGCAGAGACTAATTAAACTATATTAAAAAAGATAATTACATTTTTTCAATTTCATTGTTCTCTTTTTCACTTTTTTTACTACTATTTAGTTCTTCAGATTAAATTCTTACACAAGAAAGAAGTATTTATTGTTGAATCAAACAAGAGATTGTGGTAATTTTAGAATTTATTGGTATAATGCCAAGCTTTGGAGTTTGACGTCATTTACACATTATTAATTATTTAGTAACGACTAATATATGATAATTAAACCTTTATGTTCATAACTACATTGTGACAACGATTTAACCAATATGGAGAATTATATACCGTGTCGTCGAAATATAAGAGTGTGCATGTGATAATTGCGGAAAAATCAATGAAAACAACTAAAGAAAAAATAAATTTTATAAAACTAAAACATTTCTATAAACATTCAACAGGATTAACTTTATGCATTCTTCATATTAGTTTGTATAACATTATTAAGAAACTGATGTGAAATATTAGGAAAATTGTTCAACAGCTAATTAACATTAATTGAAATGGTTTTGATGACTTGTACATAATCCTACAGAAATTCGAAAGGGTTCAAAGGAAACAAATGCAGAAATATGGCAAAATGTCAATTTTATTGTGTTTTGTAACTTTCAGTAAGAATTATGTTTGTTAAACAATTTTAGGTGTATCAAAAAAAGATTTGTGTGAAAAGTTTATGAAATTCACTGGAACATGAATTCAGGAACTTCCTATGTTTAATAT
Organism: Harpalus rufipes; assembly: GCA_951394225.1. Classification (NCBI taxonomy): domain Eukaryota; kingdom Metazoa; phylum Arthropoda; class Insecta; order Coleoptera; family Carabidae; genus Harpalus; species Harpalus rufipes. The sequence goes on along the minus strand of OX596280.1, from coordinate 38,187,847 downwards.
GTCACCTAAATTACAAATAAATAAGTAAACATGTTACGGCATACTTCCCATTCCTGGGTGTGCGAATCTGCTTTATACGCAGATATAGGAATTGATAACATATTCGTACCGTGTGGGGCGTTTAACATTAATGATAGTAATATAAATGTTTTTTGTTTCAGGTATGGAATACGTCTTTTCAAAATTCCTGTCCATTTTCAATATGTAAGTTTTTATTCTTTGTATTTTATACCTCTAATCCAAAAGAATCTGTTATTGCTTTTGGTATGCTCCTTTTATCCACTTCTTGAATTAAATCGCGATGAGGCACCTCTCTCTTACGGTTATGGTTTAATATAGTTGCAAATTTTCCGCATTTTAACACAAAGTACGTTTTACATCCTCAACTTGATGGCGAGATAGTTGAGTCTTTTGTAAAGTTTTTAAAGAATGATGTGACCATCTCGGAGGAGCGCTTTTGTTACAAGACTTTCGTTCTGTTTCAAATTAAAAAACTTGCTAGGTAAATAGGATTTACATCTGACCTGGTTATGAGAATAAAAGAATGAGGAAAGACTATTGTTGCTTCTTAAGCAAGTTAAGTTTTTTGTTTTAGTTTGTAGAGCTGAGAAGCGTGCAGTGTCTAAATATAAATAAAATGTATTATAAGTCAGCATCAATGAAGTTCATACCTTTTATTTATAATAAATATCCAGCAGACTGGAAATAACTATTTTCAATGTATTTTACAAAAGGTCATATTGAAAATATAATAAATTAATCTATATTGTGTACTCGTGCCGATCAAAATTATAGTAGCTTCATGATTTCTACTAAAATAAATAAAATACATTTTTTTATTCCCTTCAATAATAACACTAATCTTTTTTTCGAAAGCTTTTAAATTAATTTCTGGAAAACTTGAAAACTGTCGAAGCTGTCAAATAAATTTTATGCTGTTTTAAAAACTGATTAGAAAAAACTTTGTAGTTAATTTCATATTTTCGCTCACAAGTATTATTTTAAAAATGTGTTACCTACGTTCTCACTAACATAACTATTGCAACTTCAATATTTAAATGGCAGTTAAATAATTGTTTAAAATAATACCACAAATTTTATTTTCTAGGGCTTACTGATTTTTTTATTCTCAATAATTCTAGCGCAAGACTAGTATCTGAAATCAGGCTTGACCATAAAGTTTTACAAAAAACTGCTATATTAATCCAAATTAATTTAGGGAAATTTATATGTGTAATGTGGTATAGTTGGTAACTTTGAATTGACATTTATTCTATTATTTGAAAGTTTATGTCAATTCTGATTTATAAACATCAGTAAATGTGATCTAGTTACTACCTTCGAAAACAAAAAAAAAATGTGTATTGAGAAGAATGCTCTTTTGATTCCCAATTTAGTTTCGTAATGACTTTATTATGAACTCAATATATAAAAAAAGTATTGTAGAGGGCCGTATACACAGACGCATAAAAAGCTCACACATCAATTTAGCACCTCGAAGTAAAGGTGACTAAATTTATTAAACGTCGGAATATCCAAGAAGGCTACATTAAGAAAAAGAAAACCTACAGACCGCGTTTTACTACTTTTCTCGTTGATCACAACAGTCGTTTTCTTCCTGTAAGCGATCCAATCCGATCTGATTGAACAGATTCGAGTATATGATGTCACAACTATTACTCAAAAGAACTAACCGTATAATGTTTTCAATCGTAGCGTATTTTGAAACTGTCAATTTTCTGACAACTGTCAACCTCTTTATGAACAAAAATGAAAGTAAAAATTGGCTATTTTTTTAAAATTTATTATTTAATTAAATTATTATTGTCAACATAAATTGACATATGTACGAGTATACTGCTTTTCCTTGGTATTTTCCATTATGGGTATGATGACAAACTTATATCGAAAACAAAACAAAACTTTTCATATTTGTTTTGTTTACAGCTTGTACAAACACAAAACATAAACAGTAATACCAGCTGTCCTCCCTGTAACTAGCAATTAAAGCAATCCGATTGAAAAATCAGGGTTTTAAAGTGATTTGAAAATTCAGATCTTAATCCAGAATTTTGTGGTGAGGGTATATGATCAAAAACCGAAAGAGCATGTACGATACGATTTGGATTGCTCAATCCGGATTTTTCCCGACCGAAAGAAAGCGACTAACATTTTCCGCACATCCAGAAGAATTTCACGCCTTACATCGCCGCACATTACAAAGGAAATATCGACTTATGATCAATATTTGTCTAACAATGACAACTGACCAAGAAAAAACTGCGTGCATTTTATAGGTAACCGAACTGATATTTATGGCTTAATGCTTGAAAAAATAATTAACTATGACAATTAATAAAGACTTAATGGAAATGTTCCTAATTAAAACAAAAGCAACATTTTACGGAAACCTTATATAAATCTGTCATATCGATCTGTCAGGTAGAATAAATGTTTCCTTCTTTGTATTTTTCGAGAATAGCAATACTAATCCCCCTTAAAAATTCCCATTGTATCTGTTTCACAATTTTAATCCTGTAAGTGGGCGATAGCGATCTCGTTTTCATATCCGTGAGATATCGGGAAATTATACAATTGCGGGGGCGAGCGAAACACGCGGACGCTGTATTATGAGCCAGCCGAGCGGAAACGAGTTACGATATCGGCGCTGGACGCCTCGACGACGATGCGGAAAGCGGTCAACTTAAGAGGACGCACTAAGGAAAGAATGCTTTCTAAAGGAGCGGTCTCAGGACTGAATTAATTTGAACAGAAGATGAAGAGATTGAAATGTAACTGCAAGGAGACTGAAATAGTATATATAAATAATTGTCAAAACCGAAAATTATGCTAACTTTATCTTTAATCAAAACAGTAGGTTGCAAATTTCTTTCATAATTTTTAATTGAAATATTTATCCATCAAAAATTAAAGCAATTTTTAAATAGCAGAATATGTTATGTATGTATATATATACAGTGTGTTAATTAACAACCTGGCCATAGGCGTTTAACATGGGAAATCAGTTTTTTCTTACGCAAAAGTTCCCAAATACTTCAAATAAATGTTGTAGAGAATTAAATTATGCACCCGAGTTATTAATAAGATTTTGTTTTTGACATTTACTAATCGAGAAAATCTTTTTTTTTTTTTTTTAAGATTGCTGATTTATAGCGATAGCCACACAAACAACATTTGTCCAGCAATTTAAAATCTGAAGCTTTTCTTCATGAGAAAACTGTTCCATACTTTCAAAAAAATATGTTATTGAACGAAAATCACAAAACAAACTTTCTTTGATAGTTAAGATGACATATAATTGTTCGTAATTTTGTTTGAGTTCCATGGCTACCGCTCTAAATTAGCTCTCTCTAAAATTGATTTTCTCGGTTATGAAATGTCAAAAAGAAAATATTATTACTAATTCGGGTGCAGAATTTAATTCTCTACATTTATTTGAAGTAATTTGTATAAAATAATTTGGGAACTTTTGCGCAAGGAAAAACTGATTTCCCATGTTAAACGCCTATGGTCAGGTTTTGGACATTCTACAATGAGATTTAAACGTTTACTGAGAATAAATTGAAACCATAATTTCGAAAAGAAAAATGCATCAGCTTCATTATTTTTAAATAAATTCGTTATTAGTGACAAATTAGAATTAATTAATTTATACATTCCAACAACGTGTAGTATTCAAGGTTATCAAAAAAAATATAAAAGTAGTACTTTATATGTATAGATTTTCGTATTGTGCCGGTATTTTTACAACAGCAAAAGCAGCGTAAGTTTGTTAACTGTCACTGTCAAATAAAGTGGTTATGTACAACCGCAACTGTTTATTTGTATAATATTTAGAAACGTACGTTTCCAATAATTCTTCTATTAATAACAAACTTTTTTTACATCCATTGTACTTACCTAGACACTTTTTACAACTCAAAATATATGAATTTAGCAGACTGCATTGGTACAGGTATATGAAACACGTACAGCTAGTGCATTCTGATTATATAAATTGAAAAAGAACGAGTTATGCACTCATAACAAAAAAGTTTACACTAAATATATGAATGGAAAACACTATAAATAAGTAGTAGCACGAAAAGCGGATCATAGTGGATTAACATGAGAAAATATTTATCCTTTTACAAAAATGACCTATTATTGAAGCGTTATTGTTTAAAATAACGCTTCAAATAAAAGTTGTAGAGAATTAATTTCTGCATTCAATTCTATAATCATATTTTATATTGCATGTTTTGTTATAATTTTTTTATAAAAGTTAGATCTGGAATTGAAACAAAATCAAAAACCAAAATGTAGTAGCATTTTACTTGTTAAAAATTGTAAAATATAATAATCATAATATTAGTAATTTGTAATTTTTCTTCGTTTCTCCATTTTCAATATTTTTCAAAATATCTACAACTCAAATTAATATTGGTTTTATTATTATTAGATAATTATTATTAGATGAAATCGCTATATTACTTTTTTACCTCTCGCTAAGAGAGGTATTGGATTCATGCTAAAAATTGCATATCCAGATTTTAATGAATAAGTACGTTTTAAGGTCCCTAAAATCTGATTTTAATATTTTTACGATGTCTCTCTCTCTCTCTCTCTCTCTCTCTCTCTGTGTGTGTGTGTGTGTGTGTGTGTGTGTGTGTGTGTATGTGTGTGTATGTGTGTGTGCGTATGTGTGTGTATGTGTGTGAGGACGTTTGAAGGCCGATTTGGCAAAAACTATAATACTTAAATAAAATAAATAAATAAATATTTCATCACGGCATGTTACCCTTTGCTGGGTGTGCCAATCTGCTTCGTACGTGTGGGCGTCATCTCACTGGCACTCATTGCTGGCGTGGAGAGTGCGCCACAGGAGACAATTTTGTGCCATTAAAATGCGATGTAATTTTTGGCGTGGGTCGGGATCGAACCTGGGTCCCCAGATTCGCGACCAGACACTCAGGCACACGGCCACGAGACCCCATCTAATATATGTTAACTACGTATTTCCCAATCGGATATTACTGGGAAGAGCTGAAAAGGTTTTGGTACTAATTGGATAACCGGAATTATATACATTATATTATTTATTATTGTATTAATAGTTAAATATTTAAAATTATGGGTATAGTACATATACCATTCAAAAATACTGTCAATCCCGACAATGAATTGGAAACATTTCGAAAAATTAGAGTAGTATGACAAAATTTCTTCTTGGAATGAATTTAAAAATAAAAAAAATCTGATGTGGCCAACACAATACCTCCCGTTTAATTTAATTTTTATTCATGTAAATACTTAAAATTAAATTAAATTTAAATACCGGGTTCGATCCCGACCGACGCCAAATATTTCGAATTTTAAATGGAACAAAAATGACCCCTGTGGTGCACTCTCCACGCCAGCTCGTGGGTAACGCCTTGTAAACGCCCGCACGGTACAAATATGTCATCATCTTTATTGAAGAAATCTGTGTACAAAGCAGATTGGTAAACCCAGCAATGCGTAATATGCCGTGATGATAAATTTATTTTATTTATTTATGTCCTATTTGGCGCCGGTCGGGACTGTTCCCAATATTCTGGTGAAGTGACGCCTGGTAAACGCCTGCACGGAGCAAATATGCCATCATTATTACCGACATCTGCCTACAAAGCAGATTGACTCACCCATCAATGGGTAATATGCCGTGATGATATATGTTTTTATTACCTTACCTATATTGTTACACATTTACTTATACTGGAAACTGTATTAAGTTCCTTTCCATATAATTATTGTTCCATTTAGTCGCCGCAAAATGGTGCTGTTTTTCTATAACCTTGTTGTATCGTAAAAGACGACTTTTGTAATTATGTTTCAAAATATTTATTTCACAATGTATTTTTTTTACGAATTTCTATTTTCTGATGATGGGTGAGTTTTACACTTCATTTTCAATTAAATATGTGAACCTAAAAGCCTAAATAAATTTTTATATTTTAAAAACGTTAACATTATTATTTGAAATGAATAGTTCGTTGACAGTGATATACATCACATATCTGTCAGTTACAAACATTTGAGATCTGAATTGCGTAACCATGTGAATGAGTTGTGTTTAAAACGTAGGCTCCGGGATTAAAATTATAGATAGTTTTATAAATTTATCCATAAAATATATAGAAAAAGTATTAATGCAAACATGTAGAAAATTTAATGATCTTTAATTTTTATATAACATAAATCTTGAAAAAATAACATTTAAAGGTATTTTTCGAAGAAAAAACTATTTTGCGCTTCCAGTAAAGTGCCATTTTCGGTTATCTGATATACTCCAAAATCTAATGGGATATTTCCATATAAGAGCAAGGTAGAAATACAAGGTTTAAAATTTTTCTGAACGATAGTATATGAGTTAGAGCGTAAAGAGGATCCACACACACACACACACACACACACACACACACACACACACACACACACACACACACATACATACACACAGACATCATCGTGAAAATGTTAAAAATGGATTTTAGGGACCTTAAAACGTGGTCATTTACCAAAATCTCGATAAGCGATTTTTAGCACGATCCCTATACCTCCCTTACCAAGGGTAGCGGGAGGTAAAAATCTAAATATATAAGGAATGGATATAATTCGAATTTTTAGTGTAGAGTGTAAGTATACAAGAAATGTTAAATACAATAGGGCGCGAGCAGTCATATCACTTTGTTGTCCTTGACAAGCAGATATGGGGGCTTGTGTCAGAATTATAACTAGTAATTATGTACATAGATGCCAAATATCATCATTTTTCATTCTAAATTTAGTGATTTTCCAACTCCATGTTGTTTATTTTTCCTCGATATGTAAATTCCACACTCCTGGTGACAAATTAACTACGTGAATTTAAAAAATCTTCAAATTTTTAATGAAAAATTCTGACATTTGACATCTACTCACATAATTACTAATTGTCCGGGGCCCCATATCTGTTTTTCAAGGCCAGCAATGTCACATAACTGCTCGCGCCCTTATATACTTATGTAACCAAAAACGGAAGTGGCGAGAGGTATTGTGCTTGCCACAACAAATGTTTTTTAATATAAAGAAATATGCAAATGCAGTGGTACTAAAAATGGTCTTCTTATAAACTACTCTTAATTTTATGGATTTTGGAAAAAAAATCCTTTCGTGATCAGTACGTTGAGTATCATATGCCATTGCAATACTCGTATGTACCTACCTGAAGTTGAGAAACTACTTGTAGGACTAGAAACTAGATCCATTGACGTGCAAAACAGCATTTTAGTTTAATTGTATATCTCCTTTATTATTGGTATCTATTTAACTCAAGGAGTTATTTTTTTAACGGAGCATATTAAAATATTGAAAGTAAAACTATTGTTAATTAGACTTATACCAACTAGAAGTTTATCCAGTAAAGTGCACTCTGTTCTGAATAATTATTTCGAACATTAAAAAATAAAGAGCAGTTTCATTAAATATTTACGATGCATTAAAATTTCAAGTTCCTCGCGTGCTCCTACTTTGTAAGGAAATACCTGCAGTACTTTGTGAAACATTTAATGATTGTATTATTCAAATCATAATAGAATGTGTACGGCATAAAGTTCCCGTTTTGCTGAATTCCTACAGAATGTATGCATCCTTTAAAATGATAAAGAACGCATGCAGACCAAAAGTAGGTAGTTCTTATTTTAAAACCTTCGTGATTTAAATTCCAGTTTACGAAGAACGTAGTCTTTGAACCTTAATGTTTTTATTTCTATATAAATTTGTTATTTCGGTTTGTTTCACTCGAAAAGGATTTGTCTGAAATATGGGGATAACCATGTTTTTGTATTGTGCAGAAAATCTTTATTTTATTATTGCGAACACAATGTTCCAATAAATACCAACCTTGGAGGAAATGTTCTGAAACAGAATTTAATTTTTTGGAGGGAGCATCGATCCTGAACATGTATGCAGGGAGATTCATATTTTATTTAAAGATACGGCATTAAACTAAATTGCAATTAAAATTTGGAATTAAATTTTACTTATTCATACATTTTATTTCAATAAAATTTATACCTCCACGAATTAATTTAAAATTTCGTTTAACGTTACCCAGTGAAATATGGATAAATTTTTTATAGCATATAGAGCGCTTTTACTATTATCTAATGGAGCCTGTACGTATTTCAGCAAGGATTAATCATTACGATGACTAATAATTTATAATGATTTTTATTTTTCTCCAGCTTTGTATAAATTCACATACGTTTGTAGTCATTATGAGTATTTGAGATTTTCTTTATAATTTCCATCTAAACATTTATTAATTGTATGAAACATAATAATTACGAAAATAATTAATAAAAACAATTAAAAAATATATAAACCAGAAATATTGTTTTAATACTTTTTGTTCATTATGAAGTAATTACGAAATCCAAATGCGTTTTGTAATGGCCTTCATTTCCATACGCAATTCATTTACATTAGCAATTTTTTGTTTTAGAAAGTTGGTAATAGATGACATTTACTTAACGCTTTTTACCAAATATAGTTTAGTTTAATTGACAAGTGACTATTCATTTTCACAATATAATGTCAAAAATTGTTAATTTTTTATTTAAGATATGATTATTTACATAAGCATGTACAAATAGTCACAACTAAAATAACAAATTGATTAAATGTCAATATAGGTATTCGAACTAGTCTATAGATGGAACTAGTAATATTGAAATTTGTAACTCGAATGACGGATAGTTATTTTCAATTATTTTAAAGCAACTTTCAGTTCAAATATAGTAAAGATAAATAAAAATTTCATGTACGCTGGGTCTGAAATACTTAATTAAACTTTCAAACGTTAAATCTGAGAATGTAAAAATTCCAAAATAACTTAAATTTATTTTACTTAATAAAACTAATAAATAACCTTGAATTGTACAATTATTATACATTTTCACAATAAGAGTGCACGTGCCTTGCGCTTTAATTGTTATTCCCTTCAAATATTGGACAATACAAAAATTCTGTATATTGCCAGGTATATATTATCATCAGCTTCTTTATAAAACGATGAATATCTTCTCTTTCTAGAACTTTGGACTCCCATTGTATTATGATATATTTAAATACTTGTAAACATTTAAGCACGATCTTGAATATACTGACCACAACATAGAGGTTTTTTTTTGGTACTGGTCTAAGCTATATTAAGTAGCTCAGGTGGCGTGCAATTGATTTCATCTTCCATGTTTGTGTAACCATGGAAGATAAAATTTATGTTCATAAATAAATTGATATTAACTTTTAAATAATTGAATAAATGTCAATTCAATGTTAATATCTACATTTCATACAAATTTCCCTAAATCAACTGTTTAATATAGCAGTTTTTTTTTTAATATTTAAGTACCTGTATAAAACACGTAAAATATAAAAAAAATAGTATAAAGAACTTATTTTTTTGTACAAATCTATTAAAAGTAGGGTCTTAAAGTTTGTTTTAAGGTTAAAAATGTTATTTTATTTTAAAAAGTGACAGATCATTGTTACCTTTAACACTAGTGTTAACAGTGAATTAGTTACCTTGGTTATGACGAATTGAACAATAAATCGACATTTTTGACATAAGGTTAAAAAATTATTAGAAATCCAATTTTAAATGTCAAAATAGTATTTGTAGAAAAAATATTGTATGATACATGTGTGAAAAGTGATTTTATTTTATAACTTTTTTCGCAGTTGTCAATTAAAAAACTCGCCAAGGCTCGTTTTCTAAATTTTGCCGCGTGCGAAAAATCATTTCTTATAAAACTTGTTCTTTAATATACTATTATTTTAACAAAATTGAACATTATTATTTCTTTTTGCAACATAGTATTTATGTTTAACACCGGGGTTTGAACCGAGGACTTCCTACGTCTCAGTTGGTAGAGCATCCTATTAAACTTTGGAGGGTCCTGAGTTAAAATCCCAGTGAGGTTAATGAATTTTTCACTGTCACTTTCATCGTTATTGAAAATATAAAATTGCTATAAACATCTAACCGAGAAAAATTACTTACGGCTAATCTTATTATCTCCGGTTAAAATTATAACTACCAGTTAAATAAATAAAACCAAAATTAATTTAACTAAAATGACAAATATATCATTGCTCTAAATAATCCGTAAGATTGTTTATTTATCTGGAAATGAAAATTTTAACCAGGTATTGTAAGATTAACCCTTAGTGAATTTAAATTTTTAATTATTCCAAACATGATAAATAAAATTAAACTTTAAAGATAATAATGATGAACCAGCAATAAAAGAGACGCAAAATTCATCTTAAATAAAAAACAAAACTCGTTATATTTAGAAAACCTTGAAATAAGTTAAACTTAAGTGTGGTGATAATCTAAATTAGTAATACCGACCCGTAGTTAGTTCTCGAACTATTGTCTAATCATCTTTTTTGTTTAGCGACGTATCAGTGCTAAATAGAGCATAATTTTATTCAATAATATTTTTCTGGCTAAAAATCGAATGCGCATAAAAAATTGATGGATTCGCCAAATTAAACTAACAAATTTTTGATGTATTACTAACAAAACTAATTACATTTTAACAATAAATTATTCTACTTTTCAGCTTTTGCTTTTGAAAATTTTTATGTAAAATTGTATTGTTTTCAAATAATGTAATATTAATTAAAAAGTCTATATTTCATTGTAGAATACCGAGGAAACTATTGTTGGAGAAGAAAAACAAACCTGAAAAGTTCTCATCGTTTTGATGCAACTCGATGAAAATTCAAAGGTATTCAGCATTGAAAATAAAGAAACCCACGCAGTTACCTCTGTTATTACTCCCAATAAAAACTAACCGCTCTGCAAGTATCGGAAATATAAACGTAAACTTTACATTTCATGTGGCGTCAGGTAAATTTTCTCTAATAATGTTCCGTGTGTATAATAGTTGGTGCGCGCTTTCAAAATTTATAAATGTGTTAGTTCAAAGTGAAGCAGTCGTTATCAGCGCGAGGAATCAGCGTTTTTCTCTAGAGCCATCACGCGACGCATTCACCAAGCCGCCTTTCTTGCCCACAATGATATGTGCTTGATATTTTAAAAGCCTTTCCTTGTTTACGGAATTGTAAGCCACCTAGAATTACTCATTGCATATTAATGAGCATTATGATAGATAACAATAGGATACACACTTCAAAACACATACTCCTGATGGAAAAATATAGACATAAAGATGTAGATAGAAATTGTTTTAGGAAGCAGAAAAAAAATATTTCAAACTTCCACTGATCGGATGTTACTCGGATTATCCTAGTGAAATATTTAAATTTCTTTGCATTATCGTACACTACCGTTTGCATAAATATAAATATCAATAAGGAAAAATACTTGCAATGTTCAAAACATTTTTTTTTATTATATTTTATCTTTCTATTAGATATATTTTATACTTCGTGACTAACGGTTTTGTCTGATTTGACCTGAAGAGTTTACGCTCTTAGTATTTCAAATTCAATGTTTTATTTAAGCCTGAACTTAACCAGCAGGCGTTAACCCAGAAAAACGTTGTTTTAGTACTCATTTGTTTTTATATACTTGCATTTTATAATTAAATTACTTATTCTTAAAATTGCAAGGTTTAGTAACATTCTTTATTACTGCAGATCATTTGGCTGCGAGAAAGTTTTATAAAAATGATGAGCATATCTATTTTCAGATTTTTCTTGAGGATTTAAATTTGTATTGGGATTAATACATAATTTTCTTCATTTAAATATTATTTTTGCGTGATTTAAAGACAACTGGTTGATAATTTTTACTTAAATCAGCCCTCCAACTAAGGATGTTTTTCATTTCTTTAATTTGATTTTCGCTAGATTAAATGGCGGCTTTTTTCACATTTCAACTCACAATAGAATTAGCCCTTTACTGTGATCAGTTTAGTCTGTGATACAAACTAAAAGTTAGTTAGGCTTTGAATTAATGTTGTAAAATATCGTGACATACTCCATTTAATTTCATTATTATGCTCAATAAATTACGAAAACATTGACATGCTATTAATTGGAATAAATATTTTCTTTTTACCTCCCATCACCTAGGTAAGGAAGGTATTGTCTTGGTCAAAAAATTCGATGGTAAATAAATAAGCACGTTTTAGGGTCCCTAGAATACGGTTTTACTATTTTTACGATGATGTCTGTATATAGTCAACCAGAGTACCTCATTTATCCACTGCTAAGCTAGTGCAGACTTGAACCTTCCGTAAAGAAAAAACGAGTGTTCAATTTATAATCATAGGAGCGTGGTTATCCAAACGGCTAGTACGGGTATAATAATATAATATAATATAATAAACATTTCTTGTGTTTGTACTATGTGGGATTTAAACCCGTATCCTTCTCTCTGTATGAATTAGAGTGTAGTGTCGTTTGCACATCATTCCTTCCGTCCCGGACGATACACCTACATTCATACACATATCCCACAATTTCCAGATCATTTCGCATGAGTCGCGGTCGAGCGCGCGGAAGCCTGAAGTCCCGTATATCAACGTCCCTAGCACATGACCACCGGATTTATAGACAAAGTAGATTGGACCGAACTTATCTCAGTTCATCATGCGCTTTGAATACCGCTGTTAAGGATTTCTTCTCCAAGCGCTAAATCAACTAACTTTCAATGTTTTCCAGAGCTCAGCTCATTAAACCCGGTGTAAATTTCAACCGAGGGTTTCATTGACGTTTTTTCGCCAATAAAAGATTTAGAGGGAGTGATTTGTGAATTTTTAACTCCCTTATTATTTATACATTCATTCTGTGAAGGACTACTTACAATATTCAAAACTTCCAAATTAAATAATGTTCTACTCTTCTTCTGCCAGTTACAGGAGGCAGGTTCTGTCATTTTTTAAATTTTTATAATAAATTCAAAACAGGACAGGTATTCTTATGTTTAAAATCAATGGGTATAGAAGATATCCAATTCCTTTACAGTTATTTCATGGACATTGATGTTTTATTTTTTGAAGCCTGATACAATACTAAATTATGCTATCACTTAAAGTCGATACGAAAATGATGTTTAAATTCAATATAACATTAGAACTCTCAAGTTTATCATTGGAAAGTTAAATATTTTTCACCATATCGTTAGTGCTCTAACATCGTACCACGTCTGCCATTATGGCTCACCAAATCCTACACCTGCTATCATGTGAATTATTTTATTTGGCCAACTTACTATACCCTCGAGCCTCGCCAGGGACCATTCTTAGCTGATAGTGTTGGTAGCTATTCAATTATTTATATTACTACGATATTAGCTAACCTTTGCTCTAATTTTAAAATTCAGTCAGTTATAAGTACTTAATTATCTATCTGGTTCACAAATTTGTTCATCTTTATATTCTTAATCATTTTCGCCTATTTGTGGAGATACAGTTAGTGCGAGCCTTTAGTTTATGTTATTGTAAGGTAGTACAGAACTAACCCTTTTCATACATTTTAATTTTGAATCTCAACCTGTACTTCCGTTAATTTCAGCTATACGTACTTATTTCATGTACAGCACTGATATGTGCTAAATAACTTATAGTGTCTTACATACATAAACTAAATTATTCTTTCGCAGGATTGTACGATTTCTCCCGGTATACGGTAAAAGTGATTTAATCGATTACAAATTAATTTATTATTTAATTTGTCTAACTCGCACAGATTCAGATTTCTTTTTATGATCTTTTATTTTTAATCCCTGAACATGTATAAATCTCATTTACAGTGTGGGTTCACACACGCAAACATACATGCCATAGTAGAATTCGAACCCAGGGCCACTAGTGTAATCATGAATAAGAGGCGTTGCTTTAACCATTGAGCCACCAGAACCGACTAGCTGAATTATCATACTTTTCTTCTGTTGAAACCTTTTGTAAATTCCAGAAGAGCCTTAGGTACTTGGTTCTTTTTATAAGTATCGCACAAATAATGGAAAAGCAAGGTAAATTTTTGTCGAATAAACCTAAATTATTGTTGACACGCGCAAGAAAGTTATGCACAGTACAAAATTATAATATAACGTTGGAAGATACGTATCTTCCAACGTCAAATCAAGCCAGATGCAAAAATACATGACATCATTTTCAACAAATAAATATTTTTTATGTAACGGATTTCAAGCTCTAAGTCTTTTAGAAGTTTTGTGCGCCCACTTAAGGATTATATTTATATATTTTGTTTAAAATCTTTGTTGAATTGAGACCCCTGATATACTTACCTTTCAGATACAAAAACCCCATCACTGAATTTTTTTTTTTAGTAAACTGGTATAGGAGCAGTCGTGATTAACAGTATTTACTAGTGAAATAGAGCAACATGACGTCTAGGAACGAAAATATAAACTAGTGTATGCTATACTCTATTTTTAAACTAGGAGGAGTAGGTACGAAAGTCTGATTTACACTATAGAAAGTTACCAGAAAAAGTTACTAGATTTTTTTTCGCGCGAAATACAAAAATTCCGTACACATCAATACTGTATACTTCGCATGGAACTTATTTTAAAATAAAACTGACATTATAGGCTCTTATTTTTCACGCCGTATATTTGATTATGTGAATAAAGATAATATGTAATCTAAATAAACACTCTTACTTGATTTATATCTATATTTTTTAATTGAACATAGCGATAAAATGCACAAAACCTATATATAATTTATTATTTAAAAATTTATACCATAGAATACAATACCAAAGGAACAAAATACAAAAAAATAGTACATTTAATTCGTTTCAAATTGAACATAAATTGAAACTGTGTATTATAATATCAATAAGGGGAAATTTTGTGCACAGACATTAACAATCTTCATCAGAAGAACTCTCCGATGAGCTGGAGTCACCATTACCAACCGAAATAATGAATGGTTCTATTAAGTCGTCCATTATTCCGTCCACCTTACACATTTTTTCTTCTTCCTTGATGACGTGTTCTACACAATTTTTCCAGTCAGCACATGTAACATTTTGCACCGCCTGTTGATAAAGATGTTTCACATCATTTAGCTTAAAAGTGGTATTTTTGGAAGCCACTTCATTCTTTATTTTTGCCCATATCAACTCAATTGGATTGAGTTCACAGTGGTAGGGAGGCAATCTTAATACAATTTTGTTATTTTTCTTTGCCATTTCGTCAGTCACATATGAATTGTATTTTTCTTTATGTTGGTTGATAAGATGAAGAAGTTCTGATCGAACCATGTCGGGATCAAAGCTAATATTATTAGTTCTTAAAAGAACTGATTTATTTTAAAGTCACAGAAATTCGAAAAACCAAAACAGAAAAAGATAACCTCCAAACGAATGACAGCTAATACATCAAATGTAAAATATTTGTGCAGTGTAAACCTGACGAAGCACTAGCCAATCAGAAGCGTCAGTTTCGGCGCTTAAAATTTAAAGTACTCCTCTTAGTTTAAAAACAGGGTATAGTAAGTGCGAAGGTAGCGGCGAACACAAAGTTTCTGTCACTTATTTGACAAATAAATCATTAGTGGAGTGAAATATCCAGTACTAATAACAAAATCTAAAACTTCAATATGTTTTTTGCGTTAACGGATGTACGACACTGCAAGATTATATTTTGCCAGATATAACTGCATGATAATAATTACTACGTACCTTTATTAAAATAATTTGTAATGATATCTAAACTTGTAGACATGGTAAAGAAAATAATCAAGTCGTAATGTTTATTCATCCATTAATATTCCAAATACTGTAAATAATTCAGTTTTAGATTCAAGAAAACAAAGAGTTGAGTCACGTAAAATCTAAATTTGAGAGAATGCTAAACCTAAATACTGAATGAAACGGAGGAGTTCACAAAATTCAAAATGTTATTCATACTAAAAAACATTTTTATTTAATATTAACTATATTATTAATATTACTATGTACTTCAAAGGCCGCAGCGTATGAGAATAGAAAGTTACAGCTGCGGAGAACGAAGCATCTACCTTAGGCCAGCCATATTATTACGTCACGCGCTAATCTCCGCCTTTTCTTCACTCGTGAATAGCAAACCTACGCAGAAATAATGCCATGGAAACAACGCACAGCTGCCAATTGAAATATATATTAAAATACGAACAAATATATTGTGTAAAAAATTCACCGAGATTTAAACCTAGTACCTGCCTTTTGACAGTAGGATGCTCTAACCAACTGAGTCTCTCTAAAGCCAATGAATTTTTCACCTGTCTTAATGCTAGTCTAAATTTCGGCGGCAAACACTGATATCCGACAATCCCGGTAAAGTCTAGTTGGTACAATGCAATAGTCGAACTGTCACAACGTTTGACTAACTGTTGCAGCTATTTCCAGTAACAGATGCTTTATTTCAGCAAACACAGGAACTGGTCAGACGAGCCACAATTACGTTGTTTGGTCTTGGACAGCTTCTTTTTATTTTGATCGGAATAATACTCGTCAATTTTGTTATAAAACAACAGAGAATGCTGCGACATGGCTAGTAAAATAAACAGGAGAACACGCGCGGACCTTCCAATCTAGGTCGTTACGACTGTCTCAATCAGATATTAAGGGGAGTAACTGAATGAGGTAAGCAACATAATAATTGTGGTTTGCTCAACCACTTCCGGTATTTGCCGGAAATAAACCAGCTGCTACTGGAAATAACTGCAACAGTTAATCAAACGCTGTAACAGTACGACTATTTCACTGTCTGTTGACATTTCATGTACCACTACGCATTACCGAATTTGACGGATTTCAGTATTTGCCGCCGACATATACCCCACTTTCGGAGCATTGTGTACTTATGAGAGAGCGCGTTGCAGTTGGAGGTGTAGGAATCACACTGTAGTAAATTAGTTGGTTAGAGCAGCCTACCGGTAATAGGAAGGTCCTGGGTTGAAATCCCGGTGAAGTCGATGATTTTTTCATAAAATATTTGTTCGTATTTAATTAATGAATTGTTCAGGATTCTTAAATGTTATAAAAAACTTTATAAAACAATTAAATATATAATAAGTTAATAGTAAATTATTTAATGAGGATATAATGTAGGCTGTATTACATGAGGATGAAGTTTAGAATGTGAGCCGTAGGCAAATATTGTAATAATACGAGAGTATGTAGCCATTATATGCGAGTCAAATACTATATTTTATCTAGAACTATTAATTTCACAGATTAAAAACTTCATAATAAACAATTTTGTGTGGTTATGTTACAGACGTTGACTGTTGATGTTTCAGCGGAAATTGTAATGATATGACAAATGACAGATGTTGATGTCACATGTTGACGTGAATAACTGATTTCTGTATTAATAAGTTGAACATAGTTTTACAGGGCGTTAAAAAAACTGTTTAAAAACAACAAATTAATTTGTTTATTGAGAAAGTAACTTTCAACTAATATCAAAAAACAAGTTACAACTTTGTATGATAAAATTAATCATTTAATTAATTTTTACTGTTAAATAATATTAGTTTTTCTTTGTTACATATGTGGTTTCAATTGATTTTAAACTTCTCCTATCTGTTACCATAAAGCACACATACTCCAGCACTTATCGGCATTTGCACCGTTTGTAGTCTTAGTTATTGGTTTACTAAAAACGTGCATATCAAAATTTTGACACTAATGTTTAGCAACTCATTTGACGTTACGTTTCTATTGTAAGTTTCTATACAATATTGTCAATTTAAACAACAGTTAAATTTTAAATATAAGTGGTGCAACTGGCCATTAGCAGCTTTTCATAAAGATAACAAAAAATATAAGTAATTTATTGTGCTTCAGTATATTACTGAATGTTAGCGTTATTATTTTTATTGAATAATTAGGAAAAAATATTTATTGAATATTCAACGGCAACAATCAAGAAAAAGGAATGGAGATCTGGAAAAACAAAAAAAGTTTCATTTAATGCAACAAATTTCTTTGTTATTTTACGAAATTGTACACCTTCAAACATGTTTCAGATATTTGTAAACAAATATATTTTGCTAAACAATAACACTGTTGGTAAACACACTGTTTATAATATCTTCTATGCAACACATATGAGGCAAATTATTACAGTGAAACTTTTTAAGTAGCAATATTTTCACATAAGCGGTTTCAGTATTACTATTACATACTATCCCTCCCTAACCACATAGTGACCAATGAAAGGGAGAAATTCAGACACTATGTGTTTTCATTTTTAACTTTAGTTATATTAGGGTTATTTTAATCACAAATAAGGTTTCAGTAGAATATTCATCATAAATAATTAAATAGCGTATTGCTTAGTATCTCATTTCTGGAACAATTATTTACTCATAGGAGATATCTTAAACCAATTACGATATTTTAAATTTCTCAATCAATATTTACTTACAGAAGTTTATAAAAAGTATTAATAATGTAATCCAATACAAAAATTCTTACCGTGGAATACGAATATTTCATATTCCACTAGTGTAAATGAGTAGCATATTATATTTGAAGTTCGCTACATAATGTATGTAATTCAGTGGTTGTAGATAAAATATTTAGATATACTGTAAATTCTCTATATTTGTTTTGTATGTCCTCTCTATTTATCTTGGATTGAACTAGAGCATAGGGAGTAATAAATACAAGCTCGAGAACATGAATAAAGTCTTACAGTTATTCAACTTTAGTTATGAAGTCAGACTGAAAGTTCCCAACAATTCCATAGCATAGGAGAAAAGAAAATTATCGAATTATTCTAAAATTATGTATATTAAAACGGTTAAAAATGGGTCACTCTTTATTTTTCATGTATGAATAAGAACAAACGACAAAATGTCAAATAAATACAAAAATAAAAATTCTAAAATGATTTATTTTATATCTACAATAACATATCTAATAATACCTACATAAATTAAAAAGATATGGTTCATAAAATTATACCTGAGTTTCCTATATACAGTATCTTATAGACACTAGCTATTTTATAGCCTATTCTACATGTATGCGAACAATTTATTATTAAAGTAATGTATCATTTTAATAAATATTTGTACCGTCAAACTGTATGAAAAATGGAATATGTTTTAGTTTTATTACAAACACAGAATTTTGTAATGAAACTATATCATTTTGATTAATAAGGGCAGTTTATAATGCTCATAAATAAAAATACATGTATATTAATATATAACTACGTAATATTTTAATCAGTCCTGTACACATATGTTTTAATCCCAATATTAAATTCTACACAAATATGTCATACAAAATGCACATTTTTATGGGGAAATCAATACGGCTGGAATTTGTTTTTTCTTTCAGTTATTTATAATTTTGAATAAACAAAACAGGAAATATGTATATTTGTCAGATCTATATCGCCTGTTTAGAATAATTAAAATATATATATATATATATATATATATATATATATATATATATATATATATATATATATATATATATTGTTCTTTATCCATATACATACCTATTCCATTTATTATATTTTACCAACATGTTTTATTATATCACACTTTGAATTATACCTAATTGTTATTGATTTTTTTTTGTATTGCAATACAATGTCTATAAATTATTTAAATTCATTATTGTATATTTATTATTTCAACATCTGCCAGAGCTTTACGGTTTTCTACGGTAGATGGTTCACACTTATGATCTCCAAAAAGAGCGAAACGCGTCTGTGGTTACTAACTTGGCTCGGCCAGCATTTGAAAAATGACCGAGAGGTTGATTCAGATGCTGAAATCTTATGAAAAATGGCGAGTATTTTCTAATTCTTTATTAGACATTGCTTCACCTACAGTTCGCTATTGTACTTTTGTTATTCCAAAATACGTTTTGTTGAAAATTTTCAAAACATCAAATTAGCACTTAAAACATTTTGAATTTAACTGCTTCAATTCTGAAATTAGCAATATCAAACAGAAAAAAAAATGGATTACAAAATGTCATTATATATTTCTTAATACTGGGCAATTTGCCTGTGCACACCATTTAACGCTAACTTTCTTCAAAAACGTTCACCAAAATTTTACTTAACTTCGTCTCTAATAATATATTTTGAAAAGTAGTTGAGCTATTATTCTAAGCAGGCGTTATTTTCTTACCCAATTATTTTTTCAATGTTTCTTTTTCCAATTTCCTGTTGTGTAAATTTTTTCTTCGAATCAATATCGCTAACAATTTTCTCTGCTATTATTTTTGGTTGCAATAAAAAGAATCCGGAAGGAAAAACTTATTAGCGAATGCACCTTTTGTGTGTAGAAATAAAACCTAGAACATATTTTGTACAATACACACGTGTCTTACAAAATACAAGTCTTTCATTTCTATAAATACGTTTCACAATGTATCAAAGCAGAGAGAAACAGTCCACCTTAGCCTAATATATACACCTTGTTCTTTTCTTAAAGAAATACTCTACAGAGTCGAGTCTGTGTTTGAAACAAAGAGAAACACAAGTCGGTCGCTGGGTCCTTTGCTGAACAGCCTCGGGGCTGCAGAAACTTAGCGAACACTGAAGCACTCTGTAGCTTTAGAGGAGCATAGCGGTTAACATTGAACATTTAAAAATTAATTCATTCGATGTACTATTACAGTATTAAGTTTAATGGGGTAAAAATAATATTAAAGAATTTTCGCAGTCATTCATAACTGTTAAAAGAATGCTTCATTAGACATACACATTATTTTGAATTGTACATATTTTGCAAGCAATATAAATGATCACCATTTTGAAAGTAAACCACAGCTTGAGTATTTGTCTCTATAAAATCATATATGTATCATAAATAAAATTTCTTATTAAAATGTGGTCGTAAAAAAGTATAGTGTATGAGTCTATCTAGTTATAAGGCAATTATGTAATGGTTTTATATGTGGCCCAAAACCTAATGCTAGGTGTCCGCAGAAAGTTGCGCCTTGTGGAAGAACACGGCCTTCTTTATTTAACACGTTAGCTACCATTCATACAATTTTTCTTTATTTCTTACAAGACCACGTGGACTGCGCTTGACCCACGACTCTTTATTATCACCGGGCCGCGTGGATTGCCTGTAGTCCATATTGTATATAGGGCAAAAAAATTGTTGGGCTGGTACGAATATAATTATCATGTTGATCGGACAGAAATATAAGCTTTATGCTTAAAAAAATCATGTTAATATCTCTACAAACAGCAAAGTTATATAATAATAATTACTTAATATTGAAGAAAAAAATATGAAAAAATATAACAAATTTGGGAGTAACGACGAAGTAAATTATACACTTGGGCCGGAGTAGATAAAAACTCGTGGGTCATTTGCGTGCCACGTAGTAACTAACGTGTTGATTTAAGTTCATATTTTTTTGCTTATGAAACAGTTAATTATTTATTACAAAAAAATTGGCTGAAATTTGTTCCAAAACTTATGCGACAAACGTTCTATTTACGATCAGTCTACTCTAATATTTAGAATAAAATATTTTTGTAATATACATATAAAAATTGTTTACCAGATATTTTATACATAATATGTAAGCAAAATTAAAATAATATCATAAAATAACATATTTTTCATAAAACGTAAATACGAATATTATTCATATTAAATTAAATCAAACATAAAAAATGTAAACAGTTATCTACATGTAAACCAATTAACCAATATAAATTTAATAAATTGATAAATTGTATTAGTTTATTAAAAATTTGAAATATTTTATGGATAATATAAACAAAAAAAGTGGTCACGATACGATTCTATGCATAATAAAATAAAATCATTAAAATGAGACATGAAAAAATGATATATTTCAAGTTAGAATATCTCAAGAACAAAAGAAGAGACCAACCAGCAATTTAAAAATTTGAAATCCACATGTTTTGAAGTATTTATACGTTAAATAAGTTAACATGTTAGTGCTCACATTTTTTTTTTACTTATGAGGAGAGTAAACTTATGATTTGAATAAGTATAATTACAAAAACTAACAATTTTATTCAAATAAGCACCAATTGTTATGTAAATAATAGTGATAAATTAACTTGAAAGAAACAAATATGTAATTATTTGATTATCTTCTACGCAGCAGAATAATATAAACCTCGTTTATGTATATTAGGGGGTATCCAAAAATAACGAGAATTGTTTTCTGGCGGGTGACAGGGCGCTAGATTCGACTTCTCCCGCTAGGTGTCTCTACTAGACACCCTTTTGGATCTGTTGCCCAAAGCCCAAACCAAGCCGTGGGTCGTCAGTGTATTTTTTTTCGTAGGCGCTGTTTAACGTGGTCGGCGATTTGGTAAGGGCAGACATTAAGAAGCAACTTGTTAACTTCAATTCCTGTTACGGAAATCAGCAGCAATGCGTGGCATACACTTAAATGGTTACCTCTTTGCTCGTTGGAAAGTATTATGTGGAACGAATTCCGTTGCGACACTTTTCATCCTCAAATTTTCGGTCAAAATATGTTGGCGTAAACTCTAGGATATTTCAGTGAGTTCTTCCATTCATTCATTATTCTACGATGATCATACATGATTGCATGACAAATTTATCAATGCTTTCAGCCGTTCTGAAAGCAAATGAAGATGAACCTCGACCAGGAAGCTCGAGATTCATCTTCTTTTGGTATTCCATCACTTTTAATATGAGAAAACCACTCGTAAACCCTTATTTGAGCCAAAGCTTTTCCCTGTAAGCTCTCCGAAGCATTTTGAAAGTTTCCACTCCTCATTTCTCTTACAAGAAACAAAACTTTAATGCCTGCTATTGAAAAATCGCCAAAATGTCAAACATCATTTACGAAATAAAATCACACTGACCGCTCAGATGTTTTGCCAGGGATGACGCTTGGGCAACAGATCCAAAAGGTCTAATAAAAACGCCTGACGGGAGAAGTTCGAACTAGCGCCCTACCACCCGCTAGAAAACAATTCTCGTCATTTTTGGGTACCCCCTCGTAATGAAAAATAAACCTTGACAACGCACTTGATAATTATGTACTCCTTCTTCCATAAACAAATACACAAACCAATATAGATCATGCTGAATGCTGATTTACTTTCAATGCATCGATCATGCTACCTGTTTATAAAATATAAAATGGACACCAAAGGGTTAAAGTAATGTATATGACGTAAGATATGACTTTGATCTTCAAAATATATCATATACAAATGTTAAAATCTTTTTCTACTCTCGACTTAATTCCATTGCGCTGAGCAATGGCTTCGATCGTAATCGACAACCACTAAAAACTAATTCAATAAGCTCGAACTGAAGTTAGCTTCGTGTAATTTTCGATTCATCACCAGCAGATAACAGCTTCCATTGTAGTCGTAGAAATATTATAGTATGTATGTCATTTTTTAAACTCTTTAGATATTATTTTTCTATAAATTTGCCCCGTCATGTAAAAAAAACTCATGACAAAAGAGAAATTTGTAAATCTACATAATATTCTATTATATCTGACTAAATAAATTGTTCAACATAAAAAGTACAGTTACATTTACTTCAGAGTCAAACATCTTTAACAATAAATTTTGTAATTATATATTTATTTATATTCAAATGAGACTCAATATCGTTAAATAAAAGGAAGTTATTCAAGAAAATTTCTAGAATTCCGTTAAAAAAGGACCAACACATCCTTCCTAATCAACTTTCTCGCTTCCTGGTTCTCACATATGCTCCTCTAAGAGTGTTTACCTCCGGTGTCAAAGCACATTATTCAAATTGTATTCCCAGTTGATGGAATTAAATAAGGCCCGTACACCGCGCAGGACTCTTCGTTATCCTGTGTTACAAGCGCAGGGCGTCATTATGCAGCGTCTTCTGCACGTGGCGTCAGCACAGAGGCGGCTCGTGCAGGGCAGTACAGCAGAGCGTCGCGCCCCGATAAGCTGAGGTACTCTGAGTCGCAAAAAGGAAGGCGAACTGGGGATAGAATTAAGTCCGGCCCTGAAAAGATAAAACAAGATTTTGATGGTGTATAAAATTCTGTTAGTAGACATAACAAAATATTACACGTTGTTAATTCACACATTTGCACAAAAAAGGGATTTCTTAGCGATCATTGTCATAGTTCTGATATAGCCATTCTGCCAATGCAATTTAACAAACAAAAATATACAGTATGATTATATCTCAGGTCAGTTCTCTGAATCCCTCAAAGCGTAAACGATTATGAACCTAAACAGTTTGTAAATAATAATTATTTTCTTTAATTAATAGTTTTCTATTTGTGGTTTACTGTATTGTTATCCTAATGTTACGAATTAAAAAGTCTAAGAATGAATTAAACTGTATTATAATTGAATATTAAAACTCTAAACAGTGCTCAGAAAACTTATGTACGTGCTCATATACAATACTCACTCAGAAGCAATACAGCTTCACTACGGTACAACCGCGCTTTTTCGCCAAACGGACCCGGTGCGGCTTTATTACTGCAGTGCTGTACCTATCTATATAAAAATAATCATTTTGACTTGGATAGACAGAACGTATCTTTAAAGTAGTGACCATATTTTGCCACCTTATATTTTTATCTAAAATCAATGTTATTTTACAAACACTCGTAGCTTTTGTGAATAGAGTACCACTACATGCATTGTGTTCAATTAAATACATTCAGGTGAGTCAGAATAATATAAATAGTACAGTATAATACAAATAAATTACGAATGATTATTCAATATTACATAAATTGTGTTAAATAGAACATGTATTTTTCAATATAATTTATATATTCACATTTATTTTATAGATGTATTGGATATTCAATGAATTATACTAAATTTATATGATGTCCATCATATTTTCTAAAAATATGTGAATAATAGGTACAACTAAATTTATACAATTACAGGAATGTCAAAGCATATGTATAAAATATTTTATTATTTTATTTGTCAATCATAATTGAGAAGAAGATTTCACTGTTTCCATGTAATAAACTATGTCCGGTATCTTAAAGGTTTCGTCAAAATACGTTGTCTGGATATTGTCTACGCCTAGTGCCGTGAAATCCTCATTGAATATGGACCAAAGGACACGACGACGCTTCTAACTTGTAATCTCCGAACTTAGGAACTTTTCAAATTCTTCGCACACACTGAGCTGATTGTTTTTAGTGCTTTTTTCATGTTTTGCATTAAACAACGCTTTCCAGAAAAGACGTTTTCAAGATAAGAAAATTTATTTTTGATAATCTAATAAATGTTTCATAAGAAAATGTCATAGAAAAATTTAGTTGTTAACAATCACTAGAAAACTCAATCATATAGCATTTAGTCTTACAAAACCGTCGTTTTGCTATATGTAGAATTACATATGTCTTTATCAAGGTCTACAAGCATTCGAAAACAATGTAGTACCTACATATAACATTAACATGAGTATTTATCACACTAAGATCTTACAGATTCTTACACATATATTCATAACCATATTAAATACATTCATTTGAACATTCTGTTTCATGTTTTTCGAAAAGTATTTTAAATAAAAGTCTATGCAATATATTTCTCAGTAATAATTTTAATAAAAAGATTGGCGCCAAAAATAGTCATGAGAAACAACCTGTCAGTCGTGTCACGTTCTAGTACATACATTACGTCATTCACAGCCAATAGGAAAACAGTTTCTCCATCACCTACGTTTTTATATAAAAATATATAAATAAAAGTAGACGATAGTTTGTCACATGTTAAGCTCTATGTACTTTGACGTCACATTCTGTTTCAGATCACGTGACTTTTTTATAATATCCAAATTTCAAAAATTAATTGTAAAATATCTAATAAATATTTCGAGATATTTAAAGAAAGATATCTTTTTAAATTTAAAATGTATTTAGAAAGCATATAAAAATTCATCCAACAGTCCCATTCGTAACAATGTGTAAAACTGAATATTTTAAGGAATATAGTTACGTATACATAAATTTATGTATAAGAATCTAAACCTAAATGTAAGTAAAATAATACTGGTATTGTTATATGTGTCGTAGCCAGACTGTAAAATCAGTATTTTTAAAACACGCTGCCAATTGTCAAACCTTCGTTGAATTATCAATGTTTTACAATGTGGCTAGATAAAACGACGGACAGCTTTCAGCCACATTGTAAAATGAATATTTAGACATTTTCACTTGCAATTTCTATAAATACATTTCAACATAACCTAACCTAGCGCACAAAACTCATGTGTGGAAAAATCGAACCTGATTTTGTGCGTTAGGTTATTGTTATATTTAGAGAAATATACAAGCTAAATAAACTGTTCATAGTTTTATAAATCGCCTAGAAGACAAGGAATTTTGATAAACGACGGGTTTTACAATTATTTGCCTACAATATATGCGCTAAATTGTTTTTTAATGCTTCCAGACCCTAATGAAGATATATGCATACCAAAATGTCGGTTATATAAGAATAAATACTGTATGACTGAGATTTCGAGTAATTGTTAACCGTCGAAAAATATACTCACATTTACACAACAAGGAAAAATTAATTTCTGACAATTAATGTTGATAAGTAATTAATTAAAAGAAAAGAATCATAGTCTTGAATGATTTATTTGCATTGATATATATTCCGATGAGAATGGAGCACTTCCAATATAAGTCTATTTCCGAACAAGCGGATTTCAATTTTATCGGTAACGGAAATCCGGTGCCTTTGTCTCTGTGCCACGCTAAATCGGCGTATAATCGTTTGATACTGCCTGTTTCGAACCTCTTCGCTTTGCCATTTCGCCCTACACAGTCCCTTTACACATATGTGTGTCTATACACTCAAATTAGTCACTTTGGAATTTCTCTTTCATATAGAGATTACATGAATTATAAAAAAATTAAGGATACTGAAATATATCATCCGTGAAAGGCTACATCGTTATAATAAATAAAGTAAAACAATAAAGTTTCATTGAAAAACGAAAATATATATAAAAATAATTTACAAATCTATATTAATATTCAATATAGAATGAGTTTATAGAAATGAACCAAACTTTGGGAGTGTATATTACATATATTATGACTAAAAAACCTAAAAGTTGTAAATTAATTTTAATTTGTTTTTGAGTTAGTGTCTTAAAAGTTTAAGTTCAATGAGCTAGCACAATTTAATTGTCAAACAATAACTTATAGTTCATTATTGATTATTTAAAACTAAAAGTAATAAACATGCCACATATAAAGTGACTTCATTAGATACTACACCTTAGTTTGTGAAAGCTGATTGAAAACTAAGGTGCACAAAACATAAGTGAATAATGGAGATGCACAAATTTATTGCATATTCTGAGCTGCGGTTCGCATAAAGAAACATGAAGTTAAACTTGAATCAGGGGAGCATGTGCTGTTGGTAAACGAGACAGAAAATGTTTGAAGATCCATGGATACATTTTCAAAACAATTGCTATAGATTAAATATATAACTGAAACTCGAAAACAAAATCGTATTACATTTTCTTAGTTTTTTGTTCATCTATTTATGTGTAGCATATACGTACTCCCGAAATCGCTTTTAAATATTGCGTTCATTAAAAAATCTGATGTGGCCAGCACATAACCTCTCGCCGTATATTTTACCTGGCTGTATGCATAAAGCAAAGAATATTTTTATAAATACAAATAATATATTCATATAAATCTATGACGTATAAACTTCTTTATTATTCAATAATAGCATGTCTCAACATAAAGATATGTTACCATAAATTATGTTACAATAAATTACAAAGTAGAGTTTACCATATATAAATATTAGGCTGGTAACAGCAATTTTCAATTCGAACAACCTTGTTTACTTTCTCTTCATATTCTTCTATTAAAAACATTAATTTTGGGCGGTCTAAAATGTATATATCTGGATTGTGCATCTATTCTTACATATCTTCTTTTACATTTTATTTTTTCATACTTGTTATATCTAAATAACACTAATTCCCTTTTTTGTCAATATTTACAACTTACATGAAAAGAATTTGATAGCTTTTTCGCAATTCAAAGTTACTCTAGTCTACAGTGCTGGTGTACATTGTCCCATAATGTTTGAAACAAATTTAAGTCCTTCAACCTAGACTTGCCATCTCCATAATAGTCACAGATCAAGAATTAAGGGATTCTCCAAGTACATTTTTCTTTCATTACTCATTATTTTCGGTTATAAAATTAATTACAACAGATTATTTTATATATTATATTCCTTTTATCTCTAAATCTATAGATTATATATAAAAATATTTAAATGTATCAGAAAGAGAATTTATTTTTCTTTAATATTATCAAGAAAAAATTTCAAAAAATAATATTTAGAAGATTTTTTTTCAAGAATCTTCTACTTTCGGTTGTCCAATTGTTACCAAAACCTTTTCAGATCTTCCCATGAATGTCCGATTGGGAAATACGTAGTTAAAAAAATTTAAAGTCTTATAGTTTTTGAGTAATCGTCCTTCCAACATCCCACACACACACACTCACACACATACACACACATACACACACACATCCACACACACACACACACACACGCACACACACACACACAGACATCATCGTAAAAATGTTAAAATCGGATTGTAGGGACCTTAAAACGTGCTTATTCAATAAAATCTGGATATGCGATTTTTAGCATGAATGCAATACCTCTCTTAGCGAGAGGTAAAAATTAAAACTTTAACATCTTAATTTAATATCCAATAGCGATAAATGAATTTGAACATTACCATTTGAAAGAGCATATAAAATTATTTCACACGTGCAAGTTAATCGTAAAAATTAAAAACTTTATAATATACATTTTTGTCTATATCAAGTGATCTGTGACTTTTTTCTTAAATACTAATACAACACTAAAATAGTCTACTAACATTGCTCCATATTTCTTATAAGGCGCAATACTAAGGCGCGTGCTTTGTCGGAGCAGGATTCTGGAGTTTGCAATGGTTCGCCTTCTGACGAGTCAGGGGTGCAACATGACGCGTGGTTCGTTCAGATTATTCGATTTACGACGTAATTGGTTCGTCGAATTAATGTGGATACTTTTGTCTCATAAATACAAAATCACTATCATGGATGCTAGGTAACAAATTATTATACTTCCTTGTGTATGTGTTATATATTCTGAATTGTTGAAGCAAAACCGTTTGAAAAAACGTAAAAAATATGTTGTTTGGCGTCACAAATGAGAAATAGAGAAAAGTAAGCAAATCTGGCTTTCTAATTGAAGTTCTATGAAGAAATTAAAATATTTAGCTGTGGCCACGCCATAGTTCAAACCCTTTTTGAATATTTCCAAGCTTGACCACAGTGTCTTGCACTGCGATAAGGCGAGCCTGCGCGTACTTGGACGAACCATCACGAACCTTGCACGAACCAACAGGTTCTGCACTCTGATCCGTACAAATTTACCGACAGCCGATGGACCGTACCACAAACCGCACGCCATGCCGAACCGCTTGTGCAAACGGCCTATGGTTCTTGATTCGTCCAGACAAACTCACCGAACCACGCGCCGTGTAACTGCGCCTTTTTATATAGTTTCATTATTTATTTTATAAAGAAAATACGCTAAACAATGGTGACCATATATGTATGTCACATATTTTGATATTTTCAGTAAAATTTCTTGTGTTCTAAATATGGAAAATGTTTTTTTTTTCTTTGTAGTAAATTAATACATGGTAATTAACTCTTTGATAAACTATAAAATTCTTGTATGACTTTACATTGTTTTACATTATCGTTTCTGTTCTCAATTAAAAAGTGGAATTCACATTATCAGCAAAGAGAAAAATATTAATGAAGTAATCGCGTGCGCGTATTACATATTTCAGGCTAAAGTGAACACAAGTATCCAAGCGAGAAGATATTAAACCTACATGACACACTGTTTGCAAAAAATGATTAATCAATTTCCGGCTTATCGACGTCCACTCTATATAAAATATTAATAACCGATCTTTACGATTGGTACACAACCAACTGGATGAAAAATTCAAGCCAATCGATGGCAAGCTTTCATGAAAGGGAACACGTAATGAATACCGTGGTTGTCATTGAATTTTCTTTTGCTGAAAACGATTTAAAATAGAAATTACTGGCACACATTTGTGAACACGAAGGTAGTGACGTTGATATGATGATAAGTTTTTGATTATGAAGTTGTGTTGGTTTTATTGCTCTTGATTCTGTAATTTAGGTGCCGGAAATTTTGCTCTTTTATACTAAAATAGTAGAAATAATATTTTTGTATTCAAAAGAGTTATATTTCATATTTAATATGAGTAAGATAAATTAATTAAAATATAGATACACTGTTTGCACGTTATATTCGATTCCGTTATTATTATTATTTGCTCAAAATTGTCATTTCCCTTCCTACTCATCTTTGGGGAATATATTTCGGGTTGCGTACCCTATTGCATATCAAGGGAAATAGGAACATTTTTCTCTAAAAAAAAATGAAATATTTCAACTATTTTTGGATTTTCGAAACCCTCAATGTAGAATGACTCAAACTCAACCACAATTTTAGATTCAAATTCATACAAAGCAGATGTGAACTTGCTTCCGAATCTTATTCAACTGCGTTATAATGTTCTGAAAAATGTCATTATACTGTAAGTTTAGAACGATTCCAATTATTTTTCATGATAATGGGTTATTTAGTTCAATTTCGTTTAGTTTATGAACACTGAAAAATCATCAAATTTGCTTGCAGATTAGGAGAACTATAACAACTACTTGTACCCGTGGGATAATGTTATTAATTTTAAAAATTTCTGTATAAAGTTTGATAAATGTGGGTAAATTATCTCGACTGCGATATATATATTTAGTATTAAGTAAGAATAAATTCTATATGACTGCGATTACGACATATTGAATTAATAACCTCATATTATTGTTTGTTGCAAGTAATTGCAACGGGTACAACTAGCGAAATATACGAGAATAGTACTTTTAAATATTTTAAAAATACGTGAAGAATTTTTGTAATTAATGCAGTTGCCATAAGATAGTCAGGATTAATATTTTCTGACGCCAGAAATTTGAATCCGACCATGGTTAATTAATTTAAATTATTTTTTGTACATTGTATATATTTAATTATTTATTAAAATATGTTTTGTATTTTTTTTAAGATTTATTGAAACTTGATCATAAATTTATAAATGATAATGATAAAAAGTCATGCATAAAAAACAAATTTAAGGCATGAATTAATTATATAAGTTTACAGTATAACAAATTAATTTTCTTTGTTATTGTTTGTAATCTTTAATTTCTATTACAAAATATTTTGTGGTAAAAATCATCCCTTCATTTTCCTTCAAAACAATAATGTATTGTTCTTATTAATTTAGCTTTTTAAAACTTTGTGGCTTCTTGAAAGAGTTGAAATTAATAACGGGGACGAAATAAGCAAGTAAATGGTTTGAATTCCTGGTGGGTTAATGCCCGTAGAAT
Source organism: Harpalus rufipes (assembly GCA_951394225.1). Lineage (NCBI taxonomy): Eukaryota > Metazoa > Arthropoda > Insecta > Coleoptera > Carabidae > Harpalus > Harpalus rufipes. The sequence goes on along the minus strand of OX596280.1, from coordinate 38,156,296 downwards.
CACCGCAGGAGCAAATAGAAGGCTGTGACACGGTGGCAAGCCGTTAGCAGATACGTGATAACAATTTCAAAATCCAGCTTTTCATTACTACGGTCCCTACGAAAAGAAACGCCAGCTATTTGGTGGAGCCGAAGGGAAATCTCTGCCAAGGCGTGAAAGAACGCAAAAGAATGTGATTTACTAACAAGAATATCGAATTAGACGGGAATAGATCTTATTTTGTATACAGAAAGGTGTAAATAAAATGAATATATATATATATATATATATATATATATATATATATATATATATATATATATATATATATATATATATATATACACGAGTACCAAAATCTTTTGATGCACTGGCGCGTCGTGTATTTAACAAATATGTAAACTATATGAATGATAATAATAATAACAGAAAAAGATACCGATCAGAATAGCGTAGGGACAAGTATGCCGCTTCGCAATTCAAAAGGTAAATAAGGTTCATAAAATTGACTTTTACTCGTTGGTTTATGTTTGTAAAACGGTTATTTAGTAACAAAGTTTTATAAGTCAAGGGTTGTAAAATTTTAAACAAGTCAAATTTGCAAAACCGGTATGTATGTATTGTTATCATGGCAAACTTGTAATTTAATATTGTGATCCTAATTCATAAACAAAGGTATTTTTTTTATATTTATTGGGTAATTAGATTCTATCAGATAATAGTTATTTACGATGTAAGTGGGGTATAGACATTATTAACGCACGTATTGTGAATTGCCTTACCAGCCTGCAGCCCACAAATAGTGTACAAAATTGTATCAAATAATAGTCATAGAAAAACTTTTATTTGAAGTATTGTTTCCAAAATAATGAATAAATGATAGACAGAGAACAATTCTAGTTAACTGCTCGCTAATCACCCTTATTTTGTTGGTCACACTAACAAGCCATATGTTTTATTTGTATAGTATTTAGTCACCTTGAAAATAATTCCAATTTTAAAATCGCATAAAAATGACCCTATGGTTTTCTTTCCACAACAAATTTTAAAGCGAAAGTGAGGAGATTCCTATTATTCACACTCTACGTTAAATACATACATATGATCTTTACCGAAATTTACAAATTTAATTAAATTCGTACACATAGAAATGAGTACTAAGCCTTGAAGATCCTGATTTATTCAAAAACGATATTCGACTGTATTTGGGATGGAGATGGAAACAGGTAGTAACTGTGTTTCGGACTAGCAGTCAATAATAAAATTGATTCACGCCAACGTTTCGACTATACTATAGTCTTCTTCAGGGCTAGAAATGTCGGTTGAAAAAACATTTATTGTCCTATGTATGCTGAGAATTCAAAAACGATATTGACTGCTAGTCCGAAACACAGTTACTACCTGTTTACATCTCCATCCTAAATACAGTCGAATATCGTTTTTGAATTCTCAGCATACATAGGACACTAAATGTTTTTTCAACCGACATTTATAGCCCTGATGAAGACTATAGTATAGTCGAAACGTTGGCGTGAATAATAGTATATTATTCAATGAGCATGTAATGTATGAGTAATAGCCATTACATGCGAATAGAATACTATACTTTATCCACAACTGTCAAATTATAACACTGTACTATTATAAAATCAGAAATAACCTAACAAACTTTAGAAAATCGTTTGTTTACAAACATAAACATAGTTAGCGTTGATCGCTAGGTATTTGTTATAACAAAATTATGAAGTGATTTGACATTTAGCAGAAAATTTTAAACCGAGTATTCAGCTACATTTTAAGCTTCAGAAGAAATTAAAACTATAAAAAAATGAGAAAACTAGTATAATTTTGCCTTTTTATGTGGCAAAAAATTACGTATTAAAAGTAATTTTTTTGTACACTTTGAAAGGTAAAATTTGAATTTGACATAACGATTGAATAATATTATCCCATCAAACTGTCAATATTATTCAATTAGCAACAGTAACTAAGGTTATTAATTGATAAAAAAACGGTTGAATTATGGGTATATTATTTGACTGTAGTGGATAAATTTTATTATTGATTGCTAGTCCATCCTAATTTATATTGATTAAAATGATTACATTAAAACAATTAATACGATTTTTATTCGCCCAAAATTGGTGTATATTTTGCAAAAATAACCTCTTCTTTGTTGCGAATTACAGCATAAAGTTGTTGGTTTCCTTCGAACCGTTCAGGGTTTCATGGAAATGTCTTAATTCCCTTGTAGGTGTTGGTTTGCATGTATGCTCCATGCAGGAGTCCAACTCCTACCTTATCACATCTCGCGTTCCTGTAATAACTGCAGATCCCGCGATACTGTATAGGTTATTTTAGAAATTTCCATCGATAGCCAGACATGCAAGCTACTGCGTGGCATAAATACATCCTAATAACAGCAATGAAATAATAAAATTACTAGAACCTCTTTAAATTGCATCACGAATAGCCAGATTATAATATGATGACAGAATGTAGCACTACGTTATCATTATACGACAAAATATATAGCACTAAGTATACGGTTAGAAATACTACACAACACCAAACATTAGTAAGTAAGTCAATTACTTACGAAGAAATTTTTCAGTAATAGGGATGGTCTTCAGGGTTTGCAGACTCTAAAATAAAACATCCTTTAATTATTATCAGAATCACATATTTTGTTAGAATTTTACTGGTAGATATGTCGGGCGCCAGTTATATGTATTGCTCAGTTATGTATATATGGCTCAAAATAACATGTCAGTTGTTCATAACAAATATTTTAAATTTTTATTATTGAGAAACCACGAATTTTCACTATCAATTATTTGATTCCATTTACTGATTTTTTTACCTTTCGTCGCCTTTAGGTAAGGAAGGTATTGTCTTTGGTCAAAAAAATTGGTGGTGAGTAAGCACGTTTTGGGGTCCCTAGAATACACTATTTTTACGATGATGTCTGTATTTATATATATCTGTGTGTTTGTACGTATATGTGGCTGTGTGTATGTGTGTGTGTGACGATTCTTTCGGATCCGATAACTCCAATACTACAATTCAAAAAATTAAAATTCTTTCGTATTCCTGTTTCATTCATATGCAGACATGATTAGATTTAGTTGTAATTGGTGAACCGGAAGTACCCTAATTTGAAGATTGTAACAGTTTTTCTTGAAAAAAAATCTGATGTGGCCAGCACATAACCTCTCGCCGTATATTTTACCTGGCTGTATGCATAAAGCAAAGAATATTTTTGTAAATACAAATAATATATTCATATAAATCTATGACGTATAAACTTCTTTATTATTCAATAATAGCATGTCTCAACATGAAGATATTTTACCATAAATTATGTTACAATAAATTACAAAGTAGAGTTTACCATATATAAATATTAGGCTGGTAACAGCAATTTTCAATTCGAACAACGTTGTTTACCTTCTCTTCATATTCTTCTAGTAAAAACATTAATTTTGGGCGGTCTAAAATGTATATATGGATTGTGCATCTATTCTTACATATCTTCTTTTACATTTTATTTTTTCATACATGTTATATCTAAATAACACTAATTCCCTTTAATAAAGTGACGGATAGATTGCACTCCGATTATTCTTATATCGATGTGTAATTTTGTCAATATTTACAATTTACTTGAGAAGAATTTGATAGCTTTTTCGCAATTCAAAGTTACTCTAGTCTATAGTACTGGTGTACATTGTTCCATAATGTTTGAAACAAATTTAAGTCCTTCAACCTAGACTTGTCATCTCCATAATAGTCACAGATCAAGAACTAAGGGATTCTCCAAGTACATTTTTCTTTCATAACTCATTATTTCTGACACTGACATTTATCTGTCAGTTACAAATAATTTAAATTATCAACTATTTTTCATGGCATTCTTTCGGCTGTCAAATTTATTACAACAGATTATTTTATATATTATACTTCTTTTATCTCTAAATCTATGGAATATATAATAAAATATTTAAATGTATCAGATAGAGAATTTAATTTTCTTTAATATTACCACGAAAAATTTTCAAAAAATAATATTTAGAAGATTTTTTTTCAAGAATCTTCTACTTCCGGTTGTCCAATTATTACCAAAACCTTTTCAGATCTTCCCATGAATGTCCGATTGGGAAATACGTTGTTAAACAAATTTTAAGTCTTATAGTTTTTGAGTAACCGTCCTTCCAACATCCCACACACACACATACACACACACACACACACACACACACATCCACACACACACACACACAGACATCATCGTAAAAATGTTAAAATCGGATTGTAGGGACCTTAAAACGTGCTTATTCAATAAAATCTGGATATGCGATTTTTAGCATGAATGCAATACCTCTCTTAGCGAGAGGTAAAAACACTATTAAATATAATTTTTCACATTTAATGTTATTATAAATATTAAAGCATATTTCATTCTCTATGCGATTTGATTTGTATTTTACGCTTCATATTCAATGGATTTAGAATTAAAGAATTATAAAGAAAATAAATTTCATAAAGCAGCCAGCTATGCTTTGGAGATTATGTTAAGAAAATTCTGATTGACAGATGTCTGTGTCAAATGCAGTTGATATACGAGCCCAAACTCATAAAAATTAGGCTAGTTTACATTTTCAACAAATTATAAAATCTACACAAATGGTTAGAAATTTCTACAAAATCCTTTCGGCTTCTTTAAATATAAACTTAAAACAATAAAAACTGTGGGCCGACTGGTGATAATAGTTCGACCGGCAGTTTAAGGGTCATCTTCTACTCCAGATTTACCTTGTACTGTAACTCTTAATTTTGGTACAATGAAAAACAACTTCTTAAAAATCCAGCGCGTACAGTAAAACGTACCTTGCTAGACATATAGGACAATATTCATTTGCAGGGCTTAGAAATACAATGCCTGATAAAATGATGATTTAAAATTTCGAAAAAGAAATAATATAACCAAGTAGACAGTGGCTCAGCTTGAGACTAACCCCAGATACTGCAGAGCATTAAGGGGACTACATTTTATAGAAAAAAATCTGTTGTGGCCAGCACAATACCTCTCGCCACTTACGTTTTTGGTTACATAAGTACAGGGTGCGAGCAGTCATGTGAGGCCTTGAAAAGCAGATATGGGAGCTCGTTTCAGAATGATAATTAATAATTATGTACGTAGATGTCAAATGTTAGAATGTTTCTTTAAAAATTTCAAGATTTTCTAAATTCACGTAGTTAATTTGTCACCAGGAGTGCGGAATTGTCGAGCAAAATTAACTACATGGAATTGGAAAATCACTAAATTTAGAATGAGAAATTATGATATTTGACATCTATGTATATAATTACTAGCTATCATTCTGACACGGGCCACCATATCTGCTTGACAAGACCAACAAATTCACATGACTGCACGCGCCCTATTGTATTTAACATTTCTTGTATACCAAGACTACACCAACATTTCTACTTACATCTATTCCTTACATTTAGATTGTTTAATTTTAAATTCATTCTATGAAGAAATTTTGTCCAACTCTTCTAATTTTTTGAAATGTTTCCAACTCATTGTCGGGATTAACAGTATTTCAGAAGGGTATGTGTAATATACCTATAATATTAAATATTTAACTATTAATACATTAAGAAATAATATAATGTATGTATGTACTTCCCAGAACAAGTCTTCAGTAATGTCTCCGGATTTCTGACACTGACATTTATCTGTCAGTTACAAACAATTTAAATTTTCAACTATTTTCCATGGCATTCTTTCGGCTGTAAAATTTATTACAACAGATTATTTTATATATTATATTTCTTTTATCTCTAATTTTATCTCTAAATCTATCAAATATATAATAAAATATTTAAATGTATCAGATAGAGAATTTAATTTTCTTTAATATTAGCAAGAAAAAAATTCAAAAAATAATATTTAGAAGATTTTTTTTAAAAAATCTTCTACTTCCGGTTGTCCAATTGTAGCCAAAACCTTTTCAGATCTTCCCATGAATGTCCGATTGGGAAATACGTAGTTAAACAAATATAAAGTCTTATAGTTTTTGAGTAATCGTCCTTCCAACATCCTACATACATACACACACACACATATATCCACACACACACACACAGACATCATCGTAAAAATGTTAAAATCGGATTGTAGGGACCTTAAAACGTGCTTATTTACTAAAATCTGGATATGCGATTTTTAGCATGATTCCAATACCTCTCTTAGCGAGAGGTAAAAAGAGATAGACAGAGAGTATAATCCTTCAAATGTTTCTCAGGCTTGACTGATTGAAAACTTTTGGGTTTTTATTAGCAGAAAAGTATACAATAATGGCTGGGAATACCAAAACGAACAACAGTTACAGACAAGAATATTTATGACGATCCGGGGAGTAGATTTAACATGGTCTAGAAACAAACAAGACAAGGTATTAGGTATTAAAAAATTGCGACCTATTGAAAATAATGGTTCCCTATCAGTGTTGTAAAATTAGATTTCTTATCTCCTTAGTTTGTAGGGAAAACTCCTTGTCAACATTTCAATAAAATATTTCCTTCTATTTTTATTCTTTTCACGTTGCAATAATTAAATATTGTACCAAAAAAGTGTGTTCGTATTATTAAAGAAATATTGTATCTATAGATTATTTAGTGAGACTGAATTTTTTTAATATGACTATAATACTAAAAAAAAGAATTGATATCATTACTCCGTACAAAATACATAATAACCAGTGTTTTCAAAAATTTGATAATTATGTCTATTAGTACTTCCATATCTTTAAATAAATAAATAAAGCTGAATTGTTTAACCAATATTGTGTTTAATTAACGCTGACCGGTAAATATTTCTATATGTATTACTCCTTCTTGTCCCATTTCTCAATAATTCTGTGTGAAAAGGGAGTCCATAACGTTTCTAGTTTGTGTCTAGAGCAGTTATGAGCACGTGTGTGTCGCTGAGGGCATTTAGTTCTCTGATTACCAGCGACTAACCTCGTCCGGGATCAGAATACAAATAGCTGCGTGTGTCGCTTCTCACGTCACGCGTACATCCGTCCACTGGGCCAGGGCTTTGTGGATAACGAGCTCAAAGTACACCGCCAAATTACATTGGAAACATCAGCCGTAATGCACTTGCCACTTGCCTAATGGAATTAGACAAGACATATGCCACGTGAAAAGACTGTATTTAAGAGGAACTAAAAGATGAATGTTACACAGATTAAGGACTAACAATTTATTATTATTATTAGTATTATTATTTCTCCATTTTAATTGCGACAAGGAAGTATAATAGTTATAACTAAGAAATGAAAATGGCTATTGCAGATCGAAAGTAAAGGTATATTCACAATCAAATTTGGACCCAGCACAATATAATAATAATTTGATAGAGAGAGTACTCGTTACGAAATGGGGTGCCCAGTGCAAGATCCAGATATCTCCACTTTTTGAAATTGACTTATATTAAAGAGATTTTAAATTTTACATCATTGAAGAGGTGTACACAACTTTTTTCAGCGATCAGAAAATTTAATTAGTTTTTCAGTCCTTAATATAATTTTCGTTAATTTCATTATATCATCAGATTTGTGAAAATGAAACAATATGAACTGGTGTATAAAATATCTACTATGTAGACCGTTACTAGTAGCAATGGTAATTAAACAGCTGTGATCTACAGTAATTATTTACTATTTACATACAAATAACGTTCAAGAAATGTACTTTTTCTTCACACTATAGAAGATATTCATTTTCTTACTAGTACAACAATGTTGTTCATTATTGTACTAGTAAAAAATGTTAGCTTCTTAGTTCACCGCTGGCGGCAGTAGTCGTCACAGCAACACAGACCAATTTGGAAAATTGTTATTTGACAGTTGTATCGTTTGTGTTTTGTAATGTACACAGCCAAATTGGCTGAAATTGCAAAGTCTACAATTAAATAGGTTCCAAAAAAATATTTAAAAAAACCCCCAGTTTTCTTTGAAACACATGAAAAAAAAAAAAGTATATGTTATTCGGAGTAGAACGCTTTTTTGTGTTTTACCCAGTTTGCCTGGCCTCGGCTAACGCCTCGGCCGCAATAGCTGGATTCAACACAAAAAAACCGCTTTCTACTCCTAATAACATAACATACTATTTTTATCGATTGTAAAAAAAAATTGTTTGTTATTTTCTTTCCTAAAAACGAGCGCATAATTTCATTGTTTTCGCCGATATATGCAGCCAGATAAAGATTCTATTATTTTCTCCTGTTTAGTTTATATTCTTGTCAGGGCTGTGTGTGGCTCAACCCTTCATCTTTCCTTATTATAGCATTAACACCCTCGATTTGCATTCACCTCGTAGTGTGACGGATCTAACGGGAGATCTCGGGCCCGTCCACTTGTAATTGTCGTGCTGTCCCGAATACGCCCTACCTGTCTCTAAATATTCACGTAACAAGGGCGAGAGAATAGAACAATGAACAAAAAATGGTAAATACTGATGAAAATGTGTTCTCACAGAAAAATGAGTAAATGATTAGTAGTGAAATCACAAAATAAATCAGTATTATTGATTTCATCACTACTACAGTATCTTCGTGAACGTTGTCAAAGAGTGATAGATCAGCTTTATATACGGTATATTGTTACAGATATCTCTAAAGCCCGTCCATATAATTATGCTATACCGATAATATAACCAAATTATGTAAATGTTCCAAAAATTTCAAGAAAATTAACAAAATTTTGTGTTTATAATCTGCATTTCTACATAGAGACTTGTTTAATAAAGAGATATGGGATACGCACACCAATGATTTGAAGAATCGCCAGTTCAAACATGATGCTTGGTGTGATATTGCGATTTCTATTATTTCGTATGATGGTTTCTGTTACTGTATGTTTTTCCAGAGAGCAATGTTGGACGTACCTAAAATCTCATAATTCTCTTTTACCTTTCGTTACCTTTAGGTAAGGAAGGTATTGTCTTTGGACAAAAATTTCGATAGTGAGTTTCTACTGTATAATCACGTTTTGGGGTCCCTAGAATACGAATTTACTATTTTTACGATGATGTCTGTATGGCTTTGTGTGCGTCGGTGTGTGTGTGTGTGTGTGTGTGTGTGTGTGTGTGTGTGTGTGTGTGCGCGCGTGAGTGTGTGTGTGTATGTAACGATCGCTTCGGATCGCATAACTCCAATACCACGATTCCAAATGCTTTTTTCGTATTCCACGAGTTTTGATCCATATGCAAGGGTGACTAGATTTTGGTTATAACTGGTCCACCGGAAGTACCCTCAATTGTAACTTTTAACAGTTTTTCTTGAAAAAATCAGTTAATTATCATTTATTGACATTTAATGTTATTATATTTTACAGAATGTTATTCTCTATACGATGTGATTGCATTTTATACTTCATATAAAATAGATATAGAGTTAAAGAATTGTAAAGATATTAAATTTCATAAATCAACCAGTTATGCTAACCATGGAAACTGCTAATATATTCAGATAATTCAAATTGACAGATGTCAGCATCAATGAAAAGAAAATGAATGTAGCAGAGATGAGGATGTTGAGATAGACGTTGGGGAAGACACGGAAAGATAGGGTAGGAATTTAAAGAATAAGGGAAATAGCACGAGTGATAGAAGTTTCTAGAAAGATACAAGAGAGACGATTACATAGGTTTGAACATGGCTTGAGAAGAGATGAAGAATATATAGGAAGAAGAATGAATAGCTTATTAGTAGAAGGTAGAAGAAACAGAGCAAAACCAAAAATAAGATGAAAGGACTGTATTGCGGAAGACTTGAGAGAAAAGGAATTGAATGCGGACGACACGCAAAACAGAAATGAGTACAAGAAAAAATAAAAAATAGCGACCCCTAACGAATGGAAAAAGCTAAAGAAATAGAAGATGACAGTGTCAAGTGCAATTTGCATAGTTTGTTTATGAAATAATCTTGCTGGAAATATAGGATCTTTTGCAAGAAAATTTATGAATACAATTTGTACATAATATACAGGATTGACAATAAGTAATGTGCTGGCCACATCAGATTTGTTATATATTTATTTTATTCTTATTTAAAATAATCACACAGGACATCTTCATGTTAACTATAGAAATTATACGCACAGCAGTTTGTAGATATGAACGTTCGAAAGAACAATGTTAAAAAAATCGTTATGTAACGTGTGTTGCAATATGTATATTTATATACGAGTATATAGTTTGGATGGGTCTTAATTTGTACATTTTTGTGAAAAAGTGTTTGCGCATGAGATGGTACTGATGCCATACTCAGAGTGTGTGTAATGGCCTCTCAAAATAGTATTTATGAGATGATGGCACCGGCGACGACTTTTCAAAAGTTTATAATAATGAGCAAAATCAAAACAAATTTATTACTAATTCATTACAACAAAAAAGAGATTAAAGGAAAGTAAAAACCTTTAAAATACATAGGTACTTATTAAATTATATATTATTTATTTTACTCATATATTGTCGTATAAGTATACGTTCAGGATTAAAATATAAAAATGCTACCCTAAGGGAAAAGTCTCCTTGGGGGCATTATCTCAATAATTGGGATTATTATTATTCCTTGCAAATATATTATTTGTCAATGGTTCCCAACAGATTTCCAAATGTATTAAAGGTCCGGTGAGTATTACGAATTATAGACACATATTATCACACGGTTATAAGTAAAACAAGGCGGTTTCAAAATATGAAATCGACATGAAATTCTCTTTCTTATTATGTATTATACGATTTTAACGAATAAGTGGTTCCCAAATAAAACACTTAAAATTCCAATAAAATTTCTGTAATATAATGAACATCTTCAAACATACTAACCACTTTTCAACAGCAATCGTGCAAATACATGATAGAAAAGAAAAATTCATGGCGGATTCGAACCGCGTTATAATGTCTTTAACGGTGTCGTAGTCGAATTTATGTTTTATTCGTGTACCACTCATTCCCTAAAATCATATAATACATAATAAGAAAGAGAATTTCATGCTGAATTCATATTTTGAAGCCACGTTGCCCTATTTTTAACCATAAATAAAAATAATGAGCCTATTTGAATATGTGTCTATAACTCGTAAATAGTCACCTGATTTTTAATATAAATCTATAGAAAACCATTGACAAAAATATTGCAAGGAATAATATTAATAATCCCAAGCAATTATTTAAAATTATAAGGGCTGCATGAAAATCTATAAACCACAAAATCATTTATAATTCACTTAATTCTTATTTCGATGTCAAGACCAATGCAATCTATTATAAATAATTTTAAATTATTAAATATATAACTGTTTCGTCTAGTTTAAGTTTTTTTCATGAATTGTTATTCTAGTTAATTTTTTTAAAGTAAATATATGCTTTTATAAAGTAGCTTTATTTTTGTTTCACCTCACATCCGTACTCAAATACATAAGTACTTGTGACATTTACTACAATACTTTTGAATTACTTATTCACATCCATAAGGTTTTATGAATATGTCACTTTTACACTATATAAAAAGTTTGAAAATATATTGAATATTTAAAATATAGGGAAACATTTTTTATTAGTTCGTATGGAGTCGCTCTATTTATGTCCGGTACTGTACATACCTTTTAATTAAAAGAAGACATTACAAAAAAAAATGAAATTTCAAGGGTGGTAGGTATTCTGGAATCCGGCCCAAATCAAAATATATTTAATATAGGAATCTAAGCTGTACTTAATTTTTAAATAAATCCTCACCTATTGATATATGCTGTGACGCTCGCTCCCCTGGCATCATCAAACTCGTCCTTTGTCTTTCTCTCCACTCCAAACTCCTTCTCTGGAAACCTTCTCCGAAACCTGCATCACAATCTCTCAATTCGAGTCCCAGGTCACCCATGTCTGATTTGCTATCTTCACGCCTCCTTCGAAGAGCTGGGGAGGATCTAGGTGTTCTTCTTCGTCGCAGAATTATCACTGTGATAGCTATTATACCTACTATCACTAAGATCGCAGCTATGATGAGGGCACCTAGGATGAGAGCGAGAGAATGTGTTGCGGGAGAGGAGAGAGAATTGGTGTCAGAAGGAGAAGAGGAGGTTTGTTCGGTTGCATCTAGAAAGAGGAATATGCATTAAAAATTAGAACCAAATTTAAAAAACTTTTTTTCTACCTTGCTGCTGCTTGGCAACCTTGACGTCAGCTACAACAGTAGCCTCCGACCTTCCTCTTGCATTTTGGGCGTAGACAGCCAACTGGTACTCCCGTCCAGGTTCTAGTGCATGGACTCTGAATACTGGTTCAGGTTGTTGTAGCCTCATGACTGGTGGTGCTTTCGCCTGGTCGCTGAGAGTAGTAGCTCCTGCCGCTTGGACGCTAGGAGAGACGTCATTGACTTCCAAGACGAAACTTTGGGTAAGACCACCGTCTTCTCCGGCTTCACAGGAGATTTCTATACAAAGGGGGCAGGGGGTATGGAGGCTGCAATCTTTCGGGGGATCTGGAAGTTCTAGAGAAAATAATACAGATAAAAATTTATGAATACACGTTTACAAAATAACATGCTGAATGAAAAGTTGCTATCTCCCCAAATATCGAAAATACTCATAAATTTTTAAATAATCGTAAATATAAAAAAAATCATAACGATTTCTTATTACTCATTTCTGAGTGTTCCAATTGGTTTCTATTCACAGATTTCGGTAATGATTACTATATGTACGTTGAGGGCGCTTACCGGACATCATCTCATGAGATCTTAAACTGTTACGGAAAGAGCACTGCAGTGTTACGTGTTATACAAGTTTGACGTCGGTGCGAATCGAACCCGGTCCGACCGAATTACAACTGATTCCCTAATGCACAGAGTCATGTGATTCCATTAAATATTTTAAATAATAAAGAGAATGTGAAGCCTAAACAAACTACGATCGTTAATAAAATAAGCTTTTCAAATGTCAATTAGTTACAGAAAGTGAATAAATTCAGATCAAATCTCTTTATATACCGTAGCTACGGGCCCCGCCCCACATCAGTTGGCTCATCCGCTTTTGGCGTTCCAATAACACATAGCGAAATATGTTGTTCAAAATATTGTATTAATGTAAAATGAAATAATATCTAGTTTTACCAACAATTCAAGAAAAACTGGAAAAGAATTAAACGAATTTAACTTGTAACAATATTAGGTTTTATTAAATAAAATGTTTAAAAAATTACAGTAGTAATTTGCAATCAAAACAATGGCTGGTACCATAGTTTGTTGTTTTGAAAATGCCAAATTTTAATATTTAATATCACCATTATATTTAAAAAAACAATTTTTTCAAAATATTATTTTAAAGAACACAGTTTGTATTGAAATAAATATTTTGAAAAAAATAGTTCTTTAAATATAAGGGTGAAATGAAATATTGAAATTAGGCATTGTCAAAACAGTGTTTTCAAAACAAGGCTTGTGGTACTAGCTACTATTTTTTAATGTAAATTACTACTGTAATTCTTGTAGACATTTTATTTACTGAAATGTAACATCCTTACAACTTAAATTCGTTTCCTTTGTTCAGTTTTTCTTGAATTGTTGGTAAAACTAAGTATTATTTCATTTTACAATAATACAAAATATTTTAGAAAACATATCTTGCCATGTGTCATTCGACCGACAAAACGTCCGCAATATTAATAAAAATTGGCAATCATTTGTTAGTTATTATATGTATTATAAATTAACTAAATAAAATAAATTTAAAGCGGGTGGGCCAACTGATATGGGACGGGGCTTGTAATAGTAATGGTGTATAAAGTAGGTAGTTTGTGGAGTAGTGTATTGTTTCTCTAGTACCTACATTCAAAAATCGATTATTCTTCCTGATCGTATAAAAAAATATGTACCTCTGGTTGAAAGTATCTTTGCAGATAATGACCAAGGCTAGAAAGGTCTCTAAAGAACTACTTTCTACCCTTGATAAACAAATATCGTATATCTAAAACATTTTTTTTTTAAATTACCGAATGATGAAAAAAATACTGCTTCAAGTCTGCGTTTGAATGATTTCTTTTTTTAGCTACCCTCATATAATATTTCCAAAAAATTTACCTTTTAAATGGTAAAAAATTTAAATCACTGGTTATTTATTTCAAACGTCAACTTTCTGTTCTGAACTGATAACTTGAAAAGCCTATTTTCAAAATAGACCCAGAAAAACAATTTTATATAGGAGTACATTGCTCATTTTAGCGTCTGTTTATTATATAACAAAACTATATCCGTAAGGATGTCCTTCTCTTGTTAGTGAAGCATATATTCGCTGCTTGGCTGGTTCTGGAAGTAGATGGAAGTAGCAGAGCAAATATCGCGCTATCGACCGATTTGTCCCAGTGCACCGCAGGGATTGTCTGCTGTGCACTCTGCATCGCTCACTCTGAATAACAAAGCCAACGCACACCAACACACGGTTACCATCCACTAATGGCTCTCCACTGGACGACTCGGACATAAGAGCACAAGAATACGCTTTAAGATGATACAATTGCAAGCGAAGGGAATTAAAAAGCACCATCCATGGAGGATTCCATTGGAGAGATAGACGTAATAACGATAATAACTATACGACAATTCAGAATACATTACGAAGATATAGCGAAAGAATAGTCTTAATAAAAGTGGTCGTTTTTCTGAGCGGAGAAATAAAAATCTGAATATAACATTTAGCTGTGATACAGATTCTTATTTTATCTATACTGGTATCTTTTCCAAGCTAAATTAAAGTGAGTGATTTTTAACTCTCGTCACAGAAGGAAAATAGGTATAGAATCGTGCTAAAAATCGCGTATCGAGATTTTGGTAAGTATATTTCAAGGTCATTAGAATTTGATTTTGACATTTTCATGACGATGTTTGTGTGTATTGAGTGTGGATCAGGTTACTTCTCTAACTCAAATACTATCATTCAAAGAATTTTAAAATCTTATATTCGTACTATTTTGTAATTGAAAAGAAACCATTAGGTATTGATGTTAATCTGATATTCGCAAGTCACTTTATTTGGAGCTCTAAATATTTTTTTCTTAGAAAAATGTATACTCTTAAACAACAACTCGTTGATTACACAATTCAGATGAATGCAACTGACAGATAAATGCCATTGTAATTCTGGAGAAGAAAATATTGATAAACATTAAAAAAAGGGATAATAGTTATATACATGGGAAATTAATACAGTTGGCAGCCTTAGTATATACAAGCCCAAACTCATATTAATTTGCCCGGTTACCATTTTCAACAAACAAATTATAAAACCTACGCAAATGGTTATTTTTTACAAATTTCTTTCGACTAGTTTAAAATATAGATTTTAAACCTAAAAAAATCTGTTGTGGCCAGCACAATACCTCTCGCCACTTCCTTTTTTTGGTTACATAAGTATAGGGCGCGAACGGTAATGTTACATTTTTGGGCTTGACAAGCAAATGTGTGGGCCCGTTTCAGAATGATAATTAGTAATTATGTACATAGATGTCAAATGTTAGAATTTTTCATTAAAAATTTCAAGATTTTCTAAATTTACGTAGTTAATTTATCACCAGGAGTTTAAAGTTTACTTGTATGCCTTAGATATTTAACATTTAATTCTGCTCCACATGGAATTGGAAAATCACTAAATTTAGAATGAGAAATTATGATATTTGACATCTATATACATAATTACTAGCTATCATTCTGACATGGGCCCCCATATCTGCTTGTCAAGGCCAACAAAATCATATGACTGCTCGCTCCCTATTGTATTTAACATTTCTTGTATACCTACACTCTACACCAAAAATTCTACTTACGCATATATCTATTCCATATATATTTAGATTGTTTAATTTTAAATTCATTTTTGATGAAGAAATTTTGTCCTCTTCTAATTTTTCGAAATGTTTCCAATTCTATTAATACATTAAGAAATAATATAATGTATGTACTTCCCAGAAAAAGTCTTCAGTAATGTCTTCGGATTTCTGACACTGACATTATCTGTCAGTTACAAACAAATTAAATTTTCAACTATTTTCCATGGCCATTCTTTCGGCTGTAAAATTTATTATAACAGATTATTTTACATACTATATTTCTTCTATCTCTAAATCTATAGAATATATTGTAAAATATTTAAATGTATCAGAAAGAGAATTTATTTTTCTTTAATATTATCAAGAAAAAATTTCAAAAAATATTATTTAAAAGATTTTTTTTTCAAGAATCTTCTACTTCCGGTTGTCCAATTGTTACCAAAACCTTTTCAGATCTTCCCATGAATGTCCGATTGGGAAATACGTAGTTAAAAAAATTTAAAGTCTTATAGTTTTTGAGTAACCGTCCTTCCAACATCCCACACACACACACACACATACACACACACATCCACACACACACACACAGACATCATCGTAAAAATGATAAAATCGGATTGTAGGGACCTTAAAACGTGCTTATTCAATAAAATCTGGATATGCGATTTTTAGCATGAATGCAATACCTCTCTTAGCGAGAGGTAAAAACTAAATATGTTATCCATGTATTTCGCCATTTAATATTGGGTTACATCGCCTATGTTAGTAATACCAGCTTTAATTCTATTAGACATTGTATCCCTAAGACCTGCAAATTTTTCTGTATTGTTACATGTGTTTTGCAAGGTAGATTTTACTATATACCCGGGATTTTTACGAAGTTGCTTTTCATTGTGCTGAAGTAAAGGGTCTCGGTAGAAGTTAAACCTGGATTAGAAGATGGCCCTTAAAATGCCGGTTGAATTATTATCACCAATCAATTGACCCACAGTTTTTTAAAGTTTTTAAGGTAGTCAAAAGGATTTTTCTTATATTTCTAACCATTTGTGTTGATTTTGTAAATTATTGAAAATGTAAACTGGCCGAATTATTATGAGTTTAGGCTCGTATACATATATGTACGTACAGTAAATTTTTTGAAAGATGTCCGTTCAAGGTTATCTACGAATTGTATGAATTCAGATTTTGTTCCGCCCATTATGACAAATTCAGTAGTGTCGTTTGCTTAGTTTTTATGAGGGTACATAAGATACTACTGTTATTTTATTATTATAAAAATATATGTTACAATAAAGGCATTCAAAATTCGAAAATAAGTCAACTGGTAAGTTTATTAGCAAATGTAAAACCAAATATAACAAAAATAAGATACTGACACAATGTCAGTGTCAGTGATTCTGACAACAAATAACGTTATTCGTACGGCTATGAATTAAGGTAATGTATCTGAATTAATAAATAAACTTACGTTACAGCGAAAGTATTATCAACAACGAGCATCGTTTTATTGTGGAATGTCCTAACTATGTTGAAACAATATGATTTTTTGAAAGACAAGCGTGTTACATCCATCCTTATCGCACACGCTTATAGCCTTTGCAAAGGAAAGAGATAAATGTATGCCTATTTTTTAATTCGTTCATGATACAGATGACCTTGACCGCACATCTTTAAAAAAATTACTGTACGTATTTCAATTAATAAAAATTAAATGCCATCAGATTTTCCATTTCGACTTCAAGTGTTCCTTAGAGCTCACACCAAATTTTTTTTACTGTTTTTACTTTTTATAAATGCAATTTAATCAAATTATAAAGTGTATCATTTTGTCAGAGTGTATACTTTATTTTGGCTATAAACCCTTATCGTTTAGATAATTTCCACACGTTGAACATGGTATAAAAAATATAGAAAGAATATTCGTGAAAGAGTCGGTTATCGTCGTCCGCTTGGTTGCAGCAGTAACCGTTGCAATGCGCATCGCGGTAACGTTAGCGTTCGTTCGCTATCACAACCCAAGCCCGGAGATCTAGTCAATATCGCGGACGACATGAGCCATGAGTCGTCAGGTGAGGTGAAACCGCGAGAGGTTCCATTGTCCATACACACACTTCAGAAAGGTTTTATTGCTACTAGGTTCACGACAATAAACCTGCACTTTGTAGAGCAAATAGATATTTTGTAAGATGCAACAAAGAAAATTTGATGTAAATAGGTAATTATTAGATGGTTGTTTTGTACTATTATTTGAAATTGATGTGAATATTATTTAAATATCGTTTTTACCTCTCGCTAAGAGAGGTATTGGATTCATGCTAAAAATCGCATATCCAGATTTTATTGAATAAGCACGTTTTAAGGTCCCTACAATCCGATTTTAACATTTTTACGATGATGTCTGTGTGTGTGTGTGTGTGTGTGTGTGTGTGTGTGGATGTGTGTGTGTGGGATGTTGGAAGGACGGTTACTCAAAAACTATAAGACTTAAAATTTGTTTAACAACGTATTTCCCAATCGGACATTCATGGGAAGATCTGAAAAGGTTTTGGTAACAATTGGACAACCGGAAGTAGAAGATTCTTGAAAAATAATCTTCTAAATATTATTTTTTGAAAATTTTTCTTGATAATATTAAAGAAAAATAAATTCTCTTTCTGATACATTTAAATATTTTTATACATATTTTATAGATTTAGAGATAAAAGGAATATAATATATAAAATAATGTAATTAATTTTACAACCGAAAGGATGCCATGAAAAATAGTTGCAAATTTAAATTATTTGTAACTGACAGATAAATGTCAGTGTCAGATATAATGAGTAATGAAAGAAAAATGTATTTGGAGAATCCCTTAATTCTTGATCTGTGACTATTATGGAGATGACAAGTCTAGGTTGAAGGACTTAAATTTGTTTCAAACATTATGGGACAATGTACACCAGTACTGTAGACTAGAGTAACTTTGAATTGCGAAAAAGCTATCAAATTCTTCTCAAGCAAGTTGTAAATATTGACAAAATTACACATCGATATACGAATAATCGGAGTGCAATCTATCCGTCACTTTATTAAGGGGAATTAAGGTTATTTAGATATAACAAGTATGAAAAAATAAAATGTAAAAGAAGATATGTAAGAATAGATGCACAATCCAGATATATACATTTTAGACCGCCCAAAATTAATGTTTTTACTAGAAGAATATGAAGAGAAAGTAAACAAAGTTGTTCGAATTGAAAATTGCTGTTACCAGCCTAATATTTATATATGGTAAACTCTACTTTGTAATTTATTGTAACATAATTTATGGTAAATATCTTTATGTTGAGACATGCTATTATTGAATAATAAAGAAGTTTATACGTCATAGATTTATATGAATATATTATTTGTATTTATAAAAATAATCTTTGCTTTATGCCAGGTGAAATATACGGCGAGAGGTTATGTGCTGGCCACATCAGATTTTTTATTCAGCTAATTAGATAGTAAGGTCGTAATAATTCTTTGTGAATAAAATATGCCCAGTCACTTGTGAATTTTCTGTAAAATTAATTACTTTGGCACTTGACAGATTTTGTTGCGACAAATGAAATAATAATTATCATTTAAATTTGTTAACTACAAGAAATACTACGGTTGAATATTTGAAGTGACTGCAACTAACCTAGTTAAGTGGTTACCTTGATGCTAAATAAAATGTGATTACCATGTAACCATAAGTAACTTTACGCCCTAGTAAAATATTATTATGTAATCATAATCAGCAACATTAATTACGTCCAAAGACCTGTTCTATCACCCCCATTCTCTTCCTTACTCGTCCTTCTAAACGTTTTCTATGGAGTTTCTATTTTAGTGCCATTTTTGGAATTCTTTCGTCCACCTTTATAAAATAGTTAAGCCAAATTCTTTGATAATGACTTATTTGATCTCAAACTCACTTTTAACGTCTTCTTATCTGAAGTGTGCAACCTATCACTCTTCTGAGGAATTGCATTCCAGCCCCTTATTTTGCTTTTATTTCCTATCTCCATGAGGCACACTTCAGTACCATGAGGTTAGAATTGGATATTGCCATAGTTTTGTAGATTTTCATTTGTGTTTTTTTTTTCTACAATTTCGTCGACTTACCTAACTCTACCATTACAGTATCTTAGAAATGTATGAAATTGTCCTTAATTTGGAGATTTCACAGTTACATTGTTTACCCATAATGTATATTTATTAGTAATATGTAGTGTATATCAAATATACCTACTATTCTATACGAGGGTGGATTAAAAAGTTTCCGGAATGACATGAAAAAAAAAAAAATTAACATGGGCTACATTTTATTTTTCTACATAGTCCCCTCTTATGTCTACAAACTTAGTCCAGCGTTTTCCAACTTTTCGATTCCCTCCCAAAAATGGATTTCTTTGAGGTACTCAAAATAAGCATTTACTGCATCGATGGCTTTTTTGTTGGATCGTTATATCTTTCCAGCTTTGAAAGTTGTGAGTTTTGGGAAAAGATGGAAATCGGAAGGTGCCAAATCGGTCGAGTACGGTGGATAGGGGATGATTTGAAACCTCAATTCGTTCAATTTTTGTTGAGCAATTCGATTTGAATAATCTGGCGCATTGTCCTGGTGAAACAAGATCTTGTACATTGCCATTCTCGAGCGTTTTTCTTAAATTACTATTTCCAGCTGGTCTAAATGTGTGGCGTAATATTTTTTTTACCAAGATAATCAAGTAGTAAAATTCCCATCAGACCTTTCTTGGCAACTGAATTAACTTCCCTTTCTTCGGGGCCGACTCATCATGTCCAATCCACGCTTTCAACTGAATTTTCGTCTCTGGATTGTAATGGTGTACCCATATTCCATCCATGATTATGAAACTCCAAATTTTCGGTTGAAGTTCGTGCTCGAATACGCTTTTACTCCGAATTGAGCAATTGCAGCACCAACCTGGCGTCCATTTTTCTCCTGTCCAGCTCATTGTGTAAAATATAAACTACACTTTCATAAGAGTTCCCTATGGCTTCCTTAATCTTACGCACTTTCATTTGTTGATCTTCCAGAACCATATCGTGGACCGGTGTGGTAGGCGATTTTGGTCGACATGAACGTGGTTCGTCACCAGCCACTTAAATTTCGAAACCCAGAAGAAACTCATGGTGGAAAAGGAAGGTGAAGCATTCCTAAGGACAGCATCCAACCTGGTTATGATCTCGGTTGCCATCTCCCCTTTCAAATGAAAAATTTTGATCACCGCACGAATTTCTTTTTTATCTATTACCGATTTAACGATAGGTAGATAGCCACAGACGCTTAGACCGAGTGGCAGATTGTATTGAAATTTGTTGACAGTTCATATGAAGAGTTAAATAAAAGAAGAACATAAGATTGCTAACCAAAATTCGAGGCCTTCTCCGTAATTACGGAAACTTTTCAATCCACCCTCGTACGTGGTAATCAGCTATTTTATGCACAGGGACAATATTTAGGAGTTCATGAACTACAACGAATATTATTTCTTAGCTGTAAAAATGAATGGACCCAAGTAAAGGAGTAAGTACTAACGGTGTAGGTGGAACGAAAATGAGAAACATTTGCGTTAGTTACCCATATAATTTTCTACTGACTGCTGTAAAGTAAAAAAAAGAGGTGTGTTGCATATATGATTATTTATTATACAAAGGAGTTATTTCTGGGTAAAAAAATATTTTATTTAGCATATGATTACACATTTACACAGTTTTATCTCCCATTTTCCTTTCATCTCAGTTTTGACAGTAAAATATATTTTTCTTTTATATATCGCCGAAAATGGAAAGCCACGACAGAAATACAAAAGTTACAGCCCGTAATAAAATAATATTAACATTTCCACGGGTATAGATAGGCGCCTTTTTACCGGTTCGGCAGCGGAAACGGAAATGTACCGATGAAAGCACTTATCGGTCCAAGCGGAAGTATAAAACCCGGTGCGTACATTATATCATACATGAGAAATACCTCAACGTTAATTTGGGCAAGTTTAGACAAGGTTTGCCACTCTCTGTAACCGGGAAATTTTCATTTAAACTAAACTCAATGCACACAAAATAGTTTATGTATATTTCCTTATTTTCATTACCAGCTATTCATAGATGGCGCATTGCAAAGCATTTAATAAATGGAGTAAACAGCGCTTATATTTAGCTTGTATATTTGCTTTTTCATTCAGCTTTATTTATTTTCCGCTATTATTGCAAAGATAATAAGCAAACTTAAACAAATTAAAATTTATGATTTCAACAAGATTATGCATAATAGCAAAACCAATAGCAATTTAATCGTGAAAATATAACCTCGTTATGATATAGAATCAGACAAAACTCAGCAAGGTTAATTTCTAAGCAAGCGTAGTTTATTTTTTAAAACTCGATCAGGATCAGAATAAAACGATGAAATGCCCTGGAATATGATACTAGAAATAAATGTTGCTGCAAATTGTTCAAGTTTGTAAAATATGGACAAAGACCCAAAGTTGGATTATATGAAAATTATTTTTCTTTTTATTATATAAAATACAAATTAATAATATATTTATCCTATGAGTTCCCGTGAGGTGATGCCTGATAAGCGCCGATACAAATATTTCATCGTTACCGATATCTATCTACAACGCAGATTGGCACACCCAGCTATGGGTAATATGCCGTGATGATATATATATATATATATATATTTATGAATGCTTTTTATTTAACTTATATTTCATTACTATGTATTGTGGCTAAAGTTAAACACACTAACCTAACCTAACGATAAATGGGAACAAATGTTCAACTCTCATCTGAAATTAGTAACTGTCTTTACATTTTTATTTATTGTGTGTAATATTTTGAATATATTTGCAAATGTAATTGCGAGGCGTTTCATCGTTTTATAACAAACCTTTGAAAAAGTATATCAGCTTAGTTTAGGATGATCGTATTGTATTAATCACAGCAAGGTACAGCTTGTTTTCAGTTTTTCAGCGAAGTTCATATTCTGTTTGAATTGAAATAAAAAGTTCTGAATATTCGAAAGACGCGGTAAAAATGGATTCAGTATATCAAATACAAAAATTTAAAAATTTCATGGTTAAAAAAATTTACAAAAAAACTGTTTGACTATTAATAATTAGGGGAGACAATATTTGAACATTTAAAAACATATAATCTCTATGACGTGTTTTTTGATACACCCCCCTGTATAGGTTAAAATTGTGTAGATGCGTTGCCCAAGTGCGTTATGAAACCGTTTGTGAATTGAATGGCCCATCTTCTTCAAACCTATTTTCAATTTGCAAATAGAACAAAAATGGCCCTTGCTGCGGCGCTCTCTCCACAACATCTTTGAGAACCCATGAGATGACATCTGGCTAGCACCCTCTACGGTGTAGATGTATGTACAGGATGTTAAAAATGGGTAAAATATTTTGAGGGTATATACATTTCCATGTGCTGGTTTTCAATCAAAAATAATTTCGAAAAAAAAAAAATATTTTTCATTTAATTATTTTTTATTGCGCCACTGCCTACATGAAATTTTTGTTAAAAATAATTGAGTTATCTAATCATGTTGTATAGGAAATAATTACGAATTAATTAATGACTCATTATTTTTAATAAAAATTTCATATCGTCAGTGGCGCACTTGAAGAGAAATAAATGAAAAATAATAATTTTCCGAATTTTGAAAAAAATCTTTTTTATTGAGAAATCAGCACATAAAATATTTTACGCTTTTTTAATATCCTGTATATTCATTATCATTCTCTATGACCCATACCTTGCAATGGGTAATAAGGTCAAAAAGATTTCATCAGAAACATAAGATTTAAGAAATATGAACATTCCTTGGTTTCGTATTTATAATTGGCCAATGTATGTTGTAGTATCAATCCATATATTATAATATTGTGGGGAAAATATAAACAAAACTCGTTGTATTTGTGTCATCCCAGTTTCTAAAACCCTTTAAGGAATCCTTTCTCGGTTGGTGCAGCAACGCGACTAGAATTTCAAACTCAACGTCTTCTTTCACGGTACCATTCACACACATTTACCGAAACCATTATACAGGCTCGTTATAAAGTCCCCAACCACTTTTTCCCTTTAAAACATGAGTGGAATGCTGCACTGCAACCACTGGTGCTGATGCTGATGCATTTCCAGAGGAAGCTCTCTGTTTGTTATAATCGTGTCGTAATTTTTCTCCTCACGTTCTATTTGTATTGTTTTACGGATGATTCTTCCACTAAATGCACAATATACGACCGCGGAAAATCAAAATCGATAACGCTACAATCCTTTACAACGGAATCAACCAAGCGGATTACTTCCCAACAAGAGTAATTTTAAAATATTGCGCGGAAGAAAATTTTAAAATTTGGTGGAGGAATAAAATTTTAAATCTTGTTAAACTAAAGATTCTAAGTTAAAAGTTCGGTAATATGGTGGTTCCGTGGTCAAAATAATTGAAAAAGGTGACATCTGAAGTGTTGTCTCCACGACAGCTATGAGCACGTGAAGTGATGCCTAGTTAATACGATCACTGAGTTTAGGGGTCATTTTGTCCGTTTTTTATAAATTCCTACAGTTCGGAAAAATTTAATGCCTATTTATAATTTTACGGAAACTGTTAGTTTAGTAATTTCTTCGGGAATTACGGGAATAGTAAAAGGTAGCATTCTGTAGAATATTAAAAGGAAAATGCATTTTATCTAACACTACTTTGGAAACCATACATACTGTAACTAAAAACTGTTACAGAATGATCACATTCTGTCACAGTGTTAGAAATATTATGCTGTAACAGACAGGCACAGCCCACTAGTAATTCAATTCGCGCATTTAAAATACATGGTAAAACGCAATTATTTTCAAAATCAAGCCGGCTTTGCTTGGCGTGTTGTTTCTTTGATTTTGTCACTTGTCAAATTGTAGAAGACATTTAAACAAAAACTAATTATATGCCTTGTTTTATGCTTTTTGAAGTTTTTATAGGGTGATTTAAATAAGAAATTATTGCTTTTGTAATACATCAATAATATTTTTAGCGAAAATATCAAGTGGTGAGGAAAATATTTTTTAAAAATAGTGTTATAGAAAGTATAGTGTAAAAGTTAATGGAATAGTATTTCCGCCACTCGCGAAACCGTAGACCTCGCTGACGACTCAGCCTACAAATTTTTCGCTTGCGCGGATATGATCCATTCCATACTAGTTATAGAATACAGAATTCAAAATTCACATTAAGCCGTTTAATTCTTCAACGCTTATTATGAAATATGTGGGTATGTAAATTATATACACTCTGTATCTCCGAGTTGATCCCCACGCCATCAATTTCTGATATAAGAATTACTAAATTTTTATCCAGCATCTTTGTTGTACACACATGGCATGTATGAGAATTTTATTCGCTATCTCAGTAAAGTACTACTGCCGGGTTATCAATTTTAGCCAGAATCTAATGTGTTTGTTTCCTTTGATATAGAAGTCTTAAATACTAAAATTGAAAAGTTTTGGATTATATTTTAATATAGTTCTTCATAATTAAATATATCATCACGGCAATTGCTGGGTGTGCCAATCTGCTTTGTACACAGATATCGGTAATGACGAAATATTTGTACCGTGTGGACGCTTACCAGGCGTCACCTCACGATAAGTCATAGCTGGCGCGGAGAGTGCACCACAGGGGTCAATTTTGTGCCATTAAAATTCGAAGTAACTTTTGGCGTCAGTTCTCATTAAAAACTATTATGGGATTCACTCTCTTCCGGTTGTCCATTATTACCAAAAATCTAATCAACTCTTTATATGATAGTAGAAAACTTAAATACGGATAATAAAATTTTTTGGAAGTTTGATATACGAGTTATTGTGGAAGAAAAAATCGTAACATACAGACACACAGACATCATTATAAAAATAGTAACAATGTGTTGTGGGGACCCTAATTCGTGCTTATTCACTGAAAACTCACTATCGAATTTTTATACCGAAAAAATTACCTGCCTTACTTACGATATGGTAGGAGTAAAATGGAACTTAAAGTCTTTCAACGACGCTAAAGTAAATAATACCTGAACGTGTATAATAAGTTCTCAAACTTCGTACTACTCTTCCAGTCAGTCAGTATACATACCGTATGGGTGTTAAAATATTTAAAATACAATTTTAGAGACAAAATAACTCTCACCGTAGAGTTGAACTTTGTACATTAAGTTCAATCGCACTACAGGAAACTCGAATTTTTTTCTTCGCAATTAAATATTGTTCAAGGTCTCCACATTTTACTTAGTCAATTATTTGTTTTCTTTTTTAAACAAAAGCACTTCTAAGTTGACCTATCAATGTTAAACAAAAAGTCTTATTTTATCGTAACTATTATAGTTTTCGAGATTGCAGAGGTAAACCCCGTAAAAACTCATTTCTCACTGCTACATAGGAGTACCTGGGAAACTACTGAAGATCGGATCCATGTTGACTAAGCTTTTATTACTCATTTTGGTTAGTACTATTTGTATGTGCCCTTAAAGTTTTTACCCGAAGTTGTGAAACGTCGTGTATATCTTCATTACCCAAAGCTGTGATTAAAAGCATTGGCATACTCAGATTGGGTGAAAAATATTTCTCTCTTACTTGCGGGCAGGAGATGAAACAAACACGGTTTCTTCTGCCTCCCAATATCATTGCTCGCCCAACAAGCCAGTGTTCCCATCCCTTGTCCAGGGACAGGTCCACCAGGTGTGAACTGCAACTGGCTGATAACACCGTTGTTGTTCATGGCACCTTGAACTGGAAGGACATCCTTGCTGTTGTTGTATGTCCAAGAGAACTTCACCAATGCTGGGGAAGCGTCGACGTGACATTTAACTAGGAGTTGCTCGTGGGGTATAGCACCAATGAAGAGGTTTGAGTGGTCGTCTCGACAACGAGGGGCATCTGAAAGGAAGAAAGATGTAATGTAGAAAAGATTTCATGATGATGATAAACATTGAGATTTATGTATCAGAGGACATACAGCTTTTGCCGCTTATACTTTCTAAGTGAATTCACCAAGTTGAGGTGTTTTTACCACTGCCATACTGCCGGTTAGATATCAGCCATTGCTAAACTTATTTAAGTTGTATAAGTATGAGTGTGGTAATACAATAAGCATGGAGATGAAAACATAATATTAGTAGAAATAATCTTGGTGGGTATGATATCCTGAATATAGAGTTGTCAAGTTACATCATACGAAATTCTTATTTGGATGGATAATAATGACCGACTACGATTTTGGCCAACTAACTGACTACCGACTATTCGGTCATTTTAGAAGCCGATTATTCGGCCCGGTCAACAAATATCAAGCATCAGCAAAAGAAGTTCTTCACTAAAATTAATTTGTTTCCAATGTAGTGTGTTACTCTCAAATTTGCCTGTGCCTAAAATATCTTCTCATAATCTGCCTTCGATTAATAAATATTGAAATAATTACACATGTATTAATAACATGAAATATTTTTAATGAATACGTGTTCGTGTTACAATTTTGTAAGATATGTAGGGGATGCAAAATAGATTAATTTTCACCAATAAAGTCATATCCGTAAACGCACCGTTTTCGAGCTACAAGTTCCTAAAAGATTAATTATCTACCTTAATTTTAGTTGGCTGTAATCTATTACTTCAGTTATTAATTTTGTTTATTTTAATTTCAAGCAAGATTTTTTTAAAATAAATTTATTAATTTTTGCAATACATTTTATGATAATTGTTCAAAATGAAAACCACCAACTTCAATTCTAACATTGCACCTTCGGAACATATTTTGGTATATTCATTAAAAAACGCCAGGATTTGTTTTAATTACTTGTGGTGCCATCACTCGGCTGTACCTTAATATGTACCATGTTAGTGTAATCGCGAACAGTATGCTCATCCATAATATAATACGTCTGCAATTCAATGCTAAAAGTTAAAATAAACAAAATAGTAATACCTGAAGTGACAGGTCATATTGCAGCCAGCTAAAATAAAGGTAGATAATTACTGTATTAAAAGCATGTAGCTAGAAAACTGTGCGTTTCCGGATATGTGTTTATTAGTAAAAGTTAGTCTATTTTGTATCCCCTACAACACTATAAATTTGTAACACGTATTCTTTAACACCCTATATACAAATCTAAAAAGGAAAATTGTCGCATTTTTACCCCTCGCTAAAAGAGTTATTGGATTCATGCTAAAAATCGCATGTCCAGATTTTAATAAATAATCAATTGTACCTTTAGACCTATGTGAAATTGGTTTAAACATCAAGTACACAAAACAAAAGTGAACATTTGAGATTCTTAAATACATATTATAGAAAAAAAAAAACATTTCAGGAATAAATTGTATTACAATGTTTGGGTTTTGAATCATACATTTATTTGCCGTATACGCTCCCGAAGTTTGGAATTTTTCGCCTAATTCATTCTGTATATACCGCAATTAGTATGTTTTTTTATGTATTTATAATAAAAGTAGTGGATATATACTATATCTGGATAATAAAGATTTAAGATCCATAAAACAGAATTCATTTTAAGATTGTTACCCGTCTACAATCTTTTCTTCTAACTTCCGTAAAGTCTGTAAAACTAATAAAAAAATAAAAAATGCTGCTAATGATTTTTCAATAATTCAAACTATAAAGTGATAAAAACTGCTCAGTGCTTTGTCTAGAACAGATGATGATAAATTGTAAGTTCCTGAAATCCAAGTGAATCGTTGTGCACTCATTAAGTGATACTGTAATAAGTCTGTCTATAAAATTTCTCTGAAGCGTTCTAATTCGATAAATTAAGTATTAGGTCTAGAAGAAAGCCGGATAATTAAAAATGATGGAATCGAAACAGAAAAAGTAAAACGAGCGAAATGAAAAGCTTCATTAAAGCATAAAAGTTGGGGCGTTATCCAATAAGACTAGCGCAGTTGAAGCCAGTAAACTCGATAAAGACGCGTACCTGAAAACTTCAGATGTAACACGATTACTTTTTATTTTGTTCAACCATACTGCAATTCACATACAGATACAAATACTTAATTCCTTCAGGGAAGGAAATTCTTAATTGCGTTACTTTCCCAATTGACATTAATTTACTTATTTATTAATCCTCAGAAGATGGCGTATGATCCGTAGTCTAATCAAGAGTCCAGACTGTTCAGCCAACGATAAAAAATATTTGTCCTTAGATAGTTAAAATGGTAAAATACAGGAGTGGTCAAACTATAGCCCGCGGGCAGCATACAATGTTACTTAAATATTTTGGCGGTTTGTTTAATTTATAATACCAATAAAAATGTATATCATTCTCTCTGAACATCCGTATCCTTTACATGCCATCTTGGGTGTTATAATATTACAAAGGTTTTCATTTTTCTTTGGTTAGTCATATTACAAGTTTCATGCGACCAATTAGTCATATTAAAAACATCAACGTATTAAGCATAGATTTAATTAATGAATTGAAAGTGTTCAAAATCATTAAGTACATTAATAATCGCCATCCTTTGCCTCTTGAGAGGAATCTTCCAAAACAATATAACTTTATTATAACCTTCCAAAATATAGCTAAACCAAAACGGCGTTAACAGTTAATTACCCCACAATCTACAGATCGTTAGCAACAATGGTCTCCAAGAATCCCCCACAAAAAGCTTGTTCGCACCGCCAACATTTTTTCTGGCGGAAGCGCTAATGTGAAGCTCACGTCGAGCACACACGTTGCTTGCCGTCGCGACGCCGTGACGTAATAACATAATGAGCTGCGTGCGGAAGCGACGACTGCGTGAGGAATCTGTCCGTCGTGGAGGAAATTCTTGCGCTTGTAACGAAAAATTAACTTTATCTTGAATTGTCAGTGTCCTCGTCCAAAGGAAATTGCAAATTTTTTGTCGAGAGAAAAGAGTAGTTTAAGTAGTTAGATGAGCCAATAAAAGTGTGATAGAGACGGTTGAAAATAATGTGACGATAAAACTTGGTGGATCGGAAAGTCATCTCAATGAATATTCCGCAAAAAGAAAACACGCTTGTCCTTTCTTATCATCCACATTAAATTAAATTCAAATTTATAAAGTTCTTGTAAAATTATCAGATCGTTTCAGGATTAAATAGGAAAACAAAAAAGAGATAAATTCTCAATTGTTGAAAATTTTTACAATTTAGCTAAAGATATGTAATTTTATCCGTAAAATAAACAACAATACTTCTGAGGTCGTATAGATTTTTCGGCGCTTTTTTAAATAAAAATACGAATTTTTCCTTATATTAATATAAGTAAAATGGTTGTATACATATTGTAAATTAACTTCGTTCCTTGTTTAGTATCCTTGTTGAAGTGTATATGTCCTCGTCCTAATTTTATCGGTGAATATTTTCCTGGCGGGTTGAAAGCAGGTTAAGCATAATAGGCCACAAAGCCTGTACAAGCTGTAGGGTGTAGTTGTGTACCGACCACTCATACATGTCTTCCCTAGTTCCCGGCCTTCATAAATAAGCAGGATTTATGGCCGAGCGCTTTCACAGCGTCTCAGATCACAGGCTGTCTCTCTCTACGAGCTTTCGTTCGACTATGGAGCTTTCGTGCCCTCCAGAAGATAATTATCTATCTTCGAGACGGAGTGAAGAGCTTTTAGATGATTATTCGTTGTTCCTTTTCTTCTTTAAAAATCTAATACAGTTTACATTGTTTAGTAATCGGTGTGGATTATTATTTGTCCTTGTTGTTGTAGTAGATATGTAGATATAAGAAAAGTTAGAAAAGAAAAACCAAGTACTGATGAAGATTTTTGCAAAAGTTTCTTCTCTCTCTCGCAAATTTTAAGTATTATAACTTGTATCTTATTAAGTTTTCAATATCTTCTTTATATGCTATTTGATGGAAATTGAATCTGCTATTTTGAAACGGCGTCTACATACTAAAGTGTTACAAGTTAAACAAAGACAATATTAAGTGCTTTGTTCATAAAGATGGTACATATAACACCACATTGAGTAAAACCAAACAGGTAGATGAAACCGAGGAAGACCATGACAAAATAATTGAGAAAAGTATGTGACACTGCCTATGAAAGACAGAAATCTACAGAAATGTGATTAGTTAAATTGAGAACTTTGATGCGGCAAAATAGTAAAGTTCTAGAGAATATCGCGAGTACGTTAGAAAATTGACACTGACATTAAGGTTAAGTACGGGGCATGATCATTGAAGTTAACTTGAGCAAACACCAAGTTATGTACGATTTCAAGTTTTGTGTAATTTGTGTATTCAAATAAGGAAAAAAAAACTATTCATTTCAGTGCTCATAAACTACTAAAGAATGCCAGTACAACTATTGAATTTAGCTTGTCGAGGTAAATTAATTCCGAATACTTCAATATTTCAACATTGGTTATAGTAAAAATAAGTTAATTATAAAATATCCAAACATGCGCAGTTAACTAAGAATTAATTTTCGAATGTACTCCTGTGAGAAAAAAAAGAAATTATAGGGAGTAAAACAAAAGGCTTGTAATACATATTGTCTGTGCGATACATTTTTTAATTTCTTATTTTCAAGAATAACAGAGTCCTTTTCCGCAGGGGTAGATTTCCTCTGTGTGTAGTATCAGTGTAGTGGTCGGTCGTCCGCACGCTTCCGGCATTTATCATTTTTATAATTTCCACGATAGTATTTTCTTATGCTGCCTGACGTTCATGCATTAAGAACTGCATTTAAGTGTATATTTTACTGCGGTAAAAAGCGTCGTCGTTTTTGTATGGAATTAGGGCTGCTAAAAGCCGGTTTGCTCTCCTCAGCTTGTATTCACACTGGAAGTTATGATAAACTAATGCAGGGAAACAAATTTAATGCACTGTTGCTTACGAGACTTTTTTCGAGTTGTTAAAAATGTGTCAGATACACGAGTCCCTTGCTGACGTGACGAATAAATTACTTTATTTTGATGTTGATGGAATTTTAAAAATAAATGGCCATTATATGTCTGCAACGGCGGCGTATGACATTGGACAATACTTCATGTTTGTATTTATTTAATTTTCTTGTTTGATCTTATAAATATTTGAAATGGGACAATACACTTTAAAATTTTACATTAATATGAGCGCCTTTCGTTGAAAAAAATGATGGATGAGAACATATTTCGCCTACTTATAATAGCATAACAATTATTATTCAGCAAGGTAATAATTAAATAACAAATAAATATATCATCACGGCTAATTACCCATTCTGCGAGTGCCAAGCTGCTAATATTAATATATTTTGAAAACGACGATTTATCTTTAGCGTTCACAGCATTTACCAGTTGTCATCTCATAGGCTGTCGTGGAGAAAGAACCACATGGGTTGCTATTGTGCTAATTGAAAATTGAAAATAATTTTTAAGTTTCCAGGCTTGGTGTTGTTCGGAACCTGTTTCGTCCAGTCATAACTGGTCACCTAACGCACACAGCTACGCATCCCCATTTTAAATTAAATAAAGAATCAAACTAAAAGAAAATGAAAATAATCAATTATATTTTTTGGCACACGTGTAATTTTTGCTTCAAAATATTCTAAAAATGTTTCTTCAATTTAGTTAAAGGTCCAATACGAAGGACTTAAAAATAGTCAAATAAAACATAACACATTACCACAGAGACAAATTCATCAGATAATACTTACATTACTACGAAACAAAATACTACGATAATCACTATGAATCCTACCAACTACGCCATTTGTAGTAAACACAAAGATATATTTTTAGTACAAATTCTTAATTTTTAAATACAATAAGCATAGGTATAAAAAAATAATTGCACTTCTTGCTTTACAGTTCAACCACTTCTGGAATTTTATGACACTTCTACCGTTTTTAAAACATTTATAACACACATACAGCACCATTAATATATATTTTTACACCAAGTAAGTTACTAATTTTAAAATTAAAGTACGAGCCTGTAGGGTGAGTGGGTTAAATACTTTGAATGAATAAACATTCTCAACGCACATGATTTATACAATATTTTATTCAATTTTGACGAAATAATAATAAAAACCATTATAAAATTTAATTTTGACAAAATAAAAAAGCAATCAATTAGTAGGCTGTGAATGACAATCGTCGTTGATAGACGTCAAGTCGTTTATTCATAAATTATTAACAAGCTTTATTTTCTAACCTTTGTGTCGTGAAAAATAATGAAAATGGCTGATTTGTCGGATAACGACTGTGGCTAAAGTGTTATTTTCTTGCACGATGTTATTTTAAATTCATTATTTGTTGCAGTGAGTTAAAATTCTGTGAGTAACTTAATAATTATTTGCGATACATGTACGTAAGACTTCAGTCACGAATGGGTTAAAATAAAATATGAACGCAGCGAAACTTTTGAGACCCGTGAGTGACTACAACTGCTTTACGTATGTGTATCGTACAATATTTTACTCGTATCTACGATAGAAACTAAAAACTCAATAAGTATAAAAATATTTATTTATGAATCAGGATCACAATTCATTCATTCATTCATTAAGTTGAGGGCTTTAAGCGCTAACCGCTTTTGTCACTGCGACCTATAAGATCTGTTGTTACATGGCCCTATATTAGTTTTCTGGAAGTAGTTCCAGAGTTTTTAAGAAGCCAATTACTACTCCAGAAGTCAGTTTCCCGATCTCATTTGCCGCGAAGTACCTTTTACCAAGATGGTTAAGTCTACTTACGGCTACAGCTGGAAATTCACATACAATGTGTTCCGAACTTTCTTCGTTCTCTTCGCAGATATTGTTTTCAGCTATATCAATCTTGCATAGATGGTATTTCAGAAGACAATGACCAGTAAAGAAACCTGTCATAGTACTAAGGTCCTTCTTGCTGAGATCTAATAGCTCTTTAGTCTTTGTCAACGAGGGTGAAATGAGTTTCTTCGACTAACTAAGGCCCGAGATTTCTCTCCAATATGAGGCTATGGCTGCTTCCTCCCAGTTTTTGATTTCCTTTATATGGCTCTTCAAGGGTCCACTAGAAGGTTCAGGCCCATAAAACAGTAGTTTAGTTCAGCTCACCTGCTTTTTCATTGCATAGAACTCCATCATGTCCCGGTACCCACCACAAAGTGACGTGGTTATCGTTGGCCAGTTGTTGTAGGGTGTTCATTCAATTCTAAACTAGCTTTGACTCACAAGTGATGGAACCTACTGCCTTTAAAGCAGCCTGGCTGTTTGACAATATGTTGATTATTGCTCCTTTGAGACCTTTGTTTAGGTTTATTTGAGCACAGAGATTTATTGAGTAGATCTCTGCTTGATATATGGTGGGACTGGTACCTGTGGATTCCTTTATTTGGACAAAATATACCCACTCCATTATCTCCTGACTATATTTTTGAGCCATCCGTGAACCAGAACAAAGAGTCCCTTGGGAAGTGTGGCCCTCTGGTCAAAATTGTATCTTGTCGTCATTGTATCACAGATAGACATGGCCATTTCATCTAGGCGTATCTCTCTTAGAATTTCTAAGTGGCCTACGAGATTCCGAGGTTTGAAGTGTTATGTCTTACTGAATGTGAGTGCCTGGAGCATCGCCTCTTTCTTCACTTGAAGGTGCAGAGGTGATAGACCCAGAATCACTTCCAGTGCTGCAGTTGGACAGGTATTCATAGCACCTGTAGTACATAGACAGGCTAATCGTTATTTTTCTGCAACAACGCTTGTGCTGTAATTTGATTAACTCTTGACCTATGAGTCTATATGACTTACGCTGAACATTTGGACGTCCTCCTCCTTTGGGTATAAAGACCACATAGTTTCGGGATATATCCGAGCTTTATGCTTCCCTTATATAGTCCACATAGGGCAGGTAATATGTCCTTTATGCATTTTTGCAGCAAGGTCGGAAAAATTCCATTTCCAACCGCCGTCTTGTAGGGCTTAAAAGTATTAATAGCCCATTCAACTCGGCTGACTGAGAATATCTTATCAGATAGATTATTGAGTCTATTGCTTCCTTGTGACTCTCTTACTTCCGAGTAGAGGTTAAAATAAAACACGGGCGCAGCGAATCTTTTGAGACCCGTGAGTAACTACAGCTGCTTTACATATGTGTATCGTACAATATTTTACTCGTACCTACGATAAAAACTAAAAATTCAATAAATAAAAAAAAACTTTTATTTATGACTCAGGATCACAATATTAAATGAGAAGTTTAAAAATTTTAATCACTCGTTGCTCGGCAACCTGTGACTAGTGAAACCTTGTTACTAAACAACCGTTTTACAAACTTAAAACTAACATCTAAACATCAATTTCACGCAATATTGTAGATAAAAAAATGCTATCAATAATACCGACAGTTTAAGGTAGTTCATCCGTGACATCTCTAATCAAATGAGTCATTATATTTAAAGTCAAAAATTGTATTGTTACTTTAAAACTTGTGCAAATATTTTTTAGTTTTAATTGATGAAAACCAAATATATGGTTTACCTGCTTTTAATTTATTTTTTTAACATAAGTTCTATGTTTGAATTCAGTAGAATCGAAATGATTAAATCCACAGACTGATATGACAACATTGGTTGGCATATAAGAAAAAGTCTCATTTTCTACAATTTTATGTTACAAAATTGTTTCTTATATAATTTACCATATTTTGAGTGAAATAAATTAGTAATTATTTTTCTGATCAAATGTATATATTAAATCTCACGCTGAATAGCTAATTACAACATTGCCAGTTCACTTCACACTTTATTGCGCATGTGCGTAATAGCTTCAAAAATATATTTTTTCTTGAGACTGTAACCTTTTACGTACAATTTCTCAACAATGATTGTGGTGTCTCATAGTTTTTATTTTTTAAATAAATATCTCGAACATCAAAGAATAATATATTCGTTTTTCATATTTGTTATGATATAATATTTTCTAATCATTTAGTGAAACTACTTCTAACCTTCATATACGTAATGCATTTCAGTGTCAACTTTAAATTCAATTATCTTCGTTATTTCAATGGTTACTTATGATGTCTAATTTACATCCAAATTCTACGACTTATAATGAATATTATAAATTAATTTGAGTTAAATTGTGACCACGAATAAATTAACTACTTTAAAACGTAATTTTTTTTTTTAATACATCTGATAATTACGGGAAAAGTAATAAAATAATTATTATTGAGTAAATTTATATATCCGATTCTTCGAGAAAAGCTCGTTTGGCTTAACAAATTCATGGTATTAGTTTTTGTAAAAGTAAAACATTACCTACTAGTAACAGAAACCAGTAACTAATTTCCAAATATTTTGCAATCTCTGCCATAGCTGATAAACGTTGGTTGTTCTGCTTTTGATGATATCTCTTAATATCATTCCACAAGAGGTGGAGCGGGTTAAAAGCAAGCAAAGATTAACAGTGGTACAAATAAAACTAAATGTAGAATATTATTGAATTTTGTAACATTCGAATTATATGAGGAAAACAATTATTTGGGTAAATTGATGTATAGAAAACAGTAGATGTACTCAAATTTTGGACGGTGTCTTATGTAATTTTGCATGGCTGGTTAGAGAATTTCTTTGCAAAGTTAAAGAAAAATATGTGAAAGTAAAGTTATAAGCTATTTTGTGGAATTACACCGAAGCAATCAAAAAAGTTTATGATTTTTGCGTGCAAGAAGGCAAGCAGGAAATAAAAGAAAATCATAAGGTAGTAGACATAAAAATGCACGTAAGTTCTCCACTTACAAACTTTAACACCTAGAAAGAGTTATGAGTGTTTTATTTCACATCTTTCATATGTAAATAATTTAATTATAGAGGTTAATGTATAATAAAAACTCAACTCGTGCGGAATCGACGTAAACAGCAATTTTATAAACCGATACAGACATAATTATTCGCGTTCGGATAATAAAATTTTGCAAAATATCACCACGCGGCATAAAATTGTTTATTGATATATAAAACACTAATTAAAATTCCAGTTTGTTACACGAAACGAGCGCACGAACAATACTTGAAACCGTGTGCGTGCTTCACAATATATTCGTCAATATTTAGTGTTACATGCAGAATGAAGTTATGCATTAATAAAACTCATACCATGTGGAACAAAGCCACTTGTTTTAACTATATTTAAATGATCGGCACGTCGTACACAATCTCGTTAATAATTGCAAATACTTTTATAATTCATGAGTTATTGTTTACATCTATTCGTTGTATAGAACGCAATCACAACGGACAATAATTCAATAGCTACAAGGTGTACCTACTGAAATGTATTATATTAGTTTTGAGTTAGCCGTACGAGGGGAGAGACAAAGAAGTAATGCTAAATCATCATAAATGATAGAGTGGCACTTGGGAATAAGAATATAAATTGGGATTGTGTTCATCAAGAAAAACATGAGTGAATGATACTAAATAGCAATATTACACAATGCAATATTTAGAATGGATCAGAATATTAATAAAAAGAAGTTGAAGAAATTGTTCAATATTGAATTACGAAAAAGGTTTTTCAAATGCTTAATTTGGAGTGAACAATGAGGAAAACGGAAAAAAATCGTTTTTAAATGTGGTTATGGTGATTGTTGAACAATATTGGGTGGAGAGAGAAAGTCAGGAATGAGGAAGAAGTGTTGAGAAGGATTGGAGAAGAGAGAATTTTTTCGAGAGAAGAAAGAGAAATGTTAACTGAATTGAACGTGTCTTAAAAAGGAATTTTGCTCAAAAAATATAATTAAAAGGAACATAAAAGGAAGAAGAGGAAGAAGACCAATGCTTCCCTTAAAACCTGCCTGAAGACATTTTATCCATGATCATGACTTCGTTTATTATTTAAGGAAGTATTATTATTAAAATCTCTTTTAAGCACACCGAGCAATAGTGTTTTAATACTACTACTAATATACTGCTAGGTACCTTAAGTTGGGCATACACATTTTTCACTCCTAGGAGGAAGGTCTAAGATAATCTTTCTATAACCCTTTTATTTTTATTTTTTATTGATAACGATGAGATGATATAGGCATACACAAGGATCCATACGTTAGCCCAGGTTTGAACACGGGGCCTTCGATATACGAAACAATATATTATATAGTTGAGCAGTAAATCTGACATCCAGTAATATATGTCTATGATTAATATTATCAGCAGCATTATTTTTGGTGTAGATTAAATGATAAAGATGAACACAAAAGTAACAATGATTATATTATATTTTTCATCTACAAATAAAATTTTGAACAATAATAATTTTTAATTCTTTTTTACCTCTCGCTAAGAGAGGTATTGGATTCATGCTAAAAATCACATATCCAGATTTCAATGAATAAGTACGTTTTAAGGTCCCTACAATCCGATTTTAACATTTTTACGATGATGGCTTTGTGCGTGTGTGTGTGTGTGTGTGTGTGTGTGTGTGTGTGTGTGTGTGTGTGTGTGTGTGTGTGTGTGTGTGTATGTGTGAATGTATGTGTGTGTATGTGTCTGGGATGTTGGGAGGACAATTACTCAAAAACTATAAGACTTAATATTTGTTTAACTACGTATTTCCCAATCCCAATGCATGGGAAGATCTGAAAAGGTTTTGGTAACAATTGGACATCCGAAAGTAGCAGACTCTTGAAAAAAAATCTTCTAAATACTATTTTTTGAAAAAAATTCCTGGAATTATACAAAAAAATCTCAATCTGACACATTTAATTTTTTTATTATATCTCGTATAAGTTTGGAGATATAATATATAATAATATAGAATAATCTGTTGTAATAAAATAATCTAATCTGAGGATCCGTGTCAGAATGACGGCTAGTAGTTATTTACATACATGTCACAATTGTCATAATTTTTCATTCAAAATTTCAAAATATTCTGATGTTTATTTATCATCAATAGTATGGAACATACTTGTCGAGGAAAATAATCCACATGGATTTGAAAAATCATAATGTTTTAAATGAAAAAGTATGATACTTGACACCTATGTACATTATTACTAGATGTCATTCTAACACGGGCCCCCATATTTGCTTGCCAAGGCCAACAAAGTCACATGACTGCTCGCGCCCTATGCAACATAAAATGAAAATGGCGAGAGGTATTGTGCTGGCCACAACAGATTTTTTCTCTTGCTGTTTATAGCTAATTTTCGCTGGCATTTGTATTTATACGGAAATAACGTATTTAATTTTAATACAATTACAAATCAATCTGATAATGGTATAATGCGCTCTGGTTGAAAACATCCCAGCGAAGTAATCATAACACAATAATTAAATTTCCGATGAAAACAAAACTCACAATGTTGTCGGATGATGACAACTCTCAGGTGGTTAGTAAATACGTATCGATGGTGAGTGCGTACGCGTGTCAAGTGAGATACATACATGGAAATACAGCCGGAATTAACAACGTTTCATTAAGAGCAGATAAACTGTGAAGCTCTCACTCCCAGGGGAAACGGAACAATTATTTCATAATCTTTACAAAATTCAAGCTTTTTATATATCATGATAAATATTTGAGATAGGGAATTTGGGAATACTAAATTTTGAAAATTGTTTTGCCGTGTGGTATGTAACGAAACCCTGGAATGCTGTCGAGAAAGTGCACAGTATAGACGATATAAGTAGTAACTAATGTGGAAGAAGGTAGACGGGCAGAAAATGACTAAATTCAAGAAAGAAGTAGAAGGTGCTCTAATGTAAGAAATATACTCGTAAATATAAAATTGTGAGTCATTCAGTTTAATATTCACAAAAGATGAACATATGTTAAAGATAACACTAATAAGTACTGCACTGTGCAGATATTTGGACATAATTTATAAGATGTAGATAGTCTGCAAATGATCTCAATCACGCAACACACAATTCATGGAAAAGGCCCCATTTTTATACATTTTTTATTATTTTTCAACTCTAGAGCGCCTGTTTAAAATATCCAGGTCGCCCAATCCTCGTTATGACTCGGGGAAAGATTTTCATGATGAAATAACTAATAAAATGTTTTATATCTACATATTTAACATTATGTTCCAGGGTGGTTTAATGAGAATAGTTGAATGTAACGTATATTTGATTTAGTTGATTCTGATATTCCCACTTTATTTACATCTTTTGTCATGTTTTCCTTCATTCTTTCTTTTACAGGGCTCGTATTTTGGGTCATCCTCAATCCATTCCCGTTCCCAATGCCCAAATAACTTACACCAAATTTTTACTGTAAAGTATAACAGTGTATCTTTCCATTTATGGCAATCATCTTGTCGAGAATATTATGACTATAATAATGCTGCTTCGCAGAACATGTCAAATAGCGTATTAGTAGCATCTCATCTCCACCAATCACCACTCCCAAGACAGCCTGGGTTACCCTGAAAGAGTAGGCTTGACCCTCCTAGGAGTGAAAAATGCTAAAGATAAGGATTGCTTCTGCTGTCGGCAACGGCGCCCAATTTAGTGCCGGCAAAGATTTTTCGGTTTCACCGCTCTGATTCTGATATCTATTGTCCACAATGACATGGTATTTTTCTCTAAATATGACAATAACCCAACCTAATCCACTAAATTTGCCCCGAGTTTTCCAAGCGTGACTTTTGTGCGTTGGTTAGGTTATTGTTATTATTTTAAGAGAAATATACAAGCTAAGAAAGCTGCTTTTCGTCTTACCTTAGAAGGCTAACCAAATTGTACAACATCGTATACGAACTGAATTTGTATAGTAAGGAATGTTTGCATAGATATTTTATTTGAAGGCTATGTAAACCGATAGTCGGGGCTCCCGCCAGCAATTTTTTTGGTTTTCAAAAACCGATGCTGGCAGCCATTGATATATTTGCCGGCAGCAAAGACACCGTCTAAAGATAACGACAGTACGAAACAAGGTTAGTACAAAATAAATAACCTTTTTATAAACTTTCCTAAATTACAGTTTCAGGTACAATATTTCTGTTATTTTTTGTGAATCAAAGTCAAAGTCTAGAAGTTATTGCAACCCAAGCCTACTTGCAAGGTTGACATTTGGTTACGGTTGACATACATCCTGCACTCTGCACCTCTTCAGATATCCTCTCACGAAGATAATAATGCTTTAGTTTTAGTTAGTCACTATTAGATGTTCATCCTATAAGACATATATTCTGACTTTTAACTTTGAGCGCGTGCTAAATGGTGCCTGCTGAGTTACAATGTAACATGTAATATTTTACTTAATTATTTAGTTATATTTATTTAATTAAGTTGTAAATATGTGTAAATAAAGTCGCTATGAAATTGCCATGAATGTCCGTGTTCAACATAAATATTCATCTATCATTCAAGTGTAAGTGTGTGTGTTCCTCCTCCAGTTAGTTAAAGAATCATCGTTCAGTAAAATCAGTAAGTCCACCAGAATCCGTCGGTTCTCTTCTCCCCACCGCCCCATGTGTTATAAGTAATAATCGAACGACTGGTTTGAGGTTAAGGACTGAAGACATTAATTCCCTAATAATAACAATAATAATAATAATAATAATGATAATAATAATAGTAATAATAATAACAATAATAGTAATAATAATGTTAACATGCTTCTCTATTTTTAACTTTATATTGTATAATATTTGCCTTTAGGCCATATGTATAATTTATATATATCATTCAATGAGCATAAAGGATAATAATAATAATAATAATAATAGTAATAATAATAATAATAATAATAATGTTCAGATTTCAACGTAATGAAGAAGTATAAATTATTGACATATTTATAATTATTTATTATTTGTAATTTGCTTTCTCTATCTTAATACCCGTATATCCTCCTTTTCATCTCCCTATCTGTATAATGCATATTTAATTCCATCCATTATCTACTCGCGATGGTGGCATTACTCCTCAAGGTGTATATGAGAGGAGACCGGGATATTGTATCGTCACGCGCGAATATCCGGCGCGGAGCCGCGTGACGCACGCGTTCGTCACGCGTGAGAACGCACGTGACGAGAGCT
Source organism: Harpalus rufipes (assembly GCA_951394225.1). Lineage (NCBI taxonomy): Eukaryota > Metazoa > Arthropoda > Insecta > Coleoptera > Carabidae > Harpalus > Harpalus rufipes. Next base: position 38,114,359 of record OX596280.1, on the reverse strand, counting down.
TTGTCTTCGGTAATGACCTTGAACGTACCAGAGTAGAATATCCAAAGACAAAGTTATGGAGCGGGTGAAATATGTGATATATGATATGGTGATGCCGTGCTCAATCAGGAAAGAAAGAAAAAGAAAAAATTAAAACAAGATGAGTAATATGGACTTACTTTTACTTTTAATTGTAGCGTTTTTCTAGAACTGCCAAAGGGCAACTTTTCTTCATAATTACATTCTTTTTCAATACATTTTATTACCATTTCTATTAAAAAAGTCAACATTGTCCTTACTACATTGCGCCTCCCTTTTTGTAAGGAGTTACAGTGTATTAGAGACGCTACAATTTTTTAACGTTTACGGTTTTAAGATGAGCCTACACTATATCGGCTACACAATGTCTGGTTAGGTGTTAAAATTTTTCAAATATTTTAAAGGAAGAGTCATCCATCATATTTGATATTTGAAAGAAAGACTTACGAGGTCCACGGTAGAAATATTAAGAAAAAGACACTGGTTCATATTTTTGAGATTTTTATTTTAAAAATGTTAAAAGAAGTCCTTCAACAATAATACGCTTCATCATTATCTTCTTCTACTTCTTAAAAGCTCTCAACTAGTATCTTGGAAATATAATCGTGAATTGAAGCATCAATTTCGTTTTTGGACAAAATCTAACCTATAATTTTTTTAACACTTTAGCTACCATCCATACAATTTTTCTTTAAGCCACGTGGCCTGTGTTTGACCCACAACTCTTTATTACCACCGCTCCGCGTGGATTGCTTATAGCCCATATTGTAATACATTTTGTATAGGACATAAAATTTGTTGAGCTGGTAGGAATGTAATATAAATAATACAGTTAGTTGGTCGGACAGATATACAATCTTTATATTTAAAAAAAAATCGTGTTCAAATCTCTACAAACAGCAAAGTTATACAATAATAATTATTCAATATTGCAGAAAAAATTATGAAAAGATTCAACAAATTAATTAAACTAAATGGATTGATATAAAAATTAAAATTAATCTACTTTATACATTGTGTCGAAATATAACATGGAGCGGGCTGGGAGTAATGACGAAGTAAATAGACATATGCTCGGGCCGGAGCAGACCAAAACGTGTTTAGTCGAAAAAAAGCCAAGAGTTGTATATTAAATACCAAAGCTAATGAGGTGTAATTTAGTTTTAACTAACTGAATTTAATATCAAAGAATAGATTAATAAGTCGTTGAATAACAAATTTTGTATCCTACGGCCAACCTGATTTTCTAGTCAATAATTCTAGCGTAACCCTCGTAAAATTACGTTAAAAGGCTTATTGTAATTTCCATGGGTCAACTTTCATAACGGGAATTAGCGGCGTCATTTTAACCCTGGTAAAGAAAATTACGTTAATTCAAACTGTCGGACAGAAAGGAGGATGAATTTTGAATTAATTTTAATAATAGTTTAATCTGCTGTTGCTCACCTATTTTAAAGGAATTAATATAGCTTCTTAAATTATATGGGTACTTATTTATTACTACTCATTATTTCCTTTTTGTTTCAGGTACAGCTAGTATCTTTCGTTCTTATTACCATCTTTATCGTAACGTATGTTCTCTATTATTAGCTAATAAACTTTCTATTTAATTCTACTTTGCGATACGGTCGCCCCTGCATATGTTTGGCGTTATAGCGGTTGTAGCGTTGAGACTAGCGCATCGTAGCGGTTTGGAGGGTAACTAACGCAGCCCATTCCCCTTGACAAACTACTTCCGGTTGGGAAGTGCCACTCGAACCCTCACACTTCCGGCCGCACACTCAAGATGCTAGCAACAAGTCTAACGTACGATTAGGGATGGAATTTGAATATGTCCCCAACATTAGAAAGACAGAGATATAATAGATATTACTAAAGGGTTGAAAAAAAGAAAACAATAGTATTTTGTATAAGTATATTGTATCAATCAGACAATTTTTAAAAATTTACATCCTGGACAAATCGCAACATGAATTTCGTTCGTTTCAGTATGAGAGCAAAAAATAATCAAATGAAACTTTATCATTTTTGTAAAAAATACAGGATATGGGGACAAAATTTTGAATAGTGGCGGGATAGTACAATGGTAGAGTGCTAGTCTTTGGGCACAGAAGTTGTAGATTCAAATTCAGATCTGGTCAGGAATTTTTCTCGACTAACCTTGATCAGAGTCCACTCCCGTTACCTTTTCAAGTTAGGATAGAAATAGCTTGGCCACCCCTAGCTATCGGACAATGGCTATACTCCGTTCGCTGAAACGGGAGAATGTAGAATTAATTCTTAAACAGAAACAAGCCATTCTTTTGATTCGGCTCCAAAATTATCCTCTTCTGACTTGACTCTATTCAAAAATTGGTTCTACATTCTCTTATTTGCAATAAAGAAATTCAAATATCGAAATCATATACATACATATATTTTTAATAAAGAAACTTTTGTACTATTTCTTGAAATTTATTTTTTCAAAAATCCTCTTGCCATTGTTATTGGTATCTAATTTTTCATTGTTTTATTTCTTTAGGGACTTGAGAAGAATGTTAATAGCCAATTCTGATTGGCTGATTGAATTATAATTTGACTTGATTGGGTTAAACAAAAGATTCCGGTCTCTTTTGATTTCAATCAATTTTCAAATTATCAGAGAGGATATCAAGAAAAAGACAACTTGTATAAAATATGTTTGGGTTTTTGGCGTCCACCCATCTAATATTATCTAAGTTTTCAAGATATCGAGCATCCAATTATTCTGTTTCCACTTTTGCTCACATGAGCCAGGGTTGATTTATATTGTGCTCCCTAGCTAAGCAGATTACGAGTTTTGTTATTTTCTCCTGATGTTTGTAATATCACACTCGTCGACGGTGAACGTGCCGTTGTTGCAAACAGTGCTTACCAACAATTCTTCTTCAGAAGAGGGTAAGTTAACAAAACAAAGAAAGTTAACAAAATAAAGAATGTATCCATTTTAACTAAATTTGTCTCGAAATAGTTATACAGATTATTTATTTTAGAAAATAATTACGAATCAAAGCAGTACGATTGTTGTCAAAAGAGCAACGCCTTCATCTATTTCATTACGCTTAATTCGCGACTGTACAAATGTTATGCAGTTACTAAACTATTAGATTTTTTCTAACATTGTACCGGGTAATTAAAAATGGCTGAAGTGCGCCGCTCCATACGATTTTGATATTTGTCGCTTACTTAATACAACAGTAGTACTATTTCCATGGGTGTACCTTTCGAATTTTGCTAACTGTTATAAGAATAATCCTACGAACCGTCTTCTTTACGTTCACTTCAACGAAATATGCTTCAAGAAGAAATTTGTCACGCTTCTCAGTAAAAGCCATAATAAAAAAAAATTAAAGATTTTTCACGAAAGTATAAAAAACAAATAACAAATTAATCAACAAACGGCAATGACTTTAATCAAATATCATGCACCTATCGTCATCTATCATGTAATGGAATATAGTTTTGATAAATTATGGAAAATTGAAATATTTTTGATCATCGTATTTTTTTACATAAAGATTTAAAATTAATAAAGCAAAGATTTTTATTTGAAATCGTCACTAAAGAGCATAAAAGTCGTCATTAAATGTTCAAAAATCGGCACAAAAGTAATCCATTACTCGACGATTTCTTACAAATGTAGTGTTGCCAACTTAATGATAATTATTGTGCATGTAAGATAATTTGGGTAGCTGTACGATGTACAATAGATAAGTTGCACCTAAAATATAAAAAAAAACGTGCAAACAGATTGATCTAAATAGTTCCGATGAAACAGTTTGGAATAAAACATATAAATTTGAGTGTTCTTACGATAAACTCAGTATTCGAAAGTTAGCAACATTGAGTGTCAGACTGACAGATATAATGTGACCTGTAAATATGAATATTCCTTACCAAATCACAAATAAAATTTAATATGAACCTGGGCACTGAAGTTAATTTTTATCACTAATATGGTTTATATTTATCGGCCTTGCGACCTCGGCAACCAAAATCCATATTCGTAATAAAAAAGTAGAACTTCAGTACCTTGATACATAAATAACTATTATTTAATTTATTACATTAAGCACAAATAGAACAAATATATAAATAAACATAATTATCACGGCATATTATCCATTGCTGGGTGTGCCAATCTATTTTGTACCAAGATTTTGGTAATGATGATAACATATTTATACCGTACGAACGTTTACCAAGCGTCACTTCACGGGGACTCATTGCTGGTGTGGAGAGTACAATACAGGGATCATTTTTGTACCATTTAAAATTCGAAATATTTGGTGTTGGTTGAGATCGAACCCGGTTCCCTAGATTCGCGACCAAATACTCAAGCACGCGGCCACGACACCAAAAATAGAAATTTATTAAATCTTCTAGTGTTTTTTTTTTGTTGCCTGGATCTATTTTTCCCTATGGGACAATAGGGACATCTTTCCTTCGATGTTCCCTGCCCTATTTCACAATATTCATATTTGAAGATCCAAATTTTAAAATATTCTATAAATTAATAACATTCTTAACCCACGGGATTTATACAATATTTTATTCAATTTTGACAAACAAAATAGTTGGAGCTATGGAGTTAATAATGACAGTTTAAAAGGTCAAAATTGAATAAAAGAATATATGTCACCAAAAAATATAATAATTTTATTTGACACACCTACAAATGAACACAAATATTTTTGAAATTTCTCTGTACTTGTATATATAACAAACAGAGAAATGCAACTAGTTATCCTGGTGTTAGATTTTACTTAACATAATAGCGGACATACCGATAGTTGATCAGTAATGTAATGAAATGTAATTAAATTATGTACTATTGCAATTAGTAATGTAATGAAATGCAAGTAAATTATGTAGTACTGCAATTAGTAACTCCAATTTTTTTTCTCTAAATTGTTAGTATTCCCCTTCTTGCATATCCTATATTTTCTTTATCGACATATTCACAAAGCTTGACGTCAGAATTTCAAGGAATTCATGGCAAAATATTAATATTATTTTCTTACAAATTCTAGTATGTTTAATGACTGATAATTCTCCGAACCCACTCCTGGTATATCAGTACTTACCCGTAATACCTATTTATACCTCAGGCAATGAAAATTTTGAATATATATTTGAAGTATCTTAAGAACGATTTTGTTTGAAAGGTTGTTCCAGTTTTGTTTTTAATTGTATTTTATTGATTATATGTATTACATAAATACCTCCCTGAAAACGAAGCGTTCTAATTACAGGGAATTATTTGTTGAAGCAGAAGTACGTCGGCGAGAATGAATAGCAGTAATAAACCATGCTTGATCGAACATTCGTATCTATGTTACAGCAGATTTTCCCTAATACCCTCCAAATTAATTTTCATAAAGATAAATTTCAATTGTGAAAGTCACTGCGAAATCATATGAATGAATTGTTTCAATAACTAATTACAATCATTTATTTTCCGAATACGTTTATTATAATTCCAAAAGTTCTCTCCAAAAACATTCATTATAACGGAAAAGTTATTATAAATGATTTGGGAACTTATTTATTATCTTTCACAAAGAGAATAATGCTTAATTCGTATATTAGGGTCTTTAGATCTTAAATATTCTATAAAATCTTATCTTAAAGCCTTTTAATTAACGTTTTTTAATAGTTATTTACATAACATGAGTAAAATGTGTAGCCGTATTTCACGAATAACCAGGTTTGACGATACGAGCCATAAGCGAGTGCGTCAAATTCTGGGAATGAAATGAGACAATTTTTATTGTAGTTACAAACATTTTTTTTACGTCTACAATAAAAGCGTAAAAAAGTACCATAGCATTTCATTTTTTATATACTTTATATTAAATGGATTTAGTGATAAAATATTATAAAGAAATTAAGTTTCATAAATCTTGTTACTTATGTTCAGGGTCCTGGTACGAAAATATTTTTCGTTTCGTTTCGATTCATCTCTAATAAACATAATTTCTTTGCGGTTAATATCGTTCCTATTTAAAAAATCTGATGTGGCCAGCACAATACCTTCCGTCAATCTTGTGTATTATGTATAAATTCCATACATAAATTTTCTAGCAATGTGTGTGGATCCTCTTTACGCTCTAACTCAAATACTGTTGTTCAGAAAATTTTGAAACCTTGTATTTCTACGTTACTCTTATATGGAACGATGCCATTAAATTTTGGAGTAAATCAGATAACCGAAAATGGCACTTTACTGGAAGCTCAAAATAGCTTTTCTTCGAAAAATACCTTTAAATGTTATTTTTTCGAGATTTATGTTATACAAATTAAAGATTATTAGATTTTCTACAGGTTTGTATTAATACTTTTTCTATATATTTTATGGATATACGAGTATTTATAAAACTATCTATAATTTTAATCCCGGAGCCTACGTTTAAACACAACTCATACACATGATTACACAATTCAGATCTCAAATGTTTGTAACTGACAGATATATGTCACTGTCAACGAACTAATCATTTAAAATAATAATATTAACGTTTTATAAAGAAAATAGTAAATGGAACATATTTGATGGGTGAGCCAATCTGCTTTGTACGCAGATGTCGGTAATAATGATGACATATTTGTTCCGTACAGGCGTTTACCAGGCGTCACTTCACGCAAATCTTGGAAACGGGTTCGATTCCGATCGACGCCAGATATTTTAGAATTTTAAATGGCACAAAATTGACCCCTGTGGTGCACCCCATTGCTGGGTCTGCCAATCAGCTTTGTACACAGATTTTGGTAACGATGATGACATATTTGTACCGTGTGGGCGTTTACCAGGTGTCACCTCACGAGCACTTATTGCTGGCGTGGCGGGTGCACCACAGGGGTAATTTTTGTGACATTTAAAATTTGAAATATTTGGCGTCGGTCGGGATCGAACCCGGTATTTATATTTAATTTAATTTTAAATATTTACATGAATAAAAATTAAATTAAACGGGAGGTATTGTGTTGGCCACATCAGATTTTTATATAAAACCTCTGATAAACGTATTTTTAACAATTTTATTTATTATTATTATTATTATTATTATTATAAATAAATAAAGATTAAGATATATAATTCGAAAAATCTCTACCGACATGAGACATATATTTAAATTCTTTAAAAATTATTTGAAAATAGTATGTATTAGGAACAAAATAATACCTAACGTTATTAACCGAAATAATAATAATTCGATTATATCGTTTTCGCTTATGCAATAAGATTAAGAATTTCATTTCGTTTCTATTTCTGTTCCGATATTCAATATTATTAATTGGTAGAGGTTATTATAAGTATAATTTACAAAATAAGTATGTTAGTGAATAATTTTACTGGAAATACATATTCTTTTGCAAGAAAATTTGAATTTAGAATTTATGTGGAATTCACGGGCGGTAATGTGCTGAGTAAACAATGTTTGAAAATAATAATTTTATAAGTATACAGTGAGAAAATCTAACAATTTTAAATTAATTGTCATATTTGCATATTTTCCCCACTTTTAATAGTACATTAAAACACAAGTATCATAAGGCAATCTGTTAACGTACGAGTCCAAGTTTGGAAAACGAGCCGCCAGGCGAGTTTTACAAAGGACGAGTGCGTCAACAGGCCTTATGATACGTGTTTTTTATACTATTTTTTCTATTGAGGTAATTTTACGATTAAATTTATTTAAATTGCGACGTCAAATTATGACTAGGTATTTTTTTGTTAGTTATGTTTATGTTGGTAACGCTTCTCACTTACAATTGAAATTTCATATTTTGTCAACTATTGATTAATTAGTGTATTGCAAGGTGTATTGTATTTATGATTCAAGGTCTGATTCTGGTTGTAAAATTAATATTATATTTCTTTCTAGTCCTATCACCTAAAGAAAGTATAAAAATCCATAATTAAAAGTAATATGTTGCAATATTATTAACAACTTACCATTTTGAGGTTACCTGTCATCTGTCTGTTATGAAAGCATGACTACCAACTCTAGAACATGAAAGGCGCCAAAAATAGTACGCTTATAGATCTTCTAAACGTCGTGTTTGCAGTACAAAACAGTGCGTTTATAGAAACATAAGAACACCGAAATAGAAAAAAGCTCTTGTACTTACACTGTATCTTTAATCTGATTGGTTCGCTGAGCGTTTCCCCCTCCACATTTCCAGCCGCACAGGCGTATTCTCCTTGCGAACTTCGGTCCAAATTCCGAAGTTCCAACACATGATCTGAAGGAAGCTTTCCTGCTGTTTCATTGAATTCAACGAGATGTCCCTGTAACATTATACACACAATTGTATTGTACCATATAATTTTTATTGTAAACGATATAATATTATTGTTGTCACGTATTCTGCTTAACAATAACATCCTTTCAATTATAATGAATTCCTATATCTGTTTGTATACATCAATATCTCGGCGTATTCAAAGAGAATTAATTATCAGCAATCTCGCATTCCTTTAACAGCTCGGTATGTGCTTTGTCACGAATTTACACTAATGTAAAATTACGTACGATAATTACAAACTCAACATAGAACAGGCACAAAACGAACGACGAACTAGAAATGTTTATGTAGGACTCTAACGATAGTTTAGTGGATATAAACACAATGCTCGGGTTCAGCCAGGATAGCGCTAGCTATCAAAAATGTAGCGCCGTTTATTAGAGCTAAATGCGTACTGATCGGTATTTATTTATTAAATTAGGTTAGCGCTGTTGAAAGTAAGAAAATAACTGACAGTCCTATCTGTATTGTTGTAAACTCGCAGACTTCATTTTGAAATGGAAATTATTATTTGAACTGTTAGAAGATGCACAAGAAGTAAATAAATATTGCTAACCAGGTAGTAAATTTGTTTGAAAGTGATATTTCTGCAACCTAACTTGACGCATGCAACTGCCCACTAGTTCACTAGATGTTTTACCAAAATATGTCTTGCTAGCTATTTCCTTTAGCGCTGTCAGCGCTAGATTCCAGAGAACCGTTCAATTATTATTTTGCTAGTTTAGCGCTAGCCCGGTTGAACGCGAGCAATGATAGTAACAAGAAAGCTTAAGAAACAGAAAATATACCAATTACATTAAGTAAACAGTAAATATTGACAATAAAGTCTAAGTATTATTTATCGCTTAAAAGTATCATATTATATCCCAAGGTTCAATTTATAACATAACCATTTAAACCAGGGTTTCTCAACGTGGGCGATTTCCGATGTCGTAAGTAGACTCTGAGAACTTTGTTTGCAAGACCGTACATATGTTCATAGGTTCATTTTACCAACAAGGTATCGGTTTCTATTAACGACGGGACATAAGCAGCTCCCTTACTTTCATATTGTACTGTTCCATTTCTGCAACATATGGTCAAAAAAGGTATTTATATATAAAAGTTTAAGGAACAAATTTGAAATAGCTCAAGTCTCAAACATTTTCTCGACTGGTAAATACTATTTCTCTACTCCAAATCTCTTGTAGCATAAATAAATACGTATTAGGTTTATTCGCGGTAACAATCTCCGACGGGTCCCAAATTTATTCCGTACTAATTACTTAATATCTGTTTAACTACTTATTTCTCAATCGGACATTACTGGGAAGAGCTGAAAAGGTTTTGGTAATAATTGGATAACCGGAAGTAGCAGATTCTTAAAAGAATTCTTCTAAATATTATTTTTTGTTAATTTTTGTTCTTGCTAGTAAAAGAAGAGTAAATTCTTTATCCGATACGTATAAATATTTTATTATATCTTTTATAGATTTAGAGATATATAATAATCTGTTGTAATAGATCTCACAGCATAAATAATGCGATGGAAACTAATTGAAAAATTAGTGTCAGAAATCCGGACACATTACTGAAGACTTTTTTACGGGAAGTACATACATTTATTATATCTTATTGTATTAATAGTTAAATATTTAAATTTATAGGTATATTACATATACCCTTCAAAAATAATGTCAATCCCGAGAATGAATTGGAAACATTTCGAAAAATTAGACGGGTAGGACAAAATTGCTTCATAGAATGAATTTAAAATGAAAAAATCTAAATATAAAGAATAGATATAGGTAAGTAGAATTTTTGGTTTAACAAAAAATGGTAAATACAATAGGGCGCGTGTAGTCATGTGACTTTGTTGGCCTTGACAAGCAGATATGGGGACCCGTGTCAAAATGATAGCTAGTAATTATGTACATAGACATCAAATATAATTTTTCTTTCTATATTTAGTGATTTTCTAATTCCATGTGGTTTATTTTCCTGGACAAGTAAATTCCACACTCTTGGTGACAAATTAACTACGTGAATTTAGAAAAACTTGAAATTTGTAATGAAAAATTCTGACATTTGACATATATGTACATAATTACTAATTGTCATTCTAACACGGGTCACCATATCTGCTTGTCAAGGCCAACAGTGTCACATGACTGCTCGTGCCCTATAGTTATATAACCAAAAACGGAAGTGGCGAGAGGTATTGTGCTCACCACAACAGATTTTTATGTAGGTATTATAGTTATTTGAAAAATAATTATTTCTCTACAATCGTTCGGGAAATAAGTGTTCTCAAACTAAAAATGAGTGCGGGAAATAATGAAAATATATTTTTTTTGTTTTGTCAATTGTCATGCTCATTTAAAAATGCCATACATAATCACCCAGTTAGTAAATATGTTAAAAATTTAAAATACATTTCGTAAATTTTCTTATTTATCTGGAAGATTGTAGACAAAGTATTGTTAACAGCACAAGCGGAAAACGTAATTCTGAAATTCTATGCAAATTTCAAACTTGCATTCATTTCAGAATCACTGATTTTTCGCATTTGTTACAAAAATAATTATTGCGTATCTTGAACGAAAAGTGATACTTTTTCATTTGACGCACGATGCGTAACGTCGAAGTTACTTTACGATGGACACACACTATTTTTTCTAAATTACCAAAAAGATAACTTTACTGCAATTTTCATTATGAATGATTTCATTTTTCAGTTGGCCGTTCTAAATAGTGTTAAAGGTTTTAGAATTATACCAGAAAAAAAAATCTGTTGTGGCCAGTACAATACCTCTCGCCACTTCCTTTTTTGGTTACATAAGTATAGGGCGCGAACAGTCATGTTACATTGTTGGCCTTGACAAGCAGATGTTGGGGCCCGTTTCAGAATGATAATTAGTCAGTATGTTTCATTCAGAATTTCAAGATTTTCTAAATACACGTAGTTAATTTGTCACCAGGAGTGTGGAATTTACTTGTCGAGGAAAATAAACCATATGGAATTGGAAAATCACTAAATTTAGAATGAGAAATTATGATACATCTATATACATAATTACTAGCTATCATTCTGACATGAGTCCCCATATCTGCTTGTCAAGGCGCCCTATTGTATTTAACATTTCTTGTATACCTACATTCTACACCAAAAATTGTACTTACATATATCTATTCCTTATATTTAGATTGTTTAATTTTAAATTCATTATATGAAGAAATTTTGTCCTCTTCTAATTTTTCGAAATGTTTCCAATTTATTGTCAGGATTGACTGAATTTTTGAAGGATATATGTAATAGACCTATAATCTTAAATATTTAACTACTAATACATTAAGAAATAATATAATGTATATGTACTTCCCAGAAAAACTCTTTAGTAATATCTATGAATTTCTGACACTGACATTTATCTGTCAGTTACAAACAGTTCAACTGGTCAACTATTTTCCATGGCATCCTTTCGGCTGTAAAATTTATTATAACGTTATTTTATTTATTATATTTCTTTTATCTCTAAATCCATAGAATATATAATAAAATATTTAAATGTATCAGATAGAGAATTTAATTTTCTTTAATATTACCAAGAAAAATTTTCAAAAAATATTATTTAGAAGATTTTTTTTCAAGAATCTTCTACTTCCGGTTGTCCAATTGTTACCAAAACCTTTTCAGATCTTCCCATGAATGTCCGATTGGAAAATACGTAATTAAACAATTTTTAAGTCTTATAGTTTTTGAGTAATCGTCCTTCCAACATCCTACATACATACACACACACATACATCCACACACACACACACACACACACACACACACAGACATCATCGTAAAAATGTGAAAATCGGATTGTAGGGACCTTAAAACGTGCTTATTCAATAAAATATGGATATGTGATTTTTAGCATGAATGCAATACCTCTCTTAGCGAGAGGTAAAAATTGAACTTTAAAGCGGAAAAACTACAGGCGTTAACTTTTTCTTCTTAATTTGAAGCTTGAAAAGCCTAGTTTCAAAATAACTTTAGAAACAATAACGATAGTTGCAACTTTTCTTTTGATAATATTCTTATTCATTTTATTATATAGTAAACTTATGTATTTTCATATTCTGTACAAAGTCTTTAAAGAAACTAATTAATTATTTAAGAACGTCGATATTTCTGTTTTGATCTTTGTAAATTTTTAATAGTTTCTCCGTCGTCTCTTATAAAAGGTTTTTCAAGATTGCTACATTATCTGTGTAATAATAAAATTAAAAAGAAGGAATCATTAAATATTTCTAAGAAGTCGCATCGAAAAAGAAAACATCTAACAACAAAAAATCAATTCAATAGAATCTTCACAAAGCGTATTAATTAATTAATACTTACATTGATGTTGCAGTTCTGTTCTTGGATAAATATATAATACAGAGATATCTACGTTATAGGCGTAATACAATTGATATTAGTCCCAATGTCCCAATCAATCAAGTGTGTAAACTTTATTAATTGATCTCCAAATTCAATTCTCCTTGTAATATCATAAGTCAGAACATAACTAGAAACTAATCGAAATCTAACACTGTGAATGACATATAATTATCGTTATATAATACCTATATCATTATTTGATCAAGTAGATAAATTTACTAGTATAACAACTATTTTAGCGTCGTTGTGCAAGATATCTTCAATGCAATTTACTGAATATAAATGGGCGGAATACAATTTATATAAAAGTATAAGAGATATTTTCTTGTTTTGTTTTTCTTTTTTTGTAAATTTGATGAAAGCACAGGAAAATAATAAAAATTGTATACCTTCGATAAATACGGAAAAAATGAAAAATATTCTATCAATATAAAATCGCTTTAATAAATAAACATCACTAACTGAATATGCATGTTCTTTAATATTTCATTATTAATCTGTAACAGGGTATTATTTCAAAACCATTCCGAATTACAAAATTCATTATTAACAAAAATATTTATTCGATCAGACTTCATTTAAATTTAATGCCTATAACTACTCTAAAAAAACCAATGGCTACAGTTTTTATTTGATACATTTTTATAAATAAATTCTTTGTTTATAACAAGAGCGGACGTGGACTGGCTATGAGGTTTACTGGGTCGGTTTATGGGGCCGATCGGCCATATGATTTGTAACACATAATGGCATAATACAGTCACAGTTATTATAATTAATACGTTGTTTGATTTCTCATTTTGATTATTGTAATTAAATTTTCTTTATTGTATTTAATTATTTTTTTATTTAATAAAATAGTTATTTGTTTAACTAGGCGCTAAATACCATATTTATAGCAGAGGCTGTCGAAACTGTAAATCTTTGTTTAATGCCGTTTGTTCAACGGTTGCTATGCGTTTGTATAGCGGTTGCTACGTATTAGGCAGTAAGAATATTTTATTCACAATCATTATAGTAATATGTCGATTCCTAACCTTTTAGAGGTTGAAAACTACGTCATTTCTAACTGCAATGACAATCTGTTGAGTGAGAAATAACAGATTACATTTCCACCCCATGGTAATGTTTATGTAGGGGTTGCTTAGCAACATTGTCATACATCCCCATAATAAAGTAAGCTAAACAAATTTTAATAGAGCTGTCGAAATATACTAACAAAATTAAAGGTTGTAACTCAATGATTTATTCCAAAAATTATTGATTTTGAAAGAGGATGATTGTGAATAAAATAGTATACTTACCTCGGTGGAAGTTTCATTACAGCCTCGCGCTGTATCTCACCTCGAAGCTTCACCTCTCGATAACATGAATTATCCCTCGGCTGTAATGGAACATATCCCACCTCGGATGTAGTATACTATTTAATGCATAGACAGTAAAAGCGATATTTTACATATTGTTAGCTTTCAACAAAATGTCAATCGGCAAAAAAATCTTTTTATTCAAGATATGTAAATAAAGCCATTTACCACATTTTTATATTAAATATATTTCCAACAATAATACATTGCCAAAATCGCCTGTTTTACTATGAATACATTTTCAAAGTTACTCTAATATACGTAGCCGATAAGATTGGAGCCGGTTATTAGGATGCTTGGTAAAAATAAAAGTTATTGTCCGCTCCAGGTTTATGTTACTATTACGGCCGAATTCATCATTAATCGTTTGATTAATAATCAGCTGATTAAGGAATGAAGCTGATCTGTAGATCAACGTATGTTCTAATTCACCAACTTGATTTTTGAATCAAGAAATCATAATCAACAGATTCACACTTTTGTGTTGGTTCTAACGTGGTTGTGACAGTTAATGTCACCGGCATGTAATTTTATTCATGGTAATTGTACTTTCCGTTAAAAAAGTTTAATATGTAAGTTTTTAATTTATTTATAAAATATATTTTATAATTTTCCTATAATAATATATTTTTATTTTGATAATAGGTAGAGAGTACACTGATCCCAATAAAGGAACGTTTTTAAATATAGAGAAAATTAAAGATACAAAAATATATTTGAAAATTGACCCCTGTGGCGCACTCTCCAAGCCAGCAATGAGTGCCCGTGAGGTGATGCCTGGTAAGCGCCCACACGGTACAAATATTCCATCATTATCGATATCTGTGTACGAAGCAGATTGGCACACCCAGCAATGGGTAATATGCCGTGATGAAATATTTATTTATAAAAGCAATGCGGTTTTAAATAAAGGTAAAGAAGAAGCATGAAACAAAGTTATAAATGAGTGCAACAGCCAGAATCCTGACATAGCTATAAATGTTAAAATTAGGATTCAAAGATATGATCAGTCCTTGATTCATGGAATATGACGAATCAGTTGATCATTGAATTTGATCAGTAGATTAGCTTGATATTTTATGGTGAATCGGATTGATTCTGAATCAGCGTTGATCTGTGGATCAACTCAAGATTAAGGAATGGTGAATTCGGCCGTTACTATATTAAATTAACGCCATCAATATACACACCTATCCGCAGTGTCCGTTCTTTTCTTATTTATTTTTGTTGGATATATACCGAGATTCGAACCCGTGACTTTCAGTATATGAAGCGGTTATATATAAGTGCACCTGATAATTATGTGAAAATCAGTAAAAAAGATAAATTGTCGTGTTATTTTTACAAAAAAATAAAAACATTGTTATACACATTTTTCCCAGAAAAATTACAATGAATTCAAATTGTCAATTCTTTGTGAAACCCCCTCTGGCTTTGAAAAAGGCTTGTCAAACTCCAGGAATTCTTTGTATTAGCTTCTATAAAATATTACTGGAAACTGATTTTTAACTCACAAAAGTACGACAGCGTTCAAAGAAAGCAAAGATAAACAGTGTCAGAAATAAGATAAAATGTTCAGTTTTATTTTGTTGTTTAACCTTCATTATAAATTATATGAAGGAAACAATAATCAGCAGATGTATCTATATTTTTGGTCGATTTTATTAGTAACTCGGTGGTCGGTAAGATACATAAAAGACACATTTAAAAATAAAAGAGATTTGTCAATTAATCGTAGACTCTCTACATCAAAACAAATCTACTATGAACCTTGTTGTGTTCTATTTGACATCTCCATAATAAAGATTTGTTCTTGTTCTAGTTCTGAAGTTCTATTATGATTTTTCTTGTGTAAGTGCTGGTCTTACAAATCTTAGGGCGATCTTGGGATTTATGCGACATTACAAGCAAGTTTTGCAGTTATTCATATTGCAAATATTCTTATCCCCGTCGTAAAGAGCACGCTATGAAACCCGGTATTTTATTCCTTCCGGAGACTGTGACACTTATCTGCGATACTGCCCAAGTTCTCGATAGCACAGCGGCCCGGTCGCGGGAAACCAAACCCTGTCTGCATTACAGGGGATGAAAATGCAATACACCCCAAGGAACAGGGGGAGAGCAAGATCGGAGATCAAGATGTGATTATTAATAATTCTCAAGTTACACAAGGGAGGACTTGCATTTTTAATACTAATATATTGTTATCTGCCTATAGATATTTACTTTCATCCCATTACTTAATTTGGATACACAAGACGGTCCTCCCCTAGTCTTTATTCTGTAATTGCAAAGTTGATAAACTACCCCTTATAAAATCTTAAGAATAAGCAACATGAAAGTAATATAAGCTGTCATATTAAATTTTATAAATTTGTTTTAAGCACATTTGAAACTATATGTACAAGTATACAATACCGTCAAAATATATGGGTATACCTGCTGATTTGTAAAAATCAATGTACTCAAATTGTTTTCCTGGCTCCTGACATAATTCTTCATCTCATCTATGGCACAAAAGGTCTTGTAAAGGTAAATGCTAAGGCCATTAGGTACTCGTTTGGTGATCGATTAGTACTATTACAGTTGGTGTACTTAATATGTGCGACAACCACTGATTGCAATGTAATCAATATGGCAGCGGAAATATTCCTTCAACATCTAGCAACATCTACGTTTAACATGAACAACAGGTCAGTTCGTCGCATGCGAGTGCAATTAATGCCTGATATGTTGGCATTTTAAAGACTACACTCTTACCCGGTCGGTAGATTCGAACATAGAAAGCTCAGATTCGATCAGAACATACAAAAACATAGCGCTTTAATGTGCACGCCACTGCACATAATTATTAATGAAAGTTAAAAAAAAACATATAAAACAGAACATTTTACCATATTTTTGTTATTGTTAACTTTGTTTTAATTACCCGTGAGAAAGAATTTGCAAAACATTTGAAATTCAATTTCTAATTATATTGTACACAAACTAATACAGAGGTGTGTAAAACTTGGAATTCTGCATTTATTAACTCAATTAATTACGATTCAAAATAAATTTGAAAAAGAACAAAACCCTTTAAGCGTAAAAAATTATCTTATTTTTTGTTTAATTCCAAGATTTTGGATTTCGTTATAAATCCTTGAATTAATTTTCTATAAATAACACGGCCAAGATATTCTTGTACTGTTTAATTCTTTTTTAAATATCCTTCTTTGTTTATCACAAAGTTTATTGAATATAACCTCAATATTTTTTTAATAAAAATGTTTGATCCAACAAATTTCTACTAAATATCGGAATGTAGGAGCATATTTAATTTTAATATTTGTTATTGTTTGGTTTCTGTTTACTTAATCATAAAAAATGTATTTGTTGATAAAAATTCAAAACTTTTCTAAATACATAATTTCTTTATGAAATATGGATCACTGATATCCCAATGCGAGTAGGTATATTGTCGCTACATTTTAAGAAGGTTTTGGATGAAAAGAAAATGTAGGCCGGGAAAAAGAGTAAGAGGAGTTCAGTTTTTCTTTTTGATAAAATTTCATTTTGTGTTTTTATAATTTTGTGAAACTTGTATACGATGTAAGTGGGATATAGAGATTATTAACGCATGTATTGTGAATTGCACTACGAGCCCGCAGAGCGAGTTAGGATAATCACATATTGCGTTAATCATGTGCTATCCCCCGAATATCGTACAAAACTTCACAGTATACCATATCGCACACATTTTAAATATTTAATAACCTTGTTATCGCATTGAGTACGATAATGAAATTATTACCACACCAGAATTTCCTTATTGCACTCATTGGGAGAACAAAGCTGTTATATTACATTTAAATATTTTTGATTAATTGTGATCATCTTTATTGTTAGTTGTTTTGCGTGTCTCACGAACGTGAGTGATAATTCGAAGGGGGTAAATTTCAGAGTTCGGGGTCGAAGTGGGATTTTCCGCGGTCGGCAGAAAATAAGGAGTCGGCTTCACGTGGAAATTCGAAAAAAAGGTCCAAAATAAATTGGAAATCTCAACACTAAGTATATTTCTTTTGTAAAGCTTTTCAGTCCTGCGTTGGTTGCAAGCAGTCGGGACAGTGACACAAAACGTTCAACGTGCAGTTCGTTTATCGCCAGTCACCACTTGGATTCATTCTACAGTCAGCGACATAGAAGCAGCGTGTTATCGCCCAGTCTTCGGGACACCGCACGCGGATTCTTTTCCACTCCATTCCTCCAAAACTCTACTCTAACCATAGTGAACTTCTACAAGAATGTTACTTAAATCATACTAAATACGGGATGCACATTACCCAAGAATTAAACAAGAATAAGGACAGTGAAGATTCATAAAAATTTATATGAAAATCATCATGCTCATCAGTGACGAAATTTTACGTTAATTTATTAATTTATGATTTAATTGAATTTTTTTTAATTAACGTGTGCAATGCTGTTTTGAAGAAGTAGTGAACACCTACGTTTTCTCTGTTTCGACTGTAGCTTTGATTCAGGCTGATAGATAGTGGTGAATCAGTGCCACATCGGTAGTAATAAATCTTTCCACAAACATATCAGAATCAGCTTGAAGACGAGGCAGTAAGTTGGACCAAGTCGGAACACAAACACGTGTGATCAACCGTATAAGCCGAGGAACCCATCTCGCAGAACCCGTTGATAAGATATTCCTAGTCTCTACCATTAATCGAACCTTTAATTCTTCGATTTGTCATGGCTAACGTATGTAACAGAAGTTTAGAAAAAAAATTACTATTCAAATTTTATTACTAAATGAAGTCTAATCTAGTTGTCACTAGACATGACAAATACATGATTGTTGTTTTATAACATATTATTTTGAAATTGTCAAAAAAAGTTTTGGAAGATGTTGTACAAATTTGAAATACGCAAATCTATCTATAGATTAGTTTGACAGATAGCCCAAGCGTAAAATTCCTAATGTTTACGGGGATCGAAATATTGGACAGGCGACTATTTACCGAACTATATGGGACTGTGAAGGTGTAGCTATGTATTAATTTAACAAAAAGTGGACGACCCGAACTTTTGCCTCCAAATAAAATCAACAAACTCATTAACGTTATAAGACAAAGTTAGTACGTCATCACGTAAATTAACATGAAGATTTAGAATTTTAAAGATGATTGTTAGCAGAACTTTGGTCAAATTTGATTTGATTTAAAATTTCAAAAAAGAAATAATGCAACCTAATAGCGGTCCAGCTGGTGCGAATCTTTAGGATGCTGCAGATTATTAAGGATATAACATTTTATAGAAAACAGAGAGACAGAGAGAGAGAGTATAATCCCCCAAATGTTTCTCAGGCAGACTTTTGGGCATTTCTTAACAGAAAAGTATATAATAATGACTGGGAATACCAAAACGAACAACAGTTACAAACAAAAATATTTCTGACGATCCGGGAAGTAGATTAAACATCGTCTACAGACAAATGAGACAAAGTATTAAAAAATTCCGTCGTATTCAAGATAATGGTCCCCTATCAATGTTGAAAAACTAGAATTCTTATCTCCTTATGAGAATTCAAAAACGATATTCCACTGTATTTGGGCTGGAGATGGAAACAGGTAGTAACTGTGTTTCGGACTAGCAGTCAATAATAAAATTGATTCACGCCAACGTTTCGACTATACCATAGTCTTCATCAGGGCTAGAAATGTCGGATGAAAAAACATTTACACATGTGGATACGAAAAACATACATTAACAGGCGGACATTTAAAATTATAAATAAATAAATAGTTAAAACCGTAGATCACAGAGTGAAAATCGTCAAAATATAAAAACTTATGATGGATGTGTATGATATGAATGGATGTAACAAAGAAAAAAAATTCAATTCAATGTGTAATAGTTACGTTGTTCAAAAAAAATTATTAAACGTTGGCGTGAATAAATTTTATTATTGACTGCTAGTCCGAAACACAGTTACTACCTGTTTTCTTATCTCCTTAGGTTATGTTAACAACCCCTTATGTCAATGTTTCAATAAAAATCTGTTTCCATTTGAGGCAGAGGTCTAACTTTTTCCAAAACTTTTGTTACATACGTTATACCGAGAATCAAATTGATGTTGATGTTTTTACTTCCTTGTACATAGTAAAGGAAGTATTGTAATCGCGGAAAAATTTCGGTTTTCATATTTCAGCGGAAATATCCATTTTCATCATCCCTGAATCCATTTTACTAATTTCGTTGTGACGTCTGTACGTACGTATGTATCTCGCATAACTCGAAAGAGATACGCCGTAGAAAGTTGAAATTTTAAGACTGATATAACACCTGTGCACCTACCTTTTTTGGCCTTTACATAATTTCCAGAAGTGGTACTTTACTTGAAGCCCATAATAGATGTTAATGAAAAACTATTTTAAAATATAATCCAAAACTTTTCAAATTTGGTATAAAAGACTTTTATGTCAATGGAAAAAACATAATAGATTTTAGTTAAATTAGGCTAACCGGAAGTGATAAATTACCTGAAGTTGTTAACAGTTTGTCTTGAATAAAATGGTTTTATTTTTATTTTATAAATAAATGCTTCAAACAAAAGTTTAAGAGAATTAAATTCTGAATCCAGTACATCAAGTATTATTAAATTAGCCCCTTGTATAAGCGAGATATGTAAATTTAAAAATTATATACTTTTTAGTTTTTGAAATATAGCTTGCTATGAATTAAGAAAAAAAAAATAATAAAAAAATTATGTTAATGTCAAATTACGTCAAATACGTGCAATTTAAAAAAATATGTATAGTTTAATAGGGGTACAAGGAAGTCGTGTAGTGTTCACATTTCATTTTTCACTGGTAACAGTTGCGGGCCTATCACTGTGAGGCTAATCTTCAATGTTTTCCCTGTATTGTATGTGAAGATCAAGATGATCCCGAAATATTTGCCATGTCTTCATGGATTTGCTTCGGTGTCAAACTATTTGTATGAGATAAACCATAGTGACAACTACACAGGTGGCCAAATTTCGAAGGCCACCATTGGATCTCGGGAAACTATAAGATATACGACTTCGGTTGGGACTTGTGGTGCGCCTTCGGAAGGCCATGTATTTTCTTTTGTTTTGCCAAAAATTCTCTTAATAGATAATGACAAGAAACCTAATTTTGATCGAAATTTTGATTTCAAATAACTCTTACGTCATTATTTAGTAACCTATGAAAATTTTTGGCTAAATGGAAGCACCTATAACATAGTCCCCCAAAGGCTCACCATCATATGTCCCGTTTAACCGAAGTTGTATCTATTAGTTTCTTAGATTAAACTTTTAGTTAGCTGATTCATTTAAATTTTACTTGTGTTTTAACATGCATCGTTCATCTTTGACCTATAAATAAAAACGGAAGTCTGAAAACACCCTGTATAATATCCGTCTGGCTTATGCGTTGCTTTCCGAGAGAAGCGAATTTATCTTGAAAATAACAACGGAGCCCCGCGTCATCAAGTTTTTCTATTACGCGAACTGTAGAACAATAATTTGAATATTTGGTGGATAACGCTTTTGTTTCAAACTTTGCGTAGAAATATTTTAGAGGCATCTGTTAGAAAAATGTACGTTATTTATCTTAAAAAAGAGAAGTGTCTGTTGCAGAGTCTTGCGTTGCGTTATAAGCACATTCCGCGGCTTAAGGTTAGCGATACTGTTTGCGAAGCCCTATTGCGAATGAATTCCGCGTTCGTATTTCCACTGCCCAGAGCGATATTTTTTGTTATCGGTTTCCGATGTCGGCCTTTATTCGTCAGTCAGTCGTAACGTTGCGTAATTGTAACTTCGTCCGTAAAGATCCGATTCTAATTAGAAAACTCTGTTTGATTGCTCGACGCAAATGAAATCGATATTGACCGTTTAACAGGATGTATACTCGTTGATTCAATTAATTACTTTCATTTATTAACTCACTTGTAATCTTTCACTTGTGCATAAATTCTATAATCCACTTTCTAGACTAGATTATACTTTACCTTAACAGAAGTTCTTAGAGAACTTTGACGTTCTACATTGTAACAGTATTACAAAGTTATTTAAACATAAATGAGCCGTTATATATTGCAAATATATTGTTAGTTGAGACGTTGGTTATTTGTTGGTATTCTTGGAGGAAGTCGCCCATTGGGTTTTACATTTTAGAAGGACTGCCTAGTTTCAATTACGTTGGATGCCTTTTCATGTTTACTTTGGGGAGCTGATACAAGTTTTTAAAAACGTCTATATTAGTTATTGCAATAAATATTTGTTTTCCTTTATGGCATGAGATTAATACAATGTATTCTGAATCCTATAAGTTCTTTTACGGTTTGACTGTGGTTTGTAAAAGTTATGTACTTTTTTTTGTCGGTTACACAATTAATCTTATTTGTTAGTTGTTCTTTCTTAAATCACAATGTTAGTTTCATGGTTTATTAGTAATCATTTTCAGTGGACATTTAAAAGGACCACTCTTTTAACAAGACCTTCCGTTTTAGTTTACGGATGGCTCAAAACTAGAGTTAGAAGAAACTGGAGAGAGTGTTTTGGTCCATTTAAAAGATTTCGTGTGCATCAGTTCTATTTTATT
Organism: Harpalus rufipes; assembly: GCA_951394225.1. Taxonomy (NCBI): domain Eukaryota; kingdom Metazoa; phylum Arthropoda; class Insecta; order Coleoptera; family Carabidae; genus Harpalus; species Harpalus rufipes. Next base: position 38,091,614 of record OX596280.1, on the reverse strand, counting down.
TGAAATAGAGATCTAATCAATAAGCCTCTGTTTTCTAATAAACCTAAATAAAAGGGTCAAAGGAGCTACAATCAACGTAGTGTCGTCAGGCAGCCAAGCTGCTTTATAAGCATTAATAAAGTGTCCTGACTTGTGAGTCTGGAATTGTAAGAACACACTTCCAAACACAATCGCGTCACACTATGGTGTTTTAGGCAAAAGCAGATGAGCTTGCTAAAGAGAGAGCCCAATTATCATTTACAAAGACTCAAAATACAAAAAATTACGTCATTACCGTGATCATAAAGTAGGCTTAATTGGGCGCCCCCTTCAAAAATTGTTCGATATGTTCCCTTGCGAGAACCTTTGCCTTTTTAGGTTTTTAGGTTCTGAATTCGTTCTTCATGTACGCAGTCAATTCACCATATTTTGATATAACAATGTTTTTATGCACTTTCAAAGTAGTCTTCAACATACTTCGTTCACATTGAGGAAGCAGCAATATGCTAGCAGGACATCTTCAGTTACACCCGTTTTTTTCTCTCCAACCGTTGCAAAGGTACTTCTTTAGCTTCTTCTAATATTTCTTTTGGAATGCCCCACTCTTCTACCTTTCTTTATATTTATAATGTGAATAACACGCGAATAATTATTTTTTATAAATTTCACACGAGCATGACACGAGTAAACAACAATAAACAAACAATTTTCCACAGCAACTATTTCATGACCTATCATTTTTGCGATATTAGCGAAAATATCTTATGTCATAACCCATTTTCTTGTATTATACTTATGTCTTATTGGCATCTAAAACACTAAAGAAAAATGTTGGCACGAGACCGATATGCCTAATAATACATACGTTTAATAAATAAGTATTTATTATGTATTATTTGTAATATCTGTTGAAATGAACTATTATCTATAAATTTAAATAAAGGATTTTTGGTATTAACAGAAATTACTAATAATAATAAAAATAAATTAACCTGGCTTGACAGGTAAAACGTCAAACATTTGTTAATTTATCTGTTTAATTCCATGGCTATCGCTACTTTTGGGGTATTTTTTTGACATTTTCATACCTAATTTCTATTTTTTGAAGCATTTTTACCTGAAATAAATAGGGAAGCAGGAAATGACGAATGTGTGATTTTACATGTTAAAGTTCTGTGTTCCGGTGTCGCTGTATGTGAATGACCAACTGTAGTCGTAGAGAAACTGGGTTCATTAAAATTCCGAAACTGCTTCCTGAAAATTATATTAAGGTTATTGTAGAATATATCTCATAGGATGCAATAACAAAAGTTAGGTACTAGCGCTTAAAGGTCTTACCCTTATAAAAATAATAACAATAGTTCAGCTAGCCAGTTTTATTTTCCTCTAAATTTATGGGTTATATTTAAAAGTTTGTTTAGAAGTTTTCTGTGTGTAAAATGGTTTTAGAAAAGAGTATAATATAAGACAATAATGTGGAATATATGATTTCCATAGTGACGTTGACGAAGTGTATCGGTATTTGATGAGTGGCATCAATTGAAAAGATGATTGTGAGGCCGTTGGCTTGGCGCCGGCAAACACGAGACAAATCGAATCGGAGAAATGAAGCCGAACGCGGGAGCGGATATCGGGAATAACAGATAAATATCACACACACAAAGATAACACAAATCCACTGTCACCGGAATGAATCCAACCGACCGGATGCATAGGAAACAAAAAAACCCACCGCTTTTTATTGGCCGTGAAGATAACAAATGACCGTCTTTCGTTTCCACGCACTCCAAATATATGATAAGAAAATATGTTTCTGGAAAAAAATATCTTTCATTGTAAAGTTTCGCTGCTGGCGAGCGCGAAATTACCTCGTGAAGGATATGTCTGCGCAGCACGGGAAGTGGGAACGTAAGACGTGCTTTTTACATTTTTAACTTGTTCCGCAAATCCCTAGGCTCACCGCTTCAATCCGGCTCCCTCTTCCACTTTACTTCTCAATTTTATATTTGACTTTCGTTTTGCCGTGTTTAACTAAACGCAATAAACGAGATTATCTGATATTGCTTCCTATTTCAATCATATTGCATTGAGTACAATAGTGTACGGTAAAGATAGCATACATTAATATGCTTCAACTTCGAATCTTAGCTCTCTACAATTATAATTTATAGCATTTTTTGATATATTTACCGAATGTTAAATTGCCGATGCGGATAGCCGCAGGTAAGGGTGTGTTCACAAAAAATAAGTACAAACTTAATAATTTTATTATTTATCTTACAAAAAGCAAAATATCCGTATTACCAAAATTATTATTCCAAGGCTTCAAAAGTACAATTTAGCAAACTTATCTGATTTGTTAATTTTATTGCGCTAGTACAGATTTTCTCATTCTTATTCCTACATTTTTACCTTCCGTCACGTAACGATGGTGGTCTTTGGTCAAAAAAATTAGTGGTTAGTTTTTAATGAATAAGCATGTTTTAGGGTCCCAAAAATATAATCTTACTATTTTTATTATGATGTGATGTCTGTATGTATATATATATATATATATATATATATATATATATATATATATATATATATATATATATATATATATATATAAATCTAAACACGTCTGCACATGGATGTAAGGAAGAGGAATACGAACAATTGTAATTTTTCAAATAATAGTATTTATATATATATATATATATATATATATATATATATATATATATATATATATATATATATACAGGGTGTTAATAAAAAAACTTTACACACTTTAGCAGGTGATAGTAGAGATGAAAACAAGAAAAAAATTCTAATACACCTAGGTCCAATACTTATTGGTTTTTAGAAAATTTATGTATGGAATTTGTACATAATACACAGGATTGACGGAAGGTATTGTGCTGGCCACATCAGATTTAACAACTAAGGACTCTAGGTGTTTACGATCAAGTGCGTGAGTCTCTTCGACGACGGCTGCAACTTTGTTTACAATTGATCGTAAACACCTAGAGTCCTTAGTTGTTAAATCTGATGTGGCCAGCACAATACCTTCCGTCAATCCTGTGTATTATGTACAAATTCCATACATAAATTTTCTAAAAACCAATGAGTATTGGACCTAAGTGTATCAGAATTTTTTTCTTGTTTTCATCTCTACTACCACCTGCTAAAGTGTGTAAAGTTTTTTTATTAACACCCTGTATATATATATATATATATATATATATATATATATATATATATATATATATATATATATATATATATAAATACTATTATTTGAAAAATTACAATTGTTCGTATTCCTCTTCCTTACATCCATGTGCAGACGTGTTTAGATTTTGGTTATAATACGTTAACTGAAAGTACCCTCATTTGAAGATTTCAACAGTTTTTCTTGAAAAAACGCTTTCAAATATAATTTTTTCACATTTAATGCTCTTAAAGAATATTTTATTCTCTATATGATTTGATTGTATTTTATGCTTCGTATTCAACGTTCTTAGAGTTAAATAAATATAAAGATATTAAATTTCGTAAAGCAGCCAGCTATGCTATAACTATAGAAACAGCTAGGTAGTATATTAAGAAAATTCTGACAGATGTCAGTGTCAAGTACAATTGATATACTTGTAGTATGTTTATTTTATAATTTTACTGGAAATATAGAATCTTTTGCAAGAAACTTTCTGTATGGAATTTGTAGAAAATACATAGAACTGACGGAAGGTAATGTGCTGGTCACATCAGATTTTTTCCTATAATATACAGGCTGATTACATAGGGCAATAGGGACAAACGGCTATTATCTTTATTACCAATCTTGGAATTATAGCTTATATTACAAAGTTGGGATGAACTTAAATCCCACTTTTGGTATCAAAATGCCTTGAATTATACTTCCGGTTTTGCCGGAAACAATATAATTGTTAACTTTTTAAATGTAATGATACATAAATGTTTATATTTTTGAAAATAATTTAAGTTAACTTAACATGATGCTCAATACTTGAATTTTCACCAAAACTTAAGTAAGTTAATGAGTGCCGACAGAAATTTTTAGAAGGTCGTGCATTGGATACATTTGCGATAAAATTGGTAATCATTCTCAGTCTTTGACACATTCAAGAGTGTTATAACGTAGGTAGGTAACTTTAAAGTATTGTCATTATGTTCTCTTTATAGAATTTTATCAATATACAAATATTTAACAAGAGATAATAATTTATTTCGAAATTCAAAGGTGATGCAAATGCAACCTTGCAACATGCTGCCGTCGCCTATGCAGTTATTAATTTTTGAAAATTATGTAATTTAATGCATTTATCAGTCTGGTATGACATTTTATCTTGCTTTGTTTGAGGGTGGTCTGAGGAAATATTTTTACGTTTCTGATGTAACATTTTTTTAAGATTATTTCTAACAATTCGAACAAAAAAATGAAATTTAATTAAATTTTAATACATTTTTTTTATGTGGCAGTTAAAAATAAAAAATAAATTGTACAAATAAATTCGTGAATTTAGTCAGTAAAATGTTTTAAAACAGTAAAGAGTCGCTAAAGTAATACAAATAAATTGTATAGATTTTTGTCTGATTTTATTTTCAAGTTGTCGGAAACAAACAAAATAGCATACACACCACATCCGTAATATGGAATAAAACAAATAAAATAAATAAAATTGTAGTACCTTCACGTAGTCATTCGAATCTGATGTGCGTAGCAGTGTAGCATAGCACCAAAAATAATTCTTCTCTTTTGCTCGTCGTTTTACGGCGGAGTAATAAAACGTAATGCAGTTTGTAAGTGAAGGGGTGTAAAGTGTAGAACAAGTTGCACGAGGGGAGAACAGAACACATTAAAACTGCATCAGTCTTTATAACTAAACAGGCTGGATAGATAATAACTCCGGAGTTTTTCCAGCATTGCGCTGCGACTACGACTACTCGGAGAGCGGATAGATTTATGGCTGGGAAACTTTGACTTTGGCTCAAGTCCACTGAATACGTTACGTTAATGAAAGAATACAGAATTGTACGCTTGGAAACAACTTTAATTTTCAAATTTATTGCAATTTGTGCTCTCTGAAAGAGAATCGGATTTTACGGCAGTTTTAATTTGATAAACCCTGAAATACTGACTTCTCTCCACCACTAAAAGAAGAAGTAGTTTACATTACACAATTTATTGGAGTAGATATACTGAAGTTATAAAATAAACTCAGTTAAATAGTAACAAAAAGTAAGAGGCATACACTTGTTCCTACACACCTATTTTTTGTGTTTCATGTCTATTAAAAATGGGGTTGCGTAGCTGTATACGTTTGAGGACCGGTTGTGATTCGAACAGCCCGGGTTTGATTCCCACAGGTTTCAAACTTCAAAATTATTTCCAATTTTTAAATAGCATAAAAGTGATCCTGGCTCACTCCACATTAACTTTGAGAGCACATGAAATGGCACCTGGTAAACGCCCTTACTGGTGCAGGTAAATTATCATTACCGGAATCTGCGAATAGAAGTAGATTGGTAAACCCAGAATCCCAGATATGGGAAATAAGCCGTGACCATATACATACATATTTATTTGAAACAATTAAAGTTTTAAATATTTGAAGAATTTAAGATCAGAAAGATTTAAGTATTTCGTTAAAGTTTAGGCTTATTTTGCATGTGATAATAATGTTCATATTTTCTTTTACTAATATATTCTAGTAGGTATTTGTATCAGGTATCAAGTAGCTTGGTACGTACTATTGCTATGTAAACATATAATGTTTGCTTCTCCAAGGTAATGAACAAAAATATTGTTATTTTAATTTTTTTGCATCACTATTTCTGTAATAAGCTACTACACTGTTTCAAGCCTCAATATTGTACTGTAATTGTACACTTCTTAAATGACGAGCGTAGGAAAAAATCCCATTTGTTTCTTCGATTTCTTTGAATTGAAATGCTTCTGTTGTGGCTAATTAAATTAAAATGATACTACTATATCGGTATTGTATGTCATCTCACATTGTCTGGTGGTCCACCCCTGGGAAAGTCTTTTGTAAAGTTCCAGTGGAGAACTGTCGAGATGAAGCCATGACTTGACATTCATTATATGGACAAGTTGGTTCATAATCTTGCTGTTCTTATATTAAATTACAAATTTAAAACGATGCGCGAAATTGTAAAAATATCATGTCAGCCACCGGGATTTAAACCCGAGCCTTAACTTGTGCAGAGTAACGTTCTATCTATCCGAGTAATGGTTGGTCTGATTTAATGACTGATATAATCTTTCACATAGCATACAAGTAACCGCTTGATTATATCTCAGGCCCTAAGTATCAACGTGTTGACAATCTAGTATATAAACGGAATAAATTGTGAAAAGATCATGTCAGCCACCGGGCTGTGCATGAATATTCTTAAATACGTAAACAGATATGTATATTCAACTGTTTTTGTACAGTTTTTATTATAACGTTGAGAACCGTGAACGGTTCAATTTTTTAAATAAGGTGAAATATTTTGTGAAAAATTTATGGACTTCACTGGGATTTGAACCAAGGGTCTTCTTATTGCCGATAGATCCTGTGTTCATGTCCCGCTGAAGTCCATCAATTTGTCACGAAAGATGTACGTAAAGGTGAATTTTAAATTACTTGCTTGTATAGTAGTACATTACTGATACATTTTTTTATTCTTATAGATCTTACATACGGTACATAATAGTTATTCAACTATGAAGTGTGATAATGGGGGCGATTAATGATTGAGATATTTGAGATCATTAATCACCAATCAACACACGTATTGATTGCATTTTTTTTTCGTTGACCGCATTTCACAGAATTGAAAAATATATGACATTTTTTTTAGGTTAGTAATATTTAATACATACATTTTAACAATTGTTCAGCAAATGTATCTATGGTTACCCACTAAAATCGCTTATTAATAGGGGTCATTAATGAATGAATTTCTATACAATAACATAATCTATTAATAAACGGTTAACAGAAAATATTTTTAATTGGTTCATTTTCGATAAAGCTTTGTATCTTTATCTCTTATTATGGTTTCATTTTCAATTTAAAACAATGATTGAATAATATTTGAGAAAAATAAAACATTAACAACTTGGGAATAAAAATATCTTATAAAATTTAATATCCATATTAACTTCATAAAGAGCACTGTCATCGTGACTTAATTTCACAATTACCTATTCAGAATCAACTGGTCGGGTAAAGTACAACGTCTCTAGTTAAGATTACCCAAGTAAATATTAACTTGAGTCTGAACGTACCCCTGGGTGGTTGCCTTAGCACTTAGCTTTATTTCCATATATCGAGTGCAATATGTTTGAAGTAGCAGATCAATTATTATTGAGGTAGTGAAAAATATGAAGTGGAATAATAATTATGCATATTCTAGTGTTGAAAGTCAAATATTTTTTTATTAAAATATTCACTCTCAAATGGAGTGGAATAAATCTAATGCCAATATTTCCAAAACTAATAATTTCTGATAAACATTTATATAGTATACTATTAATATCAGTTCCGATTCGAACAGCACTATTTCGTATCTTGTTAAAAAGCAATCATAGAGCAATAACTATGCAACCTTCATCCTGTGCGGTGAATATCTCTGATTAATTGAACAATATTTCTTGGTGTGCATCTGGCTGTGCAAGTTTAACAGCGCTATGACAATGGAACAGCAGCAGCAGCAGTGTTATTAATGTGAAACCTTTCACAGTAATGCATCTTGTGTCGCGGAAATTGCAGCGAGAACGGAAAAAGTTCCATATAAACCGTGATTGAACGAATGACGCACAAACAAATGTCCAAATGTGTCTTTCATTTCACAAAGATGGGAGAGACATCAAATTCATTCCAAAGCTTATGTGAATTCTAATGGAGTTCAAATAACTTATTTCCGATAAAAATAGTCGAGGTGTGTTATTTCAAGTAATTGTTAACAATTTATTTACACAAACAGTCGAAAAAATTACCCCTAATTTCTTTTTCAACTACGTATACAATTGTCTAAAAATATACCCTTTAAAAATTCTAACAATGTACGAACTTATTTTTAAAAATAGAAGTTTTCTTTGGTTTTTCTAACCCTCAAAACCAAAAGAAACATCCCCTAAACCAAGTAATTCCCCAAGGAAAACACCAATATGTCACTTGACAAGTTTAAAGTAAACATTGTTTGATTTACTTCTACCAACTGTAGTAGATACTTTTTTGTAAATTTAAACTAGAATACATCTTTGTCTATTCTGTGATATTTTATATTTATAGATCTTTGAAAAGAAATGTAAACAAACAGTTTATACGAATAATTGAAAAAATATATATGGGATTACCTACTACAATACAATAATTAAAAAATAATAATCCCGAAAATTCTATATTTATTTTATTTACTTATGATTACGCTAGCCAACATATTTTCCGTTATTGTGTATAGGTACTATTAACAATAATTATTATTGTACCAAATTACTTGTGTTATGTTGTAAAATAGACGACAAAGAAGCGGTAATCATATAGACAACAATTATATTAGGTACTGGACTAGTAAGTATTTTCTATAAACTTGTATATCTAATAACTATCGATGTATATACTGGTTGAATATACTAAGTGCATACATAATATTGTCCACATGTACAACATTCAACGTTTTAGAAACATAATTCGATATTAAAATCTCTTACAGTTTTTGATATATTAGCTTATATATTGAAAGCACTTTTATTTAAAAAAGCGAGGACGTTACTCGTATGGGTCAATAATTTTATTGAAATATATATTTAGAGTGGGTGCTTTTAACTGTAATTTACCAATTTCATAATAACTATATTATAAACGGTTTTTATGTAGTTATTTTTGCAACATACGCAAAAGTGAACGACTAAATTATTAAATAACAAAAAATGGTTTTGTGATAAATTCATGGACATCACCGGGACTTGAACTCAGAACCTTCCCATGTCTAGTAGGATGATTATCAACTTAGTTACAAAGTCCCCTGAAGTCAATAAACTATTTCATCTGTCTTTAATGCTAGTTTTAGACAAGTACATCGTCTGTTTCAGAGCGGCATAGTTGATGGTTAAGAGAACCACATCTTAGTAAAGTATGACTAGAGAATGAAAGTTGAAATTATTTTATAGATATTGTTTCTTTTCAAAACTTTCCCCTATCATTACAATTTGAAAGGAAAATGACTTTTATGTATTCCGTTAGAGAATATTAGAATTGTATGAAACATTGAGAAGTGTAAATTTTTGCAAGTACTTATTCAAATACTGTACTAGGATATCTCAGAAATACATTCGTATGTTTTGCTTAAAATAGATGGATGACTACGGTACCTGCGCCATAACAGAATAACAAGACAAGGTTGTTAAAATATTTCAACATTCAGTAGTCACCTAGTATTTGAATGAATATTTGCAAAAAAATAACAGTTAAAAATTCATGGTGTTCACCGGGACTTGAACCCAGGACCTTCGTATGTCTAAAATTACTACAATGTGTTTTCATAATAATATTGATCTCATTTTATTAAATAACTAAATTGAAAAAATGTCGCCTTTTCTTTCTTTAAATATCCATTTGATTTTGAATATCCTCCTCTTTCCATTCTATCCCGTGGGAATATAAGGAACGTGTGTATGGTTCCAGTCCCTGGAGACATCCATCAGATCCTCCCACGCGTTGTCCAGGGTCCAGGTCTCCAGGACGTGCGTATACGCGCAGACCCCCATTACCGCAACAATAAAGACACACTTACACCCAATAAATAACGGTCGTGCGCAACCGTAGCCCAAATGTACATAAGCCTCCGAATATACGACGGGACCAAAATAAAATTCTATATGCTCATTGCACAGATGGAAGGAATTTAGACTAATATAAACCTTATGTCTTTTTGCGAGGTTATGATAAAAAAGCGCTTTTGGAATTTAAATAAGGATGCGAACCTAGTTACAAAAATTGTTATTAACGTTTCGGTATATCAGCTAAGCTGTATCAGTATTACGTTGCGTTGCGTGAGACAAGAAGTTTTCACCGAGGAAATACAAAAAAAAACAGTTTCAGTTGGCAATATAATTCTGGGAATCTTTTTATTCCACAGTTTGCATTATGCCAGGTAAAGGCAAAAATACTATTTGAAATGTAATTTTTAAAATAAATACAAGTAAGTTATGTCAGGGGTCTGACAGCTAATAGCATTTTGAGTGATAGATATCCTATAGATTATTAGTCTGTGGGTAATGTGAAAAAATAGAAGGGTTTATGTAAGGGAAAGAACTATTTTATTTATGGATAAATATTGTAATGCATTCAAATTTAAATTTTCAAATGTCAAACAAAAGGAAATAAATTTAAGTTAGAGTCTTACCAGTTTCAAGTATTTTTTTCTTGCCAACTGAAACAGTTATTTTTAACCCGTCTGTATATACTATACTTCATTTCAGGTAAGAAAATAGCGTTGGTTTAGATAGGGATATAAATTCTACCTTTAGATTGGTCAGAATGCAAACTTAATTCACAAAGGGCTAAATACGATGATCGGCTGGTAGCAGAATGGAAAATTGGAAAATAATCGGACACACAGTCTAGTGAAAATTATTTACTTCCTGGCCTACTTTTCGACTGTAAATACTGAAGAAGACGTCAAAACGTAGGCCACTAGACTGCGTGTCCGATTATATTCCAATTTTCCATAAAATTCACAAAAGCGAGAAAAATACCTGTTAGTTGTCAGTTATCAAATAAAATCTACAGAATTAACTAATGTTAAACCATGTTTTGTCATAATTTTAAATATGCATGTCTTGTACATTTTTACAGATTAAAATATATATTATTGACATAGTTTGGTTTCATGAATTGAAATTATTTATTTAATGCATGTAAGAACGTTCGGATCTCAAGCGCCATCTACTATTTTCTTTCGTGAAACGAGTAATAGCTATTGAACAAAAAAAATCAAAGTACATAACATCTGGTGAGACAATTCTGAACGTAGCAAATGGGAAAATATTACTTATTATCATTTGTTAGTGCAGTGTATGCATATAAAGTTTTTTGTATAAGTCTTAAACAAAAATTATTTTGAATGCAAATAATTTGGGATAATTTTGATATCTGTCGCACTGACAAACTGTTAAACGGTTAATATTTTTTCGTTTTAAATGGAAAAATGCACATTTACAGGCTTAATATTAAATAATTGTATATATCTTATAATTTTAAAGGTAATTAAAATCCAAATTTTAACCTCAAATAAATGGTGTAATTGGTAACGGGAACTACTGTTTTGAATGACAAAATAAATTTCAATAAATTAAAATTTTCGTCAAATTTTCAAAATAGGAATTATATTTCGGTCTGGCACAGCAAAATGAAATGATATTTAAAATATAATGCAATTTCAAATAGTACCAAAAACATCAGTTCTATGTCTAAATATTTATAATTAGTGTCCATACTGAAAAACAAAACCAGAGACACGGAAAACAAAAGATATTTTAATAATGAAAGTTATGTTCAATTGATGCGCGCCTAGCAAACTGTATCCTTACTCCTTACCTTTTAATTTCTATTTACTTGCGAACAGCGCCATCTCTTATTAGTTAGCAATCAAAATACATTACATTTGTGAATAAATTATTCTTATTATCACGTAATTTTATTTTCCCCGTCCATGTTCAAATATTTGGCGTCTCAGATTTCATGTTTTTGTCGCGTGACTTTGCTTGAGCCCTATGTAGAAATTAGTAACAACACTAATACTAAAATCGGATTACACAAAAAAAAAACCTACGCCGACTACACGAACTTAAGCTAAAACGCAACCCTTAAAGTATCAGAAAGAAACTCTCATTAAATTATTTTAAGGACTAATCTAAATTAATAATTTTCTTTTGAAGTTGGAATAGTATTTAATCTTTGATTAGGTTACAGTTGAAACAACAGGAATAAAAATAGATTCGCTAATTATTTTATTTCCACAAAAAGGATTTAACTGTCTCTACTTTGTTTGTAAATTAACTTCTTATAAACTGAAACAAATATTTAATTAAATAATGTTTTTCTCAAGATTAACAACTTTTGTTTAAAGCCCAGCAAGATTTTTTCACAGACGACAGTTTTAAACAAAGAAAACATTCTTTTTTAACCCTTCCTTTCACTAATTACAAAAAAATAAAGCTTCATGTTTAGAAGAAATTAAAATTATTACTATGATAATAATGAGTTAATTGTAATATTCTTTGTTTACATTTTTTTATCCCCCGGTACCCTTGGTAAGGGAGGTACAGGGATCGTGCTAAAAATCGCATATCGAGATTTTGATTAATGACCCTACAATCCGATTTGGTGTGTAGGTATGTATGTGTGTGTGGATCTTCTGGACACTCTAACTCAAATACTATCATTCGTAAAAGTGTCAGTCGGATAACCGGAAATGACACTTTACTTGAAGCTCAAAATAGTTTTCTTCAAAAATACCTTTATATGTTTTTTTTTCGCAATTTGTTTTTATAAAAATTAAAGATTATTTACTTTTCTACATTTTTGCACTAAGAGTTTTTTCTATATATTTTATGGATAAATTTATAAAATAATATAAAAATTATATCCCCAGCTTATGCTATAAACACAACTCAATTGTCACAGAGTTTGGCTCAAATGTATCCATTATGTAACTGACAGATAAATAGGTATCACTGTCAAAAAATAATCATTTCAAATTAATAATAGCAACGTTTTAAAAAGAAAATTATAAATAGAACAATAGTTATATAGAACTAAATATACATAATTTTTGGCATAAAAAATAAATAAATATATATCACGGCATATTACCCATTTCTGGGTATCCTATTCTACTTTGTACACAGATTTCAGTAATTATCACTACATAGCATTTACCAAGTGTCGCCCACGGTCAATTTTGTGCCATTTAAAATTCTAAATATTTGACGTTGATCGGGATCGAATCCGGTTTCCCAGATTCGCAACCAGACACTCAGGCACGCAGCCACGCGACCCCATAGGTATTTATTTAAATTAATAAAAAATAAATGGCGGGACGTATGGTGTTGGTCACATCAGATTTTTTTTTTCGGGAACCTGTATTTTTATCTTTTACCATCACTTAACGGTTTTGAATATGGCTATCTTTTGATAACCATTACTTGTAATTACTATTTAGTTTTTCTTTCATACGAATATAAAGTTAATAATTTGCTTGCAACAATTTTCCTTAGGCGATATTTTAATTAAGTGGTACGCCGTCGTATGAACATTTCTCCTGCAACATAATCATCATTACTCCGCGTTGGTGTCGTTGTCATAGCCAACTTAGAGAGAAAATTCGGTGGGAAGACGACGCAAGGTATAATTATTGAAGCCAGTGTACTGGGAACAATTCCCGGAATGTTTTTGTTTAAAGAAAATATTAATAAATCAGGCTACATTACTCGGTCCGGGTGAAACCGACCGGAGAGCGGATAAAGATGGCACCAACTTTCATATCGCGTAGTTATGCGTAGTGGAAGCACCCGTGAGGAAAGAACAAATTAAACTAGAAGAATTTCATCCTATCTCAAGAATTAACGCCTTTTCTTTTAGAAGATTAAAGTAGGGAAAATGTTTAATATATTTTGCAGAGATCATTAAGCCGAATTTTAACAATACACTTTTTATTACAAAAAATTAATGTGGCGAGCATATTGCCCCGCCTGTTCTACATATTTTATCTATCAATGTTGGTTTCTGTGATTAAAATAAGAAATTCATTTATGTTTTAATCATATCAATATATTTTTAAATTTTATTCCTGATAATTTTTAGCTAACATAGTACAACAGTTATTATTTAACGAACATACGAGGGGTATTTTTTTTAATTCGCGGAATGAAGCGGTGGAAAAACAAACATTTTACATAGAACGGGGAAAGTGCATTCTAAATGAAATGTTTCTGTTTCTGTGGATACCTGCCCTGGTAAAACCATGATTTATACGTGATCATGAAATGGTAATAAAGTTTTTTTTTTTTTTTTTTTTATTATTATTTTTTAGGATACTTCAACTGCCATGGTTATTAGCATCCAAGGTTACATAATAGTACAGATATTTTACATTATATTAATATTAGTATTTTACATTATATTTCATTTATCAGGTTCGTGTCTTTTAAGTATTTAATAATGTTTTCGGTATTATTGAAGAGTGCGATTTTTAATGTGTTCTGTATATTGTATTTTCTTCTTTGGATGGTATATTTTGGGCAATCTACTATAATATGTTTGACTGTAATTTGTGTGTTGCATGTGTCACATAGGGGTGGGTCTGTTTTGTTCATTAGGTATTTGTGTGTGATGTTCGTGTGGCCTATTCTTAATCTTGTTATTGTGATCTGGTGTTTTCGGTTTTGGAGCATCTTTAGGGGCTTTGTATCCTCTTTTATGCTTCGCAATTTGTTTTCTTGTGGTGTTGATTCCCAGTGCTTGTTCCAAAGTTGTTTGTTGGTATTTTTGAAGGTACTTTTCACATCTTTGTGTGGTAATTGGATGCTGGTAATTTGGGGTAATGTTGTTGCTTCTCTCGCTGCAATGTCCGCTTTTTCATTACCTCTGATTCCTGTGTGGGAAGGAGTCCAGAATATGATGACGTCTTGTTTGTGGATTTGTGTTATCGTGTATATGTTTTCTTTGATTTTTTGTATTATTGGATCCATACTGTAGAGGTCCTGGATACTTTGGATTGTACTTAGTGAGTCAGTGCATATAATGTAGTTTTTATAGTTGTTCAGGTTGAGTATGTGCTCTGTGGCTTTGAGCAATGCATGCGCTTCGGCGGTGAATATTGATGTTGTCTTCGGCAGGTGGTATTTGTAGTTTTCGTGTTTATGGACTATGGCTGAACCCGTTTCATCATTTAATTTGGATCCATCAGTGAAAATTATTTCGTAGTTATGGTGTTCATTTATTAGTTCATTAAATTTGGCTTGGAATAATTCATTTGGAGTTTGGTTCTTTGGTAACGTCGTTAGGCTAAGAATATATTTTGGTTTGGGAATTTGCCATGGAGGAATATTGCCGAAGGTAATATGTTGTATGTTTGGGAAAGAGTTATGGTTTAGTTTTGATATGATGTTTTTTATGGTTATTTGGAGTATATTTGTATCTTTTATTTCTAATATGTTATTACTATTGATTTTAAATAGGGTAGGATATGCAGGGTTATTTGGGTTATGTGCTATGTTTGTTATAAGCGATGAAATAAGTTGTTGTCGTCTAAGATCAAGCGGCGGTTCGTTTGCTTCACATAGTACACTAATTGTGGGACTTGACTTGAATGCTCCTGTTATGATTCTTATTGATTTGGTGTGGATGCGGTCAATATCTTTCAAGAGATATGGTTTTGCAGTTATATATGCTGGAGCACCGTAATCCAATTTAGATCTGATTAGCATTCTGTATATGGTTAATAGTGCTTGTCTATCTGCCCCCCAAGTATGATTACTAAGTGTTTTAATGAGGTTTAGTCGTTTTTGAGTTTCTAGTTTTAGGTTTTTTATGTGTTGTTTCCAAATTAGTTTCTTATCTAGGTGTATTCCTAGAAATTTATGTAAAAAACAAGGCCACACCGGCAACGAGTGTCAAAATCAAGCACAAAGCCCAAAAAATATAACCCTAAATACACTACACGCAACACAAGAAATTAATAGAGAAGAAATAATTTCCCAACCCTCCTCCCTGATAATCACTCAAACAAAAGTTACCAACATCGCTCCAGACTATCAAAAAAACCAAACCAACGAAGACCTAAACAAAAATGATCCTACCACATCCACCTCTCAATTAAATCTATTTCCACCTCTACCACCTCCACCAACACCACCAATAACACGCCTATCAAAAAAAAATAAAAGAGCAGCATCTGACATCACCCCCTCACAATCAACGGACGATGACAGTTTAAATGAAAACTCTAGCCAAGAAAAACCAGAAACTACTGATGAAGAAGGAATACTCAAGAAAAAAACAAAAAAGAAGAAAAAAACACACAATAACATAACACTCCTTCAACTATTAAAAACAGAAATGGAAAAAAATTCAACAGAATATATTTTATCATATGAAATGTTCAAAGATTTCCTAGAGAACGCCCAAGGACACTCTGATCCTCTCACCTTAGCTACAGAATATACAGAAAATATTCCGAAATTACTGGAGTCAATAAATAAACTCTATGAGAACATAAAACACCCAACATTAAGGTATAATTTCACCAAAATAACTACAATAATAAAACTGCAACTTCAACAAAATTTGTTAAAATGACGATATTACAATGGAATATGAACGGGTTCTTCCTACATAAAGGAGAACTACAAAGTATGGCAGCCAAACTAAAACCACAGTATATCTGCTTGCAAGAAACCCATCTCAAAACAACCAAAACCGCAACCTTTCCATGGTATACCTTCTATAGAAAAGACAGACCCAATACCAACCACGCCAGTGGAGGAGTAGCCATACTCGCCAAAGATGAAAATCATTGTCAGCCAGTACCACTAAAAACAGAACTAGAAGCCATTGCTATAAAAATAAATTTTCCTACTAAACTTACTATCTGCTCAATTTACATTCCCCCACTACCAATAAGGGTAATAAAGTTAAATATTATCATAATGGAAAATGATCAACTAAAACTAAAGGATATCACAAGAATATTAAACATTTCAAAAACAAAAGCATTTAAGATTATTCATGAACACAATGCAATGTGTAAGATCAGCGCGCGATGAGTCCCCCGAAACCTTACATCTCATCAAAAACACAACCGCGTTGATTATTATAAACAACTTTTTGAGGTCTATAGGAATAATCAAGCATATGTTATCGACAGAATTGTGGTAGGAGATAAAACATGGGTTCATGTCTATGATCCCAAATCAAAAAATATGATGTGGCCAGCACATAAACTCTTGCCATTTCCATTTTATGTCCCTGCTTATACGAGTATATCGAATTTAACATTTCTTGTACACATAAATAATTCTAATTATATCTATTCCTTCTTTCTTTTTTTCTTTCAATGAGGAATTTAGCCCTACTCTTCTGAAATGTTCAATATTCCTATAATTAATTGACGGGATTAGCTGTATTCGTTACGGATTGTATTAATTATACCTATAATTATAAACACTTAGTAATAGAATAAAAAATAATAAATGTAATTCCCAACTCCCCAGAAATAGTTTTCAGTAATGTTTATAAAACAACAAAACTGTTAATTTTTGACACTGACATTTTTTTGTCAAATGACAATCATTTAAATTTCAGTTCCTTTTCTCCCAAGTCTTCCGCAATACAGTCCTTCCATCTTATCTTTGGTCTTCCTCTGTTTTGTTCAACCTTCTATTACTAAGCTATTCATTCTTCATCCAATATATTCTTCATTTCTGCTCGTGACATTTACAAACCAATGTAATCATCTCTCTTGTATCTTTCTAGAAACTTGTAATACTAGAGTTATTTCCTTACCTATATTTCCGTGTCTTCCCCAACATCTACTTCAACAACCTCATCTCTGCTACATTAATTTACTTTTTATTGATACTGACATCTGTCAATCTAAATATATTAACAATTTTCATGGTTAGCATAGATGGCTGATTTATAAAATATAATTTCTTTATAATTCTTTAACTCTATATCCATTGAATATGAAGTATAAAATGCAATCAAATCGTAGAGAGAATAATATATTCTTTAAGTTATAATTACGTTAAATTCCAATAAATCAAATTTAACTGTTAAATTTTTAAAAGGTTACTTCCGGTTCACCAAATATAACCAAAATCTAATCAGTTGTTCTTCTGGATGTAAACTTGAGGAATACGAAAAATATATAGGTATAATTTTTGGAATCGTGGTATTGAAGTTATGCGATCCGAAACTTTCGTCACGCAGACACACACACGCAAACACACACAAATATTTATGAAAAACAGTACTTCTAAATATACAGGTTGTTCATTTTATTTTGTCCACTATTGCTATCTCGAGAACTAGAAGTTCGGTTAAATAAGCAAACAATTTATATTTTACTAGACTATTCTAATGAGGGTAATTTTTTTTCAACCAGGGTTTTTAAACTTTAGGGACCAACATTGTAATCTTAAATGGACCGTATATTTTTTTATTTTTTTATTCGATAGAGAATTTTATTCTGAATTCAGTGATATAATATTTTAATATCCTTAAGACAATTTTTTTGTTTAGATTTTTATTAATTTTATTTTAATATGGCTAAAATAAGTGTGCTATGGCCGAAGCAAATGAATGTAGAAAACAATTAATTTGTAACAAAATATAACAAATAGATAAATTAATAAATTCTGTTCAAATAGTCCTCAATTTTCGGTCACAGCACTCTAGAATGTGAATCCATATTCACTTATCGTCCAAGGCACGCTTATTATGGCTATAATGAAATAAAACTAATACAAATCTAAAGATGAATTATACTCAAAAATTGTTTTCTAAGGGCATGCAAGTATATCATTGAATTTAGAATAAAATTCTCTATCGAATAAGCAAATAAAAAAAAATCCCATTTAAAGTAACAAAGTTTGTCTCCAAAGTTTGAAAATCACTGGTTCAAAAAATAATAATTTTACGCTCATTAAAATAGTCTTGTAATATAGAAATTATTTTCTCATTTAACCGACCTCGTAGCTCTTAGAGTTCTCAAGATAGCAATAGTGGACAAAATAAAATGAACAACCTGTGTTGGAATAGAAATGTCCAAACGTAGTGAAACGAAAGACTTTAACTATTATTTACGAGTCGAATGAAAATGTCATTCGTCTCAAGCGAATTCGAATTTAGGGAATGGCCAAGAATACTGTTATGGTTTTCGTTCGTTTTAGAGCGAATGTGAGAACTTATATGGAAAAACGAATGCTCAAGAATAGAGGCCTGGATCACTCACCCGTATATAGGGTATAACAGCTAAACAAGCTACCTCAAAAAATTTCCAAATTTTTAAAAATACAATACCAAAAGATAATAATATAGAGACCAAGGGGGACATCCGAATAGAGAAGAAAATATTTTTTTAAACCTGTAGTTCTCAAGTTACAACATAAAGTTAGATTTGTTAAATGGGATGATATTTATATTTAAGCCCATTCTATAGAGTATTTTTTTCATCCATGTTAATCATTTTATATTTTAATATAATAACATAATTGAGAAAAAAAAATTGAAATTTAAATAAATTTCATTTTTATATTTTCAGTAGCCTATGTGTGAAAAATAATTACGCTTAATTTAAAACAAAACATAGATATTTATTAATAACTTTATGTATCGTGTTATATTACATTTCCATCCTAAATAATTCAAATTGATATATAACAGTATGTGTTTTTCACACACAGCCTACCGAAAAATGATTATAAAAATCAAATTTAGTTTAATTTCAGTTGAATATATTTTTTTATCTAAAAATATAAAATGATTATATGGTTGATTTTGAAAAAAAAACTATCGTGTGTCTGGTCGCGAATCTGGGGACCCGGGTTCGATCCCGACCGACGCCAATAATTACATCGAATTTTAATGGCACAAAAGTTGACCCTTGTGGTGCACTCTCCACGCCATCTATGAGTGCCCGTGAGGTGACGCTTGGTATGCGCCCACACGGTACAAATATTCAATCATTATTGATATCTGTATACAAGGCAGATTAGCACACCCAGCAATGGGTAATATGCCGTGATGAAATATATATACAGGATGTAACACGAAAAGCGGGCCATAGGCGTTTAACATGGGAAAACAGTTTTTCCTTGGCCAAAAGTGGCCTATTAATTTTAGACAAAAATGCTTCAAATGAATGTTGTAGAGAATTAAATTCTACATCCAGCAGTATTCACATTTTATTTTGAATGTTTAGTAACCGAACAAATCGTATTTAATTTTTTACAGAAGTTACTTCTTTATAGTGTTAGCCATGACACTGAAACAAAATCGAACAAAAGTAACGACGTTTTACCTGTCAGAAACGCTCTGTTTAAGTCAATAAATATAATTATTGAAGATGGAAAGTTATTCTCATGAGGAAAAGTTACAAATTATTAAGTGGCATTATTCTGAGGAAAGTTTTCGGAAAATTCGGGATTTAACTAGTATTTTTTGGCATCATAATATTCCTAGTAAAACAACAATTCAAAGATTTATTTCAAAATTTGAGACGACCGGCACATTTAATATGTTAGAACCGGAACTTTTGCGAGGAAACCATAATAGAAATTACAACAACGAAGAAGATGTTCTAGCGTTAATTGAAATGGATCCAAATCTCAGTGTCAGAGATATTTTAAATGAAATAGGAATCAGTTTTATGACCGTTTTTAGAATATTAAAAAAACCTAAATATCACCTTTTTAAAATACAAAACCACCAGGAAATTTTTGAACAAGATTTTGAACGACGCGCAATATTCTGCGAAATAATTATGGATGATGGATTACCGATGAGTGCACATTTACACTGAATGGCGAACCAAACAAAAATAATTTTCGTTACTGGTTTCAAAGAAATCCACATAATGTAATACAATCAAGAATACAGTACCGGCAATCAGTAAATGTTTGGGCAGGAATTTTAGACAACAAAATTATTGGTCCTTTTTTTATTGCACGGCTAAATTCGAAAACATATTTGGACTTATTAAGGGAAACAGTTGAGCCAGAAATAACGAACTTAAATAATGATCATGTGTGCTTCCAGCACGATGGTTGTCCTGCACATAGTACGAGGTTATAAATTATCTGGATGATGCTTTTCCAGAAAGCTTGATAGGGCAAGGAGGACCAGTAAACTGGCCAGCTAGGTCACCGGATTTAAATTCGTTTGACTTCTTTTTATGGGGGCACTTAAAGTCTTGTGTCTATAAGAAACGATACAATAGTATTGAATATCTGAAAAACGCTATAGAAAATGAAAGCAATAAAATAAATCGTAGACAATTAAGTAATGTTAGGCAAAGTTTTTATAATAGATTAGGCTATTGCTTAGCGCAAAACGGACAGCTTTTTGTGCACCTTTTATAATATTTACTTATAAATAAAATAATGTAATAAAAATGAATGTTTAATAAATATGAATTCAAAAACTTTATTTCTATTGTTGTTTATTTAGTTTATTTTGAGTGATAAATTTTCCATTTTCAATAATTAGACTTAAACAGAGTGTTTCTGACAGGTAAAAAGTCATTACCATTACATTTGTTTGATTTCGTTTCAATGTCATGGCTAACACTATAAAGAAGCAACTTATGTAAAAATTTAAATTCGATTTGCTCGGTTACTAATCATGCAAAATAAAATATGAATATTGAGTTGGATGCAGAATTTAATTCTCTACAACATTTATTTGAAGTATTTTTGTATAAAATTAATAGGCCACTTTTGGCCAAGGAAAAACTGTTTTCCCATGTTAAACGTCTATGGCCCGCTTTTCATGTTACATCTTGTATATACAGTGTGTTAATTACAAACTTAGCCAGGCGTTTAACATAGGAAATCAGTTTTTCCTTGCGCAAAAGTTCATAAATTATTTTAGACAAAAATACTTTAAATAAATGTTGCAGAGAATTAAATTATGCACCAGAGTTAGTAATAAGATTTTATTTTTGACATTTAATAACCGAGAAAATCAATTTTAAATTTTTTTGAAGATTGCTGATTTATAGCGATAGCCATGTAACTCAAACAAAATTTATCCACCATTTTATAATCTGAAGATTTTCTTCATGAGAAAACTGTTCCATACTTTCAAAGAAATATGTTATTGAACGAATATCACAAAATACAAACTTTTTTTGATAGTTGAGATGACATACAGTTGTTCGTAATTTTGTTTGAGTTCCATGGCTACCACTATAAATCAGCTATCTCCAGAAAAATTTAAAATTGATTTTCTTGGTTATGAAATGTCAAAAATAAAATCTTATTACTTATTCGGGTGCAGAATTTAATCTCTACACCATTTATTTGAAGTATTTTTCTCTAAAATAATTTGGGAACTTTTGCGCAAGGAACAACTGATTTCCCATGTTATACGTCTATGGCCTGGTTTTTAATTAACACACTATAGGTGTATATATATATCATGCCATATAAAAATTATAACTTTGTATTGTAACTTGAGAACCACTAGTTTAAAAAATATTTTCGTCTCTTGGTCTTCTATAAGATTATCTTATATTATTTTATTGTATATTTAATAATACGAGTATAGAAATTATTTGAGGTAGATCGTTTAGCTGTTACACCTGTATATATTACGGTCCAAGTTTATGTTAATAATTACCGGATATTATTAATACAAACGTTAAGATAAGTTTGGTTAATATTAATAATATCTCTAGGTTAGTATTAATAATTCCCGGTAACTATTAATACAAACCTGATTTATTAGATGAACCGTAACATATGCACAAATATCTTCGGGAAAATAGTCGTATCGCATTCTAGAGACTCTAAACCGTGTGCATTTTCAACAACTGTGAGTATCATAGAGGTTTTTTGTGATCTATTGAGTTTGAATTATACATTGGTAAATTTATAGTGTATTACCTCTAATAAAATAGTTGATGCATTTTTCATTCTCATTACCGAAGAGAGCCTTTCTCTTTCTCATTATTATTAACATGACTGGAAATAAAAAAGTTATCCTGGTTTTAGTGGCAATAAACGCAGTTCGAGATTTCGTTAAAAGATAAATTAACTCTGTTTTATGCTTCCCTGAAGCCTAGTTGGGAACTATTAAACTTATTATTCATGAGTCAAACTTTCTTATTTTTTCATAAATCAATGTGGAAATTAAATGCGTTGATCCTTTTTTAATCCTTTATCTTCTATGTGTGAAGTGATGTACAAACGGAGTCCTTTCATTGAAAACAAGGGATTGTTTTTGTTGGAAAGGTGTTCTATTGTTTTTTGACTGCGGTGCGTCACCCTTGTTATGAAAAGTTTCATATTTTGCTGCCATTTCTGAAATTACTATGGGAAATAATTGAAATATAACATATAAATTCGACTTCTAACCAAAACATTTAATAATTCAAAAATAATTCGCCCTACAATAATCAGAGTTTTTACTTAAGATAACAAATCTTATATTGTATAAGATGATTTCAAGGCATCGTATTTTATACTGAACTTTATATAACAAATATCATCTTTTAAATTATAGTTAATATTTAAACAAATAAACTTTTGTCGATAATCATATATCAGAAACGGTGAAATTCTTAATAAAATATATAATTACCTACATTTTGTTAGCTTAAAATATAAAGGTTATACAAGGTGTTGGCCGCGACACCGGAACTTAGGACTTAACTTGTATAATACACTTTCATATTTTTCAGCTTCACTAATTATTTTAGGTTAAAGAGCTTCAAATAACTGTTGTAGAGCATACAATTCTACATTAGAATCAATAAACAAACTTAATTTTTCTTGCTCTATAACGGCAGAAATTAGATACGGTAATATCGAAAATTATCCCAAAAATAGAGATGGTCATAGAATTGAAACTGAAAATTAATAAATGTTAGCAATTTATCTGTCAAACCGCGTTAAGGTATGGTTTGGCTAGAACAGCCAGCGGCCTCGATCGGCAGTAGCGATTGGCAGTGCTGGACTACTTCAGTGTTTAATAAATGTGCTTGGTTTCGTTGGTGCGGTGGGGTTCAAACCAAATACTGCCAACTGCGGAGCTGCTGCATCCCGACCACTTCAAGAGCAGTTTGACCGCGGCCGCGCTGGTACTTATGTTAAAAATGACGCCCAAGTTTACTGATAAAAAGATAATATATTAATAAAAAATTGTCTAAATTTTGAGTCATTCGTTTTTAGTCCACTATTTATTAACAAAGAAAAAATTCTTCATATTCTCTAGTTTGGAACAAAACAGGCGTCCTTGCTCTTCTTGCAGTATTTTCTAAAATGTTATCCTCTTCTTCTTCCTCGATCATAAAGCAAAGAAGTATATCAGAATACATTTTAATTAAAGCTTAAATTGCATCTGACGACGGCCAACCGCGTTCAACGAAATCACCCTGTACTGTCAAACCGTAGCTGCTGGCCGCTACTGTCGAACGCGGCCGCTTGTAGCGCAAGCGAAACCGTACCTTTATCGTATCTTTATATAGTCTGAATTACTGACACATTCAGAAATAAATTTGGGAAAAGCTATTCTTTCTTTTGGTATTATTAAAATTAGGAAAAGTGAATTCCCGCTGCAATTTTGATTTTGAATGTAAGAGCGAGAGCATTTTCTTGGTCTTTGCATTAGCATAAAGAAAACGCTTAATTGAACGATGGAAGAAACAAAATATGCGATTGTTATTCAAGTCCATTATGTTGAGCGTTTCGAGTATTCTAATGTATTCGGAAGTTATGTCGAAGCACTGGGAGGTTCCCAATATAAATAAAAATCGAAAGCAGCCGTATGGAAATGAATCAGTGTGCCTTTCCCACGGCCCGGGATGCTGCAGGACTTTGATACTTTCATGGCTCCTACCCATGCTTATAAATAATGCACGAGCCTTATTGTTTTAAGTAGAAATTACGTTACGTTGAGGACATGGATGGCTAGATACCAAACTTCACTATCTAAGTTAAACAATACGCCCTAAAGATAATAGAGAAAATGCAGTTTTCACAAATGCTTCATACTTTCGTCATGTACTCGTAGTTATTTATCTTTTTGCTAGAATCAGTATAAAATGGAAAATCCGTATGCAGTGGATATACCAATGAAACTAGTAGCCAAAATATACAGCTGAGTTGAGCGATTCCGTGATCACTATAAGCCGTTGATCTCTTGTAGACAGTGATTTGATTACTTACTACTTAGAAGCAATAAAGCCAAATTTATAATCTTCGATTAAATTTTAACTATCAGTTAAATAAACAAGACAGAAACAAAATGAACTCTCAAATGACAAATTTAGCATTGCTGTGTATAAATTGATTTAATATTGTTTATTTTTTTGACAGTTAAAATTTTAACCAGAGATTGTAAGACTGCTCCTAAATGCAAGTACGAGTAAAATTTAGCCTAGAAACCACTAATTCGAATTTTAACTTCACGTTTTTACTTCTAGCTTTTTAAATATTATCAGAAAAAAATATTTAAAAACCGGTAGAATACCACATTGTAGGCTGCAATGAATAATGAATTTCTTTGAACTTCAGATATATGATTGACAAATTATTTCAACTGTTTCATTAGATGTCCTGCGTTATCCCGATTATATTTTTTTGAACAGAACCTGTCTTCTTAAATGGGATCATTTCACCTTTTCTAATTTATTTTTTTCTTGAAAGAATAGGTGAAATTAAATATGTAGGTGTATGTTTGAAGTCTTTAGATTCAGAGATATGATTTTTTAAAAGTTGTCTTTAATTGCAAATATTTATACGGTGACGTCACGGCCACGTCACTGCTTAGCGGATGCGGCAGTAGAGCTCTACCGGTTTGTGTGGAACTACGATTGTTCGGGTTATCACTTGCCACTTTGATTTTGAGACAGCAACATATTGTTAACTAAAAACATATTTCATACAACTTTTGATATTATTTTAATAAATGTTTTATTTACATACCTTTACTCACTCTACTGTCACCTATAACAACTTTAGGTTAGTTTGTTTACAACAGTAAACGGAAACCACATGGACCGTAAATGTTAATGTGTGTGTGTGTGTTATGTGAGAGAGGAATGTCTTTGTGTAAGAAACTATGACGTCACGAATATAACAGCCGCGAAAGTTTCTTAGCAAATTTATGAATGAAAAGTCGCATATTTCATGTTATTTTATATTACTATATTTATTAAATGAGACGAATTTCACGATTTTATTAAAAAACAACGATTTTTTTAAATGACCCCATTGTGGTACTTGCCATGGATTTCAATGGGGGTTAAGCATGAAACGCACAATCTTTTCCTGGACTATTCTAGGTAAACAAATATCCACAAGAATGTACATACAGAATTTCTTTAGAATTTCTATTTTGTAATCTTCATTAGTATTTTTTTTTAATTAATATCCTGAGTCATGAGGCTTAGACTGGCAGTGGCTATTATTTTATTAATAATTCCGCCTTTTTTGGAACAAAAAATTTCAACTTATGATATTATTTTCCTTTAGCTGTTTTTTGCCTACGTATTAAGTCGGACAGCAGCCAAAATAACCAAAAATACCCCTGGATATAAGGAGCTCGCAATGTTAAAATCCTTATATACATTCAATATCCCGTATTTCTCAATATTTCCTTGGTCCTTTTTGTAGACAAAAATGAACCCCGTAACAATTGTTAAAACTTAGATAAATGAAAGAGAAAACTGCAATTTTCCGGAAAGCGTATGAAGGTGAAACATCAGACAATGCTTGATATCTATTCGACTGCGTTTATTGTTGTTGCGTCTAACATCGCGCGACGTCTATATCTTCTATTCCACTCACGCCCGGTCGAGATGGTGAAAAAGTGAACTGAAAAGCAACAAACCAAATCGAAATGCGTTTTGCAGAATTGAAGTCTTCTGGTATGGCAGTCTCATGAGAATGCCGCGGGAGCCTAATACAATATTTACACTCGTGTTATTATTCACGTACGCCAGATCTTAACACTGGTAACTTTGCCGTGTGATTCGGTTAGGCTGCATAACAGAAATCAAACATGGAGCGAACACGCCCTGAGGTATGCACAACTAGGGGAACTTCATTACAGGATTATTGTAACGCATTAATTATTTATTCCTTACTGTTAAAAGATGCTACTTGGTATTTATTTGAAATATTTGTACTCACATTGTGATACCATGTAAATTTGTAAGCGGGAGGTACTGCTACTGTTTTACATACTAGTCTGACATAACCACCTTCACGGAGTAAAGGCATGGACGTGTTGGCTTCTAAAGCTCCACTGCCCGATTGGAAATGTACGGTTGCTTTTGGTGGATCTAGAACATAAAATAATACAAATCAATTTATGCAACTAACACGAAGGTGATTTTCATATAACTTATCAAAATTTAATCTTGTTACTTATAATTTTGTACAATTTTGTCATATCTGACGTTTCATACATGTATTTTGTACATCTGATAAATAATAAATATTATTATATTAATTAGGGACGTATTTGATCCAGAGCTTTGACCCGGTCCGGCCCAACACCCCACTCGATTTCGAGTCGATAATCAAGCCGGTCCGAAGACTTTTCAGGCTGAATCGAGCCAATCATTTACAAAAATTGATGTAATTATTTAATAACAACATCCTTCATATTTTAGTAAATAAAGAAAACAATTTTAAATTATTTTACTTGAAGAATTCCAGGTTATTCTTTGAAGAATAATAATGTAAAAACCGTACATAAATAATCGTACAAGATTGGTTAAAAAAAATCTGCAAAATTTCGTACGCCTTCGGTAAACAAAGTGTTTACTCGTAGCTTACACTAGGAGTGTCTTATTTTTAACAACTTAGAATAATACAACCTTTTTAGTTAAATTCTGTTTGAATTTAACTAAAAAGGTTGTATTATTCTATTGAAATATGAGGTCTGAAAGATTTTATAATAATTTTAACAACTTATGTTAAACAATTTTGGGCGACCTAAGGAGTCGAGTTTTTATTTAAGTTTGTCACGAAAAAAGATAAACATATCGCTTCATATCAAAATTAGGAATGCTAGATGCACTCAATTTCGAACTTGGAACCCGGTCCGAAATCCGACTCGATTTCGAGTCAATTTTCGAGCCGAACCAGCTATTTTTTTGTCAAGTCGATCTTCGCGTCGGACCAGTTTTTTCGGGCCGAATGCATCCATGTTGCTAATTAAAGAATATCGAATGAATTAAGTAAGTTTGCGATCCGATAGATTCCAACCCGGGCTGTCCGAACGACTATCAGTAACTTAACGTACACTAGTAAAAAGATGTTTTAAGATAAATGAAAATGTAACAAAAGGTCCTAATTTCCTTGTCTCTATTCTGTAGAGAAATTCATTGTGTGTCCCCTATGGGTAAAGAATAGGGGAGGCGTATATTATTGAATGGAATAAGGAAATAATTTGGTGTCCAGGTCCTGTAATGCGGACATTACGAACTGGGGTTTCTCCCCTGTCCTCTAATTGTTAGAGAAACAAACAGCAGTCGTTTAGCCTTTCCGTATGTTCTTGACACCGCTCTCTACCTCGCGTGTCTTTTTCCCGGGACCTGCGGAGAATTGGAGATGATCCTCGTTTTGGAAACCGAGCAGCACAAATTCGGCCGTTTGTATTCGCGTCGCAACGCCGCACAAAGTTTCGCATCTTGGTTGTTTCCCGCGGTACGGCACAGGCAAGGGCACAAGCTCTGGACATGCAGCGCTAACTGACATCGGAACCTTTGTCGGCAGCAACCGACTAATCCCGACCCAATGAGAGTCTCATCAAACGTGACTCTTCACCCGCCCGATATTGTATTAAATGCGGAACAGGGTGAGCTTTACTACCGAAAAGCAAGCCTTGAATACCGATCGGGGTGCTCTTACTGCTGCAATTGCACCTGCAGCTTCCACATATTATGACGGAACTTCAAATGTCTTTATGACATTATCTTTATTTAATAACTTGTATTATTCTTTTTTTATAGAACAATATAAAGTATATCGCTTTCCAGTTCAAATACAAATAAAATCTGGGATTTTTATCTATTACGTGGCTGTGTTATGTAAATAATTCTGGTTCTAATAACATGAATTCAAATTTAACTGATGCCAAATTTGAATATTATGAGTATCTACGATCATATTCAAGTGTATATTTATTTGATCAAATTTTATATACGCAAATGATTAATATTTTGTAAAAAATGTAATCAGTAAATATGAGTATTGTGTTAAATTAGGATAGGTTAGATTAGATTAGGTTAAATTAGCTTAGGTTATATTACTGTCCTGTTCAGGATAACGCGTGTTCAACATTGGGATCCCGAAAAGTTTAAGAAAGTTAAATTAAACAAAATTATTTCATAAGGGAGACATTTAGATGGTGTATTGTTTATCTGGAAAAATACCTACGGAAATTCCTAGATGTAGGCGACAATATAATTTTTGTAGTTTTTTTTTTCTTCCAAGAATAAAATAATATTTTATATTGGTTTAAATTTCTATAGGATACTTTATTATGCGTTATCAAATGGTGACGTTCAATTTATTTTAACGTTATAACGTTATAATTTTTCATATCGGCTTCATATTAAAAAATACACCAATGAAAAAGAAATATTTTTCTACTTTGTAATAAAATATTACTATATTTTCATTTTTGTCTAGGTATATCAAATGTATTATGTATTTTTTCCGGATAAACAATACATCGCTAAAATGGCCTCTCTATGGGGCAACTTTTGTTTCTTTTACTAATTTAATCGACTTCATATCGTTTATAGTTCTAAATTCCCCATACTTCACGCGTATTTCTAGACACCTAAATAGTGTTCCCTTTAAAACAACCAGAAAAAATGTATTGTGGCCAGCACAATACCTCTCGCCATTTTCATTTTATGTTGTATAGGAAATGGGAAATTAGATCGCAGCGCCAAAGTGGAATTAATGTTAATGGAATAATTTGACATTTACTAATTGTATTTATGCATTAAGTGTATAATATTAAGAGATATTATATATGTAAACCTAAATATTATAAAGGTAATAAATAACACTTGCGTTTGTACAATCAAGAAAATGTCACGTGTATAATTTATCCCGGTAACTATAGTTCCGAAAAATACCACCAGATGTCATATTGCTTATTTCCCATCGCCTACAGAGCGCGAACAGTCATATTAGTTTGTTGGTCTTGGCATGCAGATATGGGGGCCAATGTCAGAATGACAGCTAGTAATAATGTACGTAGGTGCCAAGTATCATAATTTTTCATTCAAAACATCATGATTTTCTATCCGTCAGAATATTTTAAAATTTTGAATAAAAAAATTATGACAATTGTGACATCAATGTAAATAACTACTAGCCGTCATTCTGACACTGATCCCGATATCTGCTTGCCGAGGCCCTATAATTAACGAATTTAACATTTTTTGTACACAAAAATAAATGAAATTGTATCTCTTGTTTCGTTCTATGAGGAATTTTGTCTTACTCTTCTAATATGTACAAAATTCTTAAAATTCATTGACGGTATTACCAGTATTTCTTAAGGATATATGTAATATTAATACATCTATAATTTTAATTGCATATTTAATTAATAAAACAATAAGATATATTAAATGTACTCCTACCTCCCAGAGAAATTTTCCAGTAAAGTTAGTAAAACTTCTGATTTTTGACACTGACATAATGCATTTATCTATCAAATACAAACATTTAAATATCTCAATTGTATTTTGGGCAACGAGATTTGATACAACAGATTATTCTGTATTGTTATATACTATATCTCTAACCTATAGGATATATAATAAAAAAATTAAATGTATCAGATTGAGAATGTAATTATATTTATTATTTGTAGTAACATAAATTTTCAAACATAATATTTAGAAAAAATTTTTAGAAACCGCATTCGTAAAAGCTTCGATAATCGGATGGATTTGATATATCTGTGACGTCATCGAACATATCCGTCGGGTAGCTGCGATTGACTTTACAAAAACGCTTAATGTTATAATATTGAAATAGGCTATGTAATACACAACTATTGATACGACGGTTGTCTAGGTTAAACTAGTAGCAGTCATTTTTACCTTCCGTCACCTTTACGTAAGGAAGGTATTGTTTTTGGTCAAAAAATTCAATGATAAGTTTTAAATGAATAAGCATGTTTTAGGGTCCCTATAATACGATTTTACCATTTTTACGATGATGTCTGTATGTCGACTGTGTGCCTGTGTGTGTGTGACGAAAGTTTCGGATCGCATAACTTCAATACCACGATTACAAAAATTATAATTTTTTCGTATTCCTCAAGTTTACATCCAGAAGAACAAGTAATTCGATTTTAGTTATAATTGGTGAACCGGAAGTAGCCTCATTTGAAGATTTTAACAATTAAATATGATTTATTGACATTTAATGTTATTATAACTTAAATAATATATTATTGTTTATACGATTTGATTGTATTTTATACTTAATATTCAATAGATGTAGAGTTAAAGAATTATAAAGATATTAAACTTAGCCATGATAACCATGAAAATTGCTATTATATTCAGATAATTCAAATTGACAGATGTCAGTATCAATAAAAAGTAAATGAATGTGGCAGACATGAGGATGTTGAAGTATATGTTGGGGTAGACACGGAAAGATACGGTAAGAAAGTAACTCTAGTGTTACAAGTTTCTAGAAAGATACAAGAGAGACGATTACATTGGTTTGACATGTCATGAGGAGAGATGAAGAATATATTGGAGAAAGAATTCATAGCTTAGTAATAGAAGGTTGAAAAAACAGAGGAAGACCAAAGATAAGATGGAAGGACTGTATTGCGGAAGACTTGAGAGAAAAGGAACTGAATGAGAACGACACGTAAAACAGGAATGAGTGGAAGAAGAAAATAAAAAATAGCGATCCCTGGGAAAAGTTAAAGAAACAGAAGATGTCATTGTCAAGTGCAATTTGCATAGTTTGTTTATGAAACAATTTTACTTGAAATTTAGAATGTTTTGCAAGAAAATTTATGTATGGAATTTATACATAATACACAGGATTGACGGAAGGTATTGTACTGGCCACAATTTATAATACTAGTTTTTTTTTCTCGAAATAATTGTTATACAACCCTTTATCATATTTATATTGTTGAAACTAGAAAAAAATTCTCTACTTAAGGGTCTCGACTCCTCGTGGCTCTACATGGAATCTGTTTATCTGAATGAGAAGTGTGGCGCGGTGCGGAGATGTTTAGTCCGGCCCACTTATAGTAGAACATTTGTATTGAGTTGATAGATCCAGAAGAAACGCGTTGGTCAATACAACATTACGTTGAGGTGTAGTGGGGTGGATATTGAAGAATGAATAGCAATAGATGGGGAGAAATGGATTGCTATCATATTCGGAATTTGGAATTCGGATGGGTGGACTTATATAATAATATATATAAGAAACAAAAAAACTATCATTTTATTGAAATTAAATTAAAAAATATACTTAATTATTAATTATTTCAATAACCAATTACATACTAGGTAATTATATATAATATATAAATCATATTCAAAAAGAAAAAAAATCGTTGACAATGAAGATTTCTAGATATAGAAAAAAAGTTTTTAGAGATGGAAAAATAAAAATTTCCTTATATAAAGAGCAAAATGGCAAAATAATATTCAGCAAGTACATTAAATCGGCAAACGAGCCGCAAAAAATGCAAACTTATGCCTCAATTTGTTTTTCGCGAAATGGAAGCCTTCTTGTATACCGGGGATCAATGAGCTCAGGAAGAACGCAATCCATATAGAACTTTATTAAATGTTGCTCCATGTTTATTTTTCCAAAAGTCTTCATCGTAATCAATTTTTTCCATTGATATACCTTTTGGAGTCCATATTACAAACATGCAATATTTTTTACCAGTAATTCGTAACTGACCCTGGACTTGATAGTAGTATGAATGATTTCATTTTAAATATAATTTATCATCACGTATTACGCAAAAATTCATTTTTTTTCGAAATAACGCCCTAACCTAATAGGTGAAATTTTTTGTGCTGATGAAGGATATTTAATTTCAATTAATCCCGATTCCCCAATCAAACCATCAGGACTTGCTCCTAAGAAAGTAAAAGTAAATATTGGATACCATTTAATAAATTATAATTTTGTTCTACCGTTTGAGATCCAATGGTCGAATTTTCGGTTTGTTATTACTTATAATTTAGCCTCTTATTTTTGATTATTTTTGGTACACAACATTTTTCTCTAGTCATTAAGTCGCCCAAAAAAGCACTGATTGTTTTAAAGGAAACACCCTCACATAATTTGGTTCGCCGATTCATCTGCTTCAAACTAAAAACAACTTTGTTCCCATATGAATTCATATAACAAATATTTAACCATCAATAAATAGGATCGGAATCTACTTAGATGGCTGGTGGTGAAGAAATGTTGAAAAAGCCATCAGAAACGTAATATCCTCGTTCTTGTCTTCTGTAATGACGTAGTTATGGCGTCGTCGGCACATTTCGCTGGCGGAATGAAGTATGTAGTACATTGTAAGGCGCTGTCTGCATCTCGTGCATAATTTGAAGTTGCGGGAGTTTTTATTCATAACCACAGAGATCGGAAGCGAGCGAGCTAAACGCACTGCAGTATGTACAACACCAAGGAATCTTTATTCAACACATGCAGCGGGTGTAAATTTATTTTTATACGTTAAATTGTTACTTATTGCAACAATATTTCACAGTTTCTACAAGGATTTTTCTCTGTTTACAAAGCACAAGCATCGTTAGTCGCAAGGAAGTAACAATTACTGGACTGCCTAATGTCACTGTATAAGGAAGGTAACACAAATTAAGAAAAAGATTAATTATATTGAAAGTAGATTAGAAAAAAATCATGATTGAGACGAAATTTTTTTAAAAAAAAATGTTGATTGTTAAAATATTTGAGATTTTAAGCATTTATTCTTCTACTTCCCACTATTCCTATCTTTCTCGCGCAGCCGATTATAGAAATTGGTGCAAGAGGGATAACTATAGGTTTCGTTAAAAATCAAATGCAGTTAAACTAAAAGCAATTATGACTTTTTAATGCTACGAATTGATTAAAAATTAAATGAACTTTCTTTTAAAATGATAAAAAAAATTAGAGTACAGGACTCCATTACCAAAGATTGGAAAATATATTTTACTTGTGAAGCACGATGTGGAAATAAATACCGTAAGAAAATTAGGCATTTAATAGAAACCGGAGTAGTACAACACTCTGCCGGGACGCCGGCCAAACCAGGACGGATGGTCACCCTAAATATAACAAATCTGTACATTTATCCCCATATTGTTCAAAGACTAGCACAAAATTAACTTGTATTCATTATTTTTTTTAATTTTATTTTTTACGGGAAACCAACAGATTATCCAATAATAGGCTTCCGCTAATATACAAGACATATTTATATATTTAAGTATATGATATTTACCAAATACAGACATTTACAAAGATCAGAAGTATTTATAAAAAAATAAAAACTAAAGATAATGGTAAGTATATAGTGTCATGAATGTATTAATGCGCTTTTAAAGTGATTTAAAGCACAATTAATAATGTCTAAATGTTGGAATCTTCTATTATAGCAGCATGCCATAATTTTATTGATAGGCGAGTTTTTGTGATTATTTGTTTGACGTTTGAAAATATAAAAAAGATTTTTATTCAGTGTGTTGGACGGGGAAACATGAAATGTTATAAAATCAATAATAGAAAAATTATCAATAGAATTATTTACAATTTTGTATAGTAGAAGCATATCGTTTATAGTTCTACAATGTTTCAAAGATTTCAAATTTAGTTGTATATATAATGAAATGTTAAATTTCAATATATTTATATTTTTTTTCTGTACAGACTCTAAATTATTTATATTTTTATTGTAAGCAGGGTTCCATATTTGCGAAGCATACTCAATAATAGGAAGTACTAGCGACTTGTATAATAATAAGAACGAATTTATGGTTATATATTTTTTGACACAAAACTGGATCAGTGAACGTAGTGCATTCGTATTTCCGAAATTTTTGCGTAAGAAATATTTGTCGGTCTTTCAGTCCAATTAGTGTCCGATCCCGGTTTAATAATTAAATAGACTGCATTACTGGCACACTAATTGACTGGTTGTGATTCTGACAATTTGAATTTGAATTCGGTCGAAATCAATTATTGAACGAACAAAAATAGACACTATAGTGATTTCGCTAAAACAATTAAAAATTGCGAATGATATCCTGCTATTCAAAATAAAAACATTAAATTTTGTGTAATGAATTCAAAAATAATAAAATACCGAACATGTAAATAATAATTAATTTAGTTCATATATATTTCCCTAATTTGCTTAAATTTATAAAACATTCCCAGCCTTCAATACTTATTGCAACAAATGTCATTGATCAAACCGCAAATATTTAATTGCAATTTCATTTAATTTATATAAAATTCATGGAAATCATACATTCATATGGTTATATCTATAATTATAATATGTCAATATGAAATTTTTGTTATTGTATTTGCAGTTATTTTCAGAATTATTAATAATATGAAACGGTTTACAATCCCATTTATTAATTAAAACGCGGAAGCACAAGTAAATATAAATAATATTTTTAATTAAAATTAGAATTTGACGCTAATTACTATACCACTCTATATATATATATATATATATATATATATATATATATATATATATATATATATATATATATATATATATATATATATATATTTCAACCAGTGGTTCACAAACTGTGGAGACCATCTTTGTTATTTTAAATGGAAATATATATTTTTTTATTTGCTTATTCAATAGAGAATTTTATTCTGAATTCAGGATCGGATTTATAGTATTAGCATTTACTTATTAACACCGCCTCCTCCACCGTAGTGTGTAAAGTCATTTTAGAAAAAAAAAATGTAAAACCCATACTCTCGAAAAGAATTTGAGAAAATTCAATTTTGTTTAAAACAAAAGTGAAAATTTCTTAAATTCATTTACAGTAAAGCGTCAATAGTCCAGACGTCAAAAATCCGGACGATCGATAATCCGGATTCGATTTTGGCGAAAAAAATTTGCTTGTAAAGGAACAATGTTTGTTTACAGCAACAAAAACGACTAAAACATGTAATTTTTTATTAATAATGAATAGTTTCATGTATTCGCTCCTCTTCTCTAAACATCACAGTAATTTATAATTTATTGCAGCTAATATTTTGCGTTGAAGACACCCAAAAAGTATTTTATTGGTTCATTTCAAAAATCCGGACACGTCAAAAATCCGGATGGGGTCCGGTCCCAATTAATCCGGATTATTGACACTCTACTGTATTTGTCAAAATTGACAGTCAAATTTGTGTCAGTCTCTTGATTCTTAAAAATCAGCATTTTTTGATGTGTAAATAGATTACATACCTCAGCAAAGAATAATATTTTCCCTAGATGTTTACCAAATTGCATCTCGATAAAAACAATATACATTTCTATCAGTAATACACGAATCTTTTTCCCTACATTTAAATAAAATAATATTCTCAAAATGCACATTATTTTATAATTTAATAAAACAATGGTTTGTTCATTTCATCTGTTTGCATAATAATAAAGTATTATATTTTGTCGCCCTTTGCGAAAGAAAAAAATTATTCGTTGCAGTTATAAAAAAATTTTTTTTTCTTCATATCATAGATAATTTCTCATCATCTGCTAAATAGTATAAAGAGACGATAAGCACAAAACAGTCTAAGTTGTCCGTTAGAGTATGGCACACCGTTTTTCACATATTTTTTATATTTACCTCTCGCTAAGAGAGGTATTGCATTCATGCTAAAAATCGCATATCCAGATTTTATTGAATAAGCACGTTTTAAGGTCCCTACAATCCGATTTTAACATTTTTACGATGATGTCTGTGTGTGTGTGTGTGTGTGTGGATGTGTGTGTGTGTGTGTGTGTGTGTGTGTGTGTGTGTGTATGTGTGTGTGTGTGTGAGATGTTGGAAGGACGGTTACTCAAAAACTATAAGACTTAAAATTTGTTTAACAACGTATTTCCCAATCGGACATTCATGGGAAGATCTGAAAAGGTTTTGGTAATAATTGGACAACCGGAAGTAGAAGATTCTTGAAAAAAAAATCTTCTAAAGATTATTTTTTGAAAATTTTTCGTGTTAATATTAAAGAAAATTAAATTCTCTATCTGATACATTTAAATATTTTATTATATATTCCATAGATTTAGAGATAAAAGAAGTATAATATATAAAATAATCTGTTGTAATAAATTTGACAGCCGAAAGAATGCCATGAAAAATAGTTGATAATTTAAATTATTTGTAACTGACAGATAAATGTCAGTGTCAGAAATAATGAGTAATGAAAGAAAAATGTACTTGGAGAATCCCTTAATGCTTGATCTGTGACTATTATGGAGATGACAAGTCTAGGTTGAAGGACTTAAATTTGTTTCAAACATTATGGGACAATGTACACCAGTACTATAGACTAGAGTAACTTTGAATTGCGGAAAAGCTATCAAATTCTTCTCAAGTAAGTTGTAAATATTGACAAAATTACACATCGATATAAGAATAATCGAAGTGCAATCTATCCGTCACTTTATTAAAGGGAATTAGTGTTATTTAGATATAACATGTATGAAAAAATAAAATGTAAAAGAAGATATGTAAGAATAGATGCACAATCCATATACATTTTAGACCGCCCAAAATTAATGTTTTTACTAGAAGAATATGAAGAGAAAGTAAACAACGTTGTTCGAATTGAAAATTGCAGTTACCAGCCTAATATTTATATATGGTAAACTCTACTTTGTAATTTATTGTAACATAATTTATGGTAAAATATCTTCATGTTGAGACATGCTATTATTGAATAATAAAGAAGTTTATACGTCATAGATTTATATGAATATATTATTTGTATTTATAAAAATATTCTTTGCTTTATGCATACAGCCAGGTAAAATATACGGCGAGAGGTTATGTGCTGGCCACATCAGATTTTTTTATGTTGTTATATACTTCTGTTGACCTGGTTAAATATGTTTAACAACTATATTTTTTTTATATGAAGATTTTCCATGTTGAATTAAATTAAAGCAGAAATATTATGTACCATACCTATAGTTACTACAATTTTCATGTCCTGACGAAGACCCTTGTGGGGTAAAACGGTCGAGTTTGAAATTATTAAAGTGGCAAAATCCCAGAAAATTGTTTTATTTAAAAACTACACTCCCACTGACGTAATGGCCAGCATAAAACAATAACAATTCTGTTGTCGATTTTAAGAGTAAATGGATGTGTGAGTGCTCTTTGAATTTTTTGTACGATGTGTAAAAACTGAATGTTTAGTATGAATGTATTTTGTATACACGATATGTAACAATCTGTAAGATCTTATTACCCTGAAGAAGGTGCAAGTGTGCACCGAAACGTGGGTGTTGTAAGAATAACTGCTGTTTAACTAAGATTTCGCGTAATTGTTAACACCCAATAACAAGTTGTTAAAGCCTAAGCGGTCAACAAACAACTGAAAGCTATTTTTTAATTGCCGCCAACTCATTGACCTGCAAAGTAATACCCCAAACATGGATTGGCCACAGTTTAAGAATTACAATGACATGTGAGCCAGCGATGTGTAGTATGACGTCTCTAGTTCACGTCGTGTCTACTTAAAAAGCCGGTTGTTAGTTGTCCTTATCGTCTTGCTCGTTGCGAACAGTTCTGTTAAGAGAAATCATAATTTGAATCTGAATATTATATGAAAGTAATGATCACCCATACTCATCGTCAGCGTATACACTAGAATCTAATAACTAGATGAAATGTCGTATCGAAGCTACAGTAAAGTAAGACGACAATTTGTCGTTTATTATAATTTTTGTTAAATTTGGCAAAGAAACGCCTTCGGTTTGGTATTTCTGTGAGAGTCACATCGCCTTTAATTCCTCGGGACTTATTTATCACCTGCTCATTCAGCGTTAGCCAGTTAATTATTTCAAAATTGGATCTCATAAATCCCTTTCAAGAAATTTAGCTAATCTGGCCCATATTCATTTAACTTTTCGTTGGAAAAAATTTTTAAATTTAAAATTCATTAGATCAGTTTCTTAAAAACCCATTGTGGGTGTTGAAACATAAAACCCACGCTTGAAAAAATAAATGTATGAAGGAAAATGTGGGAATTTTCTAGACGAATTACCACTTGGAAAAGTCCACAAAGGAGGGTAGGCGACATTTCACACAAACTAGCCGACATTTCCTCATTGCGTATAAGTACTTCGCTTCCAACAAAGTGTGTTAAATTGAGACGCGTTAGGAACTGCCTTCAACAGAATAGAACTTCGCTTCAATTTTTCGATGCATAATTTTAATATTTTCCAAACTGCAAAAATAGGTACATCAATTGTTAAATTTTTAGATTCTTATGTCTTATAATGCGCAGATTTGAAATGAATATTTTTGGATATAGGTAACTTAACACATATCTGGAAGTAAAAAAAAATATTTATGATATGTGTTGAATGTGACATTTTATTTTGTGCGAAAGAAGTTTAGAACACTACGCAAAGCGGAGTAGTCCAAATTTTCGAACAATATAAAATCACTTTTAACACGTATTTCATACACTATGTTGTTTAAAAAGTAAAAATGATCTGCCACTTTTAAATACTGGTGCATAAAATGATATTTTAGCCCTAAAAATACACATTAAAAACTTAATAGTGTTCGTAGAAAAAAGGTATTGCGGAATCAGCACATTGAAAGGTATAGATACATAATACTTGTGTGTATTTTTTTTTTATATTTGACTTATTTTGTTCCTGTTTCTATCTAGCATCTATGGGAATCTAATACTTTTTTTTTTGTTTGGTAACTCATAAATATTTCGTTAGATTTACTTTTGCTTTCAATACTGCATCACACTGCATATTATTAATTATGTTTTATTATTTATATCTCTACGTATGGAATCTTGACAATTACTATTCCCGTGCACAAATATGTAATCTCTTCACCTTGCCATTGATTCGATGCGTGGCTTCTGACAAACAGAGCAAGCCAAAGCCAAGCCGAAGCCCAAGCCACGTCGAGGCAAATAGAGAACCACCAACCACTGATAAACGACCGGAACCATCCGCTAAATGCAATTTGAAATCGCAACTGCTGTACAGCATGCATTACTGCACCAAATATTCTGCGCACGATGACCGTCGTTAGCACAAGATCTGCTAAGTAGCATCAATAAATACCCGACTCGCAACAAAACCGGGAAGATTATATATTCCACACTGTGATGTTCTTCTATAATAATATATTTATAGAGGATTTTTGCAAGCCATTTCAAGGTGCTTATCCATCCAAATATTAAACGTACTCACTCTTCCTTGACTATAAATAAAAAAAACGAATCCATACGTCATGCGTTGAGGCCATTAGCTACTAAAAATTAATATATTAATATATTTGTATTAAAATCCGAGGAACAAATGAACTCATTCGATAATGGTAATGATTATCATTCTGTTATCAGTTTTCTTTATCAGTCATGTATGTTTTCATTTCGTATCCGTTTTAAAAATATATTTTTACAATTTTGATTAAGGTAAAAAAACTGATAGTTGACATAGCACTATAGTAGTTGACTCTTTGGCCCGTACTACGATCACGGTTTTAACTAAAACGCTGTTTTAACAAATGTCAAATTCAAATTTCTACATTTAATTTTGCACGTATGTTTGAAGATCGATTTTTTAAAAAATATTTGTTTGAATACTAACTATGTTCTGCTTTTAAATCATATTTTGATTAATTCGATATTATTTATTATTGTTATTAAATAATGATATCTGACACTTCTTAAAACAACATTTTAGTTAAAACCGTGATCGTAGTACGGGCCTTTGAGTTTAAATTACAAAAAAGTAAACAAATTTGACTGCTTTTAATATTACTTTTGCTGTTAATATAATAGTGTAACCATCTTTGTTGAAAATATGTATCATAGATTAATGCCAAAACCATCTCATTATACAAAAGTAAAGTGTCATTGACCAGTGGGGTATTTTTGTATTCGACTTCTGAATTCTTGTGTAAATAAGTTTATAAATATGTTGTAATAATTCGGTAATGATACTTTTTTTTAATTTACTCTTGATAATAGATAAGTGACCTTGTAAGATTACGTAAAATATTAATGAAATTAGGTCATGTCGCATCCTTATATGAGCTGTCAAATACTGGTACACATTTCTTGCATTTTTTAATAGTTGACACCACTGGCAGTGGTTAATATAGGTACGGTAAATTAAAAAAAAAATTACAGTATTCCATTATATGATTTCCCATAAATTCAGTTGCATGTATATTTTATCCAAATTCTTGTATATTTTCAAGTTAAAAGAGAAAGAAAAGAAACAAAAAAATCATAAAAATATAAAAAAAACAAATTACTGAATTACTGCTACAACCGCACGCATATTCAAGTGAAATGTGACTTTGTATAAAAAATTGTTCATTTTTTTACTCGAGTAAACAAGACATATCTTTGACTGAGAAAGTCACTACTAAATGGAGCTGTATTGTAGTATATTAAAATATTTGAAAATATCGTATTATATATTTCTTTTTGAACGATCGTTCTTAACTCCCGCTACCTTTGACAAGGGAGGAGGGAGGTATAGGAATCGTGCTAAAAAACGAGATTTTGGTAAATCATCACGGTTTAAGGTCTCTCTGATTTTAATATATGTGTATGTATGTGTGTATGTATATCAGATAACCGGAAATGACACTTTACTTGTAACAAAGTACTGGTTTGCATTTATACTTTTAATACCTTTACTATAAATTTATAAAATAATATAAAAATTATAGCCTATGCTTTAAACACAACTTTCAGCTTGGGTCAGCACAAATATATGTATCTGACAGATAAATGTGACTGTAAAAAAAATAATCATTTCAAATTAATAATAGTAACGTTTTAAAAAGGAAATTATAAATAGAACAATAGTTATATGGAAAGGAACTTAATATACATAGTTTCCACCATTAGTAAATATGTAGGTATGTATTTAAATAAAATAAATAAATATATCATCACGGCATATTACCCATTGCTGGGTACGGTAATCTGCTTTCTACACAGATGTCGGTAATGATAATGACATATTTGTACCGTGTGGGCGTCACCTAACGGGCACTCAATGCTGGCATGGAGAGTGCACTACAGGGTGTCATTTTTGTGCCATTTAAAATTCTAAATATTTTTCGTCGGTCGGAATCGAATCCGGTTCCCCAGATTCGCGACCAGACACTGGGCCACAAGACCCCATACGTATGTATTTAAATGAATAACAATTAACTGGCAGGAGGTATTGTGTTGACCACATCGGATTTTTAAATTTTGTTATTGCGTTGATCGTGTAACGAACGTAATAAGCATTGCGGTCAGTAAGTGCTCTTTTACCGGTATCGGTAGGAAGCACTTACTGCCATTAATACTTAAATAGGTAACTATAATTTACTCACATGCCACTCTGACAGTCCGGCTATCTTGCATATTCCCTCCAGGAAATCTTGGATTATCCGCCCTGCAGATAAGTTCCTTTCCATCATCTTCTGGACTTGGTAAAAGCGTCAATACACTTGTCGTCGAATCTTCAGTTTGAGATACCTTTGACACAAAAGAGTAACCATTTATTTTTTGAACAAGAACAAGACAATGTATGTATATGTCAGATTCTTACCGTAACTGAAGAGTTCCTGATTAATTTTCCTCCCAGCAGCCAAACAATTTTAGCAGGGGGATATGAACCTGAAGTCTCACATCTGCACAACTGTGGCAATCTAGTAGACATTAGATCATCAGGAGCAGTAATTTTCACCTTTTGTGGCATAACTGTAACAAAATTGTATATCAATTTTCGTGTAAAATTGACAATTTTGTGATAACATTTTTGGAGATAAACAAGGTTTAATTAGGTATTCATATAATGAAACTGACAATTTAATTATAAAATATTTTCAAGTATTTATTTTTCAAAAGTGGTTAATTAATTTATAATTAAAATTGGAGCTTTTATGCTTGTTAATTTGTAAAAGATATTAAATAAATACACATTTTATTAATATGAACATGTATAATATACATAAGTAAATATGTCATCATAAATATAAGTTAGCAAGGACCCGTAATTCATTTGAACATTAATTTAACTCAATGGTTACATACCAAAAGAAGATATGTCAGTTTTTCAAATATTTTAGTTCAAATTTAAAGGAAACCTACTCATAAAAAATCAGATTTTGAAATATCTTTCTGCAAATTTTGACAGTTGGTAAAAGTAGGAAGTTAAATACAATGAATTATAATTACATACTTTAATTTGTTACTTTGTTGGCTATAATTTACTTAACAAAAAACTGTTTAGCACATATTTTTAATATGTATGTACAATAATATCGTGATTTGCATATTGCACTATTTATTTTAAATTTGTCCATATATTTCTATCGGCATTTTATTTTACATTTAATTTAATATATACTCGTAATATAATCTAGACAAAACTAATCATTTTATGTATGCCCGACGTATCTCGAATTGCCGAAAAACTAGAAGGCAAATAAATAACAACATATTAATATCATTAAAATAAAGTGTGTCAGGTCTATAACAATAGGTAATGAGCTTATTGAAAATTTCATTTGTAGATTGAATTTTAATTGATTAAATACAAATTAAAAATTATTTTATCAATACATTGCATGTTTGTTGAAAATTTATTAAAAATAAATACGCGACACCATGCATAAAACATAATGTCCGTTGTGACATATTTGCATATTTGATTTTATAAATATAAAATATATTATTAAACATAAATATAAACTGTTTTATTAATGTTTAATTATAATAATTTATCCCAAATGTTGAAACTACAAATCACTCAAAATGATAATACATTTATTCATTTGGCAAAAACTGAAACAAATATACATATCGATAGTAAAAATAAATAGGCAGAAGACGCAAGTCATCTACCTGAAAAAAACGTTATAAAATGAAATATAACTTTTAGAAATTTTTGGGTATT
The DNA here is from genome assembly GCA_951394225.1 of Harpalus rufipes. NCBI lineage: Eukaryota > Metazoa > Arthropoda > Insecta > Coleoptera > Carabidae > Harpalus > Harpalus rufipes. The sequence continues at coordinate 38,047,644 of OX596280.1, read as the reverse complement.
TATTTTTTAAAAATAATTTTATATTCCATAAAAGGAATTGACTTAGAAATAATTGTAAATTCATTAATATATGCGTTTCTTAATACTAGAATATTTTTTCTTCTTTTTTAAAATAAATAACACCCAATAATTTCTTACATTTCAATTTAAAAGGTTTTCTTCAGGTTGATGACGTGCGTCTTTTGCCAAAATCATTTTTACTGTATCACGGATTTTTATCAATTTAAATAGATATTAGGAAAAAAATATTGTTCAAGGCGTTTATTAGACGTCACCTAACGATCACTCAAAGCAGATATGTAGAGTCAACAAAACCTAATACATAACCACTGACTAATTTTAACCAAAATGAGGCTGTTTAATCCGCTTTAAAAAAACTATATACTTATTTATATATAAGAACACCCAAAGTCTATCTGTAAAGGAACTTATAGGAACATATTGTTCTACAGGAATCGGCACCCATTGAACTAAATGATATACCATAAAACACGAAAATAAAACAAATTTCAAAAATAACCAAAGTAGACATGCCAGTAAAATCATAACGGGCTTTATAGTACAAATATTCCATCATTACCGATATCTGTGTACAAAGCAGATTGGCACACCTAGCAATGGGTAATATGCCGTGATGAAATATTTATTTATTTTATTTTATTTAAAACACAGTATGAGTTTTTCTTGAATTAATTATAAGTTAAAAATAATATAGATATGCTAATGAGAGGGAAAGAGATAGGCACAGACTATCTCTTTCGCTTTCCTTGTCTGTATTACTTCGCACAGATCACGTCACGGTAACATCACAGAAGTTTGAACGCTACTTTTTACGAATGCTATTAATATTTAACAAATTTAAAAAATATGTGTTATTTTTGATTCTATATTATTTTTTTCTCTAAATTTGATCATGGTCATATAAGGTGTACGTTGATGAGTTAATAGAACCCAAACTTCAAGATGTTTCTCCTACCCATACATAGATCACTCAGCGTCATCTAGATTAACTACTCACATTAGATTTAATACAACGATAAATAAAGACATGGTGTAAGTTTGCCGACTTTTGTATGATGCTCAATCAGCTGCACATATTTGTGTTTCTATAAATTTGATTATAAATTCTTAAATAGTTTTGATTGACGTATCCAACCACCTACTTATTTTTGTATTTTAATACTTTGATTAGAAAAGAACCATACCCTAAGCACTTGCCCTACAAGAGTGGGAGAGTACGTACATGACAATTTTTGTTAGTATGAACCCGAAAATCAGAATAGCCTATTCTAGCTCAATCAAATTATGAGAAATTAGAAATTCATCCGATAACGTTCAGTAGTGTTTTTATTTTATTATCCTTGTTATGGTTTCTGTGTCAATTTTTTTTTTTTGTAAAATATGAAACAATAAGGAAATTTATTTTCTGTCTATCTAATAGCATCGAATATTTTAAAATTTTCAACACATACCTCACCAATCGTTTTGCACGTTTTCGTATGAAGTTACGAACGTGATACGCACTTACCCTACATCAGAGTAGAAATGCGTTCTTTATGACCGACATTTCAAAAATCACACAACAAAAATTATTAGTGAATCCAATTAAGGATACAAATAGTTTTATAATAGTCAAACTTTGAAAAAAGTATTATGCACTTGGGTGAGCTCACCCTATTCCAATAATAACATTTGTAGTCGTCATTAATTGTACAGAATGTCAAGTTACAATGTAAATTCTCTCAGGATAATTAACACAGAAAATGCGAAATGTTGACATAGGTGTACTTTTATTAAGTTACAAATATATTTATTAAGAACATAAAGAATATTGAAACAAGTTATGCTTCAAAATTAGATTTATCAGACCGTAATATATTGGTCTAATTGACTATCCAAATTTTGAAATAATGTTATGGATCGTCTTAAATATCACTTTTTAAATACATAACATAAATATATTCATCTGATGGTGCACGCAATGCAAAAGACATTTTGCTATTCTGTTGCGCAAACAAATGACATCTTATTTTAATAATCCGCGTTTAAGGAAATGAGATGTTTCAAATTTCGTTCCGACTTGTAATTTCTTCTCTTATGTTAAAACGTTAGCAGCTGGAGACTTCGGCTTTACAAATCTCTTCTGCGCCAAGCCAAATCTGATGCAAATAAATATCATTTTTATTCTTACCCACATTTGTAATTCAAAGTAACAGGAAATGTGAAAGACGTAGATGTCTTAATGCAGGAAAAGATTTTTTTAAAGAACTACAACAGATATACTTAGCGCAGTACACAAATATTGCCCTACATTTAGATGGAAAGTATTACACGAATACGAAATTCGTGATAAAAACTCGCTAACCGTTTTATGAATTCACATTTATTTTATACAAGTTCCCTTAGTTCTCAGTTTATTTCTTAATATTATAGATATATGTTGTAATTTTTATATTTTACAGTTATTCTATAAACCAAGGTCACCACAAAATTGAAGCCATAATATATCATTATTGTTATTTCGGAAAAGCAGTACCAAGTTAATAAATATTATTGTTTCATAATTAGTTTATACTTCAAATATTTGCTGACTTGCTTTCCAATTCAACAAAAACTATTTTGTACGAAACAATAATAATAGCTTCAAATTCTACTTTTATAAATATTCTTCACCCTCTTGTTTAAATACGTGGTAAACGCATTTACAGAAGTGTATTGAAATCAAATTTTACAATTTTGGGTGTATTAAATGAAACTTAGATGCATAAATAACAAAAAAAAATCTTTAATGAAAATTATGTTTGTAATAAACATTTTAGCATCGTTTTTAAACCGTTTTTACAATGGCAACGCAGAGTGGACTGGTTCCACATTTTTTAAATAGTATTTTAAATGAAAGTTTGTGCAATATTTTTCATAGTATTAAAATATGAATAATAATTTGTTATAATTTTTGTAAATAATTAAATAAAATGATTGGCGCAAATAATAGTCATGAAAAACAACTTACCACTCCAGTGCCGTCAAAGTACATACAGGACGTCATTCATAGTCAATAGGAAAACTGTTTGTTCATCACCTACGTTATTTATTTATATAAATAAAAGTAGACGATAGTTTGTCACATGTTAAGCTGTATGAACTTTGACATCACGTTCTGTTTCAGATCAAATGACTTTTTCAAAATATTACACAATTTCAATGACTAATGGGGTATCCTATCATTGCAAAGAATATTAACCTTCAATAATTATAAGGTAGCATGCGTTAAATGTTAAATTAAGACTTTTAGTAGAAAGGAAATGATGAAATATTACTTCATTGTAATAAAAATGTTTAATTATTGTAAAAGTGACTTAATATTCCCTGGGGCCGCCTCCAGCCTGCTAATTGATTATTTTCATAAAATTTCCGATGAATTCGGGTGAACTAGATCCAGTATTCGTTGTTTTGATTGAACTTAAATTAAGAACTATAGCTACAATACAGTCATCCGAATGACATTCTCTAAATATTTCATGAAATAATTCAATAATTCATATCTCGAACTTGAATATTGCGTTATCACATATACTCTTAGAAATATATTTTAAAAATCGGTAGAATACACCATTGTAAAATATTTAATAAATGTTTCGTGATATTTTCAAAATTAAGGCTATTTAAAGAACATTTTTTTGAAAAAATTAGGGCTTAGAAGGCATATATTTTTTTGCAACAACCCTATAACGTCAGCGGAAATAACCTATGCTGAAAGGCCGCTAGATGGCGAAGCAATAATACAACAATGTTTTGTACGAGCAGTATTCATTTTAAAATTATATAATCTAAATAATCTCCAAACACAAAGAATAAAAAGAATACTAGAAATATGAACTAGAAAACTAAACATACATAAGTATTCAAGTCATGTTTCTTCGTTTACTACTCGGTTGCCCTCTTATGGTGTTGCCAGTAATATTGTGCCCGCATATCTCATTATGATGGAGACATTCACTGATCATTACTTAAAAAAACTGATATCGCCAGCACATGACCTCCTGCCAATTCCATGTTTAAAATAGGAATGAACTTTAAGTAAAGTATCACTTCCGCTTGAATGTTTGTAAATAAAATCTAATTTAGGAAAGTAAATTCTGGGATTCAGTCATCTAATTATTAATCTTCGTCATTTCGATCCTACCGGGATCATCACCAGGAACTATAGAAAATTATGTATAAAAATTTTGAAAGCATTGAATATTAACGATTATGGGCACTTACGAAATACATTAATTTTTGACAATTACAGGTGTACATTTATTTCTGTAAAAAGCATTCATAATTTAAAAATTATGTCAACGATAAAGTACTAATGACTGTGATGTCTGTTTTAGAGTTTAAATTATTTTTATTTATTTTGATATATAGCATTTCTAATGTCTTTTTTGGATTTTTTTTGCAAGTTAAGTATCACATCCGGTGTATCATATATAGTCAAAATCCAATATGTTGTTTCCAATCATATACGAATTTTAAATACTAAATTTGAAAAGTTTTGGACCATATTTTAATATATTTTTTCAAGAGAATCTGTTCATAGTTTCAAGTAAAGTACCACTTCCGGTTTCTCAATTTTAGCAAAAATACAATATGCCGTTTTCATTAATATAAAAGTATTAAATAGCAATTATGAAAAGTTTTGGATTATATTTTAATATAGTTTTTTTAAAAACTGTTACGGGCTTCAAGTGAAGTACCACTGCCGAATGTCCAATTTACCTAAAATCTGTTCTAAAAAAATAATAAAAACGTGTTGGGGGGACCCCTATATTGTTCTTATTCACTGAAAATTCACTATTGAATTTTTGGACTGATAACTTCCTTTATCTATGTATATAGGTTGGCGGGAGGTAAAAATATTCAGCAAAATGTGTAAAACAAAGAAAAAAAAATCATAAAAATACTTAATTTAGTTCTACATTCAACTTATAGGGTCGATCATTTCTTTTTTCGACGAATGAAGTATGTTTCTTTACGCATAGATAAATTAACACTACCAACTTATTTATTATTATAACAATGAAATGTTATTTATTATTACTTAATTATAGGTACAATACTTTTTATTATATATTTTTTGTCTTGTCCCGTTGGTGTTTTCTTTATTCTCTTCCTATTGATGGTATTATAGGGAATCTCCCAAAATTCGACTTACAATTCGGCAAGTTTCTAATATGGTAGCTTTTTGTGACTGAATGTATGTATTTCTTTGAAAGTCCAGTGTTTTCAAACTTTCGAATAACTTCTTCGGAATTTCTCCAGTGGCCCCGATTACTATTGGTATAATTTTGACTTTCTTCATTTTCCACATTTTTTTAATTTCGTCAGCCTGGGGTATATATTTTCTTATTTTTTTCATTCCAAGTGTCATCAACATTTATACTATTTTGTACTTATTATTATTATTATTATTATCCTTTATTTCACAGATACAGGTTATAGGTACAATATATACACAAACATTTGTATTTTTCGGGTGTAATCTCAGTAGTATGCGCCCACTTCCTGTTCCGGGATTTACACTCCTTCCAGCTGCTTACCAAGCAGCTCAGGTAAGGGTGTTAAGTAATTGTTTTTCTTATTATATGTGCAGTACCGTATATTGCAGTTTTTTGAATTTCCAGTGCGTCATGTTTACCAGGGATTTTTTCTATAGTTTTATTAAATTCTGCATCCACAAATCCTGTCCCTCCTACGATTATTGGAATTATAAATGTTTTTGTCTTCCACATTCTACTAATTTCAATACTTAAATCTTTATACTTTAGCAGCTTCTCAGAAAATTTTGATATTATATTTTCGTCTGCTGGAACTGAAACATCCAAAAGATAGGTAATTTTTTCTGTTTTTATTATTATGTCTGGTCTATTGGCTAACACAGTTCTGTCAGTTTGTATTCCAAAATCGTACAAAATTGTAACTTTATTGTCTGCACTAGTTATTACATTTACAGGGTTATGGTTATACCATTATGTGTGTAGGTGTCCTCCTTTCTTGCGGCTGAGTTTGTTGTGTTATTTGAATTTCATCTTCTACATTTTCTACGTTACTTTCAGAACTTGTTACCCCACTATATATTTTTTCTTCTATTTTCTTCGATATTTTTAAAAGAGATCTGTTCTGTGGAAGGCCCATTTCGTATCTTTTAATGTTGCTTATTATTGGATCACGGTTACTGTTTGTTCTAATGTAAAAACTTAACTGAAACATTGTTGCATAGTAAGCTGCTTCTATCTGTTGAAGTCCTCTTCCTCCCATTTTTCTTTTTACATATAGTCTTTCAACATCCTGACGTGGGTGTAATTGTCCATTGATGGTAAGTAATTTTCGTGTTTTTCTATCAACCTTCTTTATTTCTTCTAGGGTCCAATGTACTATACCAAAACTGTAGCGGATTACTGGGATAGCTAATGCTCCTATGGCTTGAAATTTGTTTTTACAATTTAGATGAGTATTTAATATTTTTTTAACTCTTGCTAAATATTCCTTTTTAATTCTTTCTTTAATTGTCTTGTGATCTATTCCATCGCCTTCATTCAACCCTAAGTATTTATATGTTTCTCCATGCTCTAAAGATTTTATACTTTCATCTGAATTTATTTGTATATTCTCTGTCCGTATTAATTTACCTCTCTGAAAATTAGCTGTAGCACATTTCTGTATACCAAATTTCATTCGAATGTCATCGGAGAACAATTTAACTTTGTCTATGGTTGGGGGGACCCCTATATTGTTCTTATTCACTGAAAATTCACTATTGAATTTTTGGACTGATAACTTCCTTTATCTATGTATATAGGTTGGCGGGAGGTAAAAATATTCAGCAAAATGTGTCAAACAAAGAAAAAAAAATCATAAAAATACTTAATTTAGTTCTAGATTCAACTTATAGGGTCGATCATTTCTTTTTTCGACGAATGAAGTATGTTTCTTTACGCATAGATAAATTAACACTACCAACTTATTTATTATTATAACAATGAAATGTTATTTATTATTACTTAATTATAGGTACAATACTTTTTATTATATATTTCTTGTCTTGTCCCGTTGGTGTTTTCTTTATTCTCTTCCTATTGATGGTATTATAGGGAATCTCCCAAAATTCGACTTACAATTCGGCAAGTTTCTAATATGGTAGCTTTTTGTGACTGAATGTATATATTTCTTTGAAAGTCCAGTGTTTTCAAACTTTCGAATAACTTCTTCGGAATTTCTCCAGTGGCCCCGATTACTATTGGTATAATTTTGACTTTCTTCATTTTCCACATTTTTTTAATTTCGTCAGCCAGGGGTATATATTTTCTTATTTTTTTCATTCCAAGTGTCATCAACATTTATACTATTTTGTACTTATTATTATTATTATTATTATTATTATTATTATTATTATTATTATTATTATTATTATTATTATTATTATTATTATTATTATTATTATTATTATTATTATTATTATTATTATTATTATTATTATTGTTATTATTATTATTATTATTATTATTATTATTATTATTATTATTATTATTATTATTATTATTATTATTATTATTATTATTATTATTATTATTATTATTATTATTATTATTATTATTATTTCAAGTAATATAAAGGCAGAGTATTATATAGATAAATCCAAAATTAATACTAAAATATTCCAAAATAAATTGAAATTATATAAAATAATAATTCTTGTAAAATAAATAATTATATTAAATTATTGATTTACAAATGCAATGTAATAATTTTCATTATCCACCCAAAAAGGAATATCTTTCTCCGCTGTATTTTAGTATTTCAGTTTACAGAATCTTGTCTGGTGTGACTTTTAGATAGCTGAATGGATGCCCGCTGTCGTTGAAATTTGTTTTTTCCGAGAGTTTAATCGCTTAAAGCTATTAACTAACCGAGTTGATCGCTTGATTAACTGCTTTTTTCATACGCTCGCAAATCAACCGCCCTAAGCTGCAAGATCCTTCCAAAGATAAATATTTTTTCACAACATGAAAAGGGTTCATACACTTTTAATTTAAACTTCGGGAATTGGGATTTCCAGGGAAATTATTCTGCATTTATTTGCCTTATCTTCAATTTGAAGAGATGAAGAATTTTAGTGCTTAGACATCAAAATCGTTTCATTAATAATTTAAATATAAATAAAAGATTTTTCGACATAAATTTTTCTCATTTGCATAAGTATCCACTTTAGCTCAAAGATAAAATGCAAAACGATATATTATTCTCATTCTGAAATGAAAAAGTTAACTCGTATATTTCAAAGATTTGTAAGATTTATACACAACCTCTTACATTAAAAAAAAGACTAGCTTGAAACAATAATTAATTAATATTTTAATCATTTTAACAATAGCATTTTATAATTTCAAATTTTTACCACCATTTTTAATCTCTATTCAATATAATTTCACTTCATACTTAGATCTTAAATGGATCAATTTTAACTTTTTAATGATTACGAAAATATGAATGGGGCTGTGTGTGTTAGGTGACTGGTTGTGATTTGCACGGCTCAGGTTCGATAGGGTCAGCATAATTATTGAACAGTTGAAAAAGAGGACGCCGAGCGAAGCATCGGCAAAAGCGCCGGAGGATTTTTTTTTTGAAAAAGGGGCGTGCTCAAATTTTATGCAATTTTATTAACATAAATACTATAGATTAAAAAGGTTACTGATTAATTAAATAAAATACGAAAACAATATTTTGATTAAATATATCACAATTAATTAACATCACAAAAATAACTATATTTGGTATAAAATATATATTTTTTTAACATTCAATAACAAAAATTATAAAAATCTTTACATGAAAATTATTTATAATTAAATTAAATTACTAATATACGAGTACTTTTAACTGTTGATCTAATTAATTTTTCTTCCATCTCTGTCTACTGGATACTCAGTTAGTGAAAACACCCTTCTAATGTTATCATTGTGACCAGGAGTAGCAAAATAATTCACAATTTTTTAATACATGAGTATATGGCAAATATTATAAAAAAGTAAAAATGCATTAAAAATAAAAAAGATAAAGGACCCGGACCTTTACCTACCCCAAAAAAGAGGACATGTCCGGTGAAAAGAGAACGCCTGGTCACCCTATAAGGTTCGATTCCGACCAACTAGAAACTTGAAAGTTATATCCAATATTCAAGAATAGCATAAAAGTAGCTTATGTGATACAATCTCGCACGTGAGGTGAAGCTTGGTAAACGCTATCATAATTAGAGAAATGGTAGCTGTAAACAATGATTATTAACTTTGGTTAGCCGGCCAATCGTGATTTGCCGAATCAATCGCGAAAACTGGATAATACGGATAACCGGTTTTCAAAAAAAACTGCAAGTAATCGGTTTATAGGTTAAATAGCTAATAGTGAATATACTGCATTAAAACAAACAAAAAAAAAAATAACTATAACAAATGAATACTTCATCAATTACATTAAATTTTATTCAAAATTTACTATACGAAAAAAAACAGTGACCAATTATTTGGAGCTTACTAAATTTATCATTATAGCCAGCTATCCGATTAATGAAAATAACTGGGTTTAACCAATTAATCGTCCACTCTATTTTCTATTTCTTGTAAACAGCAGAAACCAATTAACGGGATATAATATTGTGATTACCGATATATGCAAATAAAAATCTGTTGTGGACAGCACAATACCTTCTGTCAATACTGTGTATTATGTATAAATTCCATACATAAATTTTCTTGCAAAAGATTCTAAATTTCGAGTAAAATTATTTCCTAAACAAACTATATGGAAAGTTCACTTGACGCTAACATCTTCTTCTTTTTTAACTTTCCCCATTTGTTAGGGGTTGCTAGTTTTTATTTTCTTCTTCCACTCATTTCTGTTTTACGTGTCGTTCTCATTCAGTTCCTTTTCTCTCAAATCTTCCGCAATACGGTCCTTCCATCTTATCTTTGGTCTTCCTCTATTTCTTCAACCTTCTATTATTCATATTTCATATTCATTCTTCATCCAATATATTCTCCAATTCTCCTTATGACATTGTCAAACCAATGTAATCATCTCGCTTGTATCTTTCTAGAAACTTGTAACACTAGAATTATTTCCTTACCTATCTTTCCGTGTCTTCCATAACATCTATTTCAACATCCTCATCTCTGCCACATTAATTTGCTTTTTATTTATACTGACATCTGTCAATTTGAATTATATGAATATATTAGTAGTTTCCATGTTTAGCATAGCATAGCATAAAGTGCAATCAAATCATATAGAGAATAATATATTCTTTAAGTTATAAAAACGGTAATTGTCAATAAATCAAATTTAACTGTTAAATCTTCAAATTAAACTACTTCCGGTTCACCAATTATAACCAAAATTTAATCAGTTGTTCTTCTGGATGTAAATTTGAGAAACATGAAAAAATTATAACTTTTGGAATCGTGTTATTGAAGTTATGCGATCCGAAACTTTCGTCATACACACACACACAAAAATACAGACACATAGACATACAGACACACACACTCACACACACACATACATACATACATAAAGACATCATCGTAAAAATGGTAAAATCAGATTGTAGGGACCCTAAAACGTACTTATTCACTAAAAACTCATCATTGAATTTTTTGACCAAAGACAATATCTTCCTTACCTAAAGGTGACGGAAGGTAAAATACAGATTGGTACCCTCAGAAAATGGTAGAATTGTGATGATTTATTTATTTTTTTATTCGTATCGATATCACAATTATTATTGTTTTCATTCTATTACAAAATAATAACATTTATATACATACAATATTTATAATAAATTCAATTACAGATTTGAAATCATAAAATTAATTTATTTTTCATTGATCCATCAGAATTTTTAATTACAAACTTTGATATTGCACATCAGCGACACGTAACACATATTAAAGGTTATACATATTAAAACTACAGATGGTTACGTGATCTACGTAGGAGGTCAAATGTTTATAATTTTGACGTATCATGTGTTGTGTTGTATTGTACAAGTGAAAAAAAAGAACAAAAAGTGTTGTTGAACATTGTATTATTATTTGTAACCATATTTTTGTATATTGTATTAGTAATGTGTTTGTATATAATTTGTGTATTTGTTAGTGAAGTATATATGTATAAACATTACAATATTTGCAGTAGAGGTTATGATGAATATGTGCCATATAAAAAGGTAGGTATATATCTAAATGTTTTACTTACATACTAATAAAAATGGCTATATTCCATATTCCATTAATATATTATTTTTTAAGGTTTCTGGTACTGCACATTTCGTTTTCAATACATATATTTACGATATTTTTTTATTATATTAATTAAACATACTGCAAGTATAAAGATACATTGAATATCATTTATTTTAAAAACTGGAGCAATGCAAATATTGTTTTTACATAAATATATTTCAATGTATGTTATATTTAATGATTGGGCATTAATTTGAAACAGGCTTAACAATACATATTTGTTTTATTAAACATATTTCAAATCAAATTAGAGTTGAATTATACCCTGATGTAGATACAATATAATATGTTACATGTTTCATGATTAAAATATTCAAACATCATCCATTATTATCTAATTTAGAACGTGTTTTCATGTTTTCCATTATTTATTTGTACATATTATCAGAAATAATATCAGCTTGTTCTAGATATATGGACGAATCATTAAACAATATACCAAAGATGATATAACAACCAAGAACGTAGAGTCAACCGAGGTAAATGTGAAACATAAAAATATTGAGGTAAATGTGAAACACTGTCGTCGTTTTATTCTGGTTTAAAGTAAATGAAAAAAATAGGGTTATGTGATATTAAACCTCTTTACATATTCTTACTTCGGTATACATACATACATACATACATACATACATATATATATATATATATATATATATATATATATATATATATATATATATATATATATATATATATATATATATATATACAGGATGTTTCAGGACTAGTGTAACAAACTTTAATGCGATTGTTCAGTCCCGTTTTCAGCAAAGATTTAACATAAATGTCTGGGCAGGCATTTTCAATACTAGATTACTAGAAATTGAAGTTCTAATTGACCGATTAACAGCTGATGGCTACAGAAACTCTCTGGAAAACAGACTATATGAACTAATAGAAGATGTTCCACTTCTTGTACGACAACAGATGTGGTACCAGCATGATGGTGCTCCTCCTCACTATGGTAGACAAGTAACTGAGTGGTTAAACCAAAACTTTCCCAATAGGTGGATTGGACGTGGAGGTCCAAACTTTTGGCATGCAAGATCTCCAGACTTAAATCCTCTTGATTTATATCTATGGGGACACTTGAAACAAGAAGTTTATAGGGTACAAATAAACACGCGTGAACAGGTACTTGAACGAATTATGAATGCATCTGCTGCCATTCGTAACGATCAAAATGTAATTTATCGTGTATATGATTCTATGATTCGCCGATGTCAAGCATGCATACGAGTTCAAGGCGCGCATTTTGAGCACTTGCTGTAATTTTTCTAAAATTTGTTATCTTATTTCATATTGTGTTAACCTATTCCATGTTGTTCTGTGTTTAGAATTTATTTATTTGTCTATTTAATAATTGTGTCGTCGTATGTTTTGTTGTCCAAATCGTATTCGTTAATATTAATAAATAAAATTAATTAATACAAATAAGGTATGACTTTTCAATAATAACTCTTGTTTTCCGAAAGTACCTTGATTACAAAAATTAGAAAATTGCGTGTTATTTATAGAACTTCAACCTCTTGTATTTAGTAACTAGAAGGAATAGGACCTATGTTCATATGACATTTTTGGCTTAAAATAACCTCAGGAATAAGCTGTTAAAGTTTGTTACACTAGTCCTGAAACACCCTGTATATATATGTATATATATGTATATTTAATAATACACAAACATTGTTGAATTGAATACACAATATTAAATTGGATTAGGGGCAGCGATGATAAATTTGTCATTTGCGAGTTTATTTCGTTTCAGTTTTTTTTTTATTTAACTGATATTTAAAATTTTAATCGAAGATTGTAGGAATGGCCTTTAGTGTGACTTGATATACTGATTTCATAAACATTTCATTTTGGCTTAGTGTACTTTCCCTTTATTTCAAAATATTGAAAAAAAAATTATAATAATTTAACCAAAAATAAAAAAAAAAAACAACTGGCAATCTATGTATTTCTTAAATTAGACCATAGATATAAATTTTGAACAACCAAAACATCGACATTCAGAAATTCTAACCGTGCTATTGCTATTCATCATTATGGAATTATATCTATGCATTTTTAATAGTTTGAAGATTACTCCAAAAATGTAAGCACATACTTCGTTTCGTAAGAATAAAAATGTAGAAGTATAAACTCCTTTGAGTATCTACTCTTATTTACAAACCAGTTAAGTATGAACTCAAGTTTGATATGAATAAAAAATCGTCTCTACTACCATGATTGAGTATATACATGGAAAAATTGAAGTGCGCTGGGAACTAGATTTATGCTGTTTTGCGGGGCATTTTAAAATCCTTCGAATAAACCAAATGGTGGAATTAAATCTACGTGCACGAAAAAGTTATGCTTTTATAGGAGAAGTAGTTTATCTTGCGATTTCAAGGCGTTATACTGATTTTCCCAAGCAAACGTGGAATTCATCACAAATATGTTTTTGGGTGAAAAAAAGGGAGATCCAATGACAAAATGAAAATTGTCCGAGGTGTTCTTCCTATAATTGTTTTAATGATTCCAAAGTAGAATTTCTATTTTTCTATTTTTTCAGATTGGCATACCCAGCAATGGGTAATATGCCGTGATGAAATATTTTTTTTTTTAATTATTACTATTGTCACTATACATTTTGATTAAATTAAGGACGCCAAATAGCCAAATTTGTTTATGATTTATAAAATCGTTTTTATTCTTATGGAATTGAGTAGTAGAAACTCGCACTTTATGCTCATTCCCAAAGCCCATGCTCAGAGTATAAATTCTTGTTTTTTTCATATCATCCAATAATTAAAAAATCTGTTGTGGCTGGCCACCTTCCGTCAATCCTGTGTATAATGTATAAATTCCATACATATTTTTTCTTGCAAAAGATTCTAAATTTCCAGTAAAATTATTTCAGAAACAAACTATTCAAATTGCACTTGACATTGACATCTTCTTTAGCTTTTCCGATTCGTTAGGGGTCGCTATTTTTGCGTGTCGTTCTCATTCAGTTCCTTTTTCTCAAGTCTTCAGCAATACATTCCTTCCATCTTATCTTTGGTCTTCCTCTGTTTCTTCAACTTCCTATTAGTAAACTATTCATTCTTGTTCCAATATAATTCTTCATTTCTCCTCATGACATTTCAAACCAATGAAATCGTCTTTCTTGTATCTTCCTAGAAACTTGTAACACTAGAGTTATTTTCTTACCGTATCTTTCCGTGCCTTCCCCAACATCTACTTCAACATTCTCATCTCTGCCACATTAATTTACTTTTTATTGATACTGACATCTGCCAGTTTGAATTATATGAATATATTAGTAGTTTCCATGTTTAGCATAGCTGGCTGAATTATAAAATTTAATTTCTTTAAAATTCTTTAACTCTGTATCTATTGAATATGAAGTATAAAATGTAATCAAATCGTATAGAGAATAATATATTCTTTAAGTTATAATAACGATAAATGTCAATAAATCAAATTTAACTGTTTAATTTTCAAATGAAGCTACTTCCGGTTTACCAATTATAACGAAAATCTAATCACTTGTTCTTCTGGATGTAAACTTGAGGAATACGAAAAATTTATAATTTTTGGAATCGTGGTATTCATGTTATGGAATCCGGAACTTCTGTCACACACACACAGACACACTCACAGACACACACACAGACACACACACACACACACACACACACACACACACACACACACACACACACACACACACACACACACACACACACACACATACATACATACATACAGACATCATCGTAAAAATGGTAAAATCGTAAAAATGTGGTATGATCCAATTCTGAAAATATTCGTAAATAGTTTTGACTGTAGTTTTAAAACTTGAGGTCTCTGTATTTTTTTACCTATTTTTGGATAACTGTCAAAAGAACACACCTTAAATGAAGTCTTTAACTGCAATACTGTTTTATGCATATTCCGATAAAAAAATATATATTTTCATCATTGACGCCGTTTATCACACGTGACTTTTAAAGCAATTAGCTGACGTGAAGAAGAAACCTTTTTATTTTTTTTAGAAATTGGCTGTAGCTGATTTCAAATTTAAATCGTTAAAACAATAACCGGTCAATCATATATTTTATTAAATTATAAATATAAAATTTATCGTTTAATATATCTTTGGGGTAAAACTTTTCCGGTCGAAACGACTTTGAGAAAATAGTTCCCGCTCCAGATGCAGTTATTGCAGTTTCCGTTTCCTTCTTCTTGTTTTCTCTTCGGTTGAAAATGCTTTGATTTGTTTTCAGGAATTAATTAAAACCGATTTATCGAAACAACTTGTAACAAACAGATCTCATAAAATGCAAAGGAATTCCTTTTATGAACGAGCTTATTCACTGTGTTTTTTCTCTATATTGGAACGCAATAAGATGGACAGCACAACAAAACATTTCAGGTAAAAGTATCCACTTCGAAGGGAATTTAATCTATTTTACATCCCCTTTTTGTACTACGGATTCCTTTTATAGGGTGAAAGACTTTTCTTTGCAATCAAGAAGGTATGGTGAATCCTTAGCGGACGCTATTAGCCTACATTTAATTTTATTTCCAAAGTAAACTAGGGCGGGATATATTTTCAAATACTACATATATGGCTGCGAAGAGAATATACTTGTTGCAGTATATGTTTTAGTTTTATTTGCAAAGTGAAGTCTGCGTCTGAATGTATTCTTACGTAGATTCGAAAAGAATATTATAATTTTGTAATATTTCTATCTCTGAAAATACGCGGAAAAGCCAACGGAAAAATAATATTTTAAAATGCTCTATGTCTTACATCTTCCTTCGTTTGTGTAATTTAACTGGAGATACCATTCTGAGATTTGTAAATGATACACCATTTTGAACGTTTCAGTATTTCCAAATTTGAAATCCACAAGTGATTCATGTGATGCATTTTCCATGATATCTTTCAGGGTACGTGAATTGATGTCTAATATAACACTCTTGATACAGATTGGCACAATTAGATATGACATGCTGTTTTATATTTTTTTAACCATAAATTAAAATACCAGGCCCAAATCTCTCTGCGTTATACATTGTTATACACAGTTTTAAAGAACATACCTATTACATTAATAAGGTATAACAGCGGATCTTTGGACATTACTCTTGTATGTATACTATGTTTAAAAAAATGATATGTAGTACAGACCATAATTAATTAAAATTTGAAAATCAAACTTTATTCATCGTCCTACATAGTTTTATTTGTAAAAATCTGTTGTGGCCAGCACAATACCTCTCGCCACTTCCGTTTTTGGTTACATAAGTATAGGGCGCGAGCATTCATGTGACATTGTTGGCCTTGACAAGCAGATATGGGGGTTCTGTCAAAATGACAATTAGTAATTTTGTATATAGATGTCAAATGGCAGAATTTTTCATCAAAAATTCCAAGATTTTCTAAATTCACGTAGTTAGTTTGTCATACTTAACCTAGACAAGCAGATATGGAGCCCCTTGTCAAAATGACAGTTAGTAATTATTTACATAAATGACAAATATCACGAAATTTTGGATGGAAAATTGATATTTGACATATATGTACATAATTACCAGCTGTCATTCTAATTCGGGCCCCTATATTTGCTTGTCAAGTTCAACAAAGTCACATGACTGCTCGCGCCCTACAAATTTCTCATGTCTTTTCTTTATGTTTAGATTATTTTTTTAATTTAAAATTTATTTTTTGAGGAAGTTTTCTCCTATACTTCTAAATGTTCGAATTTCTTCCAATTTCTTGACTGGATTTCAGATGGGTATATGTACCTATATAGCTATAATTTTAAATATTTAATTGTTATTATTGTTATACAACAAGAAATAATAAAGTTACCAATATCTCTGAAAAATTCTTCAATAATGTCAGTTAAACTTCTTCATTTAACGTAAAAGCGTATTTTGATGTTTTACTACTATGTTGCCAAAAAAGAATATATAAGATTTATTTTCAGCTAAAATCTATATAAAACCATATTCGTACTATGGCAAATTCTGAATCTGTTCTTATCCACTGTCATGTGTTTAGTTAAAATAGACTTAAGGTCAAATTTTAGAATTGAGCTGCTAATATCGCCCAAACAGGTTTATAAACTACTGTTGGTTTTTGGCAATGACATTTTTCTGTCATTTACAAACATCTGATGGTTACTATAGAGTTGTTTAGGCTCTGAAATTTATTACAAATTATTTTATATTATTATATACTATATCTCCAAACCTATAGGAGATATAATAAAATTTTAAAATGTATCGAATAGAGAATTTTATGTTCTTTAATGCTAATAATAAAAAAATTCAAAAAAATAATATTTAGAATTTTTTTTTTAAGATACTACTACTTCCGGTTTTCCAATTGGTACCAAAACCTATTCAACTCTTCCCATTAATGTTAGATTGAGGAATCCGTAGTCAAAAAGTATTATAGAAATCGTGTCTCCAACAACCTCAAACACACACACATCCACACACACACACACACACACACACACAGACATCATTGTAAAAATGTTAAAATCGGATTCTATGGACCTTAAAACGTGCTTATTCAATAAAATCTGGATATGCGATTTTTAGCATGAATCCAATACCTCTCTTAGCGAGAGGTAAAAATTAACAATACTACAATATTAAAAGCGGCTGTCTACTGCACAATATCCCAGAAACGAAAACGAGAACACTTTTAGTTGTCAAGCAAATATTTTTATATAAAATTTAAAGTTTTAGACAAATAGATAAATGATTTTCAGTTAGTTTTATACACTTATTGTCATTTTACTACGTTTCATTAACTAATAATAGTTTTGATATGATTACAAAATCCCTATTACCGTTCTCGTTTACGAGATTTTGTGCAGCCATCTGAAATGTATTATACCAGTACAATACTTCTTGTCAATTTCATTTTATTTTACATAAGTATCGTAAACATTTTTTTGCAAAAAGATTTGTACACATATAATTCTTTAAAAATGATTTTCTGATTGTTTTACACTTTTTATTTGCCAGAAAAATTACAACACGAACTTGATATATTCTTGATATTTTAAACTGTCAATTATAGGCATCTAAATTTTTCAACTGATTTCTTTCGAGTACTAAGTACAAAGTTATATAAAATTAAATGTTGTATACAAAACAGTTCTTACATTTTTTATTATGGTTTTAGTTTTTTCTTAATTTTAAAAAGAAATTTCATAAGTACTGCTAATTATTATTGTGGTGGAAGTAGTTCCCGAAGAATACGGGATTATTTTTTTGAAACCAGAAAAAAGAAAACATGTCATACCTATTGCTACAAACTAACAGACAGCAATAAATTCGATAAATCACAATTTTTTAACGCCGCTACTTGCAAAACTTTTTTTTTTCGTATTCGTAGGTTTTTTGACTTCTGTGGAACCAACTTGTCCTGTGCAGCCTCAAATTCATCCGATATTTCTTTTGAATAATCGACATCTTCCATTTTCATTTGACACTAAATTAAAATTGTTTATGAACAAACAATAACTAGAAACCATAAATAAATACTGAATCCTAGAATTTCGAGAAACAAAATAGAATGAAACATTATAGTACCATGGGCATTATCATTATAGCACTCGGGAAATTTAAAGCTCTCTGCTACACGTCGAACTTTACACATTCCCCCTGTTCCATTCTTCTGATTATGCCCTTAATACATAAATGACTATTCTAAAATTGTGCAGAAATGAAAAACATAATAGAACATGTAAAAACAGTTTTATAATCAACTTGTGTAAAATGAACAGGAGAATAAGAAATTGCATAAAACAAAAATCCCAAGTTAAATCCCTATGTTCACCCCTAACCGCTACCATCCTGTATAAAAGGTATTATATAAAATAAGAACAATAGAACATATTTACAAACAAGACTAAGTTTTTGCAAAAAGAAAGTCTATTTTGAAGGCAGACGACATTGTTATAATACTAATTATTAAATATGTGGAAAAGGAATACAATACAAAATTAATATGTATTCTCCATTTACATATTCGTGAATAATTATACATATAATGAATACATAAAGAACAGGGATTTGAAAATAGAACATTATATTGGGCTAATTAATTCAGAGGGCTATTATACTCCACATAAATAATTTAATTAATAACTCGAGTCAAATAATGTTCTAATTTCGTTGTTTGATAACGGGCCGTGCCGTGTATCGCGAGGGGTTTTCCGTTGATTGAACATACTGTGTCAATAGAAATTTGAGCGCGGTGTGAGCAGTATTCGCTCACATATTAATCAATATCAGTGACAGTTCATTTGCTGTGAAAAAAACCACTATCACGAAATCGCTCGCGTACGAAATCCGACATATATTTTTATTGTGTTGCACATCTTCATCAAACTGTTAATTGATTTATATCCCACGCTGTACGCACTAATTTGTTTATTTAATGCCGGCAGGAATTACAAACAGTTTTCGCAGGATTTGCACTAAACCTTTTATATCTTTACCATAGAAGAATTTATATATTGTATATGATCATTTGGGGTTAAGATGCATGAAAAATAAAACTTTGTGTAGAATATGTAATGCATATCATTAAAAATTATCTACAATATTTCAAAATAATGTGTTTCAGCTTTGTCCTTCGATTTATAAGTATTATAAAATAATTATATGGCACACCCAGCAATGGGTAATATGCCGTGATGAAATATTTATTTTTATTTATTTTATTATATGTAATTATAATACTACTGAGAAAAAATGAAATACATCTTTATATTTTGAAACAATAGTAGGTAACTAAGAAAAATAGAGGTAAAAATGAAAAGTGTGAATATTTAAATGAGATGCATGTTATATCTGCACTTCCATATTTTATTAATGTTTACTGCAGAACATAACAAACATGCGTAAACAGTGTGACATATATTGATTGCCACATATGAAAAACTTTTTATTATTCATTTGATAAAAAAATACTTATTTTTTATTTATTTCAGTACTGGTTTATAAAGCAACGTTTCATGAACAATTTATAGAATAAGAAGTGAAACTTTAAAGTCTTAGAACTTTAAAATTGAACCTTCATACTGAATCTTTCATTTTTGTGGTATGTACAAATTTTTCTTCATCTCAGCAACTTCATAAAAATTATATCGAAGAATGTATTTTTCATCCATTATATTATAGAGAATAAGAATATAGGCAAACAAAACCAGTAAAATTAAAATTATATCTGTCAATCTTACAATTTTTTTTTATTATTTATACGCACGATTTAAAATATAGTGGTTGTGCCACTCTACTTGAAACGTGTGACCAAATAGACACGTGTTTCCTTGCTTTTCCGTTAGAGGCACAATGTGATAACGACTAACGACCAGGGTGTCACTCGTCTTTTTGAAAGGAATATTTATAAAATATCATCCAAAATGTTTATAACATAACTTATGAGGTATTTATTTTCATTTTATAATATAACTCTGTTATTTTAGATCCTTATCAAAACTAATATAAATTTTCTAATTTCACGTTGCATTTTGGCACATGGGTAACATATATATTCTTTTCTTTATAAAAAAGCAGGCTAAACAGGATCATTGTCACATAGCGCACTAGTAGCTTAATCAAAATATTTTAAATCGTGTTTATAGATGAGCTAGCGGTGCGCGTTGCTAGGAGTTCTGAACAATTGCGACATAGCCTACTTATAATATAAAACTCATACTGCTACGAATTGCTGAAATTTATTTCTAATAAATATTGAAAGTAGCTTTCAGAACTCATAATAATTAAATAAATACAATATTTGGGAATAGTTCTGTTTATTTACTACGCTGTCGAAACGACGTCGTTAAATAAATAAATAAACAGAACTATTCCCAAGTATTGTATTTATTTAATTATTTCTAACAATTTAACAACTTTAAAAATCAGTATGAAGTAAAAAAAAATATATACTCGTATTTGTACCTTAGACTAAAAGTGTCTTTAAGTAAGTAACTAGGAAGATTCACTTTTCGTCCAATTTAAATATATAAAATACTATTAAAATATGAATATGCATAATATAAGGTAAAATCTTAATTTATAAAAAAAATAATACCTTTGTTGGTCTCATTGTAGCTTAATTCGCTTAAAGAAATTGGAAAACGGTGGAAAATGATCATTTTTGTTAACTTCTTTATTCGTATAATTTTTTTAATGAATATAAACTGGTTTTTACCTTCCGTCACCTTTAGGTAAGGAAGGTAATGTCTTTGGTCAAAAACTTCGATAGTGAGTTTTTAATGAATAAACAGGGTTTAGAGTCCCAACAATACGAATTTACTGTTTTTACAATGATGTCTGTGTGTTAGTGTGTGTGTGTTAGTGTGTGTGTGTGTGACAAAAAATTCTCCTTCGGTAACTCCAATAGTACGATTCCAAAAATTATAATTCTTTCATATTCCTCTTTCATACGTTCATATGAAGATTTCATTAGAGTTTGGTTATGATTGGTTAACCGGAAGTGCTCTAATTTAAAGATTTTAATAGGTAATAAAAAAACGGTGTTAAATATAATTTTCTTTGAGCTTTTATGTTACTATAAATATTAAAGAATATAGTATTCTCTATTAGATTTAATTATATTTTTGTTTTCATATTGAATGAATTTAGAGATAAAGAATAAAGAAATATCTTGCAACCTAATGCTGCTAAAAGCTGCACCATGGAAACAGTTAGAGAATTCAAATATTACTAAGTGACAGATGTCAGTGTCAAATAAAATTTATATAATATCTTTGCGAAATAATTTTACCGGAACTTTAAAAATGTAAAATAAGTTAATGTGGCAAGAACAAATCACATAAGGTAATACAACAGATTATCCATTCGGCAGATTATTTAATTATAAATAAATTGGTATATATGTTTTTTATTTTCTACTTCTTATTTTAAGAAACATACTGTTATTTTTAGGAGTAGTTCAGTTCAGTTCAGTATGAGGTAATATCAGTTCACTTTTCCCCTAAAATGAATACGCCCATAAAATTGTTTGCAAAAAAAATTCTGAGTGGAATTTATACAAAATACGTGGAATTGACGGAAGTTATTGTACTGACCACATCATTTTTCTTTAATAAAGCAAAATAGATTAAATAAACAAATTCTCGTGACATGATATGGCAGTCAGTAAATAATTTTTAATCTAGTACCGTAATAGACAATTTCAATCGTTTTTACATGTTAAGTCGAATAGTATGGCAACTTATAAAAATCGATGAGTCTGATGTCGCAACCTGTACATTGGAAATTATTGTTCCGTTGTCACTGGACGAAACAACAAAATCTTTTCTGCTCGCAAATTGAAGCGGGATGAAATTCGTGTCAGAAATAATTTGGGCAGTCTATTACTGTGTATTGGATGTTTCTTCGACTGGGGCGAAACATTTATTTCAGTACGGTAGATTGCTCCGCGGTTTTCTTTACGATTAGCGTTCGCGTTTCTTTTGTTCGCCAGCGTTGCAACAAAATGAATAGTTTATTGGTGGAACCTCTGACGATATTTCAGTTTCCACTTGGCTTATGATCCAACCGACAAAGAAAGAAATAAACCATGTTCTCCTCCCTCAATAGCAATTGTTCGTTTGCTCCCAAACGCAGATAACGAATAAATTTCGTTAGGAAAAGAAGAACGGGATATTAGCTCTTTTGTTATGTTATCAGATTATTGATTGCGAATCATGAAATTTTATTTGATGTGGTAAGTGGGCGCATTCAACACAAAGCCTTTGTTTGAGCAGAAAAATTCAACTCAGCTTGTATTTGATATCTCTTCTAATACCTTTTAATTAAAATAATGTTGCGCTTTTCGAGACGGAGATTTATACCTCTCAGTTTATGTTCTAGAAAGATATCCAAGTAGAAAATTTATTTCCGTCATACATTGGTTTGTTTTTCCTTATTTTATTTTATTGCGAACCATTTAAAAATAATGCAGTATGGGTGTATCAATCGATTCATGTTTCTCAGGAGCATGTCTAATCATATATTTGATAATTACAAATTACCGCTAAGCCTAGCGCTAACCTTAAAATTAAGTGAACATAAATACTATATATATATATACGTATTCCGAGAACAATGTTATCTTCTTCAGTAGTAAAATTTTATGCGAAACCGTTTTAATATGGTAAAGATTAATTAGGATTATAACAACATATTAATCATGCCAGAGGTCCTAACAGCCTTTTCCTCAAAGGTTAAATTTACTCAACTTGTAAACAAATTTGTTGTTGAGGTATATAATTTTTATTTGCCCTTTAAGTTTCGGGGTAATTCTAATTTTATTAAAATAAATATTATAACGCCTTTCATTTCTGGTACTAAAACTTTTGAATATATTGCAATAGTTATTTAACTATTACGTGCGTTAAAGGGCGAATAATAATCGAGACGTTAATAATAATAATAATAAAAAAAAATAATAACAATCTTTATTGCACCATAAGAGTAAAAACGGGTTAAGCTTCATCCAGAGTTGTTTTTCAACCATCCCCAAAGATAAAGCAATTTGTGGAAACAATATGTTTCAAAAATTGGCCATTTGCATCATAAAGACAATTCAAATAAGTAAAAATGGCAGTAGGAAACAAAGTTTTAGTTCACTTCTTTCTGATTTTATTTCAGGGTCATGATCCAGCATAGAACCTATTAGTATGATACTAAAGATGGCTTCTTGGCTGTATGGCAGTTTAAAATATACATTTAACTAACATATATGTTAATAAGTACTATTAATAATCGAGACATTTTAATTATTATGATTAATAATACAGATGTTAGTAACAATATGTTTCCTTTGATTGTAACTTATTAATTAATTATTAAACGTTAGGTTACTTTTGCCTAATAAACCACGGCCCAGAAACCCGGAAAAGAATTTAAAATTATTATTATCATAGTTACCGCCAAATAAGTATGGGTATGGACTGGAAATTTCTACACTCTTGCTAATTCCCGGGCTTTGTTGAAAATGCTAAATTATGAAGAAATAGCTACACCTCAAGGCAATAAACAAGGTCCAAAGACGGGAAAAAGTTGATCATCAGTCTATATTAAATAAAATTGACTTTTGGACTTCCATTATCTTTATTAACAAAAACACAAATTGTCACAACGTTTCGGTAGCTGATATCTGCTGCCGTCATCAGGTGAACTGATACTAACTAATTCCTAATATTCCGAGCCTTATATCTAGTGTTATGAGGGTGGTCAAGCGTGGTTGGGAGTTTAAATGTATCTGGTGATCCATGATTGGTTGTTGTCTCCTGTGCAATGGACTGTGGCGGTTCTTCAATTGGTGGTTCCCTGGTTACGATCTTCAATGAAGTGTTTTGAGAAACGAAAGTTTAAAGAGGCCGCATACATCATGATAAATCGGGAAAAGGTCTTCAGCCATGCCAGTGTAGAAATTAAACCACTTTGGAAGAAGATCATTTCTCAAAACACTTCATTGAAGATCGTAACCAGGGAACCACCAATTGAAGAACCGCCACAGTCCATTGCACAGGAGACAACAACCAATCATGGATCACCAGATACATTTAAACTCCCAACCACGCTTGAGCACCCTCATAACACTAGATATAAGGCTCGGAATATTAGGAATTAGTTAGTATCAGTTCACCTGATGACGGCAGCAGATATCAGCTACCGAAACGTTGTGACAATTTGTGTTTTTGTTAATAAAGATAATGGAAGTCCAAAAGTAAATTTTATTTAATAACGAGACATTATCTTATAAATTCAAAGTTAAAATCAGTCTATACTTAGTTGACGGCGACTATAGTGGTGGGATCTTTGTTTACTTATACTAAAATCGGTTTTTATTATATAATCAAAATCATTGTTTAGGGCTGATTTACATTAACGATACAATCATGACACGTTAACGATAAGTTAAAGTTAATATACGATAACAATACGATGCATTTACATTATGATACGTTCACGTTCTGATATTATTTTTTTATGTACTTACTGTGATTGTCTGAACCTGAACTATCATTCAATAATGTTCAATTATTTCTAATTCCAAACTCAATTTAAATATTTCTTTCAGTGAATTTTTAAAACGAAAAGTGATATTTTGGGCGCAAGTAAACATTCATGTACACAAACGCAACCTACTAGTTATCCTTACATATAGTCAGTAATCAACAGTATGATACAATATTTTTCAGTAGAAACAAAGCGATGTTGTAGCGTGATCGTATCGTTATCCTGTCGCTAATCTAAATAAGTAAACATATGTATATCATTATATTATATCGAGAACGTAGTTGTAAATGTGTCCATTAAAATAGATTCATTGGAGCAATCTATAATGTAAATCAGACCTAATAGGTTGTATTAACAAACAATTTTATATACATAAATGAAACTCATTAAGAAACGATGACTAGAAAACTCTTTTAATTTCAACCAAACATGGCAAGTAAGTAGATAAATATCACAATAAATTAACCGTGAAAAATTGCATTTGTCCCTTATAATTTTTTTATTTTATTTTTTAATTGTAGCAAAAATAACATAGTTATACTTAATATCGTATGTTGTATGGGTGTCGCAGGTGCGTGCATAACAAACAGAGCATTTTTGAAATGAATTAGGGAACAGTGAACAGTGACAATAGAATGGCGACATGGTGAAAAACTAAATTAGTTAAAATAGCAGTGAAGTTATGTGGATGAGAATGCAGAGCGTTTTAGTGGATGGGATTCTAGCCGGATATAAAAACGGCTGTAATATGCGACTTATGTGAGGGTGTTAGTCCAGCCAAGCAGAGAAATTACATATCTTAATCCAGATAATGTCCATAGTCGCTATCGTATTAGGATTTATAGAAGATTAACTTGTGCAATTTCGGAATAGCTGACAGAAGCACTTTAGTTTAATTGTTCCAATTACATTTAAGTGTGAACAATATTAAATCGATAATTAATAATGCAATCGCGCATTCCCCGTGTGGAATAATCAATCGCACATGAAATGTACATTCGTTGAATTTACTGGGAATATACTTTTATCTCATAAATGCATACAGGAGCCCAAACGAGGCAGGAGAAAGATTTGAGGGTAACTGTGGGACTGTCTTCATAGTTAGACTTCCACCTAAGGGATGACGTTAACGTTAGTAGTCTCTGGGTCAAATTAACTATTATAGTTGGATATAATATTAATTATTAGCAGTCAATATAGTTGTCACTTGTGTGCTTGTGTCTCAAATTCTGAAATTCAGTGAAGTCAAATTACAAATCTGTAGATATTGAATTAATTTTGATATGTGTTTAATGATTTTATGTAGAATTATTTCATATAGATAATGATTTTACATGGAATCAAGTGTTGTACAAAAATATGTAGGTCAAATAAAAAATTTAAATTTTATAAATGAAGTGAAATTTCTTTTTCCAAAATAAAAATGTATATTGTATTTCCTTGTTCTAAATTGATTTACTTTACAAAAATCTAAAATAATACTGTATGAAAAAATATTGCTAGTGTTGCTATATGTATGATTTTAGTAAAACTTCCCGTCTCAAGCAATCCTTGATTTAACTTGTGAAAACATATTTTATCAAATATTATCTGTTCCGTAAAATTTAAGAGGGGTATTTTTTTAATTACTTACGTTTTTGATAACTGTGTAAACTAAATATAAAGTCACAGTAAAACTAAATCTAGTAAGCATTTATAAAGAAAAGTAATTGTCGAATATTATTTGTACTTGGTCTAGCAGATAAACGTTCATTGTTTTTAATTAATCGCATATCGCATACTAGATTTATTTTTACCGTAATTTTAAATTAAGTTAATTCGCTTACCAAAGAAAGGACGGGACAAATAATATTTAAAAAAAAATGTTTTCCCATAAAATTACTATGATCTGTGAACAAATCGTAACATACAGTATATCCGGGAGAGATGACTTTTGAGCCAAAATCCAAATAATACTAAAACGATGTTAACGAACGTTTCTACATGAATAGTACATTTAAACAGTCGGTAAATTTTACTTGTGTTGTTTCTTCCAATAATTAAACTAGTAATTTATTACTAGAATTTTTTTTCATACCCGTTGACTAGGTATTCTATGTAATTCTTTTTACATTTACTCTAACTTCTCAAGCAAAAAGAGGTTCAATGTAACATTTTATCCTAAAGTTATTATATTATAGTTGGCCCAAAGAATCTAGATGACCCACTACACGGACCAATTATAAACGTACTGGATGCTCGAATAGAAGATAGTGGGTGGAGGGAAACAAAACTGACCTTGGGAGCGAAAAATAGTAAATGTGAAGAGAAAAAAAAAATAAAAACAAAAAGAAACGAAAAAAAAATGATATATAATCGTCAGAAGATGAAATTTTAATTTACATTTGTGAAAACAAAGATTCCGAAATGACTGTACGAGTTGCGATGAAAATTATCAGTGTACTAAGAAAACAATATTGGATTCAATGCACGTGTTGGGATCGACAAAAGCCAAAGAGCTATTAGTTCTCAGCAAAAAGGACCTTTTAACTATGACAGGTATCTTTACTGGTCATTTTCCTCTAAAATACCATCTATGTAAGATTGGTGTAGCTGAAAACAATATCTGGGGGTTCTGCGAAGAGGACGAAGAAACTTCGGAACATATTATATATGATTGTCCAGCTATGGTCGTAAGTAGACTAATAGAGCTATTTTGTAATCATAGTTATGACATAGCGAAACGTTAAAACGTTATAGTGTTATAATAATAACAAAAATCGTTTAATAAATTTTCTATATAACATTACGCATTGTTATATTATTATTGTAACGAAAATCATTAAAATGGTATTCTATAAACAATAATTTAATTCTGCATAACAGAAAAAAAATAACAATAACGTTATTTTTAATGACTGGAAAATTCAATCTTTACATGAACGTTTTGTCAATAATTCAGTATATTTATTCGTTTGCTATTATGTTGAATAGTGATCTCAAAACACGACATATAGGCCATTAGTATGAACAAGTGATTAATGGTGATTAGCGAGCATTTGACTAGCATAGTTTTATCCCTGTCAATCGTTTATTTATTATTTTAGGGAAAAATACTTTAAATAAAAGTTGTAGAAATATTAATTACATAGATTTTTATTTGAAGTATTTTTCTCTAAAATAATATATAAACGGTTGACAGAGAAAAAAAATGCTAGTCAAATGCTCGCTAATCATCCTTAATCACTGTTCATACTAACGGCCATAGTTTTGTGCAAGATAATATTGAAATAATTTAATAAGTTAATATTCCTAGCGCCTAGCATAAGTTTCCCAGTTTGTCTACAGATGGTAGTAGTAGCTCTAGCATATCTCACAACAAGAAGAAAGAGTCTCAAAGCTGACAGGCTGATAGCTCACACCCTCCAGAAGTAATCTAAGCTGGAAGTTTTGTCAGTAATATTGAATTGTTTTAGATATTTCGTTTAAAATTATAATTTCATTTTAAGAAATAACGTTCTTAACTTGCTCATATTATTTTTTAAAATGTGTTACAGAATATGGATACGAAGATAACGATTGTCGTTAAGTTGATAAAACGAATCTCATAATAACTTTTTTTTATGATAACGATTCGTTAAGCGAATGTTTTACAGAATAGACCTATTACCCATCTAGATAAGAGATACCTCGCGGCAAATGTGAACGGGAAACTGACTCCTGGAGCAATAATTGGCTTCATAAGATCTCTGGAACTACTTCCAGAAAACTAAGATAGGGCCATGTTACAATAGAACTTACAGGTCGCAGTGACAAAAGCGGCTAGCGCTTAAAGCCCTCAAATTAATAATAATAATGCGTTTTTTAATTTTTTTATTATAAATAAATGCGAATTTTGAATTGTGGGTCACCTCTCCCGGACTTATCCTATATGTCTTCTACCTGAGAAGTGGGGTACACAGCGTATTTGTTAGTTAATTTTAATAGTCTGTGAACTTATGTTTGAGTAATATGCAATATTTTCTCTTTTACTTACGGTATACGATAAGGGAGACTTCTCTTGAAACGAATCCAGCGGCTTCATTTGACGATGCCCTGCATTCTAACTTAGTACCCCACATTTGCCGTGTAACTCTGTTTATTAACAGTTGATTTACAACTGTGGGTTCGTTTTTCCTGCTGTCTACCACACTGTCTATCAGAGATCCGTTTTGCCACCAGGTTACGGAGGGCCTTGGACGTCCTATAAAAAAAAGAAAACGAAGACGAATAAGCAAATAATGTAAAATTATACGAGTAGATCATAGATTGCAAAATCTAAGTACAATATGTAGATACAAATATGTCACAATAGCAAGTGATTAAAATTCGCGTTCCTGATTTTGCTTGTATAATTTTGAATATTGAGATACTGTACATTTCTACAAACAAAATATTTGTATATGAATAAGGCATGTTTTCAGGAATTTAAATTCACCAGCTAAAAATAACCCTCATGTTTTTTCAGTGTAACTTCCATTCAAAATAAATCAAGCGTGCTCAAAATTTAAGTCTGTAGCAAATAACAAAACTGTGAAGCATAGTAGTGGTTCATAGATCGCCGTCCGTTTAGTTTTACGGCCTCCAATTTATGGTACATATGGTCCATATGGATCGAAATATCCTTCGAAAACATCGGCAAGGGATATGGGGAAGATGTAGTCGACGAAAGAAGTAGTGAAACACTGATTGCCACTTTTTTTGTTCGTTACATACCCTCCTTGGAGATTCCATCCTTTTGCAAATTTCTTTACCGTTGACTTGGAGGTATTAAAATGCTATGCAACTAGCTTCTGTTTTCCTTAGTTCAAATTTGAAACGTTTTCAAAATACTAAATAGTACAAAAAAATTGTTTGTGACTTTAATTATAACGAAAGCTAGACCAACAAGCGATTTTGGAAAATTCAAGAAACAGCTTCAAGCACATGATATACATATTTTAAAAACTCGACACCCAACATGTAGTTGTACAAGGTCAAACTTATTATCAGATATATATGGTTAAATTTTCAGTGCATTTCATTTATTTTAATAAAGGTTATACTGAAAAAACATAAATAATTTGCGGTATTGTATGTAAAATCGGTAAAACGATGTATAAATGCAAAGCTAGGTGCTTTATATAGTTATTAAATTTTCACAAAGTGAAAATTCTTATGGAAATATTGAAAGAATGAACAAAAATTCCTTATGGTTCAAGTAAGTAAAAGAAAACTAACTTTTCATGTTAATGATCATAATTAGAAAAACTTAATGAAATAACTAGGAAAACTTTTCCAAGTTCCTGTTATTAAATATCCATTCAAAGTTGGAGTGTTGTTTTTCTATTAGCATTCCGGATTCGAAGAAACGGCGATTACAAGCAATGGCTACTCCACAAAATATTACAACTTTCCAAGTTGTAATTAGTTCCTACTCGATCCTGATAGGATCACTTACCTCCGCTAACTTGACAGGACAGGAACAGCTCTCGTCCTTGCAGGAATGGACCTGCTGATGAGTGCATAAGCTCGGCTCCGTGCACATCGAAAATTTTGGGGGTTGATGGTTGAACTATAAAGAAAAATAAAAATATAACTGAAGCATCGATAATACAGGAACGAACATCTATGAGGTTTGATCTAAAATAACGAATGATTTTTTAATTAGCATTATTCGTTCTTAATTGAACTAATTTTTTCTCATGTTGGTATCACGGCCTGCAAAGTATATGTCAGGTGTCATTCATATTGAAAGCATAGTTTGTGTTTGACAGCTACATTTTGACGAAATATTTTGAGGCGCCCGATGATTTTTTTATTAAAAACGACGTAACAAAGAGTCTGTATTAAATTTTGTGTTAAAAATTATATAAAGTGTAGTGAAATGGTGCAAAAGGCGAGAAAACTATTTCAAAAAGAAGAATTTATGAATGGTATAAACCACAAAACAATAACGTATACGAGAAGTGCAAGTTTAAGCATGAAGTTAGCAGCACGGAACTATTGCCACCTGGGTGTCATTGGATACACTGCTTTTGACACATGTCAAATACATGTCAAGTAAATGTCAAATATATGTCATATGAACTTGTCATTTGTTAAAATAGACAGTGATTACTTAATTTTTATAATTTCAGTATATTCAAATAAAAAAAAAAAATCATTATTTTTATTATATGTACACATTACATTATTTAAAGAAAAAAAATATAATAAAATCATTTTCTTCTTGTTCTTGATCACACATTATTTAAACACATATCAATTGTAGTCTATCTATTTGCACTTCCCCTGAACGTTGTTCCGCATGGATTTTGAAGTGCCATTTCAAACGATCGCATGCATCTTTGGGACGTAGGTTCTTTTATTTAAATCTAATTGTGTGTTGTTAACAGTACTTTGGTTTTCCGCAAAGACATTACTGAGACTGTACCATTCGAGATGCTTTTCTCACATCTTCTCGTTGATGTTGCCTAGACCAGCATTTTATAACACCATGTTCATTATCAAAAGTCGATGTTGAAATTATTTTCCAAGTTGCGGGTTTTGCCGTTATTTGCGTGAAGTGGAACAGATGTTGCCGTAAGATGTTTGAAGTACAGATAAAGGGTCCCTTAACGTAGGATGTAGCCTTGTCTTCTCAAATGGCTTTCTGGTATTCGCTGTTGGTGCCGACATTTAAATTTATAACGACGTAAGCCATAATGTATATTTTTTAGACCAACGAACTAAACTTGACACACTGCAGCAATGACAATGTTTTCAAACAATAATTTTTATTATTATTGTTTCTGACAAATATTTTTAAAAAATTTCTTTTTTATTTCATATATTTCATTTCAAACTATAGCAGCGACATGAACATTTTAGTGACATCTCTGTTACTTTGGGTACACTACTCTCACTGCCTATTGTCTCCTGCCAGTTTCCCAATGCAAGTTGCACCGGGGTGGTATAAACGTTTTCAAGAGGGCTGCGAAGACGTAGGAAATGACAAAAAAGTCGAGTCCTCTAGCCCATGAAACACCATTGAAAATGTGGCAAAAATTGAAAATATTGCACTTAGTAAGTAATCTTTGAATTACTTTAATGGAGGTAGCGTAATTTAGAAAACAGAAATAATTGTAGGCAAACATCTCCTGGATTTTGCACCACGACAACACAATGGCTTAAGGTTGATTCACATTATAGGACACGGGCCGTTCCATTTCGTATCCAACACCAACACGACAATTTTACGCTTATGTTCACACTATACGACACGGACCCTTTCCGTTCTAATTCCGATGTAACAACTGTACACCTTTCGTTAAATATCTGACTGTTGACGTTTAAAAATCAATATGAATCATTCAGCAAGGAATAATGGGCTGCGATGGACTCATTTAAATGCCTTAGCTTTTTGTGCCATTTTTCTATTTTGGTTTTTTTCAGACATGTTTGATGTTTCTTCAAAATTATGTTTTTTTTGTAGATGCTCTTGAATAGAATAAATTACATTTTCCGTAGAACGAAATACTTCCCAACACGCAGATGAGTACTTATGCCTCATGTCATAGTTGGCGATGAAGCATTTCCGTTAAAAAAAAAATTATTATTAACAACACTCACGTGTACGAAGAGTGTTGGAAAACGCATTCGGAATATTATGTCAAAAATTCCAGCTTTGTAATAGAAGATTAAAATTAAAACCACATATTGCCAATATATTTTAACTACGTGTATTTTGTATAATTGTTTACGTAACCATAATATTAAATTTGAAGACCATGAACAAAACCATAGCAAGAGTAACAATCTACAAAATATAACACGACAAGGAGGAATTGGAAAAAATAATGCAATAACAGTTAAAGATATATTTAAAGATTTTTCTTGATTCATTTTATGTAGTGCTGTTGGTGTTTAGTTGTTGTTACAATGCCGTTTGTAGTTCACACTGACCGACCGGCACCGACACGGTCCGTCAAAATATTCTTTTCAAGAATGTTGGCCGGCAACGGACCGTTCCGTTGTCGGAACATACTGGTCGTTGTCGTATAGTGTTAACAGTCCCATTGAAATGCATGTTATAAAATTTTGTCGTGTCGTGCCGGAGACGGAACGGGACAGTCCGTGTCGTATAATGTGAATCAATCTTTACAGTTCATTGTTCCTTTATAATCTTTTAACCATAAGCAATATCGCCCAGCTTGTTTACCAGATACGATCCCTCCTGACTTTTTCCTGAAGATAAAGAGGACATTGAAAGGACGTTAAAAGGCTATAAGTGTTTTGCAGATTGGAAACAACGTTTGTATTTTGTGATTTCATGCAAAATAAAGGAGACAGTATTAATATAGATGAATTATGACTTTTTGAAATAAATGGAAACATATTATATATTATATTTTGATCAAACTTCGTATGTATTTGTGAAAATTTATATCCTCAAGGTGTTCTCCTCGCGAAAGCAAACAATAATAAGTGATGATACTCCACTTATAATCAAGCGGAAGAAATTAATCTTTCCGTATCCTTTGAAATTTAAAGAAAATATTTGGATTGAGTCAGATGGCACTTCACCTAAAAAAATCTGCCAATGTCTAAACAATAACGAGTTATTTCACAAAAGATTTTCGAGTAAATAAACAGATGGCTTAAATTATTTACTTTATATGTAAGATAGGAATTTCTTTACAAAGAAAATACAAATTTATACAAACACAAAGTTAAACTATTGCTATTTTAATATATTTCAAATAAATGTCTTTTGTATTATAAGATACAACAACAAATGTTTAATTTTTTTCTGACCTACTAAAGTGAGGTTGACTTTGTAGTTCCTTGTAGGCGAATCTGAAAAATCGACTCGACACCGAAATATTCCTTCATCAGTTGCTCGCACTTTGTGGATTTTTAACCGGGCTTGAGAAGGATCCATCCCGGTTAGAAAATAGGACCTAGAGCCTATTTCGTTATTCGTAACTGTTAGGTGGTAGGCTTCGCTCAGATTGGCTCCTCTGGCATCCAAACTGCAACGAGAGAGAAAGAAAATAAAGTATGATATTGAATTTAAGAACAAAATAGTTAATAGATATATTTAAAAAATAACATAGAGTTGAACGATACTTTGTCCTAATTAGATGATTAGATGTTAATAACAATTAATTAAAATTTCACTCATACACCATTATTTATTCTTAGCCAATAAGTGAAATACTTTTTCATTAACTACTTTTTACGTTGGATTAGATTCAGGCTAAAAATCGCATATCCAGATTTTAATAAATAAACACGATTACCCTACGATCCGATTTTCACATTTTTACTATGATGTGTGTGTGTGTGTGTGTGTGTGTTGGAAGGACGATTTCTCAAAAACTATAAGACTTATTGTCTCTTAAACTATGTATTTCTCTATCGGGCATTATTTGGATGAGTTGAAAAGGTTTTGGTACCAAATGGACAACCGGAAGTAGCAGATTCAAAAAAAATTCTTCTAAATATTATTTTTGGAAAAATTTTGTTCGTGCAAATATTAAAGAAGATTAAATTCTCTATCAAATACATTTAAATAATTTATTATATTTTCTATAGATTTAAAGATAAAAATATAATATTTAAATAATCTGTTGTAATAAATCTCACAACCCAAATAATGCCATCGAAACCAATTGAAAAATTTAAAAGTTAGTATCAAAAATCCAGAGTTTACTGAATACTTTTTCTGGGAAGTACATACATATATCTTATTGTACTAATAGTTAAATATTTAAAATTCTAGTCATATTATATATACCCTTGAGAAATACTGTCAATCCCGACAATGAATTGGAAATATCTCGAAAAGTTAAAAAATAGAAGTGGCGTGAGCTATTGTGCTGGCCACAACATATTTTCATTGATTGTAATTTATTATTCTACTCTTCCTTAAAATATGATTTCACATACTGGTTTCAATGGTGCTAAAGAACATCTTTATCATAACTTGACAAGTTTCGATTGAATTGGACATAGCGTGAAGCGAACTACAACGTAGTACAGACCGGCTAACAATCGGCAGGATATAAATTGATATTGGTGTTGTTCACATATATCCTTCAACATAGCAACATGTTGATGGAAACTCGTCAACATCGTGCGGCGTGATTTCAAAGAAATTTGTTGCATGTTGCTTGTATCCGTGTTACCCATTTCAAATGGAAAACATCGTTGGGAGTCTACAGTGTTGTCAACAAGGGACGGATAGTTTGTACTCCTTTTGAAGATTTTAGTAGTTAACAAACAAAGATTTTCTTCGAAATCAGATTTTGTTAATATAACGAAATTGCGAAACGAGCTACCATAGTTCACAAGTAATTTAAACATTGTTTTCACCACAGCTTATCCCATTTTGCAAAAACTGTCTCTGCCACCATCTTCTTTTTTGTTTTTGGGCATAGGCAACTATTATGATGAAAACATCACTAACACCATCCAGTAGTCGGATCCATTTTTACTTCAAAACTGAATTTTGTCTTAGACGGGCAACAGGTTTTGGTTTAAACGCACAACACTGTTGACTAAATGTATCCACAAACAAGTTGCTGTACTCAACAGCGATGTTTCCAACATCTGTCAACTTGTTGCAACATTTTGTTGGCCGGTCTGTACAACGCTTGCTACTAATAGTTGGTTCATTATGTATGGGATGAAGTTAGCTGCTGTAGCTGACCGATGCCATTTTGTCGAAATAAGTGACCTATTATGTATCAATGCACTGAAGTTTTATTTTTTTATTACGAATGTGGAACTTAGTAGCCGAGGCTTTTAGGGCCGAGGAAAATAAACCATACAAGTGATAAAAAGGAACTTCAGTGCCGAGGTGCATATTAAATTTTATTTGAAATCAAAAAATTGTGATAATGAAATGAAATTTATTTTTATTGGTTATGCGTTTACTTATCTCATTGACTTGTCTGTCAATCTGACATTCGATGTTGCTAATCTTAGAAATTGAAGTTATTGTAAAGAGCACTCAAAAATGTGCTTTGTCTGAAACTTGTTCATCGGAATTATTTAGTTCATTCTTCTTGTTCATATTTTTGTGAGTTTACGTATATATTTACTATTATACATCGTACATCTGCCCAGATTATCTTACATGTACAATAAAGTTGGCAACACTAATGCATGAAATCGTCGTATAATTGATTACTTTAGTGCCGATTTTTGAACTTTTAATAACGATTTTTATGCAATTTAATGATGATTTTAAATAAAGTATATTTATGCTGTCTTAATTTGAAAGCGTAAAAAAATATATGACTCGTTTTATAAACCTGTTAGACATTCGTGTTTTTTATACTCGGCTCCATTCGTCAAAATAAAACTCGTTATTAAAGTGACGTTTTTAAAACTTTGTTGTACATTATATTATTACCTATATATTTTTTAATAAGTAAATATTAAACTTTTTTTCCCTAATTTAACCGAAACCTTGATTTTGTAAGTAAAAGGCTAACCAAGTCGAGAAATTTTTAATCCTAATTGCACATGATTTCCCCGTATGATTGAGCTTCCTTAAGTAACCGATTGTGGTTTAGATGACACGGGTTCGAATCTGACTAACGTCTAATTCAAAAATTATTTAATATTTTTAAATAGTAAGAAGTAGCCTCTATCTTGCACTCTCTACTATAACTTTGAGAGCTTGTAAGGCGACGCCTGGTAAGCGGTCAATTGTACTAATATATACTACACTTTACAAAGCAAAGCAGATTGGTACATTCATATATGGATAACAAGCCATGATGGAAATTTTACGTCTTAAAATGATTGAAGGAATAAGAAAATTATATTCCGATAAAAATCATTGTGAAAGTGAAACCCTTGAGTGAGGATTAAAAGTGGAATGTAATATGATTGAAAAATGAAAATTCGTTGGTTGTAAATCACTGAAGACTTCTTCGCACAATGTAATCGGAATATGTGTGCGGGTAGGAGTGGTTTTGTCGTAACTCTGCGTCATGGATTTATTGGTATGAATGTGTAACTGTAACTGTCCTCGGCTGTGTATCGGTCAGCGAAATTTACGCCCTCAGCAAATTATTAAATGCGTTCGTCTGACAAAGCACCAATAAAGACAATTTTACACCGGGCGATGTGCGCCCATAAATAACCAAACGGATTTGAATTTCGTCGTCATAAATAAAATATTGACGTTTTTGGTTCGCGGCTCTTTTCGCTCGTATAATATATTATTGCTTCCGCGGCACCTTATTTCACAAGGTCCAGAACTAAACTGAACTACTAACCGGCAACCGCACGCACAAATGCGAATGATTGATTGGCCCTAAAAGGGTAAACACTCTCTTCTCATTCATTTATTTAAAAACCGTGCTAATGCATATTTATGACTTTTTCATTTTTATTGCCTTTATTTCCCAAAGTTTTATTCCCTCTGTTCGCCTCGCGTTGTTCATTATGCTACTTTGCATCTCCCACAATAAAACTTCCCATTACCACGATACTACACTTAGCATACGCTTTCAGTTGTTACTCTTATATTCTTTCCGAGGTTGCACAGTAGGTATTATTTATATTAGCTATTTATGTGTTTAGTAGCAAGATGATTGTGCTTTTCGTACTTGACATGTTTAGCGACATATGTGCGAATAACACAACATATATCACATAAAACAATTGTTTCAATTGTTTCCTACCCGTCACCTTTAGGTAAGGAAGGTAGTGTCTTTGGTCAAAAATTCGATGGTTTTTAATGATAGAATACGAATTCACCATTTATAAGGTGATGTCTGTCTGTGTGTGTGTGTGTGTGTGTGTGTGTGTGTGTGTGTGTCGTGTGTCGTGTGTCTGTGTATTTGCGTGCGTGCATGTGTGTATTTGAGACGATCGTTTCGGATGTACCTTAATTTGAATCACTTAACTGTTTTCCTTGAAACAACAGACATATATCTTTTTTGACATTTTATGTTATAAATATTAAAAAATACTTTATTCTCTATTCTATCTGATTGAATTTTTTCTTCATTTTCAATGTATTTAGATATAAGAATTAATTAGTTTTCATAAATCTTGCAAACCTTGCTGCGTCACCATGCAAACAGTTTTAATAGTTTAATATACTAATTGACGGATGTCAGTGTCAAGTACAATTTACATATTATGACTGACATAATTTTACTGAAAATAAAAGAAATTTTCTGTGTGGAATTTAAAAAAATATATAGGAATGACGAAAAGTATTGTGCTGGCTGCAACAGATTTTCATAAATATAATATAAAAATATAAAGTGACAGTCTAACGTTGATTTGTTGCTTTATTACCGTTTCACACTAATGTGAGAAAGAATATAATTTGGACATTTAAAATGATAAACAAAAAAAATATTAGCGTATGTTTTTTACAATGCTCAAAAAATTATCTTACAATAAATGTAAGTAACCGAGGAATATTCGTAAGAATTACCTATAAGAAAATATATACGATTTTCTAAAGGTATTATATTTGGGTACAGATTTTAAAGAGCATATAATTCCTCAAAATTAAGCTTCTCATTTGCCTTTACGACACATTTCAATGCACGTAAGAGTTGTATTAATCATCCTCTCATCGCCATTAAAATATTACTCTTAAATAATGTTGCCACTCCCAACTACTTTTTTAAAAATTTATTTATTATTAATTTTGAGTCTTACACAACCTGCTAGCCACATGTTCTCCATCCCTGTGCTAGCGACTGAAGAACTTATAGTTAAATTTTCTTTGTGAACAATTTATACAATTTATACACAAGCAATTAATTAATAAATCAACAACAAAATTATTCTGCCGAAATAATTTTACGAAAATTAGGTCCAAAACTCATTTCTGTATTTTCCAAATATAATAAAGAAGTAGCTATTTCTCTTCCGTCAGCCTTGATATGTGTTGTTATCTTCTTTAGAATATTAATTTAATATATATATATATATATATATATATATATATATATATATGTATATAATGTAATTTATTATTAAGTCATATTTTTATTTAACATTAGCTAGCGACATTGAT
This sequence comes from Harpalus rufipes, assembly GCA_951394225.1. NCBI lineage: Eukaryota > Metazoa > Arthropoda > Insecta > Coleoptera > Carabidae > Harpalus > Harpalus rufipes. The sequence goes on along the minus strand of OX596280.1, from coordinate 38,008,191 downwards.
TCTAACCCACAAATGGATGAGGAGATAATTTTCACGTCGTGAGATGTCAAACTTATTTCAAGAATTAAAGAAAAATTCTCAGTGACGTGACGTTTCTCAATTCTGTCAAATATCACTGACATCACATTTTTCAAGAATTACCCCCAAATCTCATTTTTTGTATCCCCACAGTAAATAAATAAAAGACGTGTTTAGTTATTCTCTTTAGATTCAATATGTACGAGAACAAAATATTATTATTATTATTATTTTGTGCAACTCATCTACCCTGCTGATGTAGAGTAATTTTATTTATTTATTTTTAAACGTTTATATGTAATCTACTGTTTCTTTTTGCGTTATATCCCAGAATTTTACAGGTCTTCCCTAAGAATTTAGTTGTCCAAATTTTGTTTGTTTGTCGATTATTTTGCATCCTAACGAGATATCCAAACCAATTTAATTGTCTTTCTTTCATAATTTTTGTTGTTGGTTTTGAGTGAAATCTGTTTCTTATATTCTCGTTTCTTATTCTATCTATTTAGTAATTCCATCCACTTTCCTTAAATATTTTATTTCTTTTTCTTGTATTTTTCTTCTTTGTCTATTATTTGTAATCCATGTTTGACTTCCATGTAGCAACATAGCTAAGAAAGTGGATTTATATATCGTTATTTTTGTGTCCCTGGACACAAATTTCTTGTTCAATTTGTTTTTATTCAACGAATAATAACATCTATTTGCCGCTATTCTACATTTATTTTCTCTTCATAATCCCCTTTGCTGTTTAAACTTGCTCCTAAATATTTGAAAGGCTAGACTTGTGAATTTTCCATGAATCAATATTCAATTCAATTATTTATTTAGAGTTTATTATAAACGAGTAAATTTAGAATAGTAACAAATAATAAATTTTAGGATTATACATAGTTAATAACATCAAATAATATATTAGTATTTATACCAAAACACAGAACACTTTTTAACAAGTGGTTTACTACAAATACAAGATTATTAAATATTAATGAAACCAATTAATTAATAGCAGTTATAATAACCATAATAAAATTTTAGTAACTTTATACAGTAATAATTAAAAACAGCAAGTAATAAAAAAAATATAGAAGGAAATATTAAAAATTCGAATTTCCTAAACGTTCAGTTAAACAAACTTATGTAGATACAAGTTTGGCTGTCAGATATATCAACATAGAAGTAGATGCAAATTGAAAAAATATAAATTTCTAATTCTATATTAGTCTTTAATGTAATCAGTACTTTTGTTTTGTCTATGTTTATTTCCATTTTAAATTTGACTAGTTCTTCCTTCCATATTTTTAGGTTGCACTGTAATTCTTCTTGTGTTCCTCTGAAAATAGCTGGGTCGTCTGCATATGCACATTCAGAGATTTCAATACTTTGTATCTTAAAATATCCTATTTTCAATTTGATAAAATATAATAAATTATCATATTTGAGGTAAGCAGTCACTTGTTCGCATTAGTGCAAAATATAAACTCACTAATATGAAAAAGAATATCATTTTTAATATTATGAAAAATATATTACTATATTATTGCCGGCCTAGGTACCTCATTATCGAAGCATAACGGCTCTTCTCCATAAGTACGCTAGATTCCTCGGTTCGAATCTCGGCATAGAATGATTGTTTGTCAGTTTTTCCACTCTCTATAATTGGGATTTGGAATTCAATAAAAATTCGAGAAAATTTAATTAAAATTGAAATCTATCTGACTGATTGTAGTCCTGACACTCCTGACGATCCGATTTCGAGGTCAACTAGACTCAATCTCAGAAATGATTCTTATGTAAAAATCGTACAAAAGTGGTAATCAATTCCTAAGTCTGCGAATAAAATAGTAGCTTGGTACAGATAGAAAAGTATACTAAGCCGTGATGATATATTATTGGAATCTACGGGAAACAGATCTGACCTATGTCATTTTCTAGAAAGGATGACAAGTAAAACATTGCAATAAATGTATTAAAAGTAAAGCGCATCATTTTCTCAAAGTGAGTTATTGTGGCTGGAAGCCGTGGAGATATATTTGTTTAAAAGTAAAGTAATCTGTCTGTACTGCGGGGGATTATATGCAGCGGATTTCCCCGCTCATCCACAAAGGACCTGGGCATAAGCGGCTGCAAAGTTAAAGTATCTCCGCTGCTGCTGCTGCTCGCCTTCGCTTCTCTACTTGTTAAAGAGAAATATTTTTCCGCGAGAATTCTTGCAATGAAACTTCTTTTTGTAATGTTCTAATTTAAATAATTACACAGCTGAATTAAGCATGAGTGCATAAATTGTAGTTAGAGTAGTTAAGGTAATATTTCATTTTTATAAGACCTTAAAGTGTGTAGATAAGATGAGCATAAAGCCATTTTAAATGCTGGAGTGTGTAAGAAAAAAAACGACTGTCTAAATCCTGTATTATGTCGCACAACGTGTGCATTTTGATGGAAAATCCGCTTTCATAGAGGACATATATCACATCCCGCTCTCGTAAAAACGCCAACTTACTTCGGACTTACTTCCAGATAATCTCAAGTTATTTTTTCACAAGCCCTTTGCCATATCAGCCTCCTTTGCCTTTCACGAGCACAAAATAAAACTGACGAAAACTTTTTGATAATTCACTTAAAAACAATTTATATAGAAAAAAATCGTCGTTTAATTAACTCACTACATTCCTTCGTCATATATTTACTCTCTTTTTATATTATTTAAAAAGTTTATATAATGCATTTACTATTAAAATTTATAAATTTATTTTTGTATAATTAAATTTATTTTAGCCGAGCCAGGTGGAGTAGCGGTCAGGCTATCGTTTCACGCTCCTAGGATTCCGGGTTCAAAACCTGGGTAAGGTATGGCTGCTGTATTTTTTTCAAAATTTAATCGTAATTACTCTCGAAAAAGATTTACGAAAAGTTATTACAACAAATGTTTCATCCTCATCAAATCACCCATTATACAGTAAATGTAACAAAGTACGTATTAATAAATAAATTTTAAAAAAATTATTAGCATTATTAAATCTGGCAGGAACATTTTTTTTTTATTAATATAAAATTATATATGAGTGACAGCTTTCCATGTGATTTTGTTCACTATTTATGGATTTAAGTCTTATTGTTTCGGCCGTAATACGACCATTAGTCTAAATGCAAATACACATCTTTCATTTTAGTTCTCGTAACTTGTCATTACTCATGGAAAATTACTGGAATTATATTTATTATTGTAAAATAATTACATCAAAAATTAAAGCACTGTTTTAAATTAAAGTACAAAGTATTTATTTGTAGGTTGATAACATAATAAATATAAATTTTAAATATCACCTAACTTTTAAATAATTTATCAAAATGTTAAAAAAAAAACTGTTATTGATTGGGACTATCAGACTTACCAATCTTGATATTTTAATATTTCTTGCAATAATAATTTTTAAATAAAATAAATTAATGCGAAATAGGAAAAATAGTATGAAAACACGTATTACAATATCCATTTGTAATACTCGTACTGCATTTATATTATAATAAGGATCATTGTAATACATGTCTTTCAATATACTATTTTTTACTTTTTTTTAAATTTTGAATTATAAAATTTTTCACGTCACTTTTTTGCATTGATCTTTTTTTCTTGCAAATGTTCAAATTTCAGCGGAATTATAAAAGCACCATCAACTAAACATATATGTAAATAATTATTTCCGCCTAGAGTTTATTAATTGGTATCGTTAATGCTCATAAAATTAGTTTTAATGACAGTCTAGTCGTAAATGATTTTCATTTTCTAGTAATAACTGCTGTCAGATATATTATTGTATTTGTATCTAAGGTAACATGACCTAATACAACCAAGTGATAGAAATTATATCTTACATTTTTATAAATAAATATTTTTCACAATTATTTATGAATATAAAAGCTTCTTAATGCAAGGCTTCTAACAGCAGAAGTATTGAAATATAGCGCATATCGTTTTATAATGAAGGACGTTCAGTAATGTTACTAGTATAAAAAGATACCACTGTTCAATAATTATTTATTTATTTATATATTTAAATAAAAAAAAATCAGACTATTTATTTACACGATATTTATTTCACCACTCAACTGTCCGAACTCCACTGACCAATTCTCACCAGTCACTGAACTCGCATGTCGCTGCGTCGCCTTTAAATAGCCCGCATTATTCCAGAAAACTACTCGAACATTTCAGTAGGGCACGCCGTGCACGGGTTGTTTACACAGCTGCCAGCGGTAATTACGTTATTGCCTTCGAAGAAACGATTACGTTCTAGAAATGTTCAGCCAGCGGTGCCAGTCGCGTGCTTGCTATACTTAGTGGCGTCGGGTGCACGCACGCTACAATACGATTAACCAAAAAATATTGTAACTAACCCATATGTTTTACCTTATATTATAATACAGCCAAGAAGCCATCAATAATATAATAAGGACTATTCGGGCTCAGGCTCAAGATATTAAAATTACGTCACATATATATGAGCAAGAAATCTATTTGCTATACAACTGCCATTTTGCCTAGGTAATTATGTATTTATTTATTAGAATTACTTGAAGAATGGACTGTAGATGTAAAATTATGAAATGTTTAATGCTTTTAAATTTCTTTCTTTATGTTTATGTTAAAGTAAGCCAATTATTAAAACATATTGTATGCACAAATAGCTTCATCATGTACTTTTTATTCCTTGCAGGATGTTTTTGAATTCTTATAAAGCGTAGCGAGAAAATAATTAATAAAAACTACAACGATCGCTGTGTTCCTATTCAATGTAAACGTCAAGGTGTACCTACGATGTTGTTTGTGCCTTTTTGTATGCTATACATTAAACATATTCTGTATATAATAGACGGAAAGCGTGTAGGCAAACATACCCCGTATCTGTGTTAGTTTGTTTTGGAAGAAAATAAATTCCCTCGCGTTGAATACATGAGTTATTCGTTTGGCTTCTCTTCCATACATTACTTTTATGGTTGCGTATTTTCCGTAGCCACAATAAACCCACCTTTAAATTATATTCGATGCATACAAAGAATAATATTTCTCCAGAGAAAACAGAAAGAAATACCAACTCTATTTCAATATATTATAATTTTAATCGAGTTGGGATTTATGCAGACTGCTTTATTGACTACGTCATCACGTAAATGACAACCCTAGTCCTTAGTATTTGTTGATAGAACTCGGCACATAAGAAACCTGCATTGTATAATTGTTATACTGTCCTTATTAACTATGGCGTGAAGGATACAGTAATGGCAGCCTTGGTTGGCCAATAGTTATTGTTTCAGAACGTCAGAAATTCATTAAATATTTTAATTATATATGTATATTAGATGTTAGGTTAAAATCTTTATTTATGCACAAACTTTTTCCACAATTTCTTATCTCTTGTACAATTTTTCACTTTTTCTTTTCTTTCTTGGCCTTCTTCGTCCTCTCTTCTATTATTTTGGTTTTTTAAACCTCTTTCGCAGGTCTCTTGTCATTCATTCGTACAAGATGTCTCTTCCAACTCAGCAGTCTTTCGTTAATAAAGTGTAGTATTTATTTATAATTCTATTTACTGTACGTCCTAGAAGTTTTGGCACAAATTTCAATAATTTTTTACCTCTCGCTAAGAGAGTCGATTCATGCTAAAAATCGCATATCAAGATTTTAACAATTAAGCACGTTTTAGGTTCCCATAATCCGATTTTAATATTTTCACGATGATGTCTGTCTGTGTGTGTGTGTGTGTGTGTGTGTGTGTGTGAGTGTGAGTGTGTGTATATGTGTATATGTGGGTCGGTGGGAAGGACGATTTTTCAAAAACTATAATTAATATCTGTTTAACTACGTATTTCTCAATCGGACATTACTGGGAAGAGCTGAAAAGGTTTTGCTAATAATTGGACAACGGGAAGTAGCAGATTCTTAAAAAAAATCTTCTAAATATTAATTTTTGAAATTTTTGTTCTTGCTTGTATTAAAGAAGAGTAAATTCTCTATCTGATACATATAAATATTTTATTATATCTTTTATAGATTCAGAGACAAAGATATATAAGGTACATAATAATCTGTTGTAATAAATCTCACAGCCCAAATGTAATGGAAACCAATTGAAATATTAAAATATTTGTAACTGACAAATACATGTCAGTGTCAAAAATACAGAGACATTACTGAATATTTTTTCTGGGAAGTACATACATTATATTATTTCTTATTGTATCAATAGTTAAATATTTAAAAAGGTATATTACATATACCCTTCAAAAATACTGTCAACCCCGACAATGACTTGGAAACATTTCTAAAAATTAGAAGAGGACAAAATATCTTCAAAGAATGAATATAAAATTAAAAAATCTAAATATAAATAATAGATGTAAGTAGAATTTTTGGTGTAGAGTGTAGGTATACAGAAATATTAAATACAATAGGGCGCAAACAGTCATTTTACGATTTTTTTTATTGTCCCAAAATTAAAGGGTCTGAGTAGAAGATAAATGTGAATCAGAAGATGACCCTTTAATGCCAGTCATTTGGTCAACAGTTTTTTTTTAAGTTTTAAGTTCATATTTACAGTAGTCGAAAGAATTTTGCAGAAATTTCTCATGATTTGTGTAAACTTTGTACTTTATTGAAAATGTAATGTACAAAGAGTAAATATGTAAAGAACTATCGGTAAATATGTATTTTGTCGTAAACTTTATTTGCTAATACCTATTAATTAATAAAACAACATAGAAGTGACCTATATGGACGCATACGTATAGAATGATGAACTCTTTCTAATCGACAATTGATAGATTAGGTTAATTCTCTGCAATAGTTTTGCTGAATTTATTCTATTGATGTGAAAGAAGACTTGACGTCCATGCCATACTAGTTAATGCAGAACGACACTTTGATTTATAAAGTTAACAAAACAAGTTACAATAAATAGTTATTTATAATATGTGTTAAAAGTGAAATTTTATTGTGTGAGAAGGAACCTTCGCACTGTCAAAATGACATTCTTAACACTAAAAAAAAAACATTAAAAAGCATTCTTTTAATAAATTTGTAGGGAAAGTTGTATATACGTCTCGCGGATATAAATATTTCAGCCTCACGTTCATAGCTGAGCTTGGTAAACCTCGGTCATATAATATAGCGCATGCTGCTGTAATGGAACATCTCCCGGCTCGGTATGTAATATATTATTAATAAATAACCAAGAATACCGCTTAAATCGAACCAAACAACGCAGGAAAAAACATTAAGAAGAAAAAGTATAAAAATCGATTATTAATGGCTTAATACTAATAGTTGTTTAAAAGAAGCTGTTACTAAAATAAAATTTATAATGCAGAGCATTAGAGTCTACACTTCTACGGCAATTCAACTCGAAATGTCCAAGGATTGAGTATGATACCTAACGCACCAAAGTACCTTCTAGAATTGTTTTATTGCGAGAAAAGTTAAAATTTCATCAAGAAAGATGTGTAAAAGTTTCGCTATCTAGTTTATAATGAGTGTTAACTGTATTTTTCGTATGTTCTCCCTGAAGTTGCGCTTAAATTTCCCCTGATTTCCCACGGGATTGGGAACGAATAGTACGAATTTCTCGGACAAGAACAGTTGTGGATTTACCGCTAATATAAGTAAATACTGCACTGCATACAAGCACTAACGTATTTTCTGACATGATACGATAAGTACTATTCGTTTGTAGTATTTATATGTATATATTATACTGGGTGTTTATGTGACATATTTCGTTATAACCTAGAACTTGTTTAATTTTTTTTCTTATAATTTTATTAATTTAATTTTTGTCAAGTATTTTCTAATCTGCTATAAAACATTAAAAAGAAAACACCAAAATCATGGCTAACAAATTCTGGCCATTTTGCATAAATTTAATAATTAGTTTATGGGACCAAAATATTACATAAATAACATGTATTTGGTGTCATTGAATAATTTTTCTGTTCATACAATAACAATCGTTATCATTCAAAACGGAAGGCAACAGTCTGCCAAAACTGATTTCTCATGTTAATCGCCTATGTACACCTTGAAAAAAAAATACCCGGTATAGTAAATAATTTTTATTTAATCTACTTAATATTTTGGGTGGAAAATTAAATGAAGTCATATTGATATGAATTGAACGTCGTGATTATAAAAAGAAAATGTTTTTCATTACTTCACAATTTAATTTTTACATACCATTTCATTATTACCTAATAGGGTTACCAATTATTATTTCTGAAGAAAACGATGTATTTTTTTGTTTATCGCTCAAGACTATGACTTTTTTACCTTCCGTTACCTTTAGGTAAGGAAGGTATTGTCTTTGGCCAAAAAATTCAATGATGAGTTTTTACTGAATAAGCATGTTTTAGGGTCCCTATAATACGATTTTACCATTTTTACGATGATGTCTGTATGTATGTATGTATGTATGTATGTGTGTCTGTGTGTTCCTGTGTGTGTGTCTGTGTCTGTGTCTGTGTGTGTCTGTGTGTGTGTGACAAAAGTTCCGGATCCCATAACTTCAATACCACGATTACAAAAATTATAATTTTTTCGTATTCCTCAAGTTTACATCCAGAAGAACAAGTTATTAGATTTTGGTTGTAATTGGAATTGGTGAATCGGAAGTACCCTCATTTGAAGATTTAACAGTTAAATTTGATTTATTGACATTTATCGTTATTATAACTTAAAGAATATATTATTCTCTATACGATTTGATTACATTTTATACTTCATATTAAATAGATACAGAGTTACAGAATTTTAAAGATATTAAATTTTATAATTCAGCCAGCTATGCTAAACATGGAAACTATTAATGTATTCATATAATTCAAACTGACAGATGTCAGTATCAATAAAAAGTAAATTAATGTGGCAGAGACGAGGATGTTGAAGTAGATGTTGGGGAAAACACGGAAAGATACGGTAAGAAAATAACTCTAGTATTACAAGTTTATAGAAAGATACAAAAATGATGATTACATTGGTTTGAACATGTCATGAGGAGAAATGAAGAATTATATTGGAATAAGAATAAATAGTTTAGTAATAGGATGTTGAAGAAACAGAGGAAGACCAAAGATAAGATGGAAGGACTGTATTGCGGAAGACTTGAGAGAAAAGGAACTGAATAATAACGACACGCAAAAATAGCGACCCCTAACGAATGGGAAAAGCTAAAGAAGAAGAAGATGTCAGTGTCAAGTGCAATTTGAATAGTTTTTTTTATGAAATAATTTTACTGGAAATTTAGAATCGTTTGCAAGAAAAATTATGTATGGAATTTATACATTATACACAGGATTGACGGAAGGTATTGTGCTGGCCACAACAAATTTTCTATTGATCAGTAAGTTAAACTTAATAACCTATAACAACTAAAAAATGACAAGAACGTAGCAAACTTATTTTACCTTATTTGACAATAAAATTGAATAGAGCTGCTTGCTTACCGGATATTAGTAGGATAATGACATCACTAATACCATTAAAAAAATTACAATAAATAACAGAATTTTATTCTTTAATTCATAACAGCATAAAATTGTACGGGGCAGATAATTGGGTCTATTTTGTAACAAAATGATTATTTTTTTAGCAACTAGTTAAAAAAAATTATCCAATAGGCATTGATTTGAATTCGAAATCCATTTTGGTTAAAAAAATTAACCAGTTGTTAAAATAAACAACTGAGTTACAGAATAGGCACGTAAATTTGAGGATAAATTGTTTTCCAATGTTAAACGTGTCACGGTGTCTTGTATTGCACCCTGTATAAATTTTGGAAATGCATTATTGTTTTCAAATAAATATATGTTTATCTAATCGTATTACTAATTCATGAGTGTATTTTTAGTAGGTAATGCCTGTGGTGATTGTTTACATTTGGTAAAACAATGGAAACACATTATATGAGGGTTAATGTTTATTAAACACGTGCTACAATCAGCCCACAATTATACTGAAAAAAATCTAATTGAATTCTTGTTAATATACACATTGGTTTTATTACATACACAAAGTAGAGCACGAAATAAATGTAAAGCATTATATATGAAACATTTAAATTTAAATGGATTTGCTCCAAAAAATATTATTTAAGATTTAACATGAAAAAGTTGTATACGCTAATTCAGTAGGTATAGAAAAAATAGCATGTGCCAGTTGAAATGTAAATCTAGTTGGAACTAAATGTACGTACTCTTATGTGCAGTGAAGTTATGAAAATTGCACAAGTTGTACAATATATTTTAATTTGTAGGTACCTATAAGAATATTATTAAACGAAGATGATGCAAATATAGTTCTGCAGCTTCATGCCGAAACCAGACATGTCACTTTTTCAAATATTTCAGGTGATCAAATTGAAAACTTCTGCTTACAAAATATCAGATTTTTTTTGTAATGTCTTAGAAGACACATGCCGGGTGTATATTTCTTTCTGAACATAGGATATATAATAAGAAATTTTCAATGAGCGATATCCTTTATACTTATTAATTGGAAAGCATAAAGTTTAATCAATCTTGTTCAGAATTAAAAACGTCTAGTAAACTAGAAATTATTGGTCAAATAATAAATAAAAATGGTAATAATTTTAAGTATTTTGGTATGCATTGGAAATTAAAATATTCCTATTACAATTTTCGAGTTTTTCATTTTGACAGTTGTTAATGATTATCGTTTGGGTTCGCAAAAGATATCTTTCCATAATTTACAACTGTCGACATTAAAACATGAAAATCTGATGTGGTCAACACAAACCCCGTTTAATTTAATTTTAATTCATTTTAATACTTAAAATTAAATTAAATTTAAATACAGGATTTGATTTAATTATTGTTCTATTTACCTTTTTTTAATTAGTTTGTTGACAGTGAAATATATTTGTCAGATACATACATTTGAGATCTGAACTGTTTAACCATGGAGTTGTGTATAAAGCGTAGACTTCGGGATTAAAATTAGAGATAATTTTATGAATTTATCCATAAAATATATACAAAAAGTATTAAGGCAGACCTGTAGAAAATTTAACAATCTTTAATTTTTATAATAACATAAATCTCGACATCTCAAAAATTTAAAGGTATTTTGAGCTTCAAGTGCCATTTCTGGTTATGTGATTTACACCAAAATCGAATGGCTTCTTTCCATATTAGAAGAAGCTAGAAATACAAGGTTACAATTTTTTTTGAAACATAGTATTTGAATTCGAACGTAAAGAGTATCCACACACACACACACACACACACACACACACACACACACACACACACACACATACTCACACACACACACACACACACACACACATTGGATTCTCGTGACCTTAACAAGTGGTTAATTACCAAAATCTCGATATGCTAAATTTTAGCACAATCCCTTAACAAGGTTAGCGGGAGGTAAAAATGACACTTAATTTCTTTTTGAATCTAATGCTTCAATTATTTCTCCCATATTTAAGTTTTAAAATAAAGGAATTTAATCTAGCATTAGAATATATTTATCTTGTATGTTAGATAATTATTACTGCACTGCAATGCACCGCACCGCACTTTAAAACATAATTAGCAGTAAACAAATTGCCTCTCCGTAAGATAAGCAGCGCATTCTGGAGAACAGAACAGATTTGAAGTTTTCCCAGCGGGGTCTAATTTATACGCTATTTCTGAAACACATTTAGGCGAGAACGAGAGAGGGGAAGATGTATATTTAGCTCCGTAGTTCCTGTCACTCTGTCCGCGGCTAAGTGCATCTCCACGAGCTAAATGGAAAACTGGTCAATTATCACAGGATTCGGAATTTTTCATTCCAAAACCATTTCCACATTTACGCTAATTTGGCACGTGAAGAAGAGGAAAACACACAGAAGATGAATAAATTTAAAAATATGAATTATAAATACATTATACATTGATGGATCAAAGATCTACTAGATAAACGATAAACCCGATAATCTACCGATCAAAATAATCAGCTTTTGCAAACTTAATATTAATAAACAATAACATACAAAATAAAATTAAACCAATATGCCAATATCTATTTGAGTATACTTCTGTGGCTTATTTCAAAACAATCTATATCCAGCTTTTTGTAATTTGAGATGCCTAGAAATTTTAGTAGTACAAAACATCAAAATATTAATAACTTAAAAATAATATAAAATGTAACCTGCGAAACAAAATTTACATTCACAAAAAAGGTTATTTGCAAAGTAAAATATATTTTTTTCAGAGTAAAATACAGTTTGACAAGGAAAAATAATATTGGTCATTCTTGCAGATTTCTTTATATAGACATATATATATATATATATATATATGTAATCACACAAAAGGAAAACATTAACTTTGTGTTCTGAAAAGACTATACATCAGGTCCAATTTTTTTGTGTACATAATTCAATAATTATATAAATAGTTCAAAGAACATCTTCATCTCTCTTATAATTACTGTTTTTCTTCGAACTTTTATGGTGTTTCAATAAATGAGGATTGTGATCTTTCCAACCACCTCTTCTTCGGTCGACCTGAACTTTTGCCTTGTATTTAATCTCGTATTTTATTGATCTTGTGTTATTTTCTCTGGTAATATGGTTATTCCAATCTTTTATTCATTATTTTACGAACCAAGTGATATCTATAATTTTGCAAAGAATGTGTTAGTACGATAAAGTTTATCCTTTGAAATAGAAACTAGTAGATTACTCCTATTTATTTTAACGTACATTTTATTTAATGTAAATGCAATTAAAGGAGTAATTAAAAGTTTAAACATCGTGCAATCTGTCGCTAATTGCCGAGGTTTATTTCCGGCTGGCATTAATTAAATATAGAGTAGCACTCGGTTAAATATATGCGTAACCTTCAAAGGTAAACAAACATGGAACGACACTCGGTTTATCTTGACGACCGCAGGTGTCACGATTTCGCAGAAAGGGAGCGAAGTACGAAATAGTAAAGTCGAAGTTGAAAGGTCACATAACGTACTATTCTTGGAAGAATCACATGAGTACGGAGAAAATAAACTATCACTAGGACTGAAATAGATAGATTCCTTCGAACAGTTGACACTGTGAGTAGAAATACTATTCTATTTTTGTAAAATACAAGCAATTATTAAGTATAATAAGCAAAAGTGTTTAAGTTTCCAGAAATCGTATTATATAATACGTCTTGTTCTCTGTGGAGACTGTAATCGTATGCTGACCAGCATTGTAAAATACTTGACATAGCAGTATTTTTTTTTTAAATTTTATTTCGCCTAAGTAAAAGGATTTTATTCTTACATCTTGTTAGGTCAATTAGTAATAAAAAAAGTCGCAGATTTTTATTCCTGAGGTCATAACGTTAGTTTTTATAAAAGTGTCAGAAAAAGCAACTTCTGAAGACAGACGTTATTTAGTCAGTTTTACTTTTCTTTCAAAAAGTAATAATTTATTCATCGATATTAATGCTGTCCCCTTCGAAGTATGTATTCCGCATTAGATATAATGCACTTATACCAACGTTATTTCCAATTTTCAAAACACTTGTAGAATGCATTTGATGGTATAGCCTTTATCTCATCTATTGTACTACAATAATAAAATGTGAGTCGGAGCATTGTCGTAGCGCAAAATCCAGATTTTTCCGCACGAGTCGTATGTTTTTTTTTAGTAACCTCGTTTACAATAATTTGGGATTTACTAAGCATACTATTTTCAATTTTTTAATCATTTTCATTGGTGGGTGATCCACGCGTTCACGACTTACTTGAAAATATTGTACCATATAAACTCTTGGTTTCGACATAGCTTCATCGCCAACATTTTCACTTCGTCATTGCACTTCATACCATTTTTTACACAAAATTTAATAAATATTCCATCATTTTCAAATATAAAAAAACGCCGCTGTAAAAGGTAGATATGGTAGTGATTTTTAGTCCTTCGTTATAAAACAAAACGATGGTGACCAGATGGGTAGCGTTTAACATTACTTATACTTACGTATGAAAATTTACTTGACCCGACATTATAACACTAATTTTATTAATGCAAAATTATTTAGATCAAGGGTAGCGGAATTGCGGCCACCACAATCCGTATATTAAGCGTTCTCGCATAGAAAGACGCGAGCAAAAATTGATAAACAATTGCAGTTTGTTAATCAATCAAAATTTGGTACTTTCATTGTGACTAATTTAATTGATACTCACGCGTTACAATACAGGTCCCTAAGGAAAACTGGAAATGGATATGAGACAAACAAACACTTATTCTCCACAATAACAACATTATATAAACTTCAATAATACTCTGCGAGTAAATAATAGTTATTTATGCTACAAGGGAATTCATCGATGCCCGCATGGTATTTAAAAAAAAACGAATAAATTTAATAAAAAAATATTTATTACAATTTTATTTACATTTATAATAATGACTTGATTTTCAAAAACAAAACAAACTCAGCTTTGCGATTCTAATTAATTATCAATAACTGAAAGGATGAAATCTTAATTTTTGTTATGCCGAGGACGATTTTGCGCCCGACCGATAGCGTGGGCTGGCAAATAAATTCGAGGGTGGTCAAATGTACCTAGACCACGTGTCGCATATAAGATTTTTTCAACTCTCGATGATTTATTTTCTAAATGTTTACTTTTACTGCCAAATAAGTCAAGAATTGAATATTGATACATTGAAAAAAAGGAATCTTAGTATTCCATGGAAAATTTAAGAAGAAAAACGCTGTCATTTATCACATTTGATACATCAATGATAACCTTTATTTGTAAATATTTATGAAATGAGGACAATTTGATTAGAAATTAAATTCAAAATGATGAATTATAAGAACGAGCAAATATTTGACACAAGTTTAAAATATCTAACTGTTGGTATTTCACAAAGCGGGAGGTAAGTCCAGCTGCATATATCCCGTCGATAATAGAAAGCTATACCTTGACACTAAAATAAACAAATATTCCTACAATGTTAAAATAGCCTACTTACGATATCGGGAGTGGGAAAGATTATATAAATCAAATAAAACTACAACGTGTCCAATCTATATAAACTCTAAGTTGTTAATCTCTAATTCACAAAATCAATCTCAAGCAGCTTTTACATCGATCTACAAATCTTTTTAATATAGATATTATAGATTAACAAAGAATAATACAAAGTCAAATTACTTACATGAGTAAAACACACAGTAATACAAAATTACACCACGTCGAGAGAGCCGTACACACAATATAATTTAATTGGTTGTGTGAGAATTTTTGGCAAAACAAAAGCACTTTTAAGATGGCCTCCTAAAGGCGCACCACATGTCCCATTTAACCGAAGTAATATATCTTATAGTTTCCGAGCTCCCAATGATGGCCTCCCAAATCCGGGCACCTTTATACTCTCTAAGGGACGAAACCAGTGAATTTAAAATCCTTATTTTCCGGCTAATCTCATAATGAAAACTCAAAACAGCTCCTAGTTACTTACAAAAACTATTGGTATTCATATACCTTCTAACGGACAAACCCCTCTCAGAACACACGGTTCTGCACAGAAGCCTTAACCTTGCAACTTTTCTCACATCCGGCTGACCGAAACATAACTTTAGGGTGGACCATCATACCAAACTTGTAAAATGCTTCGCCAATAGGTAGCTGTCAAACACAAGCTACACATCCAGTATTATTGAAACCTGACATACACTATGCAGACCGTGGTCGCACAAACTTTGTATAATTTATATTAAGAACAATAGTTGAAGAGTTGTAGAATTAATAATTAAAATTATGTTTCAGCAAATAGTAAAATAATAAAACCGTATTTCATCTGATGGTGAAGTTAACACTCAAGTGTTGTTGCCTTGACAACTATGTTACACTTTCAACATCACATGAAACAGTGATGATCCTGCCAGAAATGCAGGAGTAAAGGTTAGGAAAAAAAGTCATACTCGTGTATGTCTCAGGAGATTCTTCATTAAAAATGTTTATGTTTGTGTTATATCTCTAGAGTAAAAATCTATGTTATGTTTTAATGGTTCATTCTATATTTGTCATGCTGCATGCAAGTAAATTTTGCAACTTTAATGAAAAATCTTATCACATAATATGTTCCATGTTCCATAGCAAGAAATTACAAGTATTACATTTAAAAATAGCAAGTCACTGATGACATCTGATATTCTTTGTCAAATAACTAAGATAAGTTTATAGGGTTTGTAAAGAATAGTTGCATATTTAACCCTCTTAAATTTTAAATATAATAAACTGTCTTTCCACTTCTTTCTGATCAATATATCACTGTGTGAAGCTAAAATGCATGAAGAAATACCGTGAACACGGCTTGGACACACTCTCTGTGAAGTGGAACACTATTGAATTGAAGAAAACGATTGGCCGATTGCCAACCTAGAACAGTAGAGATTTCCGAATATTGATGGTTTCGGCAAAAACACCAACTCTGCTGTTTACATAGAAACAGTAGCATCCTCTGCATCTGTTTCAGCGATGTGACGATCTCAACGTCATCATGGTGACGTGAAGTCACGTGATGAAGATGCTGCCAACGCGCTTTTAGAATTTTATAATTAGCAGGTCCGTAAATGTACACGAGGAATAAATACAACGAACTAAATTTATTTCACCAAATAAAATTAAAGTATTATTAGATATTGCTAGATATTTCAAGTATGAGGAAATGCCTGACCTGATGACTAGATTAAAATAAATTTTGCTTGCGAATCTGAGGGAAATCGACCATTACGAATTTATTACGTGGGGGCGAATTTGATGACGATGCAGATAATTTAATTTTGTGTATTCTACAATAATCATATATATATATATATATATATATATATATATATATATATATATATATATATATATATATATATATATATATATAGCTTAATCCTCTTGTTTCCTTTATCTTTTTCGGAGACATGGTTTTCTTGTGTATCTTCCCCATTGAACTTCTTTGATCTGATTTTACTCTGTCTGGACTATCTGGAATTTAATTCTGTAAGGTCGTTTCTTTTGGTGTCGAGATGATTTTTTCTTTATTGTATTACATTCCTTAACCAGTTTTCCAGATTACTTTTGATGGTTAATCTCCTGTGTGACCTGTCCAACCAATCGTATTTTTTTATTATTTACAAGGAGAAGACACGACCTTGGACTCACCGATTTGAATTAAAATTTATGGATGAAAAGCACATCCCAAATTCGCGATTGACTCTCTTCAATATGACATCGAGATACTTGGCACTACTCATTGGTAGTTTCTTCGCTCTTCAATGTCACTGTACTATGCACGTATAGCTTGTGTAGTAGTGTAAGTGTTAATGCATGATAATGATGATCAATCGCAAGGATTCCATTAATTTTGTGTGGCTCTTGTCTCATTTGGTTAGTTTGAATACATAGATCCAAAACTAGTGCCATTCCACTTATATGTCTAGTATTTCAAATCTGATACTCCCCTTAGACTAATTTCGAGATAT
Organism: Harpalus rufipes; assembly: GCA_951394225.1. NCBI lineage: Eukaryota > Metazoa > Arthropoda > Insecta > Coleoptera > Carabidae > Harpalus > Harpalus rufipes. Next base: position 37,990,626 of record OX596280.1, on the reverse strand, counting down.
TGCAGTAGCATAAAAAAACGTAAAATTTCTGCCATAGATAAATATATTTTTAAATTGCATATAAGAAATAAGGAAACACGACACCACGCCAGGACAGCCTATTTCTACACTTCCACTTTAATAGTAAACTACCACAAAATCGCCATGTTGTGACGTTTCATAGATGACTTTCCCATATGTCAATCGCGAATAGGGAAGATATCCTAAAATGTTCTACGTAATACTAGAAAATTGTTAAGAAAATAATAATAATATAAAAATTGGGAACAAACGATTGATTGACTCCAATGGAATAGATATCACAGCGTGATATGCTACAGATTCATTGTTCAGTCATTCTTCTTATTTAACATCTTTATCTTCTTTTACAATATACGAAGATAGAAAAAATCTCTATGCTTTGTTTTTAAACTAAAGTTGCGCAGACGGTTTTACATGATTGAATGGTTTCCATGACATTATTTGGGCTGGCCACAACAGATTTTTTAAACTTAACTAACTACCCTACATTAGGTAAAAAATCTTCATGCCTCAAAACTTCTTCAAATTCTTGAACTTTTTCTCTAATTATGGTTTCCGAAAGTGGTAAATTTTTATTTGGTGAAGTGGTTATCCATTTGATCATAGCTTTGTCAATATTATGATACACAGAGATATTAAGCCTTTTGCGTTAACTTTAACACCATAATTTTCGATTTTTTAAAAGTATAATCTTTGAATTTCAAAATGGTTGACAAGGTACTATGAGGAATAACAAATAGTGCAGCAATATCATTTTCCTTCTTTCCGCCTTTTTCAACTTCAGTAATTAAAAAACATTTTTCTTCAAGTGATAGGCGCTTTAAATTTCGCTTTGCCATTTTAGAGGTGCGCCTCCAAAAAGCAACAGTACGAAACGGCAGAAAGCTATAATTGCCACTCAACTCGTCCACATATCAGTGTCCGGAACTAGGGATTTATCCGAAAATTCAACTTACGAGTGAAATATCAGTTCTAGTTATAAAAAATCGACTTAGGGAGATAAAAATACTTTAAAATACCTTGAAAAACAAATTCTAACGAATTTTATTTACACGGTTAAAGCAAGTTTATCACATGTTACTTCTCAGACACTCATGCTGTTAAGGAAAGAGCGCCAGTAATTTATTTCTCCATTGTAGAACATCATCATGCTTCCTTTCATTTTAGTAAATATATCTCGGTCTTTGTGGATGTGTATAGGAAAAATTTGGCATCGATCTTTGGTTGGTTGGAAGCGGAATATTTAACGATGTTCCGGATGTATAAATCAAAGAGTGCGAGTCGGGAACGTTTGCTGAGTTGGGAATTATTGAAGGTGGACAAACGAGCGGCCGCTGCTGTAGGCCAGCCGTTCCTCACGCTCACAGCTTCGTCTGGCCGCAGGGCAGGGCTGCACAAACACCAACAACAGCACGAGCACACCATCGCTCGTTTTTCAACCCTTGTTTAATCAAACATCCCATAAGTCGATTAATGATGGAGCAGATTTTTCACACGGGGAAAATTACAATTGTGGCTGGACTGACCTATTTTAGTACACCTCCAATAAAAAAATATTATTATGCACTTACAAGCAGTTTGTAGTCTGCGTAATTCTAATTTGAGAGCATATTCCAGTTGGACATTTGCATTATTTCACTATATTTTCTATCATTTTTAACATACAATTTAATGCAGATTATTTGTCCCGTCATTGTTAAATAAATAAAAACGTAAAGCATATCAAATTGACCTCGCCAATATGTTTCTGTCAACATAAACTATATGTATGTCCAATATAAATAGAACCTGATATATACTTCCCAGACCGTGCTACCAACGCGAGAAATCCTAAAATGCTTATAGTTTTTACCTCCCGCTACCCTTGGTAAGGATAGGGATTGTGCTAAAAATTGCATATCGAGATATTGGTAAATGACCACGTTCTCAGGTCCCTTGAATCCAATTTTAACATTTTCACGATGATGTCTGTGTGTGTTTGTTTGTGCGTGTGTGTGTGTGTATGTGTGTGTGTGTGTGTGAGTGTGTGTATGTGTGTGAATCCTCTTTACACTCTAATTCAAAATTTGAAACCTTGTATTCCTACCTTACTTTTATATGGCAAGATGACATTAGATTTTGTAGTAAATCAGATAACCGGAAATGGCACTTTAATGGAAGCTCAAAATGTTTTTTTCTTCGAAAAATACCTTTAAATGTTTTTTTTTTCGAGATATGTTTAAAAATTAAAGTTTTTTAAATTTTCTACAGGTTTGCGTTAATACTTTCTGTACATATTATATGCATAAATTTACACAATTATCTATAATTTTACTCCAGGGTAGCACAGTTCAGATCTCAAATGTATGTAACTGACAGATATATGTCACTGTCAACAAACTAATCATTTCAAATAATACTAATAACTTTTTAAAAAGAAAATAGTAAATGGAACAATAATTATATGGAAAGGAACTTACTACAATTTCCAGGATAAGTAAATATGTAGGAATATAGGTAAAATAATAAAAATAAAATATCATCACAGCATATTACCCATTGCTGCGTGTGCTAATCTGTTTTGTACACAGATGTCGATAATAATGATGTCATATTTGTACCGTGCGCGCGTTTACCTGGTGTCAGCATTTATTCCTGGCGTGGAGAGTGCACCACAGTGGTAATTTTTGTGCCATTTAAAATTCGAAATACTTGGCGTCGGTTGGGGTCGAACCCGGTATTTAAATTAATTTTTAAGTATTTACATGAATAAAAATAAAATTAAACGGGCAACATTAGATTTTTTAATTAAACATCATACAGTAAGTATTTAAGATAAATTTCTTGGTAAATTTAATGTATTAGCTTTATATTATATTTATTTTACAAATCCAAAATTTTGATTCTTTTTTATTGAATTTGAGTGAGATATGTATTTTTAAATATTACCTGAAAAATTTAATTTTTTCGGATGTGACGTAGGAGGAGCTGATGACATTTAGAAATATTATAGAACACTTGTAACAACAATAATATTTTATGTATCTATGACGAAAAGTGAATCTTTAAGACATGAGCCACCCGCGTCGGCCGTAATTACTTGTGACTACCTTCACCACTTTTCGTGTCAGGTATACATACATAATTTTATGTTATACTGGTTTCTAGTCATTAAATTACTAAAAGAAATTTGCAGCAATTCGTAGCAGTATGGATTTTGTAAAAGTAGGCTAAGTCGCAATTGTACGAAAATCCTAGCAAAATTTTGACAGATTGACATATCGAAATTTACTTTTTCTTGTTTTATTAACATTCCTATTCGCTATAATCGATGTAAAATACATTCCTCAAAATATTTTGTATGAACCTATTGAGGGGAAAAACAATTTAATGCCCCATAAATAAAATATTCAGTATGAAGGTAAAATTTTAAGTCCTAAAACTTTAAAATGATATTTTATTTCTAGTACTTTAATGTTTCACTTTTTGTTTTATAAATCGTTCGTTAATGGCAGAAAAAGTGTTCCTTGTTAATGGTGTAGTTTTATGATGCACAAAATTTGTTAGAAAGATCATCAGTTCCTCGTACTTCACAAAGCATGTAACGTCTTTTTAGCGCCAAAATGAATTGCAAGAAAACTCGCGTTACAAAAATAAAATTTTGATTTTTTAGATGATTCCGTTATTTTTTTTGTATAATCCGCAATGTTATAAAAAATGTACCTTAAATTTTACTATATTAGAATACTCCATTACTCGTTCTCATTCAATCTCATTCTTACAGCATTTACCGTTACGGTATTTTGTTTTTTCTTCTTACAAAGAACATTATAATCTTTGTATTTGGGATGTTCAGCATCGCACGAAGCAAATCTTTCCCGTTTATTATTTCGTTTTTCTTGGACAAATAGTTGTTTTTTGTAGTGTTGCGTTTTTATACACTTTCCGCTTAGAGAAGCGCATTCTTCATTCCGTAAGGACATCTTTTATTGCTCGTGTACATGTAAATGACTTTCTCGATAAATACCACTATCCTTGTAGTACAATTTGTTATGTATACTTCAGTGTTTGTAAAACGAAAACTACTTTTGTCATTGTTATATTTTCCGGAATATTTTCTCAAAAAAACAACATTACCGTCAAAAATATGAATATGTAGTTGTTGATTTATAAAAATATAATATCTATTTAACTTATGTTACAAAATACAAGAAAACAATATTTTTTTTTTTATATTTTAGAGATAAAAGAATATAATATTTATACTAATACTTGTAATAAATATCACAGCCCAATTAATGCCATGGAAAACAATTGAAAAATTAAAATGTTTATATATATATATATATATATATATATATATATATATATTATTTCTTATTTTATTAGCAGTTATATATTTAAAATTGTTATAAATACGTAACTTTCTGAAATAATAAAGGAAAAATGATCAGAATTAACTTGTAGTACAAAACTGCTTTTTATTTTATAAGGTACAAAAAATGTCATCTGTCAATCAATCTTAAAACAATATAACAATTGAACTAATACATGTTGACTATGTGAAAATTAATATTTGAATTCTTCAACACTTCCTCCCAAATATTACATTTTCATCTTCTCATCAATTGAGTTTTTAGAATATAAACCCAAACGATCACGAAGTTTCTCGAAACGAACACGTGGCAGTGGTTTCGTCATTATGTCAGCTATTTGATTTTCACCTTCCAAATGTAGAATGTTCAAAGCCTTTTCCAAATATTTTTCTCGTACAAAATAATGTCGAATTTCTATGTGTTTGGAACGCTTATGAAATTCTGGGTTTTTAATTAACTTGACTGCACTAGCGTTGTCTACGTATAAAGTTGGTACTTCTCGTAGTTTTGAAATTTCGTTCAACATTCTGGACAGCCAAATTACTTCCTTTGTTCCCTCGCTTGCAGCTATAAATTCGGCTTCGGTCGTTGATAAAACTACAGTTCTCTGTTTTTGACTTAGCCAACTGATTGCTGCTCCACTATATTTACATATCACACCTGAAGTTGACCTTTTAGTTTTTGCATCACCAGCGAAATCCGCGTCCGTGTAGGTTTCCAATTTACCAGTTTTATAACCAGCTTGATACAACAGTCCATGATTCGCTGTTCCTCGTAGGTATTTAAAAATCCTCTTGACTGAATCCCAATTTGCTTTTGTTGGTTGGTCTAAATTCTCAGATACTTTACTTACTGCAAAAGCAATATCTGGTCTTGTAGTTGTCATTAGGTACATTAAACTACCCACAGCCTCTCGATAAGGTGCTTCAGTAGGAACTTCATTTTCTTCAGGTATAGCTTCTTCTTTAATTATAGATACAGAAACTTTGTTTGATTCACTCATTCTGAAACGCTCCAAAATCTTTATTGTATAGTAATGCTGATGTACGAAAATTGAACCGTTTGCTTCTCGCTCAATCTGCATACCTAAAAAACAATCCAGAGAACCTAGAGTGATATTGAATTCTTGTTGAAGTTCTCGAAGAAAATCATCAATCATTTTATCATCAGTTCCTGCCACAAGGCCATCATCCACATAAATTACAACTAGTAATTTATGCCCATTTTGTTCACGTATAAACAAACATGGATCAGAACTGCTAACTTTTAGTCCAAATTTCTTTAAAAAATGTACGAATCTTGCATTCCAACATCTTGGTGCTTGTTTTAGCCCGTATAAACTTCGCTTTAATTTACATACTCGATCTGTTCCATCCTTAAAACCATCCGGTTGTCGCATATAAACTTCTTCCTCCAGTTCGCCGTACAAAAAGGCCGTTTTGACGTCAAACTGTCGAAGTTTAAGACTCTCATTTGCAGCAACACTCAAAACTGTCCTTACAGTGTCAAATCTTGCTACAGGGCTAAACGTTTCGTCGTAATCTATTCCTGATTTCTGTACGTTCCCTTTTGCAACAAGTCTGGCTTTGTACTTATCAATAGTACCATCAGCTTTTGTCTTCACTCTAAAAACCCATCGATTTTCAATTAATTTCTTATCTCTTGGTAAGTCTACTAGTTCCCATACATTATTATCGTATAATGATTTCATTTCTTCTTCCATAGCGGCTTGCCAATGTTTTCCATTTTTAGAAATTATAGCGTCCTTGTAAGAAATCGGATTTTTATTATCTGCTGTAGTTACCATTGCGTAATCATTGAGATATATTGGATGTCTAATTTTTCTTCGGTCACGTAAACAGATGTTATCGTTTCTTGATACAATACGAGTGCTATCTATTTCTTCTGTTGATTGTCCAATTTCAACATCATGATTAGGTTTTTTATATACCGGAAGAGTCAATTCTGCTACATTCCTGGAATGACAAATTTTCTCGGGTACAAACTGAACATCCCGACTTAATATTACCTTATTTCTAGATGGCACATAAACACGATAGCCATCCTTGTCACCACAATAACCTACCAAAATTCCTTTGACACTTTTTCGGTCCCATTTTTGTCGACTCTGTGTCGGAACATGTACATAACATTCCAAACCAAAGATTCTCGAATGATTTATTTCAGCTGACTCCTTGTTATGCCAAAGCTCATATGGACTTTTATCATTTACTGTGGATGGTCCTGTACGATTCAATATGTAGGAGGCTGTATTTACTGCTTCTGCCCACAGTTTTATTGGTAAATCTTTCGCATGTAACATTGTCCTAGCACACTCGACCAAAGTTCGATTCTCTCTTTCGGCCGCACCATTTTGTTCCGGCGTATATGGCATTGAAAATCTTATTTCAATTCCACGTTCCTCTAAGATTTTTCGAACTGACGCATTATTAAATTCTTTACCTCTATCTGACAAAAATTGTTTCACTTTGTGCCCCGCTTGATCTACCTCTGCCAAGAACTGCTTCAATTTATCTACTACTTCATTCTTTTGTTCTAAGAAGAATACTCGCCTAAATTTAGTGAAGTCGTCCTTGAAGCAGACAAAGTAGCGTGCACCACCCAATGATTTTTCTGTCATAGGTCCACAAACATCAGCGTTGATTAACTCACCTGGTGTTGTGGCTCGATTTTTCCTTGTGCCAAAACTTCTTCTGTGCTGTTTACCAAACATACAACCTTCGCAAAACTCTTCATTATCAGCCTTTACTTCAATGCCACGTTGTTTCATCACCTTTAAGACATGACGTTTACTTTGGTGTCCCAGTCTTTCGTGATACAACTGTAAAGTATCTATAGTATTAACTAAATACAAATTTTTCGAAGTACCTGATAATTTTGCTTTCATATTTAAAATTGTCAAACCGTCAATCAAATAACCTGTCAAAAATGTTTTTCCATTTTTCGTGCACTGTGTTCCTTTAATATTTGTATGCCACTCATACCCTTTATACAGTGACACAGACTGTGAAAATAGATTTGCACCAATTTCTGGAACGTACCAAGCATCTTCTAAATGATGACTTGTCCATTTTCCATTAACTTCCATCTCCACATTGATGACACCATGACCAATTGCCTTTATTTTTCGACCATCTGCTATTTCCACATCTCTTGGTATTTCAAAATCGAAAAATTTTGAAAAATATTCTCTATTTGGTGTCATGTGTGCCGTAGCACCACTGTCATTTATCCAACAATCACTGTTTACTTTTCTAAAATCACACAACAATGCAGAACTTACGAATGCGGAACCTTCCTTATCATTTTCATTATTCCCACTTGCAACTTTTGCAGATTTATTCCATTTCGCAGTCCAACAGTTTTTCTGATAGTGCCCAAATTTTTGACATTTATGACATTTTATTTTACTTAGATCCTTTTTGTAATTTTTAACCTTTTTACTTGAATTATTGATTTCCTTTGATACAAATGCTGTAGAAGAATCCTTTCTGACAGAATCATGCATTTCAACCATACGCAGACGTTCGATCAACTGATCCATCGTTCTGTCTTTTAATGCCGTTGCTTCCCATACTTGCCTGAAATTATTATATTCAACTGGCAATGTAGACGTAATACGTAACAGCAGTAACTGTTCTGGTAGTACTACATCGTACTGTCTTTTCATTTCATCGCTTAATTCATGAAAATCCCTTTGCATGACAGATATGTGCTCTAAAATTTCAACATTTGAATCTTTCTTTGAAGTAAAAAATTTCTCTGCTAGCCTATCAAGCCTATGACCTGAACTTTGTTCATATATAGTCATTAAACGTTGCCATGCATCTCTGGATGATTTAACCACACCCAACATATTATATACATCGTCTGATAACGCGTTTGTAATTAATAACTGAGCATGTGCATCGTTCCTCTCAAAATCAGCTTGTTTCTTCTTATGCGCTTCCAACGCATCACCTACTGCGCCTTCAGGAATATCTGGTCGAACTACATCTCCAACCACAATGCCTTGAAGTCCATGGCATTTCAACAGCAAAGACATTTGATGTTTCCATTTTGTCCAATTCCCTGCGCTTGAAAGTTTATCGATCTGAATCTTTATATCAGCCATGTCGTAAACCAATAACAAGCAGTTATTTACAATTTAAACAACTAGAAAAATAAATCATAAAAATCTACCAATTTACAAATCCTGTTCACTCCTTTTATTCATAAGCATACTGAGCCCATAACCTGTTACAAATACGTAACTTTCTGAAATAATAAAGGAAAAATGATCAGAATTAACTTGTAGTACAAAACTGCTTTTTATTTTATAAGGTACAAAAAATGTCATCTGTCAATCAATCTTAAAACAATATAACAATTGAACTAATACATGTTGACTATGTGAAAATTAATATTTGAATTCTTCAACAAAAATTATAGGTATATTACATATACCCTTCACAAATACTGTCAATTCCGGACAGTGAATTGGAAACATCTCGAAAAATTAAAAAAGTAGGGCAAAGTTTCTTCATAGAATTAATTTAAATTTTAAAAATCTAAATATAAGTAGAATTTTTGATGTAAAGTGTAGGAATAAAAGAGATGTTAAATACAATAGGGTGCGAACAGTCATGTGACTTTCTTGGCCTTGACAAGCAGATATGGGCGCCCTGTCAGAATGATAGCTAGTAATTATGTAAATAGATGTCAAACATCATAATTTTTCATTCTAAATTTAGTGATTTTCCAATTCCATGCGGTTTATTTTCCTCGACAAGTAAATTCCATACTCCTGGTGACGTGAACTTAGGAAATCTTGAAATTTTAAATGAAAAATTCTGACATATGATATCTATGTACATAATTACTAGTTGTCATTCTGACACGGGCCCCCTTATCTGCTTGTTAAGGCTAACAAAGTCACATGACTGCTCGCGCCCTATACTTATGTAACCAAAAACGGAATTGGCGTGTGGTATTGTGCTGGACACAACACTTTTTTCGTTATAGATATACATATCGTACTTTCACATATCTGCTAAAGTATTGATATAAAGAGACGATATGATGAGTACAAAACAAAAGTACACTGACAATGATGCAATGGGAAGCACAAAACACTGACAATTTGTTAAATCATAAGCGGTCGACAAGCAACTGAAAGCTACTTTCACATTGCCGCCAACTCATTGACCCGCAAAGTAACAGTGACCCCCCCAAACATGGATTGGTCACAGACTAAGGGTCACGTGTGAGCCCACGATGTATTATTAAGTGTTAAGATACATTTATATAAGCAGTTAGTTATAAGGTTTACAATTATGTTTAAGTTTTTTGTGTGTCCATGTAACTGTATGAGAGCATTCACACTTCCCATTCCATAGATAAAACTAAAGTATGCAAACTTCAAACTTTAGGTTTACGTTTACATTTATGTTATGAATGAACCAATGGCAACACGTATAGTGTGAAATAGAATTATATAGTTATCTCTCTTTACTGGTATGTCAGCCAGCAATATACATAACCACAAAGTTTTTATATTTTGTTTATAGTTTAGTTTGATTGCAAATGAATCGTCAATGTAAAATAAAATGGTGACAGTCGCAACAGTAAATTGCTTCATGAACAAATAAGTATCTATATATTTAATTTAACTAAATTTTACATAGATAGCAATAGTTACTAAAACTATTTAAAATCTTATTATGTGATTGCTATGTTGAGATAGTTTAAAAAAACCAAAACTTAAAAGTAATTGCTTATGTGAATGTACCTTAATTAATATTAAATTGAATTAATTGCAATGATAATTTTTTTATTAAAACAAGTTATAATTATTTAATTATTAAAATGGCTAGATATATGCAGCTGCATAATGTCAATACATCGCCTTGTGTTTCGTTCGGTTTCTTAACGTTCAAATCTTGAATGACCACTCCGCAGTACAAACTATAAAAAAAAAATACTGCCAAAAACTCCACCTATTCCGATTGAATAAATAATTTTCATGTACAATTTGTACTCCGGAGTGTACTTTTTAAATTGTGAACGCGCGAATTTCATTTGCGCCAACTTCATGGTCAAGATTTGAGGGTTAGGAAACTGTACAAAACAAGAAATGAACAGGACGATGCGTGTGTTCCAATTAAAAATAGTGAACCTTTCAAAATTACTGAAAGAAAATTGTAAATAATAAAAATGGAACCAAGAAGAATTATACCTGACAACACACTTGTAACAATTAATATTTTGAGGAAGGAAGGCAAGAAGGCAACTTGGTACATATAGCAGGAAAATATTCCATTGAACAATGTAAGAGTATCGGAACAATGTGGGTTTTCGTATAATTAAATCAAATTTTAAAGTTTTGTTTATATGTACGTATTGAAAATTATGTGTGTGAATTTTGAGACGGGCTGTAGAATGACATCAGCATTTGACTATTATAATGAAACAAAACTAGATGACGAATCAATTATAGAGAAATACGAATTTGTACAAAACAATGTTTTTACGTGTAGTACTTATTTTACAATTACAGTGATATTCTAATAAATCCAGTATCTATAACTCTTAAACACTAAAATCTGGATATGCTTACAATTATCAATATGACAAGCATAAGCTTTTCTTCGACTATTACTCAGCCGCCAACTATTGGTGTCACCAGTACTAATTGCAGCAAAATAAAAAATTAACATTGTATTCACTATAACTATTAACAGATTTCAAGCCCATAGACATCTCCAGTATGTCTACGTCATTATGCCGCACTACTTCATGTGATCATTACTTTCAAAATCAGCCAAATAAATCATTGTAAAAACCAATAAAAAATAGTGTTTGTTATGTTTTTAGAGAATAATAGAAAATAATGAATTATCCTATCTTTAGATGTGTCCATATTTTTGTGCGGCTTTTATACTCCTAAAAATTTATGGTTGAAATTAATAAAATCCGTAGAATATGGTTTCTCCGGGAAAAATTAATGCTTGCTTTTACCCTAATTAAAGCATTACTATCCGTTATTAGAATTTCAATTTTTGCGCACCTATGTCATGCGCATGCGTATTATTTATTGTTTGATGTTTTTATTTTATTCGTTAATTAACTACATGTGGATAATGCCGTTGATATTGAGAATAAAGGCATTGTATTTTTCCAACTGTGCTAAATTGTGTATAAAACAAAAATTACATCTGATTTTTGTGAAATGGTCCGTTTGAATGATAATATCGCTGATGTTTTCTGTTAATTACATAAAATGAAATTGAAATCATTGTCGGCAACATCACAATATCTATTGTGAGCTCTGTTGATTTTTATTTCCCTCTATAGATAATCACAATGCAATTTAAAATTTCAGTTTCAAAAACACATAGTTTGCACACCAAAATGAAATATCAATACGCAATATGAGCGCATTTCGTTTTAAATTTATCATAGTTATCATATCAAAATGAATAATTAAATTTTATATAAAAGTTCCAAACAAACAAGCTCTCTCTACATTACAAATTTAATTTTGTTGTATTAATTAAATTTCCGATATGTTCTACCTAGAGGTGCAATTTAAAAATGAATTCTAATCCAAAATATAAAATTTCAAACATTTTTCATCATTTTTACACTGGCATACCTATAGAGATCCAGTTAACATTATTCATTTGTCACAGACAATTGAAAAAATTCTGAAATTATAAAATTAATTTAATCTTACCTGTACAACGGAATTCCCATGTTATCCTTGAACCATAGGATCATGCTCACTGAGTCCTTCGGTGTTGGAGGAGTAACGTCACAAGGAAGTTCTACATCTTTGCCTTCCACTGCCCATATCACTTGGGCCGGCACTAGAAGAAATTTTGAAAAATTGAACAAATTTGTTTGGTTAACAACCTTAGTATAATATTTTATAAGAAGCTAAATTAATAGTTTTTGTGGTGAATCTTCAGACGTTTTACGGACGAGTGTATAGACAAACATAGATGAACCATAAAAGTCCGCATTAAAACATACCATTTAAAAAAAAAACTGAAATATTAAATGCAATTAAATATTTTCGTCATATAGTTTTTATTGCGAAACCAACACTAATGTCATTAATTTGGATATATACAGGTGACATTGAGAAACGGACCACTCAAAACAACTTTTTTATTTATAATTATTTTTTAATTCTCTTTAAATATTTGTAAACTGGATTTAGGAACTCACAAATCATGGTATTTGGCACGCTAGTAGCGCTTCCGGTTTGACCGAAAGTGATATTAACTTCCATATTTCCAATGGGACACCTATATATTTTTATATATTTGGAATCTATGTAAAATTATGAATTTAACGATATGATGGAAGTGCATTTTTATGGAAATAATGCATAATGAACCTGATAAGCCATGATATCAGGCTAGTTGTGAAAACAGTTGAGGTAATATTAGGTAATAAGAATGATACAACCTTTTTTAGTTTAAATAAAATAACAGAATTTAAACTAAAAAAGGTTGTATCATTCTTATTAAAATATGAGTTCTGAAAGATTTTTTAATAATTTAATATTAGGTAACATTTAAGTTAATTGCATAAATAGTAAGTTATTTTTGTAAGATTCCTTATTTGATCAATTTGTTACTAAAGACTATCTGATATGCCTTAATAAGTTAATTATTAATATTTTTTTCTTACGTTTTTCTAATTTATTTTTTCAATAAAAATTTACATCAAGCATATCGGTAAATACGTAATTTTACGTAGATTCCAAATATATAAAAATAAATTTGAAATATGAAACTTATGTCATTTCCGGCTAAACCTGATGCGCTACCATCATGCCAAATACCATTATGTATGGGCCCCTAAGCCTAGTTTACAAATATGTAGGTATGGAGATTTAATAAATAATTATAAATAAAAGAATTATTTTGCAGTGCCCTGGAAAATAAAAATTTGAATAAAACAAAAATTACGTTAAGAGTATTTTTCTGGTGTTTAACAAATAACTATAATTAATTGACATATTTATTACATGTGTTCGTCATGTTAGGTACAGGAATGTTATGTAAGCAATTTTCAAAATTACCAAAGCATCAATATGAATGTTTTTCTTCAAACGTCATAAAAGTAGCATCTTTTGTGACTTGATTCACAAGGTAGAAGTTTAATTTCTACGCCGCCGGAGTAGAAATATCTAATTTCTACGCCGCCGGCGTAGAAATAAAATAAATAAATATCCATAGAAACTATACAGCATCTACGAATAAGAAGTAACTTTAATAAAAGAAACCTGTAATATCGCCCTAAATGTTACTATAACACGCTAGGTAACCTAAGAATAAAGTTACTAAATACGATCAATACCTTTCATATTTAAATATATTATAACCTGTGAATTGAAATATAAACAGAATTTACTTTTGAGGAAATAACATTATTAAAGAATAGCAGACTTACAGATTACAATTACAGGCACGGTAATGAGCATAAGAATACTTAGAATTAAAGTGATAAGAAAATATTATATTGTTTTGCAGAGATTCCTGGACATATCTTTCAGCCACATTGTTAGATTTCCATCCAATCGAACAACTTCAGGGGACGTACATTATAATTCTTCAAATTCCGACATAATTGCACACACAGAGGATATAAAATTGCACAGATTTTATTTAAACGTCAAAAATTGAAAATTTACATTTCAATGTTTAAACAAAAAGTGAACAAATAAGTTTCCATAGCTACAGGGCAATTGAAATCGCAAACGTAATTTACGTAAAATATAACGTCAGTAGTAGATATTTTTCTTTAAATATCTACGTTTGAAGAAAAAATATAATGTGTCCTTCGGAGTAAAAGTGTCTTTGTGTGCCTCGCGTGTATTTATCCGACCCGCTTCGCTCGTCGTTTAAAATTCAGCGCTCGTCACACAAAGTCTCACTTTTACTCCTAATAACAACAATATACTATTTTAAGACAAAATAAAAAATAAATATGCGTTAATTGTACCTGTTTGGTTTACCATTCCTGACTGTGCCAATCGATTTTTATTTGTAGATTTCGATAATGCTGATATATCTATACTATTGAAGGCATTTACTAGGCGTCACCTCACCAATACACAAAGATGTGGAGAAAGCACCATTGGGTTACTTTTTTGTGTTAATTTAGAATTGGAAATAATTTTGAAGCCTGACGTCGTCCGGATTTGAACTCAAGTTGTCAAAACCACAACCGGTCACATAACGTACTTTGCTACCCAATCCTATTATATAATATTAATTTTAATTTAGTATTCGGGGGATATTATTTCATTTAAAATACGAGTATATCAGTAAGTTGTATGTTATTTCCTACAGCATGTTCAGCTTCGTTAAGATTAAAGAAAAAGCTGACGCAAGTCAAGTATTTAGTGCAATCACTTAAGTAGTTCTTAACATTTGAACCTATATATTTAGTATCGGTAACACTGGTTATTTTTAAATAACAAAGGTTTCTCAACTTTTGAGATGCAAACAAGAATTCGACCTTTAGAACACTTTTGTAAAGAATAAATATATCTTTCATCATTGTTTATTTTGAAATTAAATACTTACAAAACATGCATACATACATAAATATGTAAAGATGTTAACACAAAGTATATTTTTGTTTGTACGAAAATGGTGGAAGCACCCAACAATTTTGAATCATAACATGTCAAGAGTTGTAAAAGTAATCATCCCGCAATTTAAAAATCTGAAATCTATGTAGATTTTAAGTTAAAAGTACTGACAATTTTAATTGAAATAATTAAATTCAAAAAGAATTAAGTGCTAAAAATCTTGGTACGTACATAAAATGTTTAGTGTTATAAAATTATAGAGGTAGTGGAGCTAATTTTATATACAAAGGGTTGTATAATGTATAAGTAATAGGATGTCAGTTTAAAAAAATCACTGCTGCTCCATAAATCGGTAATAAGTAATTAAAAGACGATCTACGTAAAGCTTGAATTAAATTATACTATTTTCCTCTAGATTTAGTTTTCTACTCATTTCTAATGTAAATCAGACATTTTCATGCAGGTTTCGTTCGATTTCTACACTTGATTCTAGTTCACAAATATACGGTCTGTCTTATTTTTACCTTTCGTCACCTTTAAGTAAGGAAGGTGTTGGCTCGTATTCCGTGCGTCACTGTCTTTGATCAAAAAATTCGGTAGTGAGTTTCTAATGAATACGCACGTTTCGTGGTCCCTAGAATACGAAATTACTATTTTTATGATGATGTCTGTATGTGTGTCTGTGTGTGTGTGTGTGTGTTTGTGTGTGTGAAGATTATTTCTTCCACGATAACTCTTATATCGAACTTTCAAAAATTTCTATTGTGTATTGTGTATTTTAGCTTTCTGCATTCATATAAAGAGTTGACTAGATTTTGGGTAATATTGGACAATCGAAAGAGATACTTTACTTGAAGCCCATAATAGTTTTTAATGAACTATATTAAAATATAATCCAAAACTTAGTGTTTAGTGTTTAAGAGGAACAACATATTAGATTTTGACTAAAATTAATTAATCGAAAGTGATGCTTTACTTGAAGCTCTGAACAGATATATACTATAATATAATTCACAACTTTTTAAATTTAGTAATTAAGACTTTTGTATTAATGAGAACGACATACTAGATTATTTCTAAAATTGATAAACCGGAGGTGATACTTTACTGGAAGCTCTAAAAAGATCATGAAAAAATATTTTAAAATATGATCCAAAACTTCTCAAATTTGGTATTTCAAACTCGTATAAATTTTGAACAGCATATTAGATTTGGTGTGTGTGGGTGTGTGTGTGTTTGTGTGTGTGTGTGTGTGCGTGCGTGCGTGCGTGTGTGTGTGCGTGTGTAATAGTAATGGGAAGAGTTGAATAGATTCTGATAATAATTGGAAAATTTATTTTATTACAAATATTAAAAAAACAAACTTCTCTGTCCGACATATTTAAATTTTTTACTATGCCTTCTATAGATTTAAAGATATAGATATATAATCTACAAGATAATATGTTGTAGTAAATCTCACAGCCTGCTCACAGCCCAAAGATCTCCATGGAAACTACTTGAGAAATTAAAATGTCTGTAATTGACAGATAAATGTCACTAATGTCAGTGTCAAAAATACAGAGATAGTACTGAAGGCTTTTTCTGGGAACGATATTTAATATTTCTTATTGTATTATTCATTATATATTTAAAATTATAGGTATATTACTGGAATCCTTCAGAAATACCGCAAATCCCGGTAATGAATTGGAAAAAGCTCAAACATTTAAAAGAAATGGAAGTAATAAATTATAGAAAATACGCAAATATAAAGATTAGATGTAATTAGAATTTTTTGTGTGTTCAAGATATGTTAAATATAATACTTATATATACCACAATGGAAAGAGCGAGAGGTATTGTGATGGCCACAATAGATTTTTTTATAGGCATCCGTTGTAATTTATACATGTAAGTAGTATTGTACAAATTAATAAAAAGATTAATAATAGTTTCTTGGTTAATTGAAATACTCAATTACAGATAACTAAATAAATTGAGTGGTATTAATAAAAATAAGTAAATACTTATAAGTATTTATATCAGTATCAGCAAAAATTACAAGTAAATATTTATTTTTATATTAATAACAAGATTCTGAAACTAACAAGTAGGTAAATACTTACTCATAAGCTTGTAGGTAATTACCTACGAAACCCAATAGTATGTAGTGTTAGTAAAAAAAATGCAAATTGTAACATTTGTTCACAGTTCATTCTTTTATTTGTTAACTAATCTGAAATTCAGTTATACATAAATTTTTGAAATATTAAAAATGTTTAGTTTTGAAAGCAGCGACGAGGACGAAAATATTGTTGAAAAAAGTGTTGTCTTAACCAACATTAATTTCATAACCTGATTCAATGTTATACAACTTTTCGGCTATTTTTTTCATTTACCAGGGTCGGCAACATATTTTTAATATATTTTCATTTAATAAACATCGTTTATTAAACGAACACAGCACCAGCTCTGGAATCATTGTTAGCACCAAGAAAGAGTTCTGATAGCCATTCCACACATTCGGGTGTAAAGATATACAATTTGACTGGGATTTTCTCTATGAGTTTTGTAACCTTTACGGGTTCTTACGGCGTAAAACATGTTTTTTAAATTAATATGATCTTTAACGTTTTAGTTCAGTCTATAAGCATGACAAATATCCTTTTAAATTTATAAATCAATACTTAATTCTATTAGAATTTACCCCATTTTATTAATACAATTTAAGTAATTACTTATTTTGATTATTAGTACAAGTACATAATTTTTGTCACAAGTATTTTCTTATAGCATCAGCTTTTTCTGAAACTTAGTTAAAACGAATGTAAGTCAGCGTAAGCATTTACTTATTTTTATTAGTACCACCCCTATTTGAAATTAATTTAAATAAATAAAATGAAACATCACAACTTATTTCTCATTTCTGAGTGTTCCAGTTTTATTTTTTTGCTTTGGTAATGACGAAATATCTGCACCATTGAGGGCAGTTACTATGTTTCTCTTCATAGGCTTTCGTAAAATCACCACATTTCGTACTTATTTGAAATTAGTTTTTTTTTTCTTCATCTTCAAAGAATTCCTTAATCATCTCTATATTCAGTAGCAGCGTTTTGTCCGTTTGACGGGTTCATATCATCCCTGCGGTTAGTTTTAGGGACATGTGCTCTAATTACACAGATTAGCGCGTCCATAGCATGCACGCGCATTGTTTCGAGTCATTTTTATCCCGTAATGCGATTAGAGGCGTTCACACCAGCCTCACGCTAGAGCCATTGTTCAGAGCTGAATACGTGATGCATTGCTGTTTTTTTTACCACCCGCCTATTATATGTTTCATATTGAAAAATTTCCAAATTGTACCAACATGGAAGAGAATTTTATTTTCTTTTATAGAAGCCATCATATGGAAAACGTTTTAATCCTACAGGTAAAAGTGAACAACGACGAGGTGCTTAAATATTTCATTCTTTATTCCGTGAAATACATACATATGTACTTTTAAATACTCCACATGTTATTGTTATTAATGAAAAATAGACTCTTCTAATGTTTAATATATTAAAAATCGAGTAGTTTTTATTCACAGATTTCAATAATGGTAATATAATTTTGTATCGTACAGGGTGCTTATAGCCATATATTTACTAGGGACAATATTTCAATTTCCAGTTAAATTTAACGTCCAGATAAATACAATATGAAATTACAATCAACACTTACATAACCTACTTTTTCTACAAATCTATTAAAAGTAGGTTTTCTAATGTTTATTTTTGGGGTTTATAATGTCATTTTATGACGCCAATGTAAAAAAATCATTGTTACATTTACCACGAATGTTAAAAGTTAATTAGTTATCTTGGTAATGACGAATGGAACATCATATGTCAAAAAATTATTAAAAATACATATTTAAATGAAAAGATAGTGTTTGTAGAAAAAACTGTGAATGATATACATACGTGTTAAAAGTTTATTTTGTGAGAAGGAATTTTGGAACATGACGCGAAGCAGAGTCGTCCAGTGTTCCCTCTCACTGAATAAAATGTCACTTTTAATACATCATAAATAACTATTATACTTATAAAAATGGTGATTTTAATTTTATATTTCTATAATTTTCAGTTAAATAGTTAAACTTTTCATTTGACAGCTAACTTCGTTTCAGTTTTATTTGTCTGGTAGCACTGAAATATATAATAACTGGAACTCGCATACTCTACCTACCAGCATACGTTAAACTAAAGAACCATTCAATGACAATTGCTGGCCCTGTTCGCGCATGTTTGTGTCGAACCGAACATAGCCGAATAGTCGTATACACTCTTCCCACTACTCATATTTAAAACCTCACCATTGCCACTAAACGGAGGCCTTCACTACGTATCATAATTGCGGGTATGCACATTCCCGTCAATACCTAATATATTTCAATGTCTGGCAGTTAAACCGGAGATTGCAATATTTATGTCCGATTTCACCCAATATTTTAATTGACCAGTATAGAAAAGTTAGATTAGAATAAATCTACGTATAAAATATAAATGTATTATATACACATCGACTTTACTTTAATTTTTGTTTAATTTCTAATTAAAATGTTGGTGAACTTAGGTACTAAGCCAAGACTTTTCAATTTTCATAATAATTAAAATTCAAAATAAATTTCTGGTTACTGGAGAAAGGGTTTAAATACTGATAGTTTAAAGTTAAGTTATTTGGCTTGGTGAATCTTACACATAACGCATTCAGCCACGCGACTTCACTAAATTCAAATAGTTAAATAGAAAACTAAATGCCTTTTCGTGTTCCAATAAAACTTCACTTAACTTCAAATTTATTTCCCTGAACAATAATTTAAAGTGAACAACTATTTTGTTTCCTTGCGCAATATTTTATTTGACTTATCTGAACGTTAAGATAAAAGCAACCGGCTGTCATGGAAAGGCGCCAAAAATGCGGTACTCTATTTGTTAACATCCACTTTTTAACATGCACAGAATTATTTCCCACAAAAAAATCACTCAACGAGTTAAGACCAGTGATACTGCATACATAAATCGGCACATAAATCTTGTAAGAGTAGCTGTGATATCAGACAAGTTAATTTGTATGGTTATTAATATGTCTGAGATCACGCGAGAAAAGAAGAAATTAAAGTATTTCAGCCTTCGTGATAAACTAATTATTTCAAGATATCGATTACAATCCAAATTGATACTTTTGGAATATTTTGAAACGTAAGCTAAAGCAATAATATTTTAGTTCTAAAGAGAAATGATATATTATCGCGACTTATACATTTTTGGGTGTATTAATCTGATTTTATTTCGGTAAACCTTGTATAATGTAGTTCAATTCTTAAAATTAATAAATATAATAATGAAATGGACTGATGTGAAGTGAAATGACAAATTACATTTGTTAGGTTCTTGTATATCGCAAGTAATTCAATAATATCACAAGATGATATCAATACTTAATTGAAATATATATTTTATTCTCGCCTTCTTTACATTACAAAAAACAGTGATTATTAACAAAAGCATAACATATTACAATATATTAAGTTACCCTGAAAAATAAGAAATCAAGTTCTCCAACAATACGAGCAAGTAAATATTAAAGATCTGACCGAAATAAGAAATATTACACATGAAATAACAAGAGAGAGGATTAATTTCAAATGCAGCTGGTAAAGTAATAGTGTATGTAACAATATTTTATATTATCATGTTAGGATTGGGATTTTCGACAATAAATTCAACTAAATACGTATAAGTAACGGAAAAAGAAAATTTAATATCGTATGTAACACTTACATAGTCTTTTATGGACTTTTTTCATATTCAGATATCAATTTACTTTTCAAGTTTATTACCAATTTAGTTGTGATTTTTAGACTTTCAAATGCCTCTATTTTTCTAATTTTAAAGATCATTTAAAATACAAATTGTAATGGCATCATCAATTTGGAGAAAAATCAGTAATACTCGTATATCAAAACAGGACACCCGCAATAAAATGCAAGAAAGAATGGGAACAAGAATTCTAAAATAAAACTAGGGAAACCAGCCATTATATACTCACTTAACCAAACCAAAGGAAAATTTATGAATTAAAAAGTCAGTTAAGATATGATATACAACTATATTTCCTTTAAACACGACTTCACATTTAAGGACTAATGTACTAATGGAAAACTCTACGAAGAGTAAAGACATCATCTTCACCGAATCCAAATACATAAATGCATGTGGTATAATCTTAGGTTAAAAAAGTCACCCAACATAGAATTTCAGTTGAAAAGCCGGGGAGTTCATTGGACGTTAAACATCTTTACCTCTCGCTAAGAGAGATATTGATTCTTGCTAAAAATCGCATATCCAGATTTCAGTGAATAAGCATGTATTAAGGTCTCTAGAATCCGATTATAACATTTTTACAATGTTGTCTTTGTGTGTGTGTGTGTGTGTGTGTGTGTGTGTGTGTGTGTGTGTGTGAGTGAGTGAGTGAGTGAGTGAGTGTGTGTGTGTGTGGATGTGTCTGTGTGCATGTGTGTGTGTGTTAGGATGTGGTAGATACGATTTCTCAAATTCTATAACACTAAAGACCTGTGCAACAACGGATTCCTGAATCTAACAGTAATGGGAAGCTTTGAATAGGTTCTGGTAACAATTAGACAACCGGAAGTGGTAAATTCTCAATCTGATACATTTAATATATATATATATATATATATATATATATATATATATATATATATATCTCCTGTATGTTTAGAGATGTAGTATATAATAATAAAGAATAATCTGTTGTAATAAATCTCGTTGCCCAAAAAACAGTTGAGATATTTAAATGTTTGTAATTGACAGATAAATGCAAAATGTCAGTGTTAAATTTCAGCAGTTTTATTAACATTATTGGAAGATTTTTCTGGGAGGTACGAGTACATTTCATATATCATATTGTATTATGAATTAAATATGTATTTAAAATTATAGGTATATTAATATCACATATATCCTTAAGAAATTCTGCTAATACCGTTATTTACATAGCTGTCACAATTATCTTATGTCATAATTTTTCATTCCAAATTTCAAAATATTCTGATGGATAGAAAATCATGAGGTTTTTTTGAATGCAAAATTATATTTGATACCTATGTACATTATTACTAGCTGTCATTCTGACACGGGCCCCCATATCTGCTTGCCAAGGCCAACAAAGTCACATGACTGCTCGCGCTTTATGCAACATAAAAATGCCGAGAGGTATTGTGCTGGCCACAACAGATTTTTTGTTATTTCATGTTTGTTATTGTATTCAGGAAATGGAAAAATAACTATTTTCTTTTTTATTAATTTTTGACCTATCGTTTAAATTACAAAATTTCGCAAATTTGAATGCCACTTCTTGCTGCGAAAAGACCCTCTGATTTCGCCGGAATCAAAACCGATATAATATTTTAAAAATGGAATGGTACATAAAATTTGTTTTACAGTGGTACCAGCCACTTTAATTTTCATTAAAAAATAACCCATTTAAAATTATATTTGAATGTACCTATTATCAGTTTGCCATGACATTTGTGCCATCTTTGTTTGAAGAAATATTTTTACATTTGCTGACGTCGTATTTATTTTTGATTTTTATAAACTGTCAAAAAAATTAAAAAAATATTATGTATACTTAAATTTACTTTAGTTTTATCCACTTATGAATTTTAGACAGTACTAGTCTTTCGAAATAATCATAAACAAATAATAAAACTGACAAACGGCAAAATATATTCTCAAAGACGTCACATATGTCATGGCAAACTGAAAACAGACAAAATATCAATATTAAAAAATCTGATGTGGCCAGCACATAACCTCTCGCCGTATATTTTACCTGGCTGTATGCATAATGCAAAGAATATTTTTATAAATACAAATAATATATTCATATAAATCTATGACGTATAAACTTCTTTATTATTCAATAATAGCATGTCTCAACATGAAGATATTTTACCATAAATTATGTTACAATAAATTACAAAGTAGAGTTTACCATATATAAATATTAGGCTGGTAACTGCAATTTTCAATTCGAACAACGTTGTTTACTTTCTCTTCATATTCTTCTAGTAAAAACATTAATTTTGGGCGGTCTAAAATGTATATATGGATTGTGCATCTATTCTTACATATCTTCTTTTACATTTTATTTTTTCATACATGTTATATCTATATAACACTAATTCCCTTTAATAAAGTGACGGATAGATTGCACTCCGATTATTCTTATATCGATGTGTAATTTTGTCAATATTTACAACTTACTTGAGAAGAATTTGATAGCTTTTTCGCAATTCAAAGTTACTCTAGTCTATAGTACTGGTGTACATTGTCCCATAATGTTTGAAACAAATTTAAGTCCTTCAACCTAGACTTGTCATCTCCATAATAGTCACAGATCAAGAACTAAGGGATTCTCCAAGTACATTTTTAATTCATTACTCATTATTTCTGACACTGACATTTATCTGTCAGTTACAAATAATTTAAATTATCAACTATTTTTCATGGTATTCTTTCGGCTGTCAAATTTATTACAACAGATTATTTTATATATTATACTTCTTTTATCTCTAAATCTATAGAATATATAATAAAATATTTAAATGTATCAGATAGAGAATTTAATTTTCTTTAATATTACCACGAAATATTTTCAAAAAATAATATTTAGAAGATTTTTTTTCAAGAATCTTCTACTTCCGGTTGTCCAATTATTACCAAAACCTTTTCAGATCTTCCCATGAATGTCCGATTGGGAAATACGTAGTTAAACAAATTTTAAGTCTTATAGTTTTTGAGTAACCGTCCTTCCAACATCCCACACACACACACACACACATCCACACACACACACACACACACACACACACACACACACACACACACACACACACACACACAGACATCATCGTAAAAATGTTAAAATCGGATTGTAGGGACCTTAAAACGTGCTTATTCAATAAAATCTGGATATCCGATTTTTAGCATGAATGCAATACCTCTCTTAGCGAGAGGTAAAAATCAACGAAAATTTCGGTTCCGGCGAAACCGAAGGTAGAAATCAGGAACGGTTCACACCAAAAATTGGTATTTGACTTCGCGACAACTTTGTATTTTAAATTATGGATCTAAAATTAATATTAATTTAAATTAAAATAGCTATTGTCCCTATTTTTTCAATCATCCTGTATAGTACGGCGTCCATAGTCCGCGCAGTGTTCACTATCAAAGCAGGATGTTAGTTTCTTTATACACTCAGGGTGGGCCTGGTGTATCCAGCATTTAATTTTTTTTTATTTAAATTTTTAATCTGAATTACTGAAATATGTATCAAATAAATAGGCCCCATCGATAATTGTTAAAAAGCAGAAATGATGAATCATCGATAAGGTTCGAACTAAAGTTACTAAAACTGCAAGTAATCTCATAATGCATTAAGCAACGTACCTGTTTTACATTAAAATAGTGAAAAAAAATCTACCTGTAAAAAATCCTTGTAATATTACACTTTCTAAAAGTTCCGGGTATAATACGGAGTTCTACCTACAGCGGGCGGTGCTATTGTTTGAAAAGGAAAGGAGTCCTAAGAGTTAAAATCACGGCTTAATTGTTCTCCTAAATGAAAATGACACAATTGCCGTACGAAGTTCAAGACGGTATTAGAATAGTTTGGATATTACCATCCCATTGCCATATCTTTAGTAGTTGCAATAACAATTCCTTATTTTATTATCACAAACGCGTAGTTCGAGCTTCGTTATGTTCATGATAATTGAGTTTTGTCTGAAATACTTTCTCACTTTTTCTTCACGTTGCCATGGCTTTGTTTGCAGTTTATTTAGTCTTTTATAAAATGCCTTTGAGGTATTTTTGTGAAACTACTGAATAAAAAATTGTGCTTTGATAAAAAGTAAAAATATTTACTCCAGTCTCTTTCATTCCAGCTAGTTATTTGCTTCTCTGAGTTTATTTAAATTACAAAACATTCTGGTGGATACTTTGTAAAAGGTTTGAGAATTTGTCAACATGCTAGGGAATTTTTCATGGAATGCTGTCAAAATTTTCCATATGCTTTTTCACTTGAATGTTTTATGTGACAGCTTCAAGTTTTCTATTTCTTTGCAGGAACTCATATGAAGTTTCCGAGCAAGCCGTACGTCGTATCTTATTACATTATCGTAATGCTCGATAAATGACACAAATTTCAAATAAACAATTACTTCATGCTTCACAAGGATAAATAAACCAATTTGTCATCGAGCGTTAAAACTGGTTAACGACGACTATAAAATAACATTAAAGGAGGTTAATTTTACACAGTACAATAACTATCAATAAAAATAGTGTGTTTGGGTGGTTTGTCGGCATGTGCTTAAAACATAAGATAATGAAACAGCGAAGGCGAATCATAATTATCATACAGTGTAAATGATTGCTTGCTTTTAATACTACCTCAAATAGATAATTGAACAAATAAGTTCCTTCAAATATCTTGGAAGCATAACTTGGAATAGTAATTGTAAGGAAGACATTACGAGCAGAATGAGGTCATAAAAATCATTTTTCTTTTGTTTGGTTTTATTCAACAAGCATAGTCTAATTTATCGTTATGTATGATTTTTTTTTAATTTGTTGTATAAAATTGTTTTAAAGTATGATATTTTTAAAAAGTTGCGAAAACCATTTTGTGACGTCAGCGGTTCAAAATATGGCTAGTACTCAATACCGTTATGAAACATATAAATACTGCTTTTTCGGTATATTTTGTAAAGAAAAACAAGATACTTTTTTTATGAATTATACTTATGTATTACTTTATTGAAGAGTTGGCAAGCTTGTTTCGTATAATATTTCCCCATAGTGGAACTAGAACTGCAAATTGCAGTAAACAAAAACAGTGAAGCGTAAATGATAAGTATCAGCTTGTCGAACGCTGAGTCGTAGTCATTCGTATACTTTTTATCCTCGTAATTTTTCTGTTATTGAGAAAAACATATTATAATTTTGTTATCTTTTATACTTATATTTCGTAATTACTGTGGTGTATTAACACACAACAAAGACATTACAATGGACCCATAAACCATCGAAATATAACAAATTTATATAAAAATCGTAAAATGCTTACTTATTAATAAATAATAAAGTTAAATAATTTTAAGATACATTCTTCAGTAAAAAGTTATAACAAATTAAAAAAATTATGGCCGTCACACGTATTGATTTGATTCTATTGGTCAGAAATATAAAAGCTGATCTTACCCTGGTGACGTCACAAACACATCATAATATTTTTTAAATACCGGCATTATCCCAGTTTTGATCATAGTTATGATAAATTGTTAGCTCAGTTTAATATGGTGACTCTATATAACCGCAGAAACATTCAGTCTTGTTTATATTTATTTAAATTACTTAATGGTCATATAGATGATGCATGTTGTCTAGATCTTATAATGCTGAATGTACCACGTATAACATCTAGAAACAAAATTACTTTCAACTGTGCTATGGCAAGAACAAATTATGAAATGAAATCTCCAATAAGACGGCTGTGCACTACCTTCAATAATATATCATGCAATATAGACATATTTGGCGACTCCCCTACAAAGTTTAAACAAATATTGTGTAATTACTTTGTGTTTTTACCATAAATATTGTAAAATATTGTAAAGTTGGATACTACTTATACTAATTCTTAATTTAGTTCATTTCTTGTGATGAATATTATTTCAATTTATTTTTTTGTGTTTCTTATACATATACGTTTACTTATAGTCATACGACTATTTAATATTTATAATATATAATCGTCCTGTAATTGGGATATAATATCCTGTTGGAATGATTAATAAATAAATAAATCTTATCTTGCTTAATATACGGTATTTTCATGACGGGTTTTCATTAATAGTCATAAACAAAGTCTCATAAAAAATTGGTTTTTGGGCCCATTACAACAATAAAATGATTATTTTTGATTGATTTTGACTTTCACTTAATCATATATCAAACCCTACTGTAAATTAATTTCAATTTTGATCCATTTTTAATAATTTTAATTATACCGGTATTAATACCGATATTCCAGTTTTTAAAATAAAAATACCGAAAAACCGGTATTCAAATTTTTGTACAGTATTGCATTCCCTAATTATGTTGGCATAAAACGTTTCACCAACATATTTACTGTCGAAATTTACAGATTATCTTTAAATGTTACTTATGCTTATAACCTAACGTGAAAATTAAAATGGCCGTTGATGAACTGCATACGTCACCGAGCGAGAAACAAGGCGGGAAAATGAACAATGTCATTCTTAATTGCAATTTTTCAAGATCGATTTGAGGAAAAATAAAAAAATACGGGTCTATATTATTTTTTATTAATCTATCGATTAAAGGTAAAGGTGCAGTCTACACTGTCTACAATAAAATATAGAAAATACTATTAACAGCAATACATATTACAGAAGTACGAAAAAGGTTTGCTAAATACTTTAAATGAAGCTGTATAGATGTGAAAGACAGTCCAGGAAGAAAAAGGGTATACAGTACTTGGTATGTTTTAAGAGGTGGTTGTGGCGACGGTTGGAGAAGATTGAGTGAAGAGAGATAATCTAGAATGACAGTGATGAGGAGGATTGGAGAAGAGAAAAGAATTTTTACAGAAATAAGAAAAAGAAACAAGAATTGGACATATTTTAAGGAGGGATTGTATTCAGAAAATTATAATTGAAAATACATGGAGGAAGAAGAAAATTTGAATGTTTACAGAGATCAAGGAAGAAGAAAATTCCGAGGGACTGAAGAGAGAGATACATCGTAAATTTGGATCTTGATGGATATTTATCTATTTAGAAATAAATTACGTCATAATTAAACATAATATAAAACTAGTATATTATGTATCTATGTATTCAATTAATAGAAGAAAAAATAATAACGGTGCTTCCGGCCACGTAAAAAGATAGACGTTAGAATATTGACAAAGTATTTAACAAATGCTATTGAACGTTTAGTGGCCGCTATAGATTTGATTAAAACATGTAGAGTAATAGCGCTATGTAAAGACTTTCTGCATTGGCTAAGGTTGGAAGAGAATGAAGTAGTTTTTTTTTTAATATTTTGTCTACTATGCAGTTCTTCGTGTGCAATTTTATTGCTCCTTGCAATAAGAATCCCTGCTATCCCCATGCATCTGATTACTGGAGCTACTGGGGCAATGAATCTGTACTGGGTCCTCGGGTACCGCCTGCGACTAATGTGTATCGGTGTCGCAGGCCACTGTTGTTTCCTCGCGATACGTTACAGAATTTAATAGTCATTTGCATACACTGCACGCAAACAAAACATTACAACTTTCAAGGGATCATTTCAATTATATTCCCATCAAAATATACATTATTCTAACTCTAATTAAACGTGCGGAAAGCCAAAACAAGACGAGGTTATGCCACAGAAAAAGACGAAGACTAATTTGAGTAATAAATAATAAATACGATGGACTAAAAATATCATGTGTTCTAAATGGAAAATAGTTGGACCGTATCAGATTTTGATTTGGCTCATTTCTAGGAATTCATGTACCTATTATTCTTTAACAAGCACTGAATTACAAGTTCTCTATATTATATATAATATATAAGTTATTTCATTGAAACCATTACCATATCCAATGAGCGTCGATCAATTGCTGTGGACGATAAGGCTTGCCTCCTAAAGTATAAAATTTATAGATTCAGCTGTACGCACTTGGTGAAACACAATAGCAAAATAAATTTTAACAAAAACACTTTATGTATGTTCCACAAATAAGTTTTATTAAACACTAATCGATTTCGGCTTCTTAGGCCTTCAGAAGATGTACAGGATTTAACTAAATATAAGAATTGTTACATGTGAATAGAATAGAATTATTCAACGAGAAATGTTAAACTGTTTTTAGTATTACAATTTAAATAAAATTTCAATGTACAGTGTGCATAGCCGTAGTTTTAAAGCACACGCTTATTACTTTCATTTGGTCAAATAAATAAAGCTACTGTTCAATCATACTTAAGAATTGTAATAACGTTCAAAGAAGTGCAGACATTGTATTTGAGAAGATAAGATTTTTTTTTATAGTAATTATTCACTTAGTAAACCTTTATTATTGAAAACAATTGGAAAAATGGGACGTGGAAAACCTTGCACATCTAAAGAAAGAGTGAAAGTTTCAACGGGAAATTATAAAAATTGTAGGATGTTCAAAAAAAAAATGGTTGAGATGTCTTCAAATTCAAATATGTAAGAGAAAGTTGTGGTAGAAAATATAAAACATCGGCCAAAATTTTGATAGACGAATTGTTCGCACTTCGAAAAAGGATCCTATCAAATATTCTGAAAATATGAAAATTTAACGAAATTTACATGGTAGATTGCTTAGAAAAATTCCCGTTAACTTTAAAGATAATAAGAAACAGATTAAAATTTGCTAATGATCATATTAAAAGAGATAGTAACAACTGTATTAAAAATGGATAAATATTTTATGGACAATATATGCTTTTACGTATATTTTCAAATTCCATCCTTCATATTTCGTTTTAATAACATGAACTCTCGTTGTTAGATTTTATCTAACATTTTCAAATATTTTCTCCAACAAATCCTCGGTGGGGGATGTAGAATTAGCCTATTACTATCTGTTTAGTTGTATCCTAAGTAGTATTGTTCAGATTAGTCAATGTTAGGTAAATTATAACAAGCGAGTGATATAGTCATTTATATATTTTTTTTAAATATGAAGATATGAAAAGGAGCTATAATGCCTACAACCTTTGTGAAAAAAATCTTAAAACTTCTAATTTTGAAAGTAATAACTCAGATGAAAATACTCCATCAGAACACCACGGATACCGACCTGTGAAGTTCAGAATGTGATGAATTACAAAATTTTTGAAGTATTTATAAAAAGGAATCTCTGGAAACAAAGTTTCAGATGGCAAAATTGAACCATTTTTAATTTTTTATTTCGTATATTTGTTGTGTTGGGAAATACTTCTTAGTTTATAGAAAATCTTTTTGACATCTTTTTTTTTCCTTTATTTACCCTGTTATTGTAGTCTTTTGTGATTAAGTAAAGTATTTTTCAAATATTGTTTTCATTTTTAATTCACATTTACTTACAAAACATATGTTAGATAAAATCTAATACTCGATTAATGCCGTTCCAACACATAGCGCCAGTGACGGCGGGTTAAACAATATTTACAGTAATTTGGTATATGGCTCTATTTCAATGACCACCACTGTATATGTGCAATCGCATGCTACTATAGATTTTGAAATATAATAATAAATTCAAATTTACAAATATTAAAATAATACAGCTAATAGCTACATGATCTGTTCGCAATTCTGAGGCTATCTGTCGATCAGTGGAAATGGTTTGGCAACTATAATAACATTTCTCGAATAGTATTCCATGTCTGTATGATATTACATCTGTAGCAATTTACTTTGTATGTTGTTGGCCTTGTAGCTTGTAGGTAGATAGCAAGTTTGTTAGTATCTGTTGTCGATTTGGCGATAATGCCACGAGATTCCCGGTGTTCGCGCAGTGCATCTAAATTTAGCTGGGTGTTTATGTTCTGCGCGGAATCACTTATGTCGTATCCCCGAGGGGTTATTTATACATTAGTTTAAAACGCTTTAAATATTTACACTCAACTAATAACCTGTGAGAGTACGAAATAGCCGGCAAAGTGTGCCACGTCGTTAAATAGTGTCCACCAACCAGGCGACAATCAAGAAAGAATGTGTTAATTCGTTTAACACCAGGGAAATGAAATCATATTATTACAGTTGAGAATATTTCTACACCTTTTTCAATTGTATTTCAAAAAACTTAATTCAGAATAGTCAATCTTATTTAAGAAAGCGTCAGATGTTATTTGGCATTGTCAATTTAATTTCAGGAAGAGTTTATTCTAAATCGGAAATATATAATTTAATTTTAAAATATATCAATAGAAATTTTAGTATGATTAGTATTTCAAGCAAATTTTGGCATATATAGAGTTAAATATCAACTACAACTGTCAACTGGGCTGTCAAACGAGACGTCAAAAATATTACAGACACTAATTGTATCCTCGATGAAAATACCGTGGTTTCCATATGAAAAATATGTAAGCTAAAATTATAACAAGTAACCTTAACTCTCATCAGTATCATTTACATTGTCTACCTCTTTAAATTAAAAATTTATTTCTAATTACAGCGCTGCATAATTACTAATCAGGTATGTTCTCAAGTGCTAAAAAATATTCCTTTACATTGTATATAGTATAATAATTCTGAATTATAAATGCAGCTCGTAGAAATACATTTAGGAAAAGTATAGTCGTCGCCTCAGGAAATTGGAAATATTTCTTTTTCATTTTCAGTGTCTTTATGGGTCTATAAATGAACTGAAATGATGTCGATAATAAAATCTATAAACGGACTGTTTCTGGCGCTTTTCGTTTTCTAGAGATGGTATGCTTTCAAAATAGACAGATGACTGACATATAACCTCAAATTGCTGTCCGCCAACAATAGACCAATGCAGAATAAATACAATTCAATATGGCGCCGTAGGGTTACCTAAAGGTAACGGATGTTAAAAATAGTATAAAAATGTATTTCGTAAGGCCTGTTAACGCACTTGACCTTTGTAAACCTTGGACTATTACGTTAACAGAATGCCTTACGAAACTTGTTTTTTAATATACTATTTTCATATAGAATACCTCTGTATAAATACATTGCACTTTTAAATAAAACTATTCAGATCATCATATGGGTCATTTGTAATTGATTTGTTTATGTATATTTAGTAGTCAAAATATGATAGCAAAAGAAACGTAAAACATTTCAGACGTGATTTGCGATTTGCCAACGATGATAGAGTAGTGAACTAGATATCCACAACCCTCATATTTAATTCAACAAAAGGGCCAAATTTTCACTTATACTTAATTAATTTGATTGTTGGTAACACGTAACACATATATAAATAACTTTTTTTTTGCTAATTTGAAAGTTCTTTAACTATATTTAAAATACCGCAACAAAGAATTCATTTTGATTAGACCAGTATATGGGGCGTGTATTCATTAAGAGCCAATATTTTTTCACACTAACTAATAATACACTATCACGCATTTCCTCCATTAAGAAAATGTTGAAAATTATTATAAAATACGCGCAAAATGACCTCACTCTCCATACGGCTAATCAATCGAATTCATAAAAAAAGAAAAAAAAAACTTCAAGAACTTAAACACTTTCACAAAAGTGCAACAATTAGTAAAAGTATCATTAGCAAGTTGAATTTAGTTAGGAAATAATTACGGGATGGTCGGTAACTCGTTCCAGATCCACCGGAAAGAGATAATTACCATTTCACTGGAAATATTCTTTTGCATCTCAAGAAACGGATGCACAGAAGCTCAGATTTTTGCGCAATTAACATTTTTTCGTGGGAGTATATTTATAAATTTATATTTAGAACTGGCGCCCAGAATATCTAGAACACAGAAGTAGAAATTCCTTCGAAACGTGTTAGAATTTAAATAGAAATTACAATGTGTTAAGTGATTAGTTAACCTGACAAACTGGTCAATTCTGATTAAAATCAAATGAAACATTTAAGGGATCTAAGTGCTAAATAAGTATTACTCAAGTATTAACAAATACCTGAAATTTGTTTAAACATATATATATATATATATATATATATATATATATATATATATATATATATATAAATTTGTTTACTCTTAAAATCGACTTTCTGTTGTCTGTCGACAAATTTAGCCAAACATATTACTTAATTTGTTCATATGAAAAACGATGTTCAGCGTGTATTTAAATAAAATGGTTGTTCATCTTTCAGATTTATTGCCACTTCTGGAGTACCTTAGGGCTCCAATTTAGGCACTTTCTTCATTATCCTGTTTATGAATTAAGTACTCTGCTTTGATTATTAGAATATGAAAAATGTTCAAAGATGTTAGAGATATAAATTCTTATAGTTTTCATTTGCTTTTAGTAAATTGTAATACACCAGCATAATTTGGTACTCTTATTATGCCACATCTGGAATGTATCCATCAAAGGGTCTTAAAATATGTGTCATTTGTTAAATATCATTGTTGTTGATCGGAAATTCCTTACTTGAGCACCATTGTTGATATCCTTCATTTCCAGGCGAGATATATATTGTTCACGTTTCCAGCTAATAATACGTCTCCACAACAAAGTAGATGCATCATATCTAATCTCGCATGTACCAGTTCATGTATTCAGGCTTACATGAATTCATGGTCGAAGTTTTTATCTCCTTTCTGCACATACTGATGTTTTGCAACGCTCACTAATTATTCACTTCCTATGTTTGATTGCAGATTTAGTTCATAATGTTGTTTTTGTTTGAATTAGCATATTTAACTATAACATTATCATATGTTGTTATTATTGTTTAATATATTTATTCTTGTTATATATTATTTTACCCGGTAAAAAGAGTACTTCTGGGTAATAATGTTACTATTATTATAATGTTATTATTAAGAATGGATAACAATACTAAATGTAGTCGTGTGGCTGATTTTCAACACTTTAAATAGCCCAATAGTAATCCTTGTGGTTCCTCTACAACAGCTTTAAGAGCCCGTGAAAAGACGAATGGTTAGCGCCCTCAATGGTACAGATTATGTCATCGTTGCCAAATATGCCAATAAAAAATTAGATTGACATACCCAACAATTGGTAATAAGCGGTGATGAATATGTTTATTTAATAGAACATTAATAAATTAATAATGTGCATATATTGTTATTTATTTGTTATTATTATAATTATCTGTCAATCTTCTTTATTTTTAATTTTTTTAAAGAGCGGCAGTTTTCGGAAGTGTCCAACCAAATAAACCATTTTTAACACTTTTACATCACATGTGTATCTAATTTGCCCTAATTAACAATAACGAAAAAGTTCTTTAGTAACAAAGAAAGTAAAATTTAATACCGAGTAAAAAGCGCCGCCATCTGCTCGTCATATGGTTATAATTTAGTCGGAATCATGAAAGAACTTTCGCTTTAAATCTGTCATCGTCAACTCGTGATAAACTGTCATATAAATATCGTATTACCATAACCTTTGCTCGCTTCCAACAAAATTTGGCATCCGGCAGAATATTTTCTAACTTCATTTGAGCAAATAAATTTGCATTACAAACATTTGAGAAAAGGACTCTAAGTGGATTCTGCAATTTACAATTGAAAAAGATATCAAGTAAAAAAACATTAAATCATCTTTCAAAATCTTTTAAACCTTAATAATTTAAATAAATAAATAATATTATTGTAGATAAATAGATAAATATCCATTTCTGGGGTTTTTATTCACAGATTTCTAAAATGAAAGTATGTCAGGTGTCTGGAAGAAAAAGCCATACTTCTGGAATATCTACACAGGCACATGTTATTAAAGATAGCAATTATCTGTAAATAAGAAAATTTACTACAGGCAATATACGTAATGAGATGTCGTATCAAGAAGCGTTTCCGGAGTATTTGGTATCAATTTTGAATATTAAATGGGACATATTTTTTTTTTATATTTTGCAAATTACACAAATTTGCCTCACAATGATAGTAAGCAAGTAGTATGTTGTATTATTCAAAAATAAAATGGCAGACGTTTGAAATACGAATATATTGTATATTTTTGTTCATAGAAAATGGTATTTCTTCAGATAATAGTTATATATATATATATATATATATATATATATATATATATATATATATATATATATATATATATATATATATATATATTAATATTTTATTTCTGTCATATACAACTCATACTTTTCGCATTACAATAAAATCAAAGTGGCCGTTTACAATGGAAAACAGTCAATTATAAATTATAAATAATGTTCAAAATGTCCACCTTGAACGTCAATACAACATTCTAATCTTCGTCTCATGGACTGAAGAATACGTTCGAATATTATGATTTTATTGTAATGTTAAAAGTATGAGATATGTCAGAAATAAAATATTAAAATCGCTATAGCTCTGAAACTAGGCATTTCCGGATATACGTTTATATAAACTTTTTTTATTGTTTTGAGATGTATTATCCACCCTTAATTCCGTGACCTCTATTATTTAAACACCGTGTATATGACTAACGGCTGGTTGCATCAACGTAACTCAATTTGAAGCATTTCATACATAGACAATATTGCATCGAAATGATATTTATTATCATTCATTATTGGTTGTATAAAAATGTTATAAACAATGCTACCTATCAACACTCTCCATTAGATCTCTGCATATAAGACTTGATGATGCGATGCATAAAGAATGTGAGATGCACAAATTCATTGTATTTTAATGTTGCGGCTCGCAAAAAGAAACATAAACACGCGCTGTTACTAAACGAGTCAGGAAATGGTTGGAGATGCATGGATACATCGTTAAAATTTATTGTTTATTAACCATTTAAAACATTATAACTTAAAGACAAATAAAAATCGGGTTACAACTTTTGGGTATTTTATGTCCAGTTGCACCAAAAGGCTTAAATTTTAAGCTAGACTTAAACAAAGAAATTCTAAACGAAATTTTGACAGCAATATATTATAATTTACTCGACATTTCAGATCGAAGCAATATTGTCAATTTAAGACACGTTTAATATTTAAGTTACGTTAGTGTACCCCAATGTTAGTTATATATTTAATTATTGTAGTATACACTCCCACATTTGACAATTTCCTCTTGACATTTTTACCGTTGCAGGTGCTTTCGAGAAGTTACCTTACGGACACTTATCTTGGTTAACTAACTGTAGGAAAATAATTAAAAAGCATTTGAAAATTCATTTATTTCATATAAATGTGAATGGAAACCAAAGTTTCGGCGGCAAATCCGTCTTTTTGAAGACTATTAATAGACACACAAAGAAATATAAATTTATGATACGAATAATTAAATAAATAATGTTAAAAGTTCATCATAGGTCCAGATCAAGATTTTCAAACCATTCTATATCTTCTGAAAGAAATATGAAGAAGATAAGGTCAAGAAAATAATATAAACATTGAAAAGCATAAATAACTACAGAGTAATGTCGTTGTGAATGATTATGTTTTCTTAACACTAATTGTATACAAATCTTCGATCGAAATTTTATAGAAAACTTCTTTCGCCGGAACGTTGATTTTTATTGTCATCGATATTAAATAAATAATTAATATTTAAAGCCTGTCTTCTCTGTTATTTTCTTACAAGTAACGTTAAAGATTGCCTGGTAGAATTCGAACTAAGGTCTTCATAACCACAACGCAATTAAAATAATAAAAAAAATCTGATGAGGCCCGCACATGACCTCCACCTATTTCATGTTTAAAATAGCAATGAGCATTAAGTGAAGTATCTCTTTCGGTTGATCATTTGTAAAAAAAATCTAATTTGTTGTTTCAATAAATACAAAAGTTTGTAATACGAAATTTTGGATTATATTTTATTATGTTTTTCCTCGAAAATCTGTTGAGAGCTCCAAACTAAGTACCACTTCCGGTTTATCATATATAATCCAAAAATAATGTTGTTTCAAATTATATACGACTTTGAAATACCAAATTTGAGAAGTTTTGGATCAGAGCTTCAAGTAAAGTATCACTTCCGGTTTATTAATTTTAGTCAAAATCTAATATGTTGTTCCCTTGAAATAAAAGTCTTAAAAACTAAAATTTCGAAGTTTTGGATTATGTTTTAATATAGTTCTACATTAAATACTGTTATGGGCATCAAGTAAAGTACACTTCCGGTTTATCAATTTTAGTCAAAATCTAATATGTTGTTCCCCTTGATATAAAAGTCTTAAACACTAAAATTGAAAAGTTTTAGATTATATATAAATATAGTTGTTCATTAGAAACTCTTATGGGCTTCAAGTAAAGTATCTCTCCCGATTATCCAATATTACCCAAAATCTAATCAGCTCTTTATATGAATGCAGAACGCTTAAACACATAAAATAGAAATTTATGGAAGTTCGATATAGGAGTTATCGTGGAAGAAAAAATCGTCACACACACGCACACACACATACACACACAGATAGTAAAATCTTGTGGGGACCCTAATTCGTGCCTATTTACTGAAGATTCACTATCGAATTTTTGGGTCGAAAACATTACCTCCGTTACTTAAGGTATGGCGGATTGGCGGGAGATAAAACCACAAGGGTCCTATATCCAATTTCACAATTTTTGAATTGCGGGAATTCGCAGGTTGTATGCAACATAAAACAATACAGGGCAACTCCCCCGTTTTGAAATGTAAAACCAGAATTTATATATTGAACAATAATTGTTACACGATTTTAATTGATGTTTGTTCAATTCCCTGAATTTTATTTTGTCGAACAGGAAAGCTTAGTCGGGTAATTTAAAAAAAAATATCGAAAACTGCAAAATTTGATGGCAATTTAAAATTTTACATTTTCATATGTTTATTTTGCAAAATCATTTAAAAATGAAATGTGCTCACGTCATAAATAGATCAATTCTGTATTTGCTCCAAATAAACATTTTAATTTTAAAGTACGAACATTTGCAAGTGGGAAAATGATTTACGATTATTAATTTCTATCGTAAATTTAATTGTGAAAGGAGATGCAAACAATAATTCCTTCATAAATAACAGAAAAAGAAAATATGAAAATTTCTTACAAATATAGCTTGAAATAAATTCCATAAAGTCTATAAATCATCTATCCTACATTTAGGTGTTCGTACAATACGTCAGTGATTTCTATCAAACCGTATTGGCGTCAAAATTACGAATTTTATTAATAAAAATTCCACGAAATTTATTTTATGAAATGTGATATACTGCATAACTGTTTGAACTATTTGCAATAAAATAGAAATATATAAATACCTAAAGTAATATGAATTTCATCCATTACAGCTATATCATTTAATTTTATTTTCACAAGTTACATTTTACAATAAAATATTTTTAGTTACATACGTCGAGCTTTTATGTCGTAAAATTACCAGACGGGGGTAAAATGCAAAGCCAGATAAATAATTTTTCTATGATTATTTATTGACATTTCTTTAAACCAATGAAATGTTTCTTTTTTTGTCACGTGTGTTTGTGTTTTAACCAATCCTGTCATTATTATACTGAGAATAAAGCTCTAGAGATTATTCCCGGGAATAATCTCTGTAGCTTTTGTTTTTGTTGACAAATGTCATGTATTTAGTTTCTTCATAAATATGTATAAATCAAATCCTGATTATTTATAATTATTTGGCATTTGGCGTTGTCAAAATAATTGTGTTCTAGTTGTCAAAACAGACTTACCAACTTTACTGCGTAAATGAATAAAGCTAATTAATAACGACAGTAGATGGCGTCACAATAACATGACAGTTGTGTCTTACCATTTGAAACAAATTTGTAGATCAAAAAATAATCTAATTAAATATAATTCGAGAGTTCGATAAATTAGAAAATAATTCTCCAGTTTCTTTCTCAAACTTGTTGCCATTTGTCAATAGCCACTCAAGCCCTTCGGGCTTTCGTGACTATTGCCTGGTAACATGTTTTCGAAAGATCTGTCAAATTATTTTCATTTTATTCTCACTGTCTTATTATATTATTACTGATTATTTTGAACGTAGACTTTTCCAACTGTAATTATAGAAAAGAAAGTTGGCGATTGAATTTGTCAGAATCATTTTCAGTTTTTCCGCATACAGCGGAGTACAACACAAAAATACCTTAGAATCAGCTATCTGAAAAATGAAATCATTCAGAGAAAGATTTGAAGCAAAGTATTTTTATGGCTGTGATAACAGCTCCACAGTTTTTGTAAAATATTCTTAGAAACTAGTCTCTAAATGTTTCTCAAATTGTGCCACAGATAATGACCTACTTGACTTGTCTCTTCATTTCATCCCACAGAATTTCAACAGAGTTTAAAGCAAGTGAACTTAAACAGTAGCAAAAATAAGGTAACTTTTATTATTTTATCGTGTTTGTAACTTTTATTAAAAATTATGTGATGAAAACAATTTGAGTACATTTATTGTTTATAAATTAGCGGGTTTACACACATATTTCGGACTATAAGTATTGCAAATTTATATACCGACATACTATTAATTTTGTAGGTTAACGTACTTCCATTACAGATTTTCAAATAAATCTACGTCTTTCATGTACGTAGTCGTGCCTAAATACTGTCCCTAATACAAGAGAGGCTTATTCTATATAAACAAAAGAAATCTGATAGAAATTAAAGTATATTATTTGTTACATTCTAAAAAAATATTCAAAATGACCGCCTTCTTCTCTCACACACTTTTGCAAATGTTCCGGCCACTCATCTATTGTAGCCTGCAGCACTTTCAGGGATATGGAAGCTGCTGTCTTCACCACTGTCGAAGAAAAATTTAAGCACCAAAATGAAAAAGGTTATGCTCACAGCTCTCGGGAAGCTGCAGAGAAAATGCCGGAGGCAAAAAAGGGGCAACCACCAAGTTTCAGGGATGATTCGGTGGGGAAGGGGGGTCGTTGCAACGCTGGTTAGAGTTGAATTTACCGGAATTCATTGCCGCTGAATATTGGCCTTCTGGAATTCTGGACATCGGTCCTTTGGACCACCGCTTGTGGAATATATATTAGATAAGTAGATTTGCTCCAAACCACATCGCAATTTTGAGGCATTAAAGGCTGATTTTGTGAAGACAGCAGATTTTGTACCCCTGGAAGTTGTTCGTGTTGCAATAGATGAGTGCCCGGAACCTTCGTAGAAGTGTGTGAAAGAAGAAGACGATCATTTAGTAGTATGAAACAACTAAATAAAATTCATTTTTATCATATTTCTTTTGTTTATGTATAATAAGCCTTCCTTGTAGAGGGTGCAGCAGAACAACCTCTAAAAAATAAATACTCGAGAAAAATTAAATATTTTCACATCCTAAACTTACAATATGGTTAGTTTTATGTCATATTGTTTTGAAAATATTATCGCCCAAGTGGTGTCGGTCATTGTCCAAACACTGTTGTAAGCGACTTATGAAGTTTTGCGTAACTCTCAAGCATTTCTTGGGGTATACGGCCGATTTATGTGCGGATTTCCTCCTTTAGGGTTTGCAGGTTCCTCGGCTTTGAGATTATCCCACAGAAAAAAGTCGTACGATGTAAAATCGGGCGAGCGCGTGAGCCAAGGAGTATCGCCTCTCAGGGAAATCAAGCACCCGGAGAACATTTTCTTGAACCTACATTGATACTCGCGCTGTATGGGCTGTGGCCCCATTCTGCTGAGACCAGATATTTTCCAGTTCTTCAAGTACTGGGGCAAAAAAT
Source organism: Harpalus rufipes (assembly GCA_951394225.1). NCBI lineage: Eukaryota > Metazoa > Arthropoda > Insecta > Coleoptera > Carabidae > Harpalus > Harpalus rufipes. Next base: position 37,950,134 of record OX596280.1, on the reverse strand, counting down.
TCTGCAGCAGGCTCACACCCTCAGAATTGATGGTAACTGCCCGATTTCCCTGCGTCGATGTTTTCGGGTGTTGAAGCAGTTCATGGTTATCCACGTCCTTTTCTGATAATAGTTTCCCTTAAGTATTTTTTTTTAGCAACAACGTAATCAATTTTTGGACCAGTTGCAGAGCATGCCCTGGAAGAATTCTATCAAATCAAATTCGAAGAAACAAAAATTCTTGCTAGACCTACACACCTCAACAACAGCTTAATTAGAGAAGCCACTGAGATTTTCAAAACACAGACTAATAATCTCAATCATTACGACGGTTTAGAACGTAGTTGAGCATTGGTTAGTTGGTGCTAATGTTTTTGTTATTATTTATTTATGTATTTTCCTCGAAGAAGGCAGCAGTCTATGCTCTCGAAACGTTGGATATTAATTTAAAATACAGAACATAAACTAATATTTTGTATCATTTTAATTGTATTATGAGTTCTGAAAGATTATTTAACATTGTGTTATTTTGTATGAAAAATATTTTTATATAATTTCTAAGCAAAAATACAAAACTCAGCGGGAATTCCATGTAATTTATGAATTTACAATAAATGTAGTATGAAAATATTAATACAGATATCACGGGAGAAACGTGTGGAATTTTATTGTTTTGTAATTTTAATTAAAAATTATTTAAAATATAAAATGGGTGTGCACAGATATCGGTAATGATGATGACATATTCGAACCGCGCGGGCGTTGACCAGATGTCACCTCACGAGTACCCATTCCTGGTGTGGAGAGTACAGCATTGAGGTCACTTTGACGTCATTTAAAATGATTTTGGTGACGTTCAGGATCGAGTCCCCAGATCAAAAATTCAGGCACACAGTCATGATACCCCATTAGTATATAATTATTTAAGCGAAACAATTTTGCTACATTGATTTTTACAAGTCATCAAGTATATACATATGTTTCGGTATTGTATTTTTTATCACAAAATTATGTTTCGCGTAGTATTTATTTTAAGAGAGTCAAGACACTATAATTCTTAACTAGGAGACAACATGCATATAGGAAATTAGTTGTGGAAAGAGTTATAGCGGATGATAGTGCCCGTTGTCGTGTCGTTGTCGTGGTCGTTGGCCGTGTTTGTTTTCATCAAGCAGCCGACAGTAATTTCCCCGTGCAGAGCGCATTAGAGGACGCCATTACAACAGCCCTAGTCGGGGTTATTATATATCATTTAAGTTGGATTATCCTATTTGCTTGGACCAACGTAACCGGAAAGCAACTTAGGATTCTAATTAACAGGATTTCTAGGATTATTTAATCGTATTTAACGCCTGACCTATAAGCTCCACCAAGATATATCACCATACCGAGAGCTGAGATGGAGATTAAATTAAAATTGAAAAGAACGACAGGATATTAATATAGTATAGAGCTCATTAGAATAAGGAAATAAGTTACCAAAGTTCGAAGACGACCACCATCAATAAGTTATTGTTCAATTTATATCTTAGATTCGATTCGATTGAGACAGTAGGGGATCTAGATTTTTTTTTGGGAGGGCTCGGATGATTCTTGGGTATGGCTACCATAATTGAATAGTTGGAAAAAGGACGCCGGGCAAAGCAAGGCCAAGGCCGCGGAGGCCAACAAAAAAGAGGATATGTCCGGTGAAAAGAGGACGTCTGATAACCCTATTTTTGGGAAGGATAGGAAACACAATATTAGACAAAAAGTTTGTGTTTTAGAATAATGCACTTGTAATAATGATAATTATAAACGACTCTTGCTATCAACCTGCCAGTAGCTTTGGTGCTGCTAGTTATAGTGAAAGTATAATCAAAAGTGTTATTTTACCTAGTGTATGTTAGTTATTTGTGGGGAGGGTGGATTTTAGCTCCTTATCCCCGCCCTAAATCCGCTACTGAATACAGGTGACAAAAAAAAATCATTGTGACACGAGAAAAAGTATATAATATGGTTTTTTTAAAGTACTTTTTAAAAATAATAATGTAGTGGCCGTTATCCAGACAATTCCGGAATGTTTGCGTAACGCGTTACTCATTCGGTCATTTCTGGGGAAATAGTGGGAAATTAAGGGCTTTAAGGTTTTGAGGTCAGTGTGTACAACTTTGATTTCAGGTAGCCCTACAGAAGAAATCGGAGAGTGTAAGGTTAGGTGGTGACATCACCGCACAGAGAAACAATTCTTGCAAAACTTGCATGGAACTCCAATAATTGGCCATTACCCGAGGTCCTTTGTTAGATTCTTTCCTGTAGTTCTCAGTCCGGTGCCTACTTTCAGCAGAATGGAGCAACAGCTCATATATGGCACGGAGATCCGTGTAGGTTTTGCGGGAAATGTCTCCGGGGAAGCTAATTTCGCAATGCGGCAATTTCGCCTAGTCAATATACCCTGCGATTTATTCTCGTAGATATCTGAAGTCAAACGTGTACGTGTACACACATCGACCTCAAAACCTTAAAATATATCGTTGCTTACTCCGCAGAAATGATCGAATGAATCATCATTCAGAAACCGTTTCTAAAGTGTATCGCTAATGACGGCCACCACCTTAAAGATATTACTTTCATAAAGCACTAAAAAAAAATATTATATACCTTTTCTTTTGCTACAATGATTCTTTTGTAGCTTTTACTATTTCTGTAGAATTAAATTTGTAATGTGAGACTTCTCATCCCGAATGAACCATAGTTATACCGAAAACTGTGTACATCAGAGAATTGAAATATATATGGCAATAGATCAAAGCCCGTATTGGTATTTTATATCTAGTATTGATGTAGAAAACAATGTCTACGATTCGCAATTTGGAATTTATTATGTTGTTTTTATTACAATGATTAGTGCAGCTCGTAATGGTATTTTATTGACGACAATGCATTTTCCAATCAAAACAGATTTATGCTTTATCCATAAAAATTTTAATTTTACTGTATTCATAAGAATTTTATTTACAGTCGAAAATAAAACAAAAAGCTGGATCAATTCGTGAATAAATTAACAACGTTGGCGATGACATTTCAATATAACATTAATCAGATTCCTCGATAAAAACAAACCAGATCTACGGGAGTTATGATAGTGGATTGTTGTTTGGATTTGCGCCAAATTAAGCGAAACAGAGAGCACCGGGTTCACGTCGTTCGCATTAAAAAGTATTCAGCGTAATAAAACCACAAGCATGTAGACAAAAATCAAAGAAAAACACCAAGTGCGAGAATGCATGTCTTGCACAGCACACTACGCCTATTATATTCTAATTAGTTTACATATCCTTTTAACTTTTACCATACATCCAAACAAAAAATAAATTAACGATGGACATGATACACAATTGATTTTATATTTTTTTTCAAAATAATATTTATTATCACACATTATTAACCATTGCTGGGTATGTCAATCTGCTGTTTATTCTCATATGCAGGATATCTGGAATAACTTGAGGATCTTGAGAACTATAAGAGACAAAAAGTCAGTTAAATAGGCAAAAGTTACCTCGTTAAGACTCCATTTTAGTGGTTTATGATAATGATGGTTAAATGATATCAAAGTATGCTTTCCAGTTACGTATAATTTGTTCATTTTCATTTGTTGCAAATGGCAAAAGTGAAACAATTATTAAATTTATGGGGTAAAAAACAAAGGTTATGAAAATAAAACAAATGGGATAATAATTTAATTATTATCAACTGTTTGTTTTTAAGTTTATTGTTTTCATTTTAATTTACTCGACAATGAAACATATTTCAAATTTTGTTTTGAATATTTCATTACATACTATGACGTCTGTGGATTTAAAAAAAAATTAATTGGAATGAATGATATTTTGAAAACTAAATTAGGAAATTAGCAATGAAAATAAACAAAATATAATCCATAAATTTATTTTTCATTTGTATCATAGCAACTACCATTGTTTTTACTGTATAAATTTATTGTAAGTATTGCAGTTTTTACAATTTCAAACAAAGAAACATAAACAAATAATACATCTTTGGAATGAAAAAAAATCCTCTCAATTAATTTTCTTCTCTGACACTAATATATAAATTATAACAAAATTACTCGAAATCCAACAGCGATAAAAAAGAGCATCACCACTCGAAATTGTATAAAAAAGTACAAAATAAAATTCAATTTTATGTCATACTTGCAAGTTATTTGTAGAAATAGAACCCTGAAATATTTACGTTATCGTCTTTATCTAGTAATCGTTGCAATTTTTCCAGATAAACAATACCCTGCTAAATAGAAATGCCAACCGTCCGGTATAATACGGGTCTTCCCGTATTGCGCCCCATTGTCCCGCGTCCCGTACGAAATTCATACAGGACAGCATAAAACCCGTATATTCATAAAAACCGGGAATCTCTACTTTAACCATACCATATTTTAAATTTAGCAATCCTGTGTTTATTTCAGAATCTAGTGAGAAAAGTAGCTGTACGCTTCAATTGAATATAAGACAACATGCAATAATAAGATGACAAGAGAGAGAGAGAACTATAGCATATTATAGAGATAGGGTACATTTATACAAAAAAGTGCAACAAGCCAACAAGTTGAATTAAGAGTAGATATATGTGTATACTGGAAGATTATGTGCAACGATTTTCTAAAAATATGACTATATATATATATAATTTGGTGATTTGCTACAATTTCTCTACTTTTCGAAATTCAAACTAAAAATACTTCCTTCGGCGAACAGTCTTGTTTTTTTGCACTATAAAAATATTCATGCCCCTCTCCCCTCTCTCACCGCTCTCTGCATTCATCTCCTTTTCAAAATATTATGCTAAATATATACTGTCGTTAACCGATTTTATATCTCATAATCTCATAGTTCTTGAGATCCCCATGTTGGACCTTGTACACGTTAAGTTGAACATCCTATAGATATTTTATGCGGGCACAGTCGATGGCGACTGGGCGGTGGACAATTGGGCAATGCATGGTCAATTGGGCGACAACCAAGTGGGCGCCGTGATATCTAGATGATAAAATAATAAATGCGTAGAATTACTTCATAATTGTGCGTTAGGTTATATTAACATTTGTTTAGAAAAATCAGAGCTTCATTTATAACTATTTTTTCTGTGGGAAAAAATCAACAAACTGTATGCTTGCTAAGAGTTCAAAATTTTTAAGATTATGTCGCCCACTTAACCATCGCACTCTTGATCATCGCTCAGTTGACCATTGCCCAGTTGTCCGTCGCCCAGCTGTCCATATTGAAATATGGGATAAAATAAATCGTTCAGTTATACGTCACTCATTCTATATTTATTTGTTCCTCATCATTTTCGGAATCTTTTTCCCTTGTTAGCCTTGTCCTTGCCTCGGTATTCAACTGCTCTGCAGTTCGCTTCGCGTTGCATTGCATCTCATCACGTGGTACACACGTTTCTGGAACGCGTTCGGTGTGCCTGGCACGTTGCCCAGGATGTTGTCCCTATCCCGTGGTCGTTCACTCAAACACCGGGAATAGATATGTGGGAGACACGAGGCCTGATACGGATTCTCATTCCTAGGTCACGAGAGAACAATAATAAACGAATAAGATGATGCTTCGATGATTAACATGACTGACGGAATTAGATGTGGTATTTTGCATATTTATCGCGCGTCCGCCAACAGAGTAGGATATCGGGAATATAAGCTGCTAGCTACATTAAGGACAAAGCTGGACCAGAAATGAGTACCACATCACGAAAGTACTCACATATAAAATATCAACATCAACAATTTGTTCTTAACATTTAGTAATTAAATATAAAATACTTCACATAACAGTCAATTAAAAATAAATACAGGACTTAATTTGGAATAAGTTCAAACTTATTTGGCGGCAACGAGTTATTTGTATATCAAAGCCTCGAAATTGCGAAAAAGGTCTACACACTATATTTTTTGTGTAGCCGTAAACATATGTAATTAGAATTTTTATTGTATTTATAGTTTAATTTATTGAAATAGAAAGGCGGCTTTGATGGGATTGACATTTGATAAATAAAAAAAAATTACTTTTGTATAAAAATAATTGAAAAGAAGAAAAGTTATTTCTAAAAAGAATTATTTTACAATATTTATGGTATTTATGTAAAAAATACTATTGTCCTATTTTACAAACGTTTCTGACATATCCGTCATGTCAATTCCCAACCGTCAATGTGATTTTAGGTTACATTCAATTTCGCGGCCTGTATAACGTCTGCGAAATGTTCAGTTCGCGTCCGGTTTCACAAAAAGATATTTAACTGTCAGTTGCGAAAGTTGAGATACTTTAGGTCCGCTCCTCCCACCTTTAGCCCTAAAAAGATAACAATCGTAAATTTTACGAAACGCGATTGAAATTGCCTGCGGTTTTTTAGAGTACGTTCTACATGGTTAGGTCTTTCAGTAGTTTTATCATTTGCAGCTATTTCACCGACAGTTTTATTTAGTGCTATAGACGTCTCGTTTCCTCTGTGCTGACACCCTGCTTGTAATATTTACGAAAGTTTCGTCGTTGTGTAATATTTTTATCAAAAGTAATAATACTGATTTTTTTTAGATATTGTTTCATGCATAAATGGCTATATAAAAATAACAAATCAGGACAAGTCAATGGATAAAAAACTATTTGTGATTGAATTAAGTCGTCAGTTATTATTTGCTTAGCCAAATTAGGTCTAAATATACCAACATTGCAGTTTTCGCTCCAATCTGTTATTGAAGATAAAAACCTGTTGACGAAAGACTTGTCCATGGTCCTTAAGAAAGAACCACCAACCAAGTTTATCCGTAAAAAATACGCATGACAACTAATTATTGCGAAGAACATCGCGCGATTATTTGCTGTCAATATTCACATTGATATTTAAAAAAATCTGACGTGGCCAGCACAATACCTTTCGTTAATCCTGTGTATTATTTACAAATTTCATACATAAATTTTCTTGCAAAAGTTTCTAAATTTCCAATAAATTTATTTCATAAACAAACTATGCAAATGACACTTGATACGGACATCTTCTTTAGCTTTTCTCATTGGTTACGGGCGCTGTTTTTTATTTTCTTCTTCCATTCATTTTTGTTTTGCGGGTCGTCCTCATTCGGTTGCTTTTCTCTGAAGCCTTCCGCAATACAGTCCTTTCATCTTATCTTTGGTCTTCCTCTGTTTCTTTCACCTTCTACTAAGCTGTTCACTCTTCTTCAAACATATTTTTCATCTCTCCTCATGACATGTTTAAACCAATGTAATCGTCTCTCTTGTTTTATAAAAAACTTTAATACTCGAGTTATTTTCGTTACTCTTTAATTGCTTACCGTATCTTTCCGTGTCTTCCCCAAAATCCATCTCAATATCCTCATCTCAGCCACATTAATTTTCTTTTCATTGACACTGACATCTGTCCACCGTCCCTCAGTTAGAATTTTCTTAATATAGTAGCTGTTTCCATGGTTATAGCATAGCTGGCTGATTTATGAAATTTAATTTCTTTAACTCTATATCCAAGTCGTATAGATAATAGAATAATCTATAATATTTACAATAACATTAAATGTGTAAATAATATTTAACAGTGTTTTTTCAAGATAAACTGTTAAAATCTTCAAGTGAGGGTATTTCCGGTTGACCAATTATAACCAAAATCTAATCAAGCCTGCAATACCTTCCTTACCTAGAGGTGACGGAAGGTAAAAAGAATTGTATTATTTGTTAAAGAAATTAATAAAGTTGATACTGATTCATGTTTTTGTTTTTGTTAAATTTTATACATTTTTTTAAATTACAACACTTACTTTTTAATCGCAAAATATACGAAAGGTTAGTCTTCATGTGTTAAGAAACAAGGTTAGCTCATTAGGGCTCATTAAAGTGACAGTGTTAACCAACAGCCATGTTGCAAAATTGGTCTTAACATGTTTTGTTAGAGCTAACTGGAAGTTAAAACTATTGTTCGCATCGCTTTTAGCCTTTAGGTTAATTCTCAACTAATAGTTAATAAAAAAAAACTTTAACTAGAGATGATAGGATTAGTTACTCAATTTTTTAAAGTATCGTTGTGTGAATATATGAATTTAACCATAGCATTTTCTTTAGTTTTGGGCGAAAAAAAAAGTAAAAAGAAACGCGCTATACTCACCTCATTTAGCAATATGCAATTTCTGGCTAATTTTTTGGAAAAAAATACGGGGCAGGCGGGGTTTGTCTGAAGAAGAAACTGATGCTGGAATTCATAATTACATTGAAAGTATTCGAAAAGAAGATTGATTAGAAGGTTTTAAAAAGTAGAAGAGATTGGTGAAGTGAATTATTGTTGAAGGAATAACTAATTTTGAACATATTGAAAATAAAAGTTTAAAAATTATGCACCTTATTTTCAATCGTTTTAGTAGGACTTTTGTACAGAATGAACGGTTTGGCAATGAAAAGTTTTACGTTTTTTGAAAATCAGAATTTGTGGATAAAAAACCTCATTTATATTATATATAAACAAATAAACACACTTTTCTGTGTGACGTGTAACAAATAAAATCAATATACATATGTAGCTTGTGCGAAAGCTCTATAAATTTATCATTAGCGTTTACTAAAATAATAAATCGTTCCATTAAAAATGACCAAAACCTTATCTGCTACATTAACTGTTCTGCAGTGAGTAAATCCCGGCTGTCGCATTTTTCATAATTTCAAGGCAAAATAAATGACCGGGCGTAATTTAAGTTTATAAAATGCCTAGAATGTGGAAGATTCCTACATCGCCAATAACGAAGTTCCCGACATTCTTTGCGAAGGGAATGTGTTCTTTCTTCGATCAGAACTATGCACGACAACAGATGGACAACGTAAATAGAAATATTTATTTCTATTTTGTTTGACCGGGGATTGGAACGGAATTTGAAGTGTCAAGGCTGGAGAGGAGTTAATTCCAAAGAGAGAAGTGAGGGATAGTAAAATTTTCTAGATTGCATACATTTTGCATCGCCTACTAGAGTACTATTACTCTATTTTAAATCTGTTCAGATAAATTTTGCAGGAGATACAATGGTGTAAGTATTAATATGATCTTGATATTTAGAGAAAATATTTAAATAATTGGGACTAGTTCCTGTTGTACGGTCTATTATAAATAAATATATTATTAGTACATAGTTTAAATAAAATACCCTTATTTTTACCTCTCGCTAAGAGAGGTATTGGATCCATGCTAAAAATCGCATATGCATATTTTAGTGAATACGCACGTTTTAAGTTCCCTAGAATCCAATTATAATATTTTTACGATGATGTCTGTGTGTGTGTGTGTGTGTGTGTGTGTGTGTGTGTGTGTGTGTGTGTGTGTGGATGTGTGTGTGTGTGTGTGAGGTTGTTGGAGACACGATTTCTCAAATTTTATAAGACTAAAGACCTATGTAACTACGGATTCCTCAATCCAACAATAATGGGAAGAGTTGAATAGGTTCTGGTAACATTTGGACAACCGGAAGTAGTAGTATTTTAACAAAAATCTTCTAAATATTATTTTTTGAAAATCGATGTTATTACAAATATTAAAAAACAAAATTCTCTATCCGACACATTTAAAAATTTTGTTATGCCTTCTATATATTTAAAGATATACATATATAATCTATAAAATAATCTGTTGTAACAAATCTCACTGCCTGCTCACAGCCATAACATCTCCATGGTAACTACTTGAGAAATTTAAATGTGTGTAATTGACAGATAAATGTCACTAATGTCAGTGTCAAAAATTAAGAGATATTACTGAAGGCTTTTTCTGAAAACGATATTTAATTATTATTTCTTATTGTATTATTAATTATATATTTAAAATTATAGATATATTACATGAACCCTTCAGAAATACCGCCAATCTCGTTAATGAATTGGAAAAACGAACATTTAGAAGAAATGGAGAAAACTTGCTTATAGAATGAATTTAAAATTATAGAAAATACGTAAATATAAAGATTAGGCGTAATTAGAATTTTTTGTGTGTACAAGAAATGTTAAATACAATATTTATAAATATCACAATGGAAAGGGCGAGAGGTATTGTGAAGGCCACAACAGATTTTTAATTTTTTATTTGAATATTACGAGTACATTATAATTCAGGAAAATATCATTACAAATTCTGTGACTGCAAAGTTATAGAAACAAGAGCTAAAGATGCATATCTATCTTTTTCACTCTCATTGTTTGTATTACATCCCACATATGACGTCATGGAAGTTTTAATGCCGCTTTTCTCGAATTATATTAATATTCAACAAATTTTAAAAAAACACTGGTAATTATATCATCTTTAATTATAAAATTAGATGGACTGGTTGCATATTGCATTGTGTGATACAAATATTATCTAGTACCTACATAGACTGATGTTACAGTAAAAGTACATTGTGGAATGTACACATTGCCGGTAAATGTAAAGATTTACCTAAAACTACTTTCGCTTACAATTCAACCAAACACAACAGTAACTTCACTTAGAGCACAAAAGTCACTCTTGGAAAACTCGGGGCGAGTTTTGCGCGTTAGGTGAGATTATTGTTATATTTAGTTGAATTGCAAGCAAATCTCTACATTTACCGGGCACTGTGCACATCATCTTACTATGTACTTTTACTGTGACATACCTTTTTAAAATCTATTGTTCAATTGCTGCTAAATTTATTTATAAAAAACAAATGAAAATTATTCCGACCGACGCCAAAAAATACTTCGAATATTAATGGCACTAAATTAACCTCTGTAGTGCACTCTCCACGTCAGCATTGAGTGCCAGTGAGGTGACGCCAGATAAGCGTCCGCATGGTACAAATATCTCATCATTGCCGATATCTGGGTACAAAACAGATTAGCACACCCAGCAATGTGTAATATGTCGTGATGATATATTTATTTATTTTATTTTTTATGTATTACAATTGTAACCCGCCTTTATAAGGCGAATTAACAAATAATATTTAAGATGGGTTCCTGCCAGACTGGAGGTACAATTTAGTAATCGTCAAAAGTATAATAAGTAATAATAAATGTTCTTACCGTTGTGACGTTGCTCGTAGAAGAATAAAGGTTCGAAATAATAATAATTATTTATTTTAACTAAGTTTATTGACTAGTATAAAGATGAGTTGATATATTTACAAATGATGGACCCGACTGTATGGAGGAATGGTCTTCTTCTGGTCTGTCTCTTAATAGACCTCTCGATGGACTCTCACCGGACTCTGTCTTCCCATCGTCCATACAGTCTTTTATATTACTGTAATGCTAAGTCAACAAACAATTGAGGTGTCACCTAATTACCAAATAAAGAAACAATATTATGATTGCTTCATATTGCTTATTCTGTAATATTAGTGATTACTACCAAATTAAGAAAGAATATTATAATTGCTCCATATTGCTTATTCTGCAATATTAGTGATTACTACTACTGAGTTATGATGACCTCAATTGTGTAGTAACCTAGTCTTACACAATCATAGAAGCCGAGTGCATTAGGTGACAGGTTGTGATTCAGACGGCTTGGGTTCGATTTCGGCCGATCCTAAACTATTTCCAATATTCAAATAGCACATAAGTAACTTTTGTTTCTCCATGATAGCTTTGAGAGTCTGTGAGGTAACGCCTATTTAGTCATAAATCTACGAATCCGTTAAAGAAAAATCAAGGGCAAATAGGGAAGTAATTTTTGTTGTTCGATTTGCCAAAATGCAAACTGAAGTCACGACAGCAAAAAAATCGTTAGATGTCAACGCTAGATTTACACGTATTAATGGAAAAAGTAACCCATGTTAATAACAAAAGTACTTGATAATTCTATTGGTAATGGGTAATATACGGTGATGATACGAATATATTTATTTAGAAGCGGTTAAAAATTGTTATAACAAATGTTTGAACAAATTTTGATAAAAGTTTTTAACATTTTGTAAGCCTATATTTACAATTTTTGTATAACATTGTTAATAACACCTGTTATTAATAAAATTAAGCCCGACTTAAAATAAACAATAATAACTTGCAATTAACAATATTTTTGAAAGCTCAAAGTTTGATTTACGAATTTAATTTCTTTACTATTCAGTAGTTTGACCTTATGTTTGAAAATCTATAAATTCTTACGAAACTGTAAATAGTAAACTAATAAATTTAGTTGTTCATAAATGACAAAACAATTCAGTATATTCCACATTCTCTGCGAACATTTCTACTGACTCACCGATCTATTTTAAACAGCAATAGTATGTTACATATTATTATTACTAACTGTTAATAGATTTAAGTATTCACAAACACTATCTCTATAAATACGTGTACAAATTTATTGGAAAACACTTTACTCATAGGTTTTTCTTATTTCTTTCAGGAGCAGTTACCCAGTAGTTGCTGATCGCCATGTTTTCAAGTAAGTCCAGTATAAGTTTTTAATTTCGAAACTTTTGAATAGCGCAGGGGTTAGTGTCAAATCGGATCAATTAAAATGAATATAGGAACAAAACCCTGACTGACATTTCTCTGTTTCGGTTGACATTTGTTGTCAGTTATCATTAACCTTTTTAGAAGGGTGTTTATATCATATACCATTTTTGTGACGTCAGCTGTATTGGAATTCGTATAATTTCAGAGTAGAGAAGACACGCACAATAATTCCGAATAATAACTCAATATGTAACAGATTTTTGTCATTTCATTGATATCATCAATAAAAAGTTATAAATATCGTCAAACATAATATTATTAATATTCATATCCAAACCATACATTAATAATACAATATAATAGAAATAGACATAAAAACATAAAAATATAAAGTACAAAGCATTAAGTGCCCGTGAGGTGGCGCTAAATTTTGTAAAATTTTGCAAATTGTAAATAATAAAGTATGGTAGAAATTGTATAGCATTAAAAGTGTTTTATAAAAATCTTACATTGTTTATAGTAATTATTTTAAATAAATTTAATGCTACACTGTGATGAATGCTATCTTGTTCCTAACGAAAAAATCTGTTGTGGTCAGCACAATACCTCTCGCCACTTTCGTTTTTGGTTACATAAGTATATGGTGCGAGCAGTCATGTGGCATTACTGGCCTTGACAAGCAGATATGAGGGCCCGTGCTACAATGACAATTAGTAATTATGTACATAGATGCCAAATTTCAGAATTTTCATTAAAAATTTCAAGTTTTTCTAAATTCACGTACATAATTTGTCACCAGGAGTGTGGAATTTACTTGTCAAGGAAAATGAACCACATGGAATTGTAAAATCACTAAATTTAGAATGAATTATGATATTTGACATAAATGTACATAATTACTAGCTATTATTCTGACACGGGCCCTCATATCTGCTTGTCATGGCCAACAAAGTGACTTGACTGCTCACGTCTATTGTATTTAACATTTCTTGTATAACTACACTCTACAAAAAAATTCTACTTACATCTATTCTTTATATTTAGATTTTGTAAATTTTAAATTAATTCTATGACGAAATTTTGTCCTCTTCTAATTTTTCGAAATGTTTCCAATTCATTGTCGGAATTGACAGTATTTTTGAAGGGTATATGTAATATAGCTATAATTTTAAATATTTTAACTATTAATACACTAGGAAATAATATAATGTATGTATTTCCCGGAATGTTCAGTAATGTCTCTGGATTTTTCACACTGACATTTATCTGTCAATTACAAAATTAATATTTTAATTGGTTTCCATGACATTGTTTGGGCTGTGTGATTTATTACAGCAGATTATTATATACCTTATATTTCTTTATCTCTAAATCTATAAAAGATATAATAAAATATTTATATGTATCAGATAGAGAATTTGCTCTTCTTTAAAAAGCAAGAACAATATTTAGAAAGTATTTTTTATGAATTTGCTACTTCCGGTTGTCGAATTATTAACCAAAACCTTTTCAGCTCTTCCCAGTAATGTCCGATTGAGAAATACGTAGTTAAACATATATTAAGTATTATATTTTTTGGAGAAAATGTCCTTCCAACCTCTCCACATACATACACACAACACACATACACACACACATACATTCACACACAGACACACACAAAATCTGGATATGCGATTTTTAGCATGAATCCAATACCTCTCTTAGCGAACGGTAAAAATTAAAATATCGCAAGGTAAGTAGGATAATAGGTAGTTTGTTGTGATATTTAGCAGTGAATCGACGTATAGTATTCCTCACGTAAGAACGTAGGAATGGCGTTGCGCAATAAAAAGTGTATGATTTTTGACGACATACGTAATTGAAGTAGTTTATTTTTTTCACACAGATTATATAATTTGTGCATAAGGCGACATATCTCGTAACTCTGTTCAGGAAATAATTTGGAATTGTCACGATAATTCGTATAAATTTTAGCTATTTGCGTGTCGTGTTAATTTACGTGATTTATCAGTAATGTCATAGAAAAATTATCGAAAAGGGTTAGAATAGTGGTCTTGTCTGCATATGAGTTTCTTGATGTAGAAAAAGATGCAGAAAAAGGTAGTCGGTGCCAAGAAGAAGAAGAAGAAGACTACTATATATTTATATGTTCAAACTAACATTTAACTCGTCATATTAAAATTTGTGTTTTCTTAAACAAAAGGCATCCGATATGAATATTGTCCATTACACGGCAAGTACAATAAAATTATTTAATTTATGTAAAATACATTCTATAAATAAGATATTGGAACATATTATTCTTATTTATGTATCTAATACCATCAGTACATATTTAAAACACATTAATTGGTGCTAGTTTACGAAAATATGCGTATTCAATTATGAACCAATTCAACGTGCACTTTTATACGAAATTTGTAAGTGTTTAAACTTACACAGTATCGTGTGGATTTATGTAAACGAATTTTAGTGTTTATTTTACAAAGCATTAACAAGGACGACAAGGACGCATCTTCTGCAGAAATTCCTTTTTGACTTGAGTAGAAAACTGCCCAGAAAACAAAGCTGCTGCAGTTGTTTTATTGTATATTCCTCTTCTGAATCAGAGCAAATAAACAGGTGGAGTATTTTTCGTTATTGACCAGTCCTCCCTTATATACATATATTTACTCCACACTTTCTTCACTGAGTGCGGAACGGCGAAAGCGGTTTAAAGTTTTCCAAATAGGCCATTTTAGGCTTTTTATTAGTGGTAATTTCTTATTAGGGAGAATCTATTGCTACGACTTCTAGCTTCAATGTAACATTCCACATTAGACGTCTTATCACGTTCTTAGTTCCTGTTAGAAAATGCACTGTGTTGAGGAAAAAATATCTGAGATGAAAGTGGTCCTTGCCGAACACTGTGTGCCAAAAATCATGCATCGTATAGAAGTGTATGATATTGGCCTTCCATTATTTAATGTTTAAAGGAGCTATGCCGCCAAACATAAACAGTTGGTTGACTGGTGTAAAAGAAACCTTTATTGATATAATATCAATCGAATATATGACAGCTAGACCACAAAAATACGAGTATAATATACCGTAAGTACTTGTTGCATGACTGTCTCGCATTAGTGCTGTTATTTTATAATTCGATAAGCTTATAATTGTCAGGGAGATGATCCAATTCAACTAACATTATTTATATTCAAAGTGAAGAACTGGCCAAGGCATGTTGTACAAATGTGAAGAAGTCAGAAGATTGTTATGTGGACATTTTAAAAATTAACTCAGTCAACCGTATAATTTGAACAAAAGTACTTTAGTCTGATGAAAATATGTATAGATCTGGAACTTTATGTTGCGTTGTACGCGCAACCCGAAATGATAATTTTACTTATTTGTAACAGGGCATTGAATTAGTATAAAAAAAACAATAGATAAGTACGTAAATCATCTATAGCTTGTCACAGAAACTGTTTGAATATTTTTTATCCAACATTATTTACAATTTTGAAATTATACAAAAGTTACTTCTGCAATGTTCTCTCCACAACTTTGAGAGCCCGTGGGGTAACGACTGGTGAGCGTCTTCTATGGTACAGATATACCGTCATTGCCGAAAACGAGGTTGGCATACCCGACAATAAGCCATGATGATATATTAATTTATTTGTTTATTTAAACGAGCTTCGGTTCTTAAAAAACGAGTACTGAAATCGATTATATCCAAGTGACTTGAAATATTTTTTACTTTTTTTTGCGATGCAGTAGTAAAAGTCCGGTGTATCTGTATACATATACCTCATAAGTTTTGGAGCGTTTTCCAACACCATCCGGACACCTGCTGTCAAAAGTCAGACCTGAATTTAGGCCTATAACTTTCATTATGTGTGATACAAGTCACTGTTAAACTATACCTCTCTCTGAGATGCTGTATTACAATTCTCGTAAACACTGTAAATAAATTGAAGGACTTCTGTGTTCTTCGTCTTTACAGAATTGTAGCAAAATGCGTCTAATTTATTGTGCACATTATCCTAATCAAAACAAGAGTATAATATCTAAAATAAACAACATTTAAAGTGGCTCAGTGCAATGAGATGCGAAGTATTACAGCACGTCGACTGCTTGGCACCTAATGCATTGTTCTCTATTTGTGCACTATTAAACTGATTGGCAGAATGGAGGGCAGTTATTTTTATCTTTGACTCATTTGCAACGAACTAGGAAGCTGCAATCTCAAAACACAGCGCACTCATGCGGAAATGTACTCCCAACTCAACAAAAACAAGTATGAAGCATTTATAATTACGGAGGAAAACAATAGTGTTTACAACGAAGTAAAATTTTCAGAAACGAAACTATAATGGAAAGGATGTACCGCTTATTTAGAATAATATTGTGTTATATCCGTTTAAGCAAATTGTACTGAACACAGAATTTTCTGATGCAGAAACTTTTATTAACGTAAGGTTTAGTGTAATAATCAGATTTTTTAAAATAATTATTAAAACAAAAGTTTATTAAACGATATATAACTAAGAAAAAGATAATAAAAATAAGGAACACTATGGCATAAACAAATATAAATACTAATTAAGGACTAAGAATATTTTTAAACACTGAAACACTAAGATTATTTATTTAAACTATTAACTCAATGCACTATATATTTACCCGATATTTATTTCACTATGTTTATATCACTAATATTTATTTCGACTAAACTGGTTGGTCTAGACTGAATTCGCACAGATTCGATCCCTTTTCATATCGCTCACTATTTACTCTAAAATACTCTAGTATACTTCTAGAAACTGCACGCTACACTAATAATTTATGGACATTACTCGTGGCTGAATCAAGAAGTTACAACAAATTTCAAAGAACCTATTATTGGGTCGTGGTGTAAAAAGTAAAGTATCACCCGATGAATAAGACAGTGCAGTCCTGTTTCAATGCGATGGTTATCCATGATATTGTTTTTTGCAAAAACACGATAAAAAATACTGTCACAATGACAGAGATATAAATTTAGTATTAATTCCACCAACTCCAGTGCCTCTGGCTATATTGTACTAAGTAGGGTACGGTCCTATGATTTTGGCGAGATATCGAGCTTTTTGGACCAGTCGAAAAAAAATATAGTTATTCAAATGCACGGATTCCTTTATATTTTAAAGAAAATGATTTAATAATATCCTTCACATCTCAGTAAAAAATCTGATGTGACCAACACAATACCTCCCGTTTAATTTCATTTTTATTCATATAAGTACTTAAAATTAAATTAAATTTAAATACCGGGTTTGATCCCAACCGACGCCAAATATTTCAATATTTAAATGGCATAAAAATTACCCCTGTGATGCACTCTCCACGCCAGCAATAAGTGCTCGTGAGGTGACACCTGGTAAATGCCCGCACGGTACAATTACGTTATTATCGTTACCGAAATCTGTGTACAAAGCAGATTGGTACACCCAGCAATGGTTAATATGCCGTGATGATATATTTATTTTATTTATATACTTACCTATATTTATTGCTGGCGTGGAGACTGCACCACAGGGTTAAATTTTGTACCTTTTAAAAGTCTAAAATTTTTGGCGTCGGTCGGGATCGAACCCGGTTCCCCAGATTCGCGTGAGGTGACGTCTGGTAAACGCCCGCGCGGTACAATATGTCATCATTATTACATATTTACTTATGCTGGAAACTGTTTTAAGTTCCTATCCATATAATTATCGTTCCATTTACTTTTTTACCTCTCGCTAAGAGAGGTATTGGATTCATGCTAAAAATCGCATATCCAGATTTTATTGAATAAGCACGTTCTAAGGTCCCTACAATCCGATTTTAACATTTTTACGATGATGTCTGTGTGTGTGTGTGTGTGTGTGTGTGTGTGTGTGTGTGTGTGTGGATGTGTGTGTGTGGGATGTTGGAAGGACGGTTACTCAAAAACTATAAGACTTAAAATTTGTTTAACAACGTATTTCCCAATCGGACATTCATGGGAAGATCTGAAAAGGTTTTGGTAACAATTGGACAACCGGAAGTAGAAGATTCTTGAAAAAAAATCTTCTAAATATTATTTTTTGAAAATTTTTCTTGATAATATTAAAGAAAAATAAATTCTCTTTCTGATACATTTAAATATTTTTATACATATTTTATAGATTTAGAGATAAAAGGAATATAATATATAAAATAATGTTGTAATTAATTTTACAACCGAAAGGATGCCATGAAAAATAGTTGCAAATTTAAATTATTTGTAACTGACAGATAAATGTCAGTGTCAGAAATAATGAGTAATGAAAGAAAAATGTATTTGGAGAATCCCTTAATTCTTGATCTGTGACTATTATGGAGATGACAAGTCTAGGTTGAAGGACTTAAATTTGTTTCAAACATTATGGGACAATGTATACCAGTACTGTAGACTAGAGTAACTTTGAATTGCGAAAAAGCTATCAAATTCTTCTCAAGTAAGTTGTAAATATTGACAAAATTACACATCGATATAAGAATAATCGGAGTGCAATCTATCCGTCACTTTATTAAAGGGAATTAGTGTTATTTAGATATAACGTATGAAAAAATAAAATGTAAAAGAAGATATGTAAGAATAGATGCACAATCCATATATACATTTTAGACCGCCCAAAATTAATGTTTTTACTAGAAGAATATGAAGAGAAAGTAAACAACGTTGTTCGAATTGAAAATTGCAGTTACCAGCCTAATATTTATATATGGTAAACTCTACTTTGTAATTTATTGTAACATAATTTATGGTAAAATATCTTCATGTTGAGACATGCTATTATTGAATAATAAAGAAGTTTATACGTCATAGATTTATATGAATATATTATTTGTATTTATAAAAATAATCTTTGCTTTATGCATACAGCCAGGTAAAATATACGGCGAGAGGTTATGTGCTGGCCACATCAGATTTTTTCTTTTGAAACGTTACTATTATTATTTGAAATGATTGGTGTGTTGACAGTGACACGTCTGTAAGTTACAAACATTTGAGAATTGAATTGTGTAACCCTGGAGTTGTGTTTAAAGTGTAGGCCCCGGGATTAAAATTATAGATAATTTTATAAATTTATACATAAAATATATATAAAAAAAGTATTAATGCAAACCTGTAGAAATTTTTAAAAACTTTAATTTTTGTAATTACAAATCTCGAAAAAATAAGATTTAAAAATAATTTTCGAAGAAAAACTATTTTGGGCTTCCGTTAAAGTGCCATTTCCGCTTATCTGATTTACACCAAAATCTAATGGCTTCTTTCTATATGAAAGAGTAAGGTAGAAATACAAGGTTTCAAAATTTTCTGAACGATAGTATTTGAGTTAGAGCGTAAAGAGAATCACACACACACACACACACACACACACACACGCACACACATACATACACACACACACACACACACATACACAGACATCATCGTGAAAATGTTAAAATTGAATTCTAAGGTCAATAAAACGTGGTCGTTTACCAAAATCTCGATATGCGATTTTTAGCACGATCCCTATACCTCCCTTGGCAAGGGTAGCAGAAGGTAAAAATGAAAACACTTTTAATTTATTATACAATAATTCAAGGCTACCATTTTGAGATAAAATGAACTGTTTCGTAAAAAAATAAACATATACTAAAAGCGCTCATTGTTAACTATCTTTATCTTTTTTTATTTTCTTTTTTTATATTTCTTTACAGTGTTATACACTACAAATTTAAACATTTCACCTCATATCAAAATCAGATGCTAGACACACTTATTTTTTTGTCCAATCAGCTTAATACCAAGTACTTCATCTTGAAAGACCTCTGAAGATACCCAATACAGTCCTAAGCGAAACATTGTTAGAACCCCTTAAAACTATGGCCCAGCAACCCGGGAATTAATTAACAAATAACGTCGAACGTGAAAGTCTAAATAACTATATAAAATATTTGGTAATGTCTAACTGAAATAAACTCCCAAATTCAATTTTGCCAGTCTGTTAAAATGGCAGTTATAATGAATTTCCATTATTTTAAACATTGATTCAATTGGAATTACAAAATACACATGCGACCTGCATAATAAATAACAATCGAATTACTGTGTTTACAAACAACTGCAACAGAGAAAGGATTTATCTGTCTTCGGACTTTTACGCTCGTGAATATTTTTGTAACCGGATACATTTACCTTGTCTATTTTTTGAACATATTTAAAATTTATTTTTGTAACAAAAATTTTTATATCATGTTTTAATAATAAAACATAATTCTTTATCCTCTATACACGTATATACATTAACTGGATATTTTTTATCAAAATATTATCCTATTTTAAATTAAAATAAGGATAATGTTTAAAAAATTTATATAATATAATGCATAGTTTACTTTTCATATAAAGTTGTTTTTACACGTAAACATTTTTTATTTAATTTGCTAATATAAAAGTTTTCAATTATTTGTGCACAATATAACTTTTTCTAGTTATTAGGTTACTTATTGATAAGTATTCTAACCATGATAACAAATTTATTATAATAGTTACGAAAAAAAGTGGCAAAGAATAGCATACATATTATTTTTCTCTTCCCAGTTATTAGTGCTTTGTTGTCAGACTGCGCCAAGGACGAAAATAGAAAATAGAGCGATGATACGTTACCTTCCGTCAAATGGGATGAAACCTAAAGAAATTATTCGCAAAATGCAGCAGCAATATGGTACCTCAGAGTTGTATGCCTTCTATTTCAACGAGCAGCATCAACACCCAGATAGTTGAAAACATGATTCGTCATGATCGTCGAGTTACAATTGATGACATTAGATATGAATTGAATATTAATTACGGAGCAGTATTTTCAATCATACACAATTAACTAAAATATCACAATATACATGGTGTGCGAGTAACAGTAACTTTTTACCTTCCGTCACATTTAGGTAAGGAAGATATTGATGAGTTGATGATGAGTTTTTAGTGAATAAGCATGTTTTAGGGTCCCTATAATACGATTTTACCATTTTTACGATGATATCTGTATGTATGTATGTGTGTATGTATAAATATATATATATATATATATATATATATATATATATATATATATATATATATATATATATATATATATTTCATCACGGCATATTACCCATTGCTGGGCGCTTACCAGGCGTGTGTGCGTGTGTGTGTGTGTCTGTGTTTGTGTAACGAAATATTCGGATCGCATAACTTCAATACCACGATTCCAAAAATTATAATTTTTTCGTATTCCTCAAACTTACATCCAGAAGAACAAGTGATTAGATTTTAGTTATAATTGGTGAACCGGAAGTAGCCTCATTTGAAGATTTAACAGTTAAATATGATTTATTGACATTTAACGTTATTATAACATAAAGAAAATATTATTCTCTATACAATTTGATTGTATTTTATACTTCATATTCAATGGATAGAGTTAAAGAATTATAAAGATATTATAAATCAGCCAGCTATGCTAACCATGAAAATTGCTAATATATTCAGACATTTCAAATTGACAGATGTCAGTATCAATAAAAAGTAAATGAATGTGGCAGATATGAGGATGTTGAATTAGATGTTGGGAAAGACACGAAAAGATACGGTAAGAAAATAACTCTAGTGTTATGAGATTCTAGATAGATACAAGAGAGACGATTACATTGGGTTGAACATATGAGAAAAAATGAAGAATATATTAGAAGAATGAATAACTTAGTAATAGGAGGTTGAAGAACTGAATGAGACCGACACCCAAAACAGAAATGAGTAAAAGAAGAAAATAAAAAATAGCGACTCCTAACGAATGGGAAGAGCTAAAGAAGAAGATTTCAGTGTCAAGTGCAATTTGCATAGTTTGTTTAAGAAATAATTTTACTGGAAATTTAGAATTTTTTGCAAGAAAAATTATGTATGGAATTTATACATTATACAAAGGATTGACGGAAGATATTGTGCTGGCCACAACAGCTTTTTTGCATACCTTCAAATATTTTGTTACAAATCTTCAATGTTTTGTCACAATAGTATATTGATAGACAAGTATTACAATGATCCGTATTGTTTACGTAATCGAGCCGTAGGTGAGTTACGCAAGTATGCGTATTACAGATGGACATTCTAATACGTTTTTTCATACAATTTTTCCTATTCCGCATTAATTTACTTCGATTTAAAAATAATTATTGAAAGCAATATTAAAATATCAAGGTTGGCAACACTGAAAGTTTCAATAAACATTTGAAATTTAATTTAGGTTGTCATATGACATTTTGACAACAGTAACTTACAAGTTATGTTTGAATTAAAATTTATATTTATTATGTTATGAATCTACAAACAAATACTTTGAATTTTAATTTAAAAGTTTGCTTTACTATTTGATGTAAATATTTTACTATAAAAATCTAATTACTGTAACTTTCCATGAGTAGTGACAGGTAATGACAACTAAAATTAAAGATATTTATTTGACACTTAGACTAAGTTACCAACTTCACAATTTACAAACTCCCCAAAAACATTTGTACAAATTTTTCATTATAACATTGTTTTTCTATTTCGGTGTTCTTATGTTTCTATAAACGCACTGTTTTGTACTGCAAACCCGACGTTTAGAAGATCTATAAGCGTACTATTTTTGGCGCCTTTCATGTTCTACAGTTGGTAGTCATACTTTCATAACTGACAGATGACAGGTAACCTCAAAATGGTAAGTTGATAATATTTCAACATATTACTTTTAATTATGGATTTTTATATTTTCTTTAGGTGATAGGACTAGAAAGAAATATAATATTAATTTCACAACCAGAATCAGACCTTGAATCATAAATACAATACACCTGGCAATACACTAATTAATCAATAGTTGACAAAATATGAATTTTCAATTGTTAGCGAGAAGCGTTACCAACATAAACATAACTAAGAAAAAAATACCTAGTCATAATTTGACTTCGCAATTTAAATAAATTTAATCGTAAAATTACCTCAATAGAAAAAATAGTATAAAAAACACGTATCATAAGGCCTGTTGACGCACTCGTCCTTTGTAAAACTCGCCTAGCGGCTCGTTTTCCAAACTTGGACTCGTACGTTAACAGATTGCCTTATGATACTTGTGTTTTAATGTACTATTTTGATAAAAACAGTTGTCAAAATTCACTTTGTGCACACGAAATAGGAAAATTATATTACCTACCTAAAAATACCAAAAAAAAAAATAGATTTCGAAAAAAATTACTAAAAAAAATTGTTGCTCTGGATGAGTTCTGTCATTGGTTAAATTTCATGTACTTACTTCTGAGACAACCTGTGTCAGCGTTCTTCACTCTTCTTAGTATTTTTGCCTACGTGTTTCCCGAGCTGACCGCGTCTAGAATATTCACTACAAAGTCCGCAAATACTGTCATCCAGAATTTGTATTAATTTTTTGGTGTTCAGTTCTAAGTTTAGCTTTCCATTTTATGACTGTTCTGTCTTTATTTATCAGATATTCTGGATTGCTTATAAGTCTGATATTTTAATTTAGTTAAGGGTGGATTCCGGTGTCTTCTCGTCTTGTACTTGCTTCTAATTATATTACTTTCTTTTAGTTATTCCTGTTGTAGTATTGAAACTTTCCTCTATTTTTCTTTTAACTTCGACTGGACAAAAGACATTTCTTTTGTAGTATTTGCTTTTTCTAATTTACCAGCTGTTCAATGGTGTGTTCAATTATAATTTATTCCTTATTCCCTTCCAACATTGGTAAATAGTTGTCGGGGTTGGAATTAAACTCTCGGTTTGACATTAGCAAACGCGCTAAAATTAAAATCAATTTTTTTATTGAATGCGCTCGTGTTAAAATTTTCTTCTAACAATTCTGTTCTTTGTTGAATGGTATAATTCTCGCGCTGTTAGTAATGTGAGCATTAAAAGAATAACACTACTTCACGTACGGCATATTCACATTCACACATTGTCAAGCGTGACGTGTGACGCTTTCATCAATGGAGCAGCTGCGACACAAGAAAGAATGTTCTACCTTGCACATTAAAGCACAATGGCGCCAATTTAATAAAGCCTTGCCTCACATCCAGTTAAAGAGGATGATTATGTTTGCGAAATTTTAAACACGGAATTTTAAAGTTTTTCAAGAGATTAATATAAAAAATGTAACAAAGACCAACACGTTAATATTTACTATGTATAATTGTTATAATTTTAATTCAATTTTAACATTCTAAAGGTGTACCACAACATCGAATACAATCTTTAAGACAAAAAGGACAAATTAATAAAAATCGTTTTCAATAGTTTCCGTGATATAAGGCAGTGAAAAATGAGTTTATACGGGGTTTACCTCTGCTATCTCGAAAATTTTAAGAGTTACTATTTCGATTAAATGATATTTTTTGCATATCTTTGAGAAGTCATCTTGTTGTACTATCTTTGTCAGTTTTTCTTGGATTCTAATACAACAATAATAATTCTTACAACATATTAATTGCGCAGGTGTGGTTCGAAGTACCTTTTAACTATACTGACTTCTATACCTTTAGCATACTAAACGCAGTATTATATGGTTAGTAATTTGAGTTTCTGCAATTTATATACTAATGCTTTTTCATTATAAAGTAACCAAGATTAATTTTCTGTATGCCGAAGGTTTAAAATAGTAATGAATCGCGTTACAATTTTTGAAGATTATACATTTTCGTATATTTTAATGTATAAATATACAGGGTATCTACTTTTTTTCCGGACCATTTAAAATACAATGGTAAAACATTCATATGCCTGAAATATTTCGCCTATTTATTTGGAACAAAAGTGTAAATAAAAAAAATGTTCGGATTTAAAAACTGCATGTAATAAGTCCAAAATTATTTTTAAATCCGTTTCGTTCGCAACACAGAGGTAAAATAAAAGTTGTAATTTTTGGTCATTTGCAAACTGCCTTGAAAAATAAAACAAAAATGTTAAGTAGTTGCAATGTTTGAGTTTAACAGATAACATGTTATAAAGTCTTAATAATTATTGATTTGGTTAATTAATTTTTAGCTAATCAATTAATTATATTTTTGTGAGATAGTAAATGTATCCATTGAAATCAATCATACTTTATGATACATGCCATTTGTCAACTTAATACAACTGTTTAACATTTTTGTTCTATTTCTCATGCCAATATGTAAATAGCTAAAAATTACAATTTTTATTTTGCTTCTCTCTCGCGAACAGTACGAATGTAAACAATAATTTTTGCATTTGCACTTTTGTTTTAAAATATAAGGGGCATAAATTACAGTCACATGATAATTTTACTATTGTATTTCCTATGGGCCTGAAAAAAGTACAGATCCAGTTTATTAGCATCTTAAGGGTCAGTTTTACAATCTTCGTTTAATATTTTAACTCTCATTTAAATATAGAAAAGTGAAACGAAAAGAACTGTCAAATGACAAATTGATCATTGTTGTCCATAATTAGGTTCAATATTGTTTGTTTAATTTAGAGTTAAAATAGTACTATACTTAGATATGACTGTGTGGAGTACCACATGGCAACGAAGAATGTATTTATCGTCGTATTTATTTATTATATTAATAAGGGCGTAAAGGATATAACTATATACCTATGGCCATCATGAGTAACAAGTCGAACAAAATTTGAATGAATTAGTCTATCAAAAACCGACAACAGTGTAATTTCACTTATATAAATAAAGTTCAAGGACGAATGGACAGTATTCAGGGAAAGATTTAAGCGCTATTTTGTTACAAAAATTAGATTGAATGAAAGAAAAAAGTTGTAGTTTCATTAATTATTTTATGCATTAAAACGTATATGATATTAAGATCCACAAAAGCCTAGTGTCTTGACTTAGCAACGCAATGTACCAAATTGGAGATTATAGAGAAAAAATATGATAGAGGGCTCAATGATACAGATATATCGTTGTTACGACATTAAAAGCGTAAATTGTTATATCCACATACTGGTAATAAGCCGCAACGATATACATATTTTTGATTTTTATATGAATTCCAGATGAAATCATAAATTATTGATACGAATAATTGAAGATACAATGAGTTCATTTATCCCGTTTTAAATATATATACCTACCTTAAATATTCACAATTTTTTGTAAAATTTTAAAAATTTATGTATTGTTTTTATAATAATTCCTTGTACAATTATTCCCCTACTGATATATAATGTATATTAGGAAACAAAATTTGTTTGAAGAATTAGTAATGAAAATTTTGCTGTATCAAGCATTAAAACAGTATAATGTGGATGAGTAGACATCATTGGTTATAAGTATAAAATATTAATCCATGATGGGGTTATTGTCACTTTTAACAGATATTAAATAGTCTGTCAGAACTACAGTACTAAAGGTACGGAAGAAGATGTGAATTTTTTTTTATATAAATTATTACAAAACACCGATACATATTTAGTAATTTTCATCTCCAATTCGAAACATCTCTCTGAAGGATGTGTAACTTTTGTATAACTTTTAGCATGTCCCATATGTTCCTATTACAATGAATCGGTCGTTAAAATAAAATAAAATTGCTGAGTTCCCCATTGAACTGGAATTTATTCAGGGATATTAGTATGAAAGAGTTGGTGACACTGACATATGCCGCGGCGCAATTTGAGGGAAAATGTAGAAATAAGCCGGTAATGCGGCCAGAAAATTAGTTATTGTTCTTTTTAAACGGCCCAGTTTGAATGGACTTCATAAATATTCGGGACACATGATGCTTCAACAATGGCAAAGACCCGCTGTTATCCTTTCAGCTTTTAAAATTTTAAAGTGCCCCATTTTTATCTCGCGCATAGATGGTTTTATTTTTACGGAAAAGTCGATTTTCTGCTAATAAAACATTAATGAACTTTAATTGATTAAAAGTTCTTTGCCGAATTTTCATCCGTCATTTACAACACCAATCTTTTAAAAAATTGTTTTCCTAACGGATTATTAATCAATATCCTAATGCCGGACACAAGAAAAAATATATTAATATTATTATTATTATTATTGAGAATAAAACATTTACATTGCATTCTTAGATTATTTTGAAACATTTTATTTGTCATACAAAATCTAGTAAGGCCTGTTATTACTCAATATAAATATTGTTATATGTTTTTCTGTCAGTTTCTTTATGTATGTATGTCACCTTTTTTCTAGTTACTGTATCTTTATTATTTCAATAAATAAATCACATTAATATTCCACATTTTAATATTAACAGTTATTACCATTTTTTTTTGTTTGTTTAATAAATTTACAGACAACTAATGGGGAGATATCATTTTCGTTGAGATTTATTTATTTTATTTTCCATTCAACAGGATTACATACGGAATCCCAATTACAGAGGGAGAATAAAATACAAAAAAAATACTTACATAATAATTAGAGAATATAAAAATGATAAAATGAATCACAAATAAAAAACAAATAGCAAAAATGTATTATCCTTAACTTAAAAATAATAATTAATAATAATATATCATCACGGCATATGACCCACTGCTGGGTGTGCCAATCTGTTTTGTACACAGATAAAAATAAATTTCAAATAAAACTGTCAAAAATAGAATGAAAAAAAGAACTGAGAAGCCTCATATACCTACATTATACAGGATGGAAACGAACTTAATGTCATAAATTTAAGGGTGAGTAGTATGACATGTGTAGATTACGAAACAGAAAGATTTTTTTTAAAATTCGCATATTTAAGGGTTGTTTTCATGAAACTAACATTTTTGGTACCACTGGACCACTGGCAACGCATTTGCATTTTTTTTGTCTATTACACAATTATTTTCGTTAAAAATGTTATTTAATTTAATTATTAAGAATAATATCGTATACAACTAATTTTGAATGTATTTTTGATAACCATATTTTTAATGAAATATGAATTAAAACAGCAGTAAAAAAAAGTTTCCTTAAGAAAAGTCGAATTTTCGTTTTTCAAATTTTAAAAAAATTCTTTCAGTTTCGTAATCTACACATGTCATACTACTCACCCTTAAATTTATGACATTAAGTTCGTTTCCATCCTGTATATTAACTGAATATAACCGTTCTGCTTTTCTATTACATGATTGTAAGTTGTCATGAAGAGATCAATTCCCATACATATTAAATTGAATTATTTACGCATGTGAATACTAAGTGACATACTTTGATACTTCTCAGTACATATAGGCATATAAAAAGTAATATTTTGTCTAGAACACAAACGTGGAACATTAAAATATAGATTTTGCAATGTAATAGGATCATCAATTGTGCCATTAATTTATGCAGATATTATATTGATAAAATATTTCTTCTAGTTTCTAACATTTCAAATTCAAATTCTGTCAACATATTTGAAAAGGTAATATCGGAGCAATACCTAAGTACCAAATTTTCTGTACCAGTAATACCGCGGTTTCGGTCGCGATATCTCCAATACTAGAATTCAAAAAATTACAATTCTTACGTATTTTTCTTCCTTGCAAACATATGCAGACTTGACTAGATTTTGGTTATAATTGGTCAACCGGAAGTACCCTCATTTGAAGATTTTAACAGTTTTTCTTGAAAAAATTCAGTTAAATATTATTTAACTTAAAGAATATATTATTCTCTATACGATTTGATTGAATTTATATTTCATATTCAACAGATATAGAGTTAAAGAATTATAAAGATATTAAATTTCATAAATCAGCCAGTTATACTAACTTAACCATGGAAACTGCTAATATATTCAGAAAATTCAAATTGACAGATGTCAGTGTCAATAACAAGTAAATGAAAGAAAGAATAAGGGAAATAACTCGAATGTTTCTAGAAAGATATAAGAGCGACGATTACATTGGTTTGAAAATGTCATTTGGAAGAATATATTGGAAGAAAAATGAATAGCTTAGTAATAGAAGGTGGAAGAAACATAGGAAGACCAAATATAAAATGAAAGGACTGTAGTGCGGAAACTTGAGAGAAAAGGAACTGAATGAGGACGACACGCAAATCAAAAATGAGTGGAAGAAGAAAATAAAAATAGCGACCCCTAACGATTGGAAAAAAACTAAGGAAGAAGAAGATGTCAGTGTCAAGTGCAATTTACATATTTTTCTTATGAAATAATTTTACTGGAAATATAAGATCTTTTGCAAGAAAATTTATGTATAGAGCGCGTGCAGTGACGTGATTTTGCTGACTTTGGCAAGCAGATATGGGAACCCGTGTCATTAGTTACGTCCATAACTGACAAGTATCATAATTTTTTATTTAAAATTTCATGATTTTCTTATTTCATGTGGTTTATTTGTTATCAGCAGGACGGAATTCAGTTGCCGAGAAAAGGAATCATAAAATATCAAAAAATGAAATTTTGAATGAAAAATTATGATATTTGTCAGTTATGAACATAATTAATAGCTGTCATTCTGATACGGGCCCCCATATCTGCTTGCCAAGGACAGCAAGTCACGTGATTGCTCTCGCCTTATACATACATTTTCTTGCAAAAGATCCTATGTTTCCAGTAAAATTATTTTATGAATAGCTTAGTAATAGAAAGTGAAAGAAACAGAGGAAGACCATAGATAAGATGGAAGGACTGTATTGCGGAAGACTTGAGAGAAAAGCAACTGAATGAGGACGACCGCAAAAAAGAAATGAATGGAAGAAGAAAATAAAAAATAGCGACCCCTAACGAATGGGAAAAGCTAAAGAAAAAGATGTCAGTGTCACGTGTCATTTGCATAGTTTTTTATGAAATAATTTTACTTGAAATTTAGAATCTTTTGCATGAAAATTTATGTATGGAATTTATACATAATACACTGGATTGACAGAAGGTATTGTACTGGCCACATCAGATTTTTATTCTCCAGGATTGCATCAAATATTTTAGTACCCTAATATAAAAAAATATATATATTCATCAAGTCATATTAACTAAAGAATATTTTCCAGATACAATTTTTGTGCGGAAAGCTGAATTGTGATTACTTTGTGAAATAAATAATCTTGATGAAATTGGAGCTCAAATTGTTGGAATCACAACTGTAGTTAAAAAGAAATCAATGCTATGTTTCTTTCTTGTGTTGACAAAATTTGATATACTGTTTTAATACCAGTAAAAGAATAGTTGTAAACGTCAAATATACTTGAAACTTTAATACAGCTTGAGTATATTTTTAAGGACTTGAAACTTCGTCAAACTAAAACAGTGTAATTGAATGCAGTGTAGTATTTTCTTCTTTCTCCACAGACGTCATAAGTTACCCCGACGAACTGCTAGTGGAACAATGAAGCAAATGTCTGCCATTGTCCGGTGAAATCACGGAAACAATGCAGCCGTGCCTGAAAGCACAGGGCCGGCTCAGCGCTGCATATGTGCCGTATATTCAATTTTAATGCGGGGTTTTCACATAGAACAATGCTGGATTCATTACCACACGGAGTTTTGATTAGTGAGCACTACTACCAAAGCAGTCACTAACTAAAGTTAGTTTGTAATTAAGCAGAGAAAAAGTGAATTTAGTTTAAAAAGTTCCAAGCAAACTATAAAAGTAAAACGAAATTTTCATTTACTTACGTACTGATTAAAGGTATGCCGTAGGTACCAATAAATTTATACCTGTAGACGTCATTTCATTCTACATAAACGTCCTTTAATTCTATGTCCTAACTCCACTTTTTACTATGTTTTATATATAATTTGATGAACCCATATAAGCTAAGATTATTATTATACATCTCAGAATCATGTTTCCTTCGTCATAACCTTTCAAATGAGTTTTGAATTTTCCAAATGATTCTGTTTGTATGCGTTCATCTGTTCATCAGTTGATGTGGTACCCAACGAGCAAAATTTAGTGATTCATAGATGATTGAATGATTGAAAAAGTTTGATATCATCAATTATGACTCGAGAGTAATCACGAATCATCCACTCTGTTGATGCTGATGGTCCTCCAAGCGAAAGGACCACCTGAATATTCTCCATGATATACAAATATTTAGAAGACCTCTGTTCAACTTAGACATCTCCACAGTTATCAACTCGTCTGAGTGAGGGAATTTTATAGCCACTAAATTTTATTGAAATTGGTGATTCAAGGTCGCGAACTTTGTACATCGCTATACAGTTATTTTTTTCTTTACCGCCTGTAGAGTATGTAGAAAATAATTTTTAGAAATCTTTCCTTTGGCATATATTTCAATCTAATTATATAGGTATAATTTGAAGAAAACACCTTTGCACATATTCCTTGCCAAAATCTTGGCGCCACAGTCAATCATTCATCATTATTTCTAGTCGTCAGCTGTTTTCCAAATTCCTATTCCGAGAAATATTTTCGTAGTATTTGTTGTTAATTTATTCGATATTATCATCATATTAAATATGATTGATATTTATCATGCACAACAAAATATATCAGTGTAGATTTCGTATAATTATGTTAATAAATTTACAAAATAACGGGCGAGAATTAATGTGAGTGACAATAGCACGTTGTGCCGACATTACCAGCAAATGCACTTTGTTTAATATGATATATTTAGTGCATATTTTTGAGATGTGTCAAATAAATTCGCGTATATTAGTTGAAAGAATGAACACTGGGCGATAAATCAATAAACACCAAAAATTATTTATGTTTTTATGGCATCAATTTGCAACTATCACAACATTTAATTAAGAACTTGAAATCAAACTTGACTTAAAATAAATTATGCATGATACCCGTTTTAGTGCCAAGGCCTAAATTGTATTTACTCTTTTTAAAATCGGTTAATATTAATGTAATTAAGAATTCTTAATACGGGCAACAATCTTTGATTACCTATTTATTTTTTAAGGTAACAAGTACCGGCAAGTAGTCGCCATTAACCATTTTCAACCAGACTCACCGAGCCGCAGTGTTTACCACTACCGTACTACCTATTACATTTCAGCCATTGCTATATTTTTTTAAGGTTTATTAGTGGCCAGCTTATAGCATCCGAGTGTAATATCTCTGTCATTGCAAATACTACAAGCGTGTCCGATAAGGATGGATATAACACACTTTTTTCAAAAATTCATGCTTGTTGCCAATAATACTTTCGCTGTAACATAAGTTTATTTATTAATTCAGATACATTACTTTCCGTACGAATAATGTTTTTTTTCTGTCAGTATCTCTGACATACACTGACATTGTGCCAGTTTTCATGTGATAATAAACTTCCCAGTTGACTTATTTTTGAATTTTAAATACTTTTACTGTAACATACATTTTTATAATATTCTTTTGTACCCTCGTAAAAACTAAGTAAACGACACTACTGAATTTGACAGAATGGGCGGGGCTAAATTCGTAATTCATAAAGTTCGTAGATGACCTTGATCGGACAGCTTTAAAAAAATTACTGTAGCTGCATTTATTTTGTACGATAAATCACACATTGTCGGTCGACGGGAATCGAACGCCCGGAACATGGTTCGATTTTTATGTAACTTTATTTCTTATACAGAGTAAGTTTGAAGAAGGGATATTTCAATTATAGTAATACATAGTTAAAATGTTTTTTAAAGATTAGAGGTTGAATTTATTTAGCATGACATCGTGTATAGTTGATTTTGAGACTCCTAATGGGATCCTCTACTATTCTTTTTTTTATTAATCTTCATCTAAACTGAAAGCGATTTGTACAGTTTTAAAAAGTCTTTATTGTCAATTGTTAGGTTTTAATAATTATTTTAATAAAATATACTTTGACTTAGATATAGAGATGATTTTGTTCTCCAGCAGTAGATTTCTTTAGTAATTGGAGTCTCATATTCGTGGTTAATAAACAAGTTAATAAAATATAAATAAAATACCTACATTTTATCCAATGTTTGAATGCCACCGACAGCCTATGTCATTCAACATAGCTTTCATTCTCATACCAACCCGTGGAGTCTGGCGTGGCATCATAAATTTAAACAAGTGTTATTTAGTTTACTTACGTATTGTCTGGTGAAAAAATTCAATGATAAGTTTTTAGTGAATAAGTATATTTTAGGGTCCCTATAATACGTTTTTACAATTTTTACGATGATGTCGGTACGTATGTGAATCTGTGTGTCTGTGAGGAAAGTTTCGGATCGCATAATTTCAATACCAGGATCCCAAAAATTATATTATTTTTTATTCCTCAAATTTACATTCAGAATAACAAGTGATTAGATTTTGGTTATAATTGGTCAACCGGAAGTACCTTCATTTAAAGATTTTAACAGTTAAATATGATTTATTGACATTTAACGTTATTATGACTTAAAGAATATATTATTCTCTATACGATTTGATTGCATTTTATACTTCATATTCAATAGATATTAAATTAAAGAATTATAAAGATATTAAATTTCATAAATCAGACAGCTATGCTAACCATGGAAACTGCTAATATATTCAGATAATTCAAATTGACAGATGTCAGTATCAATGAAAAGTAAATGAATGTGGCAGAGAAGGGAATGTTGGAGTAGATGTTGGGGAAAACACGAAAAGATACGGTAAGGAAATAACTCTAGTGTTACAAGTTTCTAGAAAAATACAAGAGAGACGATTACATTGGTTTGAACATGTCATGAAGAGATGAAGAATATATTGGAAGAATAATGACTAGCTTAGTAATAGAAAGTTGAAGAAATAGAGGAAGATCAAAGATAAGATGGAAGGACTGTATTGCGGAAGACTTGAGAGAAAAGGAACTGAATGAGAACGACACGCAAAACAGAAACGAGTGGAAGAAGAAAATAAAAATAGCGAGCCCTGGAAAAATCTAAAGAAAAAGAAGAAGAAGATGTCATTGTCAAGTACAATTTGCATAGTGTGTTTATGAAATAATTTTACTGTTTAGAACATTTTACAAAAAAAATTATGTATGAAATTTATACATAATACACAGGATTGACGGAAGGTATTGTGCTGGCCACATCAAATTTTTTGTTGTTATTTTCTGCATTCATATAATTGAAAATGAATACAGTATTTTAAAAAGGCGATAGCAGAAAATTTGAAAGTAGTGATAATTTGGAAGAGTAAATGTTCGAGGTAGATATAGAGATGAGGAAATGGTAACATAAACTCGATTATTTCAAAAACTAATAACTTTTTTAAAACTTTGATAGTCCTTAACGTAAAGTATTAAGGTATATTTTAAAACATATATGACCCATGTTCTAATTTGTTACTACGGTGGAGGATCCCATCATTGGAGGCTACGATGAAAAATGAATTTAACTTGTAAAATAAAACTTTCCTAACTTAGGTAGAAAGCTTCAAATAAAAGTTGTAGAGCATAAATATCTACATCTGAATCAATAAACGAAATTAATTTTGTATTGAAATTAGGTATAAAAATGTCGAAAATCATCCCGAAAGTAGCAATAGTCATGTAATTGAGACAAAATAAATAACAAATGTTAACGATTTATCTGTCAAGCTAAGTTAATTTATTTTTATTATTTGTAATTTCAATTCAATTGAACAAATATCAAAATAAATTAACAGATAATTGTTAACTGGAACAGAAATTATAGTCCGCGAGCCAGCAACAGATTTTCATGACCAAGTTTCTCTCGGGCGATAACTTGTAAAATGCTTCAGAGAGTTGTATCATGAAGCTTCGTGAACGTCAGCTGCGGTTCGGTGGGTGGGTTAAGCAGCGGTAGCCTCCCTCGCACGTTGAACAAAAAATGAATTTTAATCATTTCCTCCCGATTGAAAATTTATCAAATTATAGCTAATCCAATATCTTAAAGAAAAAAAAAGTCAGCTGACTATAAAGTGGTGGATAATACGTCAGCTGGTCACACGAACATGATAAAAAAATATATATGTTCAGTCATTTCTTCTCAATTGAAAATTTATCAGATGACAGTTTATATGATATTGGGAATAAATAAACATGTCAGCTGGCTATATCTCGGTGGGAAGATTGTCAGCTTATGTTCTGAAGGGTGTAACGCAGGAGCCAGACAGGAGCATCTATCGCCTATTTAAATGCACCAGCTGACGAGTTTTCCCTCGGCATATTGCTAGCTGAATTTTTTTATTATTTACAGGATCATATTAACTATCAGCTTACAAATTTTCATCCGGGAGGAAATGACGTATCTAAAGTTATTCGACATTATGCTTCATGCTCTAACTGAAAGATATAATCTTTTTTATATATTTTTTTATCATGTTCGTGTGACCAGCTTACGTATTGTCCACCACTTTATAGTCAGCTGACTTTTTTCTTTCTTTAAGATATTGGATTAGCTATAATTTGATAAATTTTCAATCGGGAGGAAATGATTAAAATTCATTTTTTTTTTCAACGTGCATGGGAGGCTACCGCTGCTTAACCCACCCACCGAACCGCAGCTGACGTTCACGGAGCTTCATGATACAACTCTCTGAAGCATTTTACAAGTTATCGCCCGAGAGGAAATGATTGACCAAATTTATACCCTGGCTCGCGGACTATTAGAAATAATACCAAACAAAAATAAATTACCTTTACATGATAGATAAACCGTCAGATATTTTTTATTTATTTTTGTCTAAATTCTATGGCTATTGCTATTTTTGAGGCGATTTTGAACATTTTCATACCTATTTTCTGCCGTTACAATGCATACAAAATTAATTTTGCTATTGATTAAGATGTAGAATTGTTTGCTTTACAATTTTTAGTTGAAGCTTTTTTATCTAAAATAATTAGGGAAGCAGGAAATTAGGAACGTGTGATTTTAAATGTTCAAATCCTATGTTCGACTGTGCTGGTCACCAGCCTGTATATATAAACTTCCTTTTTATCTGGACCATGGAATTTAGTTCAGTTAATCATGAAACGGACGAATATGTCTCTAAATATACTCGCAACAATAATAATTTATCTTAACGTGCAAAACTCGGCCCGAGTTTTTTATGCGTGAGTTTTGTGTATTAGGTTAGGTTTGCACAAGTGTATTTAGAGAATTCGCAACCGGATAGTATTAGAATGTAGCCGTAAAATGTTCATCGTTTTATAAAATGTTTAGCCAGATTGTAATACATCAGAAGTCAACGAAAAGTTTGACAATCTAGCCGCGTAATTTAAAAATACGGATTTTAAAATCAGGCTGAGATATATACAGAATCTCATCGCTTTAATGTGTGGTTCTAAGAAATCAACTTACAATAAAAGATTATAAATGAAAGAACTTATAAACTGTGAAAAAATGTGTCTATTTCTTTTTCTTGGCAACGAACTATTGTTCCTACGAACGTGTAAATTTGAAACGTGTGGATTTGAGGACAATAACATCGTGTCTATTGTGCAATGAAGTACATCTGGCAAAGTGTAAATATTTACTTCACATCTGGCATCAAACAGTGTTTGATAATTTCCTATTTTATTGAAAATGACAGTAATGTAAAAAATTAGACCATGCCAGGATTATTTTCGCTGGAACACCTGTACGAATCCATCCGTTGGAAAAGGTTTGACTATTTTTACTAAGTAAATATTTTCTAAATAAACAACTTGGAATTCAGCTCCACAAACATCAAAAGTACAAAGCTTTTTCGTTATGGATTATGGCTGTTGTACAAACGTAAAAAGAGCATAATTGGAGGTAAATTTATATGTAAATGTGCGGTCAACAGGGACAAATAAAATTTAATTAACGGGCTACACGTAGAAAGCATCATTTTTATGAGTTTTTTATTGTCCAGTCATTGTTCTGTTTTACAAAAACGTAAAGTTTAAAACAATTAAAATCGTGGTACATGATTCCGTTGAAAAGAGGATTTAAATTCAATATGAGATTAGGAAGATGAAGACTTTTCAATTTAAAATGGAACGATATACATCATTTTCTACTCAAACACAATGAACAAACATGAATATAAACATTACATCCTACAGAGCTTGTAGTATATCTTAAGCTCTACAATTCAAAAGGAACATATCTGAAATAATGGTCCGCTTCACGTAAGAAAATAGCGAATGGTGCTTAAAAGCCAATCATTTTTATATGCATTAAATGAGTGTCTGGTCGCGAATCTGGGGAACCGAATTCAATCCCGACCGACGCCAGCTATTTCGAATTTTAAATGTCACAAAAATGACCCCCGTCGTGTACATTCCACGCCTACAATGAGTGCCCGTGTAGTGACGCATGGTACAAATATCATTATTACCGAAGTCTGTGTACAAAGCAGATTGGTACACCTAGCATGGGTAATATGCCGTGATGATATATTTAATTATTACATAACCATAAATATGTATAATACCAGAATATTAAAAATTAAATTCAAAGTCAAAAACATAGTTAAATATCTTTAAATCTGTTAATTTTTGATAACTGACAATAATTAACAGATGATATATTTTTAGCACTTGTGAATTGTAAAACTTATCTATAATAAATATGAAATAATCAAAATTGTATCAAAAATGATAAAGTCGAAAACTGGTTTCATTAAATTGGTATAGATATTAAAAAAAAAAACATTCAAAATTTCAATGTCATACAAGGATTACGCTAAAATTATTGAGAATAAGACACATACAAAACTGCTTCTATGATCTAAACGAGTATTTTAATTGAAGCAATCATATAATTTAATTATTACATTACTCTTAAACTGATATACCTACTTTACTTCTCCATGTATGTATGTGTGTACGAATATTTTCTTTATTTATGTTTTTGACGATTTATATAATACTGTAATGTACTTACATTTCCTTGAGGAATAAAGTAATTAATAAGTAATATTATATTTTTCACCTCTCCATTATTTTCCTCCACTTTTTAAATGCTACCAACCAATATTCCTATGGAACGCCTTCAAAATAATTTCCGAGAAGCGTAAAAATTTTCAAAGCTGCAAATTAATTTCTAGTACTTATCTTGAAACCAGCTAATGATGTTAAACTCATCGTTGGGTACATGAAAACTATAAAATTGATGTCAAAGCTGGTAAATTGTAAATTATGTTTTAAAATTGCTCTCTGTTTAATTCCATATTTTCACTCATGTCGATTAACTAAGTTATAATTATCCTAACTTTCACGACTTAATTTCAAATGACAAATATATAATTGTTTACAATGATAGTGCAAATTGTATTTTCCATGGCTTACCTGATTTCCTCATTCCCAATCTTCAATCATTCTAGCGTTTATATTATTTGTATATATTTTTACCGAAATCTGCGAATAAAAGCAGATTAGTTCACTCAGAAATTAATAATGCCATGATGATATATTTATTTGTAAGCAGTTTGTAACTATTAAAAGCCTCCTTGTTTTCTGGGACATTATTTTGCAAATACTATTCTAAATTATATGTCTATTTAGCAACGATTTAACATTGTATATCTATCTAAATTACCAATTACGGCCTGTATGTTGAATAGCAATTCAAAGCATGTACATCTATATCCTAATACTTATTACACATCCCAAATTGCACTTGATATTAACCATAACACAACTCAATTATGCTAACCCACATAATCAAATCAAGAGCATTTATGCAAACTAATAATACTACAATAATACAGCTGATTCATGATGCCATTACTACTAAATTGAAACATGACTTACATCCATATATTTCCTTCTGTAAATCTCCATTCTACAGACGTGGACCACACAAGAGGTTCACTTGTTTTATTTCAGAGCAAATTTGGAATATCTTTCTTACAAATCTGGCAAGAAAATAGAACAAAATTTTGAAGGAATCTGTATCGTAAAATGATCTTAATTGTTACTAATTTAGTACAGACTATAAGAAATGAAGTTATTTGTGTCATTTATTTTAACTTAGTAATTACAGTTGATTGTTTCTACATTGTAGTCAAAGACAATTGGAGAAATTTTTTAATTGTATAAAAGAACAGCGACATTCTTATATAATACATTGTGATTTATACTGCTCAAAATCAAGGAGTCATATTTATTTTACTAATTATTTTAAAAATCTGGCAAAATTAAGGAAGAACAATTTGTGAATATAAGATGAAATATCAATCTTGATCTCAAAATGATCTTAAATGTTGTTTAGTAAAACTATGTACATGAAATTATACTTTGTTGTGTTATTTAGTAATTAGAGCTGATTAATTTTACATTGTAATCGTGTGCAATTAGAGAAAAGTGTTTTAATTACATAAAAGAAAAGCGACATTCTTATATGACACAATTTGATTTAGATTGATGAAAGTCAAAGATTCATAGAAAAAATTGTCAAAAGTAATTATATCTAAATGAGTGCAGAACGAAATGCACTGGATTATTTATTACACAAAAGCAATACTGACCAACTCAGTAACCATCAGTCAGACGTGAATAAAGTCCTAATGCTTTTGTTTATTTGACATAGTAATTAATTGTGTGTAAATATAAATTATTTGAAAAGTACATTAAAGTCATTATGTAATGAATGAAGTAAAATGAATGAACTTACACAATTTCAGAAATATATTATTGTGAATTATTTGTTTCAATGTTAATGTGCTAATTCAAAATACGTGCTGTCAAAGTAACATCAACCAAATTGACATATTTTTCACTTAAAATTATAAAATTTTATGTTTGAGGAGCTTCTGAAAAAAAACAACCATAGTCCAAATATTGTAAATTTGAGTCATATAATGCGACATCTATATTCAAGGATGCCTAACAGTTTGATAAAAATGGTAACCGTCCATAGTCATATAGAGATTCAACAAAAACAACCTATAGTCCTAGTACATTGGTTTTTTTAGAAGGAAAGGTGTAGACTAATTTTGTGTAATAATAGTTATTTAAGTATGAAGATCAGTAAGTGCTTCCTACCGGGGAGGATGATATTTGAGATCGATACGAAGAGCACTTACTGACCGCAATACTTATTACGTTTTTTGCAGGATCGACACCCAAAAAAAAAAAATCTGATGTGGCCAGCACATAACCTCTCACCGTATATTTTACCTGGCTGTATGCATAAAGCAAAGAATATCTTTATAAATACAAATAATATATTCATATAAATCTATGACGTATAAACTTCTTTATTATTCAATAATAGCATGTCTCAACATGAAGATATTTTACCATAAATTATGTTACAATAAATTACAAAGTAGAGTTTACCATATATAAATATTAGGCTGGTAACTGCAATTTTCAATTCGAACAACGTTGTTTACTTTCTCTTCATATTCTTCTAGTAAAAACATTAATTTTGGGCGGTCTAAAATGTATATATCTGGATTGTGCATCTATTCTTATATATCTTCTTTTACATTTTATTTTTTCATACTTGTTATATCTAAATAACCTTAATTCCCTTTAATAAAGTGACGGATAGATTGCACTCCGATTATTCTTATATCGATGTGTAATTTTGTCAATATTTACAACTTACTTAAGAAGAATTTGATAGCTTTTTCGCAATTCAAAGTTACTCTAGTCCAGGGATGAGCAACACGCGGCCCGCGGGCCGCTTGCGGCCCGTTAAACATGTTTATGCGGCCCGCCAAGCATTTCTAAAATTGAATTTATTTTATCGACTTTCTCCCATCAATATATTGTTATAAAATTAATTATAATAAAATGGTAGTACATACTAAACCGAAAAATTTTTTTGTGACGAGTTACTCACTTGTCGGCGACTTGTTCAAACATGCAATACGAACGCGCCGCGTCTGCGCGATTTTTTGTGACGAGAAACATGCAATACGAACGCGCCGCGTCTGTGCTTGTTTGTGTTTGCTTCTGTCACACAATCAGTCAGACTGGTAAGCTGTTAACTAGCAATTTTAGCAATTCTTGTGTTTCTTGAAAGGCGTGAGTGCAATATTATTGTCAAAAAGGTAATATTAGACTTTTTTTATTCAAAATTAAGTTTTCGTACAATTAATTTTAACTTTCAAATTTTTATTCCATAACAGCATGTCGGAAAAGCAAACAAAAAAACGGAAGGTTGCGGATGAGTACAGGCATTTCCAAGAAAAGTGGAAATTTGATTATTTTTTCACTTTCGTCAAAGATAAAGCTGTATGCTTAATATGCTCAGAGACTGTGTCGACATTAAAAGAATATAACATAAAAAGGCATTACGATACAAAACATGAACAACAATATAAAAACTTGACAGAACAACTCCGGATAGATAAGTTTAATCAAATGGAGAAAAATTTGGGGAAACAACAGGCTATTTTTAAAAATCAAGCTATTTTATCAAATACGGCAGTTTTGTTGTCAGTCAAATACTGGCAAAAAAAATGAAACCCTTTGCGGATGGAGAGAATAAAAAAATGTCTGACTGCTGTTGCAGAAATAGCATTTCCTGATAAAATAAATATTATTTCAAACATTAGTTTATCAAGATTCACCATTGCAAGGAGAATTGAAGACTTGTCCGAGAACATAGCAACAACGCTTCGTGAACGCATTGCAAAATTCGAATACTGTTCTTTGGCACTTTATGAGAGTTGCGATATTAGCGATACAGCACAACTGGCTATATTTTTACGTGGTATTGACACCAATTTTAATATTACCGAAGAATTGTGTTCACTGATTCCAATGCAAGGGACTACAACCGGCAAAGACGTGTACGATGAACTAAAGTCTGTGTTGGAATTTTTTTCAATTTTATTAGAAAAGATTATTGGTATATCGACAGATGGAGCACGAGCAATGTCAAGCATGGATGTAGGAGTATCGGGAAGGCTATTTCAAGACATTAAGAAGGTCACAGGAAGGGAAATATTCGTTAACCACTGCATAATTCACCAGGAAAATTTGTGTGCGAAAAGATTGAGTTTGCCAAATGTCACAGTACCAATAATTAAACTAATCAATTTTATAAAGTCGCGCGCGTTAAATCACCGTGAATTTAAAGAATTCCTGAAAGATTTAGAAACTGAATATGGCGACGTGGTTTTTAATACCGAAGTACGTTGGCTTAGTAGAGGTGCAATGCTAAAAAGAGTATACAACTTAAAAAGCGAAATACAATTGTTCTTGGATATGAAGGGATATGCCTTTCCTCATTTTGGTAATAAAGAATGGATGTGCGCTTTTGGGTTTCTTATCGACATGACTCAGCATCTCAATGATCTTAATGTGGAACTTCAAGGCAAAGGACAGTTTATTCACAATTTGTATGATAAAATTCAGGGCTTTGAGCGCAAATTAAAATTGTGGAAACAGCATCTTTTGTAGAATAATGTGTCTCACTTTCCACATTTAGAAAAAGAAAACGTTACTACTTCTCAAAAATACGCACAATATATAGACATTTTAATCAACGAATTTCAATTA
This sequence comes from Harpalus rufipes, assembly GCA_951394225.1. Classification (NCBI taxonomy): domain Eukaryota; kingdom Metazoa; phylum Arthropoda; class Insecta; order Coleoptera; family Carabidae; genus Harpalus; species Harpalus rufipes. Next base: position 37,907,269 of record OX596280.1, on the reverse strand, counting down.
CGATTCCAAATGTTCAAAGCTGAGAAGACAGCCGTTTCCATGAAAATGTTTTCTTCGCCATTTAATATCGATGTGGATACAGTTCCCGAAGACTTTCAAATGGAAGTGATTGACATACAGAATAATACCGATTTAAAAAATGTATTTTTCTCAGTAAACATCGAAATTTTTTATAAATCTTATGTGAGCCCTGAGAAATTTCCGCTTTTGACGAAAAATGCAAAGCAAATGATGTCCCTGTTCGGAAGTACGTATGTTTGCGAACAATTATTTTCAACCATGAAATTAATCAAAAATGACCACCGATCAAGACTGAGTGATGCACGATTAGAAAGCTGCGTACGTGTAGCTACCTCACCAATTCCGGCTGATATTGATCAGCTTGTATCGAAAAAACAGTGCCAAATTTCTCATTAAATTTTTTAAGTAAATTCGTTTTTCTGTTCTTTTCTTGTTTGTTTTTATTTTGAATTAAAATTTGTATATGAAATCTTTACTTTTTTTTAAATTTTATATTTTTTTATTCTAATGTTTATTATAAATAAAGTTTTGAAAATTATTAATGTGTTATTTTATGTGCGGCCCGCCAAAAAATTTTAAAATTTAAATTGGCCCGTTGATTAAAAAGGTTGCTCACCCCTGCTCTAGTCTATAGTACTGGTGTACATTGTCCCATAATGTTTGAAACAAATTTAAGTCCTTCAACCTAGACTTGTCATCTCCATAATAGTCACAGATCAAGAACTAAGGGATTCTCCAAGTACATTTTTCTTTCATTACTCATTATTTCTGACACTGACATTTATCTGTCAGTTACAAATAATTTAAATTATCAACTATTTTTCATGGCATTCTTTCGGCTGTCAAATTTATTACAACAGATTATTTTATATATTATACTTCTTTTATCTCTAAATCTATGGAATATATAATAAAATATTTAAATGTATCAGATAGAGAATTTAATTTTCTTTAATATTACCACGAAAAATTTTCAAAAAATAATATTTAGAAGATTTTCTTTCAAGAATCTTCTACTTCCGGTTGTCCAATTATTACCAAAACCTTTTCAGATCTTCCCATGAATGTCCGATTGGGAAATACGTTGTTAAACAAATTTTAAGTCTTATAGTTTTTGAGTAACCGTCCTTCCAACATCCCACACACACACATCCACACACACACACACACACACACACACACACACACACACACACACAGACATCATCGTAAAAATGTTAAAATCGGATTGTAGGGACCTTAAAACGTGCTTATTCAATAAAATCTGGATATGCGATTTTTAGCATGAATCCAATACCTCTCTTAGCGAGAGGTAAAAAAGATTTGAAAATTATTTTGACATATTAAAACTTTTTAGTTGTCATTTTTAAAGTAAGCTTTGAGCGTTGTTTTTTTTACTTACCGCCTTCTAGATTCGCAACCAGACACTCAGGCACACGGCCACAAGATGTCTTTAAATTAATTTATTTAGGCATGAGAATACTCAAAATTTCAGAATTTTATTCTCTAATTTTCCATGTGTAAAATACCGCAAAATAGTTTTTTGTACTAAATGTGTTGTTTCGTGTCTTCCAAGCAACGTCCGAATCGTAAATTTCCCAGGTCTCCACCAGACAAGTGACCGGGAATTTTTACAAAAAAAAATCACTCTCCTATTTCTAAAGCATTTCTTAAAAAACTATATTTATAATAAAAAAAGTATAGTTTCTCAATCACTCTTTCGCTTAATAATAATAAGAGAAGAGTGGAATTTTGAATGAAATTTAAATTTAAAAAAATGAATTTCTGCATTTGGTTAACAATATTGGCAATAATTTCTGCTCAGCAGGAGTCGGCAAGACAGAGTACTCGGGGTGTTGGTAACACATAACCAAAAAACAATGTAAATTTTAACAAAACAATAAGAAATTTAACAAGTTTATTAATTTTGAATTTGATATATACTACAAGTGAAATACTTGGTAATTAATAAATAGTTATATACATATCATGATTAACACTACTTTACATAAAAGAAACATTAAAATAATTGGAATTTAAATTTGACACATCACCCTGAAGTTAGCTACAAAGCAGTGTATGTATATTTTATGTATAGTTTGGTTCACGAACGATGACTATTCAAGGTCACTTGTTCGAAGAAAAAATACAAAGCTCTTAATATAGCAATAGCTTAGCAACGTTTCATGTTAAAAAGAGAAAAATTATTTGACATAATGTCTTTGTAATTTATGTTGTATTACAAATATGCTTAAATTGGTGACAATACTTTCTAACACAGTACAAATAATAATGACGTATCTCTTAGAGTTACAGATGTGTAATTAACTACTACACTGTCCTCTGCGCTAATGTTTACCTATTGGAGTTTGAATTAAATCATTATTCCATGGTTTATATCAAGTCTTATGTTTTGTGTTTTGCAAATCAAAGATGAAGTACACAAATATTTGAGAAAAGCATTATTTAAAGGAAACATAATTATCAAATAAATTACACTTTTTTTTCACTTAAAATGTATACCTAACTATTTTATATTGCACGTCTATGCATACGAAATGCAGTGAAGTTATCTGCAAGTAATATTATAACAGACGGCTTATAAGTGACCTTGCTGTCATCTTTCGTGGACCAATCTATAATAAAGTTTTAATAAATAAAATTATTTGTACAAAAATTACTAATTATTATTTTACAAACCGCGTGCGTGAACTAGGTTCCCGGAATCGTTTTATGTCAGTGCTCACAAGCTCGCGCCGCCAAACACTCATCCAGGAACCAAGCATTCCCGCACTTGGTATGTAAATAACTATTACAGGACAGGTAATATTTGAAAAAAAAGTTTTCCCATGTTAAGTACTTTTATCATGGTTTCTCCGTGCTTACCCTTTACGTCCCTTCTATTATATTCTGTTGATTAATTTAAAAAAAATGATTGATTAAATAAAACAAAATTGCTAAGTTACAGTAAAACAATTTGATTACAATAAAGAAATGACTAACCAATATGTACTGTTAAAAGAGCAAAATTAGATGATTTAAATATACCAACCACCAACTCAAATTCAAATGACAAAGGGTTGGAAACATTTCTATCCTTACTGGCTGAGACTGCTAGTGGACCGACTTGATAGGTTAAATATAATAAGTTGGCTCACCTATAGTATTTATACACCGTGCTAAAATCATTTGGTATAATTCTTGGTTTACCTTGGTTATATAGTTTAACATTTGCCTGAAACATTTGGGGTGCCTAGGCACCCTCGACGGCCCCGGAGCTTCGCCTATGAAGTTAAATTTTAAATTTAATTTCAAAAATCTTTAACGATGAGGAAGTTAGTATTTTTACCTCTCGCTAAGAGAGGTATTGCATTCATGCTAAAAATCGCATATCCAGATTTTATTGAATAAGCACGTTTTAAGGTCCCTACAATCCGATTTTAACATTTTTACGATGATGTCTGTGTGTGTGTGTGTGTGTGTGTGTGTGTGTGTGTGTGTGGATGTGTGTGTGTGGGATGTTGGAAGGACGGTTACTCAAAAACTATAAGACTTAAAATTTGTTTAACAACGTATTTCCCAATCGGACATTCATGGGAAGATCTGAAAAGGTTTTGGTAATAATTGGACAACCGGAAGTAGAAGATTCTTGAAAAAAAATCTTCTAAATATTATTTTTTGAAAATTTTTCGTGGTAATATTAAAGAAAATTAAATTCTCTATCTGATACATTTAAATATTTTATTATATATTCCATATTTTAGAGATAAAAGAAGTATAATATATAAAATAATCTGTTGTAATAAATTTGACAGCCGAAAGAATGCCATGAAAAATAGTTGATAATTTAAATTATATGTAACTGACAGGTAAATATCAGTGTCAGAAATAATGAGTAATGAATTAAAAATGTACTTGGAGAATCCCTTAGTTCTTGATCTGTGACTATTATGGAGATGACAAGTCTAGGTTGAAGGACTTAAATTTGTTTCAAACATTATGGGACAATGTACACCAGTACTATAGACTAGAGTAACTTTGAATTGCGAAAAAGCTATCAAATTCTTCTCAAGTAAGTTGTAAATATTGACAAAATTACACATCGATATAAGAATAATCGGAGTGCAATCTATCCGTCACTTTATTAAAGGGAATTAGTGTTATTTAGATATAACATGTATGAAAAAATAAAATGTAAATGAAGATATGTAATAATAGATGCACAATCCATATATACATTTTAGACCGCCCAAAATTAATGTTTTTACTAGAAGAATATGAAGAGAAAGTAAACAACGTTGTTCGAATTGAAAATTGCAGTTACCAGCCTAATATTTATATATGGTAAACTCTACTTTGTAATTTATTGTAACATAATTTATGGTAAAATATCTTCATGTTGAGACATGCTATTATTGAATAATAAAGAAGTTTATACGTCATAGATTTATATGAATATATTATTTGTATTTATAAAAATATTCTTTGCTTTATGCATACAGCCAGATAAAATATACGGCGAGAGGTTATGTGCTGGCCACATCAGTTTTTTTTTTATTATATTTCAAAATATTGGACTAAGCTTGTTTTTGCCAGAAGCTTCTCAATTGATTAAAATTTTGGATACGAAAATTGAATATATCTTCTTCCTAGTTTTAAGAGCTTATGGGATGAATTTAGTATTGTGTACATTATTTTTATGCTACAGAAAATAATTATTAAATTTAATAACGAATAATAAGTTCATATTTTGTTAATAATAACGTGAATATTGTTACATGTTCATTTGTAAAATAAAATTGGTATAATGATGTAAAATTTCAATATTTCGCTTTTGTGATAAGCATTAATACATATAATTCGGCTAAAATAAAAGATTTGACGGTAAATAAAATTCGCTGAATTTGGAATTCTCTCGTCTATATATCCTGTATAGGCTTTATGAGCCACATTTGCGGTTTTACTGGCATATGCAAAAAAACAGCTTCGTTCTAAATGGATTTAATTAATGTAAGCCGACTGGGAACAAAAGCAGCAATAAAAACTTTAATAATTTTTAATTATTCTGAGAAACGTAGTTTTAATTTTTACACGCGCAACTTTTCAGCGTGGCTGCGCGATTTGTCACCCGCCTGCCCGTGTTTCGGGTGATTCGCTAATTGCACTCGGACATCTCGCCTGATTAAATAAAGAAATTAGCTGTCAACTTAAGAAATGCAGGCCTCACTAACTTTATTACCCGCTGTTTTTGCGAACGTCTAATTTGTTTTTTACATTGTACGAATTTTTCATATGAAATTAAAAACGTTGCTTCTACCTATTTTTATATCTAATTACAGGATTTTAATTACGTTAATAAAAATGCTTTTGTTCAATATTCTCATCAGAAATTGATTCTTTTTACGTTTATTACGTTTTAATTAATTTTTGCCTCCTTTGATAAAAATGTATTTTTCATTTATATATCTTTTCCTTTATATCCCACAAAAAATTAAATATACATTTATCAATTTTCTATCATGTAAATGTGTGTTCCATTCGTTCCCTTAAATCCGTTGATACGTCAAATTGTTGAAGATCAAACAGAGGTAGTATAAAGTTTAATTTCTTGTAACCTCAATGGTTGATTTATTGCCTACTATTTTTATAATGTCGGCACCAATGGCTTAAATATATCTATTATACAGGCTGTTAATGAATACGTGCTACAAATTTATAGGGTATATAGGGGATGCAAAATATTCTAACTTTTACTTATAAACTCATATCAGGAAACACACCGTTTTCGAGCTACAGGCTCTTAAAGAGTAATTATCGAGGTACTTATCTACCTTAATTTTAGTTGGCTGTGACCTGTCACTTCATTGTGTTTAAGGTATTAAAAATTACGCGAAATCTGTCCAATAGCATTTAGTCTTATAATACCGACGTTTTAGTGCACACTTGCACCTTCTTCAAGCTCTATAACAAGTAATATAACAAATTAATACTTACAAAAAAAAATTATCAATTTTTACACATCGTTCAAAAAATTCAAAGAGAATGATGTGTAAAAACTAAATGTTTAGTATGAATGTATTTTGGGTACATGATAAGTAACAATCTATAAGATCTTACTGTAAGTGTGATAATATCCATGTACGTATTATTTTGTTATATTACTTATTACCCTGAAGAAAACCAAATGTGCACTGAAACGTCGGTATTGTAAGATTAAATGCTATTTGACTGACTTTTCGAGTAATTGTTAACACCTTATTCACATCACAGTCGAGAAATTTACTACATTATTTTGTATATTTTAACTTTTAGCATCAAATTGCAGACGCATTATTAATGAGCATACTGTTCGCGATTACGTTAACATGGAATTAATGTACAACCGATGTACGACAGTACAAGAAATTCAAATAAATCCTGGCATTTTTGAATAAATGTATCAAAATATGCTCCGAAGGTGCAATGCTTGAATTGAAGTTGGTGGTCATTTTGAGCAATTATTATAATATGTATTACAAAAATGAATAAAATTATTTAAAAAATATAAAATAAAAATTAATAATAACTAAAGTGTTTGGTCACAGCCAACTGAAATTAAGGTAAACAATTACTCTTTTAAGAGTCCATTTTGCATCCCCTACATACTCTATAATTTTGTAACACGTATTCATTAACACCTTGTATACTGTACTAGAAATAAATTATCAAAAATTTAAATATTTTTTTCTACTCTCATGCATGAAATAGTAGCTTCACACTTTCATCGTCCTGCACGTGACATCTGACTTCTAAGAGCGATGCGCAAAATGCAGTATATTTCTTATGGAGTTTGTTTTCCGCACTAAGCTCATAAAAACTCTTTTACTTTTTAGTTCGATAAATATTTTACTATAGTTGCCGTCAAATAATTATGGACTGGAGATTTCTACACTGTTGCCCATTTAGGGTCAATCTTGATAATGCTTTGCAGAAACGGTAACACCACAAGGACAAGGACATAAAAAGGGTGCGGAGAAGGGAAAAAGTTGAACATCATACTATACTTATTTGACGGCAACTGTAAATTTATAAGTACGTATACCAATTTTCAGAATTTTTAAACGCTGTATACGATTCCAAAAACAAAATACCTGAAAATAACCAAAAATTGTAAAAATCATAAGGTTTTCGTATTTTCACAATTTTGACCATTTTCTAGGATTTTTATTCTTTTATTTATATAAAATGAACTAGTTATAAAAAAATATTAGAAAATTGGTGTACTTACGTAGGTACTGGTAATTTTGTCCATAGAATTGTTTGGTGATATTGCCAAATATCTATGTACGAGTATTACAAATCATTTTAAGGGTATTTCTCAAAAATGAGGATTTTGCGATTCTATTTTAGACACAAGTATTTCGGGACCGAAAAAGATATCAACATGCAGTTTCAAAGTATGGAATCAACACATTGAGCAGTAAGTATATCTAAAATAATAAAAATTGGGATTTATATTTGCTGGCATATAGCACACATTTCAGTGGGTCTATACTAGTATATCATTTTTAGACTATTACTTAAAAAAATAGTATAGACACCAATTTGGCAAGATCATTCAACTGTTGGAAACAGTAAAAAAACTCATTCCAAAAATGGATTTTTTAGCGTTTTTCTTTAAAAGTGTTGCCAAATTGAATTAAGTATTAAAATAATAATATTTTTATATCGTAAAATATGTTTAGTCATTGATGAATATGCCAATCTGTTCATTTTATTCGTATACTCATTTAACATTCAATAACATGTTCATGAAATAATATATCTGAAATCATTTTTTTAATCCTGAAAAACATTCCACAGATTATTTTTTTTCATGAACAATTACAAAAGGTTGAATATGCATTAAGGTAAAAAAGGTCTTGTTAGTTATTAATTTTAATATCTCGGCAATTAATAAGCCCGTGTTCTGCGGAGATTGCTCTGGATTGCGGTGAGGAATAAAAGTTTGATGTCCGGCAGGATATTGTTTGGGAATATGAGCGTTTAATAATTAAGGAAGAGTGGGCCACTAATTTATCATGTATAAAATATAGCGTGCTTTAGTCCCGAATCGAGTGTTCAAACTAATGGAGATAAAACTGCTGCGGGGTTAAGTAGCTATGTCGGTAAATCACTGACTTGCTGAGCCGGCAGAAACACCGAGCCCTGGCCGATTCGCACAGAGATGATGGACAATAAGGGACAAAACAACCCTTTCCGAAAAGATACTTCACAACTCCTTAACCACGGTACAGCCATTTTGAATTTTTCAATCCATAGTAAAATACTATTACTGAAAGTAAGATACGATACATCCTACGTCAGCAAAAACCGGGTGCCTAACGTTGTACTTGTTTGGTGGAAACTGAAAGCGATACATCCAAGTTTAACGGCAAGACAGCGATGACCAAGTTAACCAAGCAACATCAAGATAGCCTATCTATGTTGCGTGGAGCTTAAAAAGGAAAAAAAAGAACAGAAGAGACACTTTAGATGAAAACGGAATGGGCATAACCTAATTCATAAAGATTCAAAACAAAAGAAATAAAAACAGAGAGATAAATTAAAAATAATTATATTTAATGCCAAGTATTCGCTGTAATAGTATATAAAAACAAATGATAGAACAAAATACAACCTGTTCTAGCACGAATTAGAAATTCGGACACGATCGCGTAACGGCGAACGGGTGTTTGAATAGCTTTCTGTAACGAGTGTTTTATACTATTTTCTCTATTTTGGTTTCCTATACATTATTTCTTTATAAAATTAGTTGACAATTTCTATGAAGCAGTAGCGTGTTAACCTATGGGCAAAATGAGCAATGTTTTATATATTCATCAGTGTAGTAATAAATAAATATATCATCACAGCATATTACCCATTGCTGGGTGTGCCAATCTGCTTTGTACTGAGACATCGGTAATGATGAAATATTTTTACCGTGCGGGAGCTTACCAGGCGTAACCTTACTGGCATTCAATACTGTCGTGGAGAATAAACCGCACGGGTCAATTTTGTACCATTAAAATTCTAAGTAATTTTTGGCGTCGGTAAGAATACCGTAATTTAAATTTAACGCTCTTTTAGGTGGGGGCCCCAACTCACTGTAGTAAAAATATCGACTATTTCCACTATGGTATAGATATAACCCCTATAATTTTACAAACCATTTTTTTTATTTTGTATTGCATACATTAATTTTATAACATTTAATCAAAAATATGAACTATAAACTACAATTGTATGAAAATAATGACTGCAACAATTATAAGCAGTCAGTGATCCTTTTTAAACTGTCACATTGACATTGTGTTCTATATCCATGTCCTTGTCCGACATTCTTGACGAAATTGTACCATTTTATTTCATCTCGTGCTATTACATAGAATTTAAACTTGTTGTAATGTAAAATTTGATTTTAAACAACTATTTATTCTTGTAGCTTTTCTGTAAAAGTTACAGGACAGTCAATTTAATATCCCATGTTCTCATATTATGTACCAGTTTTCACGTGTCACCGTGTATAAAAAATTCAATTGGACCAGAAAAATTATGTAATTTGGCATTAATTCATATCGACAAACAGGATGGATTATAACGAACTGATAGACATTTTTTTCTGCAAAAACTCATAAAAAATGAAAGTATAATAATTTTTGTTTATTCATCCCTGTAATCTGTTTTCTCATTATTCTTTAAAATTTCGTCGTAATTGCGAATTACTCTTGAGATTATTATTTTAATTAAGGATTTTTTTTAAAATATAAATTATTTAGTGTTATTGCAACGGCAATGCTAAATCTAAATGAATACCGGTGGGCGGGAGAGGTTGTCACCTCGTCTCAAATTACAGCCTACGAACATTTTTCTGAAGTCAACACTGTAAATGGGACCCCCAAATTCAAATTTGCCTGGGGACCCATAGAACTGCAACGCGCCACCGCCAAGAAGAGAGATTTTTGATAGAAAATTAATGTTGGTGACAGTAACTTATGTTGTTTTTATTCTGTATGTTGTCATATTTTGTGTATTTAATGCAGTCATATAATCTCATTTAACAAAATGCCACCAAAAATCATTTAAGAATTAAGCAAATTCTAACATCAATAACCGTAAGATATTTTAATTTCAAAACAGAGAAAACAATTTCATGTAGATTAAAATCCAGTATACTACAATTAAATAAATAGTTCTAGCAATATCAAACCTGCGCAGAAATAATAGTCACACATTTCACAGAGCGATGTTGGGCAAAGCGTTGAGTGCTGCCAACGGAAATACAAATATAACTGTATTTCTGATAATTTTTGAACAAAATTGCAATCAATATTGTAAATATTTGTTTACGAAAAGTTTGCATCATCTTCTTAGAAATAATGTCACATGCTCCGCATGATCTAATACATTTCTTCGTACAAACATATTCATACTTTGGGTATATATGTTCAAATTGAAATGTATATATAGAAAAGCAGTAAATTTCTCATGACACAATCTTTAAATAACACGAATAGCTTCGGTTATTTTTATCTGGCAAGTTTCGTTCAATGAAACGTGAAGTTCTTAATCAATAGCACACGTTTGCACTAATAGTGCGTTGAAAATAAACCATTACTTTAATGAGGAAAGCAGGAGGAAATGCTAAATAAAGTAAAAATGCTCTAACATAGAAAAGAAACCGTATTTCTAGATAGTACAACTGAATGAGCACCGTATGCAAGAATTCAACAAATAAAATAAAATAATAAAATGAAATAATATTTTTTTATTAATTAGAGAAGCCATCGAATAAAAAAATTGCAGAACTAAACCCAAATATTATTTCATTTTATTATATTATGAGTTCTGTCTTTCAGTATTTAAAATAAAATAACTCATTATCAATAATTGATATATTGAAATCAATTCATTGTTTGTATGCGCTCTTGTATAAAACTTTTAATTTAATTTTCTATAACCGCTAAAACGCATCTCAAAAAATTGCTTATTTCTCCTCATAAACATTCTCAATTGTAGTGAATATTCTCTATCTCTATTTTTCCTTTTGTTTTGTATAGTATTATTAACAGTAATAGCTGTTTATGTGGTTAGTTGCAAAATAGCGATATTTACCACAGTAGTCGTGGAGATAGTCGAACGAAATAAATTAATTCAGCAAACGTCATAATGAGTAAAACATGCTTCTGTAACTAATCACATACAAGATTTTTTTAAATCCGTTTAGATTAACCATTTATTTACATGAAAAAAATTATAAATTATCATAATAAAGGTTAGCTGTCACTTTTTCGCATTAGTTGAAAAAATGACAGGCTATCGCTGATTAGCCGATAAACTCAGTAATGCAAAAACGAATGTTATTTTGACAAAAAAAAGTTGATATTATGGAATGCAATTAGCAAACATTTTAATTACCTACCTAAAAAATGGAGCGTTTATGCAAAACTGGATAAATTTACTGCGTGAAAAATATTGTTAGATGCAGAATATGGTTTTCCAATGAAAAATAAATCCTTATAGTAAATAAAAATTAAGCAAAGTTGGTATTTTCCTTGCATAAAATGCATGCAAACTAATGCAGTTCGAGCAAAATGAGTTAAATCCATTTTTTTTAATTTACTTCCTGTGCGTGACATATCCTATCATGTTAAATTACAGTGACATATCTTGTTTCGTTACTGTATAATATCATGAATAAGTGTCTAACTTTGTCATATGATTGCAGTATGTTCTAAAGCTAGGGGTCGAGCAATGAAGAAAAACCCCCAAAACCGTAAGAAACACCGCTCAAAGAGTGTTAATTTTTTGGGCGTTTTAAGTGTTTCAGGAAGATGTATTAACAAATCTAATTAAAGAATGAAAATATTTTATTGCGTTTTATTAAAAATATCATGTATACCGTTAAAAACTCCAGTAATAATTTAAATAATATTTATTGCTAATTACTCGATATTGGTCAAATATTTGTGATTCAAATTTTTCAGTAATTATATACAGCATAATTAAAATCACAATATATAATATTCATTAATTGAATGAATCAGAAATTGGCGGCATAATAATTTATTATTTTTTTGAGAATTTACAACGCCGCACGGCAGCCGACATTTAAGGAAATGCCGAGCCAGGAATAAGGTGGCACCGTTAACAGCGTTGCGTTGGGGATCAAATGCGTTGCGATTTTTCTCCACTCATTAAACGTACGCATGCATTATTAATCATTTAAAATGGCGGAATAGTGCTTTTAGAATTAATTAAAAATTCTTGCTGAGGTTGAAACTATAGATAGTGCCATTGCGTCATGGCTCTATACGAGTATAGCGAGCCGCCTATGGTCTTATCTATTCTCCGAAAAATGGCTGTTAGGACCAATGGTAGTAGCCGTGTTCCTTCGGGTTGGGATTCGCAATCTAAATGATAAAAATGATCAAGATTAAGAAAAAGTATGTTTTTTCGTTTCCTATTCGTTATCCCAACTTTCTCATTTTGTGATCGCTAGATAACTTTCCCGTTTCCCTTCTAAATCATCCTTTTTGAGTGATAACACGTGTTTATTTCAGAGCAAGTTTAAAAGTGGCTGACGACAATAGGTTTTAGAGTGTAGAAATTTATTAATATGGGGTTTGTTGCGTCAAAGGAAATATAATTTTCCTATACGCCTGTAATGATCCAACATACTTTTGAAAACAAAGAAATATGTTACATAAAAGATTTATTTTTAGTAAACATTCTTCATTCCTTATCAAAAACATTTTTTTTACTTCTATATGTACTTAACAGTAGATTATTTTTAAAATAAAATAAGATAGTTTGTATATTACATTTGACGCTTGGTGGTGTGTTTATTCAAGTTTTTTTTACCTTCCGCTACCTTTAGGGAAGGAAAATACTGTCTTTGGTAAAAAAAATAAGTGATAAGTTTTTATTGAAGAAGTACGTTTTAGGGTCTTTAGAATATGATTTTACCATTTTTACGATGACGTCTGTATGCGTGTGTGTGTGTGTGTGTGTGTGTGTGTGTGTGTGTGTGTGTGTGTGACGATCTTTTCGGATCGCATAACTCCAATATTATAATTCCAAAAATTATTATTTTTTCGTATTCCTCAAGTTATCCAAAAGAAGAGGTGATTAGATTTTGGTTATTGGTCATTGAACATTTAATGTTATTATAAATATTAAAGAATATTCTATTATCTATACGATTTAATTGCATTTTATACTTCATATTTAATGGATATAGAGTTAAATAAATAAATTAAATTAAGATGGATGTTGGGAAAGACACGGAAAGATAGATTACAGAATGAGAGGATAAGGAATATGGCTCGAGTAATAGAAGTTTCTAGAAAGATATAAGAGAGACGATTATATTGGTTTGAAAATGTCATGAGGAGAGATGAAGAATATATTAAACGAAGAATTAACAGCTTAATAAAAGAAGGTAGAAGAAACTGAGGACGACGATAAATAAGATAAAAGAGCTGTATTGCGAAGGACTTGAGAGAAAAGGAACCTAATGATGATGACAAACAAAACAATATTAATTCGATTGGTAGAAAATCAAGAATAGTGACCTCTAACGAATGGGAAAACTAAAGAAGAAGATGTCTGTGTCAAATGCAATTTACATAGTTTGTTCATAAAATAATTTTACTGGAAATATAGAATCTTTTACAAGAAAATTTATGTATGGAATTTGACAAAATACACAGAACTGACAAAAGGTAATGTGCTGGCCACATCAGACTTGTTTAATATAATTTTTAAACATAATTCAAAAGGATCAAAACTAAACTAATCAGGGTTCATAAAATAACAATTACAGCCATTACGACATGATGAGTAATCATAATTTCTCTTTATCCTCAAAATACAGTTTTGCATAAAATTAGGTACCTACTACTGAAGATGAGGACGCTGTGCTCGAAATACGTGTACAGTTATTATTTTTACTTAATTTTAAGATCAGGAATAATTCTATATTATATTATTAAATACATTTTATTGAAATAATGCTAAACAGATAAAAAAAAATTATTAATCTCGTTTCGACTTTATTCTGCAACTAAAAAAAATATTCATTTTCTTACATCTATTGTTATAGTTTTACAATTTTTACTTCAGCGATAACATAAAATAACAAAACATGAGAGTGCGCAAATTGGGTGGAGCATATTTGGTAAGGGATGATTCGGCCTCCCTGTGGAGTGCTCCCCATCATCCTAACCCTGTACAGTACACAGCTAATTCTATAATAATTTATGGCAATCTTGGATATCCGACGGTGGCGAGTTCGTGGGAGTTCAGGAAAATTAATCATAATCCTGACGGTTTTGTGTTTCGATGCCGGCGTATTTGTAAACTACGTGCGAGGAATTGAAACCATAAAAACGACGCCTTTAAATTCAGCACGCGGACCGACGCTGGCTGACGAACCGTCCAGACGGAGACGAACACTCCGATACACACAAGAACACACTAAAGGGAATGTTTCTATATGTTGAATATTTCCTCTTGTATACCTTTTAAAACAATACAAACGATCAAACGTAGATAAATACATAGAATACATTGCGCAACAAACGATTATACTACCTTATAATTTCTATTATCTTTATGAAAGTGTAAAATACTATTATTTTATTATAGCTGGCGCGCTTTAGATTGAGATTTGACCTGCGCATACTTTGACGGAGTCTTTTCTTCGTTATAACAATAATATATTATAATTACTATTACATTTCGGCTTGTCCAAGTACGAATTTTAGGTTCTGTGTCTCAACTTAATGCGAGGAAGCTCTATAAAAAATTCAAATATGTAATTGTGACAATTTGGTTTTAAACCAAGGACCTTCCTAAACCTAAAACCCTATAGGATGCTCTACCAACTGAGCTATGAAATTCCCTTGAATTCAATGAATTTTTTAGCTCATTCATGGCTTTAGGGGCATTTCATAGCCTATTTGGTAGAGCATCCTACTAGATATAAGTCTTGGATTTAACTTCCGTGAAGTTCATGAATTTTTCACAAAACTTTTTCTGTCTAGTTAAACAAAAGTCATTCGTTAGTGCTTTTGTGGAGAAACTGTGTATTACTTAGATGGATTTGTCCATGGTGTTTCAGTGAACCCCAATAGTTCTTGTATAAAAATAGATGTCTCGAGTTTACTGTTTGAATGAACCAGTAAAATAAGGGTTTGCGATTCACCGGTTTCAACCCTTAGAGTGTTTATAGTCGGAGTCAAACACGGTCTATTTCTTCTTTTTCTTATTTGATTGTTTGTTTGTTGTCTTCTGTGAACAGAAGACAATTTTCACACACAGAAATGGACAATAAACCATGTTGATATATTTACATACGAATTTATTAATTTTCTTGCAAAACAAATATTATAAATAATTTCAAAACACAAACATGACATTTGGACACCTCTGAACTTAAATAAACATATGCCACATAAGTTTTTGGAAAAAAATTGAATTAACGTTCGAAAATAGTATATTGAATCTGCTTATTACTTCAATAATTAATATAACTTAAGCTTTAACATTCATGTTTAATATTGGATGAGCCAGTGGTCCATTTTCTTCTATGCGGCGAAGTTTAGTTCTGACTTGTCCCATGAGTCTTTGGCGAGTTTTAAAATTCATTTGCGTACTTTTTGAAAATCCTACGCCTTAATTGTTTTCAGTTTGGGGCTCCGACATATTGTTGTATATCTTTCTTGTAGGTAACTACAAAGAGTTTCAGTAGGTCTCGCCTGAGTACGTTATGAGGTTATATCTCGTAATACAAATGTTATTTTTTGCCTCGAAGCACTGCGTTGTTTGGGCATAGAGTTCAAGCTGGGTCACACCAAAACTTGATCCTTTACATGGCCTGTTTCCGAAATTTGCTCCACACACTATTATTTTATCTCAAAACTCTGCTTTCCCTTTGAATTTTATATTGAATTTTTTTTTTTTTTGAGTTACTGAAAAGAAAGAGGCACAACAATGTGCAGCAGCCCCAAAATGAAAACAATTAGGGTTCGAAATTTTTCAAAAAGTACGCAAAATAAATTTTAAAACACGCCAAAGTCTCATGGGGCAAGTCGAAGCTAAACTTCGTCGTAAAGGAAAATGGACCACTATTATTAAAAATGAATGTTAAAGCTTAAGCTATATTAATTGTTGTAGTAATAAACAGATTCAATATACTTTTCTGAAACCACAGTATCGTCCATCCAAAAAAATTCCGAAAACTTACGTGTCATACTTCAACAAATATCAGTAACATTTATACTCATATTGTTACTACAACAATCGGTCATTTACCACTTACTAAACATCGTCACGCACATCATCCTGACAACTATCTACTAACTTTATTTCGGTCCCTATTATTAATCATATAAGTATGTCGTCGTGTCTAACACATCTATCTCCTTGTATTTATCATATTCTCGATGGTATCAGCGATGGATGAATATGTATGAGACATAAATATGACTAACGCTAACACGGTTTACGTTAGGCAACATACTCGGCATTTTGCTGTTGTGCTCTTCTGCTGTATTATTAGCTGAGATATAAATACTTGACAGACACTGTGATAGAAGATAGCATATGCAACAAGAGAAGAATTTGGATACGATGGTAAATAGGGGATATATTTATCATAGATATTCAAAAGAGAATTCAGAAGATTATAACCTAATCACAGAGTTTTTTTTTTATGATTTCTATATTTATATTATAAATTATTTTTATACAGTTATTTTGTCACATTCAGTTTATCTTTGTGAAGGAAGAAATATTTTTGTGAAAAATTCATCGACTTCGCCGGGATTTGAACCCAAGTCCTCCGTATGTATTAATAGTAGTACCTAATCATTTGGTACTGCATCGATGTTATGAGCTCAGGAATTGATTACGGCCACTAGGATAGTAATATTTCGTGCCTCATGTTCCATATAGGAGCTAAGGATACTATTAATGATGAATGATACTGATAGTCATCGTAACGATCAAATTACAAAATTCCGGTACATATACATTGAAGACTAAATGTTTCCGGGCCCTATAAATTTCCTTTATTTGAAACTGCAAACTATAACTATCAACTTAAAGCGCTATTCAAAAATATTGGTACACTTACTGATTTATAAAAGTCATTGTACTCGTACTCAAATTATTTCTTTTATATATTAAATTCTTAATAAAAGGTATTAGAAAATACAATAAAACTGAAATTTTTGCCACGTTGACCTTTGCTTTTTTGTCATGTTGAACTTTGCTGCATGAAATGAAGAGACAAGTCATCAAATTTATTATCAACCATTCAGTTTCTAGTAATGTTTTACAAAAAAACAAACAATGCCTAGGGTTTTTCAAGCCTATATCGTAACCTGAGGAGGTTTTTCTGAATCTGAATTAAAAATTTAAGTAATTTTATAATGTTTATAACAATATTCTATTTTATTAAAGCAAATATATTCATTTCAAACTTATATGTTATACAATTTTGTTTTTACTGCTTTTCATTATTTATTAGTTTCAGGATATTAAATATTTGTTTATATGTTCACTGGCTTACAAAAATACACCTTAAATCAAGTAACCGAATTTTTATAATTTTTTAGCTATGTAAATAATATAAAAACTAACAATTTTGTCACTATCATCACTCTTTGATCTACTGTGGACCAAGTTCATCATTGTGTTTAATTTACCTTCTATTAAATTGCAATTATATTTCAGAAAAATAAAGAACAACCAATTATGTATTTGAATTTCTGTTAATTTTGACATATTAATTGAAACTACTGACATTGACAAGTTGAAAATCAAGATCGACTCAATACAGCAAAAAAAAAGATGTAAGAGATTTTTTCAGAGTATATACAAAAGTAGACTAGTAACTAAGTGCCCAATTCTTAATTTTCACCTAAGTGATATGCAGTGTAAATTTTTCACTTTATCACTCGGACCAATTATCATTTGCAAAGTTATCTGATATAAATGAGGGAGAAAGTGTAATATTGTATGTATTACCGTATGTTGACAATATTAGTTCAGAATAACAAGAAAATACGAATTTGGTGCATGTGTTTCTTGACATTTGACAAATAATATCATGACATTGATAAGTGATATGATATAAATTTATCATTTCATATTATATTACAATGGTGAAAATTGAGAATAGGGCCCTATGTACCTAATAACTTTATGTACGGCAATACTACCATACTTACATTTCTACAACAGTTAACATAATTAAAATAAAATCATAGTATAGGGGTTTTTATTAATAACATATAAATAACGTTGCATGTATCACAACACGGTTTACTTTATTGTAAAATAATAAGCATGTGGAATAAAGAACATAACTTGAATATTTGTCATATTGACATATGTCGAAATGTATTTTTCTGTTTATCATAGTATTCCAGAAGCAGAATTAATACGAGAATTTCAAAAAAAAAAATGTCTTAAAATTTTCGCTCTATCTGCGACAATTATGATACAATCCTTTGTATGCTAATAGCTATTACTAGCTACCCATATTCTGGTCGGTACTGTACTACCGAACAAATTTCTCCAGATACAAATTCTACAGCAATGTAATACCATCTTGAGTATTTTACATATTTTTCGTAAATTAACTGTTTCATTTGTCCATGTTGTACAAAATCGGAGTGGAGGATATTGACTCTTCCATCGATGTGTAAGAAGTCATGATGGTACGCTTTTTATTATGATTTTCAATGGGTAATTGTGTAATTGTAAGTGTATTAATTTGAGGGCAAATAAATCTTGTCTTTTGTGTCCCTTGTTGAAGCATAATCTAATTTATCTGCAAAGTTAAGCGCAAAATAAAATTCTCAGCAAAGTCCGGTTGTCTAATTACAGCAGCAGACAGTGCTGGGAAAAGAATAAAGAAGTATATTCTTCGTTGAAGCCGCGGCGCCCTAACTTCATTAATTATCCTCACTTTTTGTATTTCTTTATGTCATCCTGGCATGTAATTTTTAACTTATTACGGGAGTGTGTCTAAATATACTCCGACATCACAGGGGCTAATTGGGCGTGCTTTTGAAACGTTTAAAGATTTAAACCACCCTAAGATGGAGGAGTCACCACTTACATTATTTTAACGCCCTGCTGCATTCAAACACAAAGTAAATTACGGACTTTCACTTAACATAATTTATTTTGACTACCGCAGTAACTTAAAAGAATCACATTTTTTGTGATGCACTTTACGCAACAATACTAGTAATAAAGAATGAATCACAATAATTAACAGCCATCTTAAATATGTTGTATATTTTTTTTGTACATAGGTTCTGATCTTGCCTCCAAAAATGTTATTCAAATATACTGTAAAGTTTTTAAAATTGGTAGATACATCAGAAAAAAATTATATCTGGCGATCGCTTCCACCAAAACTACTGCTATATGGAACATGAATTCCGAAAAATTTTGAACTACACAATGATATACGATACGATTACTGTTTTTATCTGTAAGAAAGACTTATACACGGACTTATATTACTAAAAATCGTCACCATTCAATTTTACCCTCGATTTTGCCCCTGAATTTGAATTTTCAAGTTTGTAAATATAAATATATACTTTTTTAAAAAAAGTGTAATATTGTATTGTATATTATTTGTACGTGTAAATAAAACACAATTAAATTAGCAACACTTACGTTCCATATAGTGTTGGGTATCTCGGAAATATGAAATACGAGAGAGAATTTGATTTTTCCGCTGAATACATCACAGAAAGTTTGATAAATTTAACCATTTAAGAACCATATAAAAAATTAAAATTTGTTAACTAATATTTTCAGTCATTTTCTTTTGATAGTACATGTATTTTAAATGCAAAATTAATAAAATTTACTGTTATTCATGTATAATTCCGTAACTCTACTACAAAAACAAATTATTGAGCCTATTTTGTAACTCATTTGGTCATTTATTACATTATTATTATTAATATTAATATTAATATTAATATTAATATTAATAATGTAATAAATGACCAAATGTAAAAAAAAAATCTGATTATAATAAATCAGATTATGAAATTTCTTTCAACAAATTTTGAGTTGATAAAATCAAGAATTGATAAACAGTGATACCTAAAACTTTATTGGTTGGCTGAAATGTTTACGATCGCCGAAAATGATGTACCTGCATTTGCCATAGAACATAGAATTTAATCTTGCATGTTTTAATGAAACTTAGTTAATTATATATGAAATTCATAATTCACTCTTCTCGGCCCATCACAGAATAAGGATCAATTATTCCCCTTTATTTTAATTCTGCCCGCGATCATGCGTCCTATGGTCGTTTGACAGTTGACTGTTTTGCCATTGTCATTGTTGTCACTCGTCATATTATATTTTTGTGTTTACGTTTTCCAACCAATTTCTCTCATTTCGATAAGAGCTAAACTACGTTAAAATGAATACTGAGAATGACAAGAAGAACTGCACCCCGCCAGAATTTAACAATGGGTATTACCAATATTTTTGAATGTTACCAATTATACAAATTTTACAATACATCTTCACGCCGATCGCCAATAAATAGGTAGGTTCCCTTAATAAAGAGTAATCAAAAATCAATTTAATGTTTTGTTTAATAAATATTGTTCCAATAAATTGTGAATTGGTAAAGTTGTTTCAAAAATATATATTCAAGTTATTTCCAAATTTAAAGAGTCGAAAAAGTATAGTATTATATTTGGGATTATCGGCAATATTCATTCGGATAATTTACAACACTCGTCTCCGGCTCGTGACGAAAACGTCATCTTCGTGAAAAATGACTACCATAACCCCTCATATAATAATATGCTATAGATATCTACTTTGAAAATGTATGTATGTTTACATACATCTTACATTATTTTGTATTTCATTCTTTCAGTGACTTCCTAGAATAAATACAAAACCTCAAAGAAACTCTTGCTCCTTATTTAATACCTATAAATGTTTCCTGTGTGTATTCTTCCAGAAAAAAAAACAATTAACTATATGAAGGAAATACATGAAATTCCTGTTTGTATTATACACTATCTACTTGTTAAAATCTTACTTACAAGTTTTCTGAAAATCAATCGAATCATCAGGCACACCATTCACTAACACCATCACTAAAACCACTATCATCCCTTTTATCGTTTTCGCACTCATCTTGTCACTGTAGCCATTCCCTGCTCAATCCCATAAACCCACTGTTTAACCCCGCAACCCTCAAACATCCGAACACTACGTTACTCACTAAATCCTTCACTAAGTCACTAGTGGTCCCGATCACTACCGCAGGAGAGGGACTCATAGCGATGCGTACAACTGACTGACTTTGCAGTAACTGACTGACTAAAGACGCGTGTTGACTTTCGGTTTCACTATTAATAGACCGCGTGGAGTAGAGTAAATAGAGAGTAATGAAATAGGAATAGATTAGGGTACTATTTGAGGGAGTGTTATGGTATCATAAAGAGCAGGTGTGACTTTGAAATTCAAATGGAAAATAAATAAATATATAAATAAACATATCATCACGATTTATTACTCATTTCAGGGTGATCTATTCAGCTTTATTAGCATATATCGGTACTATTGAAGGCACTTAACAGGAGTCACTTCACAGGCTCTCAAAAATGTCGTAGAGAAAACACTGCAGAAGTCACTTCTATGTTAAAATTAATCTATTTAAAATTTCTTGATTATTCAATCAATATAAATGAATATGGTCTGGGATTTTTGCAAGATTACACGAATATATCATACATACAGTATAGGTCATGAAGAATGTGCCAAACTTCAGGGGTATATGCTACACATATTACTAATGATTCAAAAGTTGTAACCCGATTATTATTTTTCTGTCTTAAATATATAAATCTATAATATTTTTTTTCTATAAATTATTTAAAAGTAGGCTTTAATGTTTGTTTTATGTTTATACGAACCGTAATAAGCAAAATGAAATTAATTTTTGTACAGTAAATTTTGGATACCGATCAAGGTCATCTGTATCATGAATAAATTAACAAATTGGAATACATTTATCTCGCATTTGCAAAGACTACAATTGCGATAAGGATGGATATAATACGCTTGTCTTTCAAAAATTCTTATTGTTTCGAGCAAGTTAGGACATTCTATTTTAAAACGATGCTCGTTGTTGCTAATACTTTCGCTGTAACGTAAGTTTATTTATTAAATCAGATTATTACCTGAATTCATAATACGAATAACGTTATTTTCTGTTAGTGTCACTGACACCGTCTCAGTATCTTATTTTTCACATATTTGGTTCTACGTTTGCTAATAAACTTACCAGTTTACTTAGTTGAGATAATATTAAGTTTATATTTAAGTTAATTGTTTAATTTAAATAGTAAGTTATTTTTATAAGATTCCATATTTTGTTACAAAAAAATTATCAACTTGTTATCACAGCCTATATGATACGACTTACCAGGTTAATTATTTACAATTTCCTCTTACATTTTTCTAGTTTATTTTTTCAATAAAAATTCATTTCAAGCCTATCTTTGAATTCGTAATTTTACATAGAATCCAAATATGTAAAAATATATAAGGTGTTCCATTTGAAATATGAAAGTTAATGTCATTTCCGGTTAAACCGGAAGCGCTACAATTATGTCAAATACCATGATTTGTTGGCCCCTGAACCTAGTTTACAAATATGTAAAGAGAATTAGAAAATAATAATAAATAAAAATTTATTTTGGGTGCCTCTTTTTCAGTGTCAGCCTGTATATATAGATATAAAATAATAATAATAAAATAACAGTAGTATCTTATGTACCCTCATACGAACAATGTGAACAACACTACTGAATTTGTCAGAATTGGCAGAGCTAAAATCTTAATTCATACAATTCGTAGAGGACCTTGATCGGATATCTTTAAAAAAAATTATCTCACTTTCCAACCAGCCCAACGGAGGTGTAAGGAACGAGTTGACATATGGCATTATTTATCACTTTTAAGCAATCAATAATGAATTAAAATTATTGTTTGGCAATTAAAATGTGCTAGTCTACTTCATTGAAGTTAAATCGAAAACAAATAAAATCAGATTACATATTTTAGGTTTGTCAGTCATACATATATTTATACGTAATATACTCCCATAGTTTCAAATAATACCACAATTTTTTTACCCTTTACGCTGGATGTGTCAATCTGCAAAACATGTATTTCTCTGAAGCTTATTTTTATCTACAAGGCGATTACCAGATGTTGAGACAAAAACAAAGATTTTTTTTATGTATTAAATACAAATTGGGCGTTATTATTAAATAAGAAATTTTGTTGAGGTCTGTTTTTATTTGTATTAAAGTTCCTGGTAATATAAAAAAAAATTGGAGCACTTCCGAATAAACTAGGATACAAAAATGTAAACCAATAAATTTTTAAGTGTTTACAAAATAGAATTAACGCCAACTAAATTAAAACTCACTTAATTTTAGATGGAATGTATTATCCTCCTTTTATATTTTATAAATAGGTATTTTTTTAAATTTTAAAACATAATTTTACGTATAATCCTCATATTTTATATTAAATAAAAAAATATATATCATCACAACATATTACCCATTGTTGGATGTGCCAATCTGCTTTATCGGTACTGATAATGATATATTAGTATCGTGCGGGCTTGACTTCAGAGGCACTCGTTACTGGCGTGGTGAGTGCACTACAAGGGTCACTCTTGTGCCACTTATAATTCATAATAATTTTTTGGTATCGGTCGGGATCGAACCCAGGTCACCAAATTCGCAACCAGACACTCAAAGACACGGCTACGAGACCCCTACCATTGAAGCATTTATAACTAAGTTAAAGAAAAAAGTACAGACTAAAGGATGTACTCGTATCTAAATTTAGCTTATATGCGAAGCATGTAAAAAGTGAAAAATGCAACATTCAAGCATTCTGTTGCAAGGCAAACTTTTAAATACATAAATTTAGTTCGTCTACAAAAACATGTTTGAAAAAATTAATGTGGCGCTTAAACATAACTTCCCCTTTAAATTTTTTTCTTCAGTTATCATGACACGGCTCTTAAGAAGAATATCATTCATTATCTTCATCATTAAAGCCGTTAGTCTATATATTAATATCTAGACTATATATGGACGTACATACGTTACTATTTTTTACTACGTTGACATCACAGCATTCGTAAATATATCGTAGCTTCCGATGCAAAAAATACTCCGTAGTGTACTTTGGCCACGAAATTTTTTCTACGTTTTTTGTCGGTACGTATGTTCCAAGTTGTTTCACACACTACAAACCAGTTTATCTTAAATGACAAACAGGAAAATTCTAATGAAAAGTGAAAATTTTTGGCAGGGACTGAGACAATGAATTATTTTGCAAAAAGGAGTTAACTATGAACTAAAATAGTTGGGATTACTAAGATCTTGGATCAAATACATTGCAGGAATTTTTGGCTATTAATAAATGGAAGAAGTTACAAAATATTTCACATTTTTTAATTATCACATGGTATCATTTATATAAGCATTTCATAGAAATACTAGCAGAGTTTCTTTTTAAAAGAATTACGGTACAGATATACTATATTATCAAATAAAAAGCAAATTACGAGTATCCCACCTTGAAATAAGTTATAAAAAATGATGATATGTATATTAGTTTATAAATGAAGCATTGGAATTCAAAACAGGTTTGTTCGCACAACAAAATAAGCAACTACGAGGGTGGATTGAAAAGTTTCCGGATTGATATGAAAATACATATATACAGGGTATTCATTTTAAATGGGCCACCATTGCCATTTTGAGAACTATAAGAGCTACAAAGACGTTTAAATAGACAAATAATTGGTTCTCAAAATACGCGACCAAACGTTAGAGAATTTAATTCTGAATATTTTAATACCCTTATATAACGAATTTTTTGAGAAAAATGGATATAAATTTTTATATTAATTTGTTTAGAATATGGCTATAATAAAAGTGCCTCGGATAGAAAAAATGAATATATATATATATATATATATATATATATATATATATATATATATATATCACGGACTACATTTTATTTTAATACATAGTCCCCTCTGAGGTCAACACACTTGTCCAACGTTTTTCTAACTTTCCGATTCTCTCCCAAAAATGGTTTTCTTTGAGGTCCTCAAAATAAACAGCTTCGATGGCTTCTTCGTTGGATCGGAATCTCTTTTCAGCGAGGAATGTTTTGAATTTCGGGAAAAGATGGAAGTCCGAGGGAGCGAAATCGGGCGAGTACGATGCATGGGGGACGATTTCAAACCACATGGTGCACATTTTCTCATTCCCAGCTCATTATGTAAAATATGAACAACACGTTCATAAGAGATCCATATGGCTTCCTCAATCTCATGTACTTACATTCGGCGATCTTCCAGAACCATATCATGGACTTTATCCACAATTTCCGGTGTGGTAGCCGATTTTAAGCGACCTGAACGTGGTTCGTCACAGATGTATGTTCGGCGACGCTTAAATTCCGAAACCTAGAAACTCACCGTGGAAAACGAAGGCGAAGCATTCCCAAGGACAGCATCCAACCTGATAGACGGATTATACTGAAATTTCTTGACAGTTCATATGAAGAGTTAACAAAACAACAAGATTGTCTTCGAAAACCAAAGCCTTCTCAGTGATTCCGGAATTTTTTCAATCCACCCTCGTACTCGTAATTGCTAATTTTTTAGTACGCGTGTGTAGTTTGAAATTGGTTTCATACTGATTGGATATTTGTATATTCTGCGAACAGAATGAAAGGTTATTGCTATTACTACCATCTGGAGTGAATCGAAGGGTTTTATCGTATGTTAATTTTTGTTGCCGTCATTTGTCACTGTCACTAAAAAAATTATAATCTTACTTTATTGTATAAAATTTATATCCAGCGTTTATTTCTGGTTTTCTTAAATATACACTCGAGAATCTACATAACAATATGGCAAATATTTAGTGGTTTGGAAGAATTTATAACAAATGATAATATTTTGTTTCTATTTTGGAGCTTTCTCTTCAACACTCCATCATCTAAAATTAAAACAGGAAAAATGGCAAGATTTAAGAGAATATGCAGTCTCAATTGAGCTTATTACGAACGATAAAGACTGGCAATATGTACGCGATACAACATGGCCCAATATTAGGAAGAGTATAATGGTAGAGTCGCATACACATTGGTGAGCGGTAAGCGGAGAGCGGCGAGCGGACTCATAAAATTTTATGAAACAAAGACTTGTAATTTAAGTCATGTATACAAATAATTTACTTGTAAATACAGTCTTGTACTTGCCCAACATTGTATTAAGAAGGCAAAGAGAAATTAGGATTACTCAACATGTTAACCATGGCATAGCATTAAGATTGGTCAACATGTGAACCATAACAGAGACCCTCACGGCTGTTAGAACCTATGACATGGTTAACGTGTTATGTAATCCTAATTTCTCTTTACCCTGTTAATATGATTTCGGGTAAAATTTAATTACTGAAAATGAGAACTTTGTTCTCAGAACACATATAATTTTAGTTAAGGTTAAATGTCATTTTCTATTTTATTATGAATTACATTAGAATTAATTCTAAGTATTCAATTGTAAACATAGTCAGCTTTGAAATTAATTGGTGTAATAATGTTTTCTATCGTAAATTAATATAATATAATCCAAGTGTTTCACCGTAAATGAATATATTTTAAAATCCTTCATGTTTTCCATATATAATGTGGATGGGTAAAAAAAGGTCGCTGTTCAAACTATTCGGTGACAACGGCACGAATAAATTATGAATCTTAGAAAACGTACCGTCAAAACCGTTCTACATTTTAATAATCTTGAAAATAATGAAATGCGATACGCACAACTCAGGAATTCTTCAATTATTTAATTACAACTGCAAGTGCAAAATAACATCAATTACAAAAATTAAAATTCCTTGTTAACGCAAATTTCATGCACAAACATTACATTAAACCTAGCCGCAACATTTAATTCTCCAATTCTCTCTAATTTCGCAAAAGTGACTCACACATCTGTGAGAAAGACACAAACCGCACCACCCATCGTGCTGTCGAAATGTTTACGATGTCACTTTATTATTCTTCCCGAATGTCCCAGTGGGAATCGGTTTCATGGAAAAACTATAACACCAGGACTCTCGTTTTAGGATAATATGTCTTTAACAGGAAAGCCGTTAAAATAACAGCAAGACGGAAAAAATCAAAAGGTGCGGAGAAAAAGTTTGTTTGTTTAGTTGCTTGGTGATTGTTTGGATGTGGTTGATGATGATGTTTCGAGAAACGATAAAACAATTGGAAAGAAGCTAATGTTTTCGTTAAATTGGGAAACATCAATGGTTTACGATTTTGCTTTTAAATAGGTTTGAGTTCGCACCAAAGTGAATCCAGTAGTGCATTCTCCACAACAACATTGAGTTACTATTGAGTAATCGCCTTTTCAATGAAATTATAAGAAATATTTTTTTTTTGTTTTTATTCGGTGTAGTTGTAAGGTCCGTTTATTTGTAAGTCCACTGCACTAGATACAAGCAAGAACTACTCTTGAAATATTTATTAAATACATTTATGCGTTAGAACGAATTATCTAAAATAAAGAATCCCAAGAGAGTAAGAACGGATAGATAGTGATTGCAATATTTTGCGAAGATAATATAATTAGGAATAAAATATACTGCAATAGCAATTTATTTATTTGTGTCGAAAACATTTATAGAATAACAAAGAAGTATTAAATATAACAGCAAAAAAAACAAAATATTAACAAAACAAATCAAATAAATGTGAATAGGATTTTTAAACTAATTCAGACCACATCTAACGCGTTTGGTGCCGCATAATATCTGTATTAGATCGTTCATATTACATGGCTGGACACAGTCTGCACTCCAAAAGATGGTCAGTGCTATGTTCAACTCCACACTTGCACGATGTGATGTAATTTACATGGAAACCCCCACCTTTGCATATTTTTCCTTGTCCTTGCAACACCCGATTGCAGCATCCTGAGTGATTTTCATGAAAACCAATCTTCCTTTTATCGGGAGATCTTCATATGGAATTAACCTGTTTTGATTCGTCGCCCGTGTTTGCCAAATTTATATTCCTGTTTCCTTGGCTGGTTCCAGAGTCCATGAGATAGCAATGAGAGCAGCACGATAGATGACGTGTGGTAAAATAATGTCATAAATAAAAGCTGTGATGATATATTTATTTCATCTTCTTTATCCATACGAGTCGTCTCGGTGGTCGAGCGCGTTGAGGCAGTACCGGAGCAGCACTCGAAGCCACCTTCACCACTTGGACCCTGGGGTCGTGGGTTCGATTTTAACCAGGGACTTGGGTGATTGTGTGTGCAAATACATAAAATAATATGTAACAATTTGTAAATATGTAATAAATACGAGTAAAAGGTATCTGAGGGTTATAACTCAAACCGAGTTGGAAAAGCCGACAAAATATTAATTTATTATATCCATGCGAAGATTTTTAGGTTATTTAATCTTCCGGTCAACCGGAAGTAACAGTTTTTTCTTGAAAAACGTAATTAAATATCATTTACTTGACAATAAATATAAATCATCACTGATTATTATCTATTAATGGTGTACCAATCTTATTTTATTTGCAAATATGACTGTATTTACCAGGTATCACCTCATGGGCTATTAAGGGAGTCACTTTTGAGCTATTTAGAAATTGGAGTTTGACATCGGCCTTTGTAATAATGAATTTACATGTTTAAATCTTTTGACCAAATATATTCTTATAAGGTATTCACTGAGAAATGAACCACAATATTAACATTTATTCGATAAAAACTAAAACGTGAATAATGTAAAAGATCTAATATATTCTGGTGTTATGGTTTTCTTGCTATACTCATAATAACATACCAGTAAAATTTTATTATTTAACATTAAACTACATCTAATAATATTTCCATCTAAACAGCGAGAGAAATTGAAGGGAATATTAAAGGAAAATAAAATTGTTTACGACCGAAAATCCACTAAAATATCAATATTTACAAAACATAAGCTCGGAGTAATAAAATGATGTGCTATAATAAAATTTTCATTTGGACAAAGCGAAATATTTTTAAATATTAATGTGTACCAATTTAAATTTTAAGGGTATTAAATATGAATAACTACGTAAAATAGCCAGAATTGGCGTAACTCATATTTCATCAGAAATCCTTGTTTGTTTTAAAAAATAAACAAAATATTCGTGCTCTGTAAATTCTATTAGGATTATTGCAGATTATCCTGTTTTAATTTTCTCCAATGTCCAACAAAAAGTATTTTCAACAAAAAGTATAAACCTTAAAAGTAGACATCAACGCTGATTAAATATTTCATCACAAAAATCCAAATTTCGTCTTTTAATATGATAATATAAAAGTGGTTAGGAGTATTCGGCATCCATTGAACAATGCAGTAATCCAAAATATGATAATTCAGTAATATATTTCATCTCGACTAGTAACTTATAAAATCATATCAACAATATAAACTATAATAATAGTTGTAAGGATCGTAACGTCAATCATTATGATACTCTGACCTATATGACCTATAATAACAAAATAATAATATTTTTCTAAATAGCAAAATGAGCACGACAAACAAGCCATGTGCGAAAAATACGATTTTGCAAGGAATTTCATACAAGGTTTTTCCAATTCCGTTTAAATTCAACTTACTCACACAGGGAGAAAATAATGAATTTTAAGTTTAGAAATCAGCTAAGGCTGACTCACAGATTTGTCACTTTTTCAAATTATTACAAAAAAGTGATATAGAAACACACTAATGATAAAAAGAATTCTTTTAATTTCCCGCGTATTATAATCTTGTTTATACTCGTGGTACATACAATATTTCATTTTATTTAGATTTTCGAAATTCAACGATTCAGTAGATAACTACAGTCATTGTTATGTTGGCGTCGTGAATTTTAAGTATACTGTGATTTCTATAAATTGTTGGTGTTACTATATTGTTTATTGATAAAAAAAATATAATATAGTATCAGAATAATGACAAATAACGATTAATAAAATGAAATATCAGATGAATATGACGC
This sequence comes from Harpalus rufipes, assembly GCA_951394225.1. Lineage (NCBI taxonomy): Eukaryota > Metazoa > Arthropoda > Insecta > Coleoptera > Carabidae > Harpalus > Harpalus rufipes. The sequence continues at coordinate 37,877,026 of OX596280.1, read as the reverse complement.
TGCGCAGGGCAAAATGGTTCCATAGAAGTTAAAAAAAAATAATAGAAAGAATACAAAAAGTTTTGAATATGGTCGTGTTAAAAAATGAAATTTATCTATAAACCACAATTTTGATTTGCCTGATTATCTGTTGTTTGGTAACTTTATAGGCCCTCGAGTGATAAAAGCCAAATTGCGCCCGCTTTTAAGGGCAATAAACAAAGTGAAGGTGATGTTGACAGTTTTTTTCGATTATCGCGATGCTGTGCACTCGGAATTCTTGCCAGAAGATGAGACAGTAACTAAAGAATATTATCTGAGCATTATGCGGCGTTTGAGAGAGCAAATGCGTCGAAAAAGACCAGATTTGTGGAAATAAAACTCATTGATTTTACACCACGATAAGGCACCATCTCACGAGGCTATCATTGTGAACGAATGTCTGGCCAAAAACTCAACAAATCTTATCGAACAACTATCGTATTCCCCTGATATGGCTCCGGCCGACTTTTTCCTCTTTCCAAAACTCAAATTATCACTTCGAGTTGGCACCCGTTTTCAGTCGAAAAAAACATAAGAGAATTCGCGGCGAGTACTGAAGCGATTCGTGAAAATTCGTTTAAAAAATGTTTTGATGATTGGATTATTCGTTGGCATAAGTGTATTATTTCGGAAGGGCCCTACTTTGAAGGCAATAAAATAATTTTGGATGAATAATGCATATTTTGAGACCCATTACTTTTAGTACAATGAAAAACAACAATCCATTGCGTACAGTAAAACCTACCTTGCAAGCCATATGGGACGATACAGAAAAAGGGATATTGCCCAACAGAATAAAAACTGGTATTACTAATAAAGGTGATGTAACCCAAAATTAAATGGCGGGTTACTTGTATAACATATTCAGATTTTAATGAAATTTGTACAAGTTTCTCACCCTTTAAGTACGTTATATAATATGTTTGTGAAAAATATATACCGGCCAAAATATTATGGGTTTGGGCTAGTATATATTTATAAAAAAAAGTTTAGCAAATTTACTTTCTACAATAATTCTTTTCCAGTAATGCAAGTACAAACAGAACAATTGTGTAATGTTCTCCGTTCTAATACTAAATACAGAAACAAAAACTTTTCCATTTCTGTAAGTATTAACGGTTAACAGTAAGGTAACGCTAAAGTTATAAATATATATAAGGTATTTACAAAAATCTATAACTTAATGGATCAAAATTGTATTTTTACAAGAAGGTCTCTAAAAAACGCTTATAAATCTTATAGAAATGCCTGGAATACCGAAATTAATTGTTTTTTTTTACTTACGCAGTGGTGGTCTTTTGTTATGTACACGTAAATGTAAGTGAAATTAACAAAAAATTGATAAGCAAAATTACGAACAACGTACAAATTCAAACTAAAATAGACTTAGAATGGAAGTTGGGTTGACTGTAGGAAATGATGATTCTAAGTGAAAAGTTGAAGGAACAGCGGGTGTATTTTTAGAGTTGTCTTCAAAGCAAGGAAAGGTGCTGGCGCCTATAAGAAAATAAAGTAGGCAATGAGCTGGTGAATAGTTGAAAGGGAAAAGTAGATAGAGTCGCCCCGCATTGAAGACTGCATTGTGTCGGAACTGTTTAACATAAAAATTGAAGTCGCACGTGTGTGTGGGTATACCTGAGTGAGTCTCAGTTACAGTGGAAAGAACTGGAAGCGTTGTGTTATGGAAATCTTTCCAGCTGATAATACAAAGTGCCTGCCCGTAGGCTGCTGGAAACATCCCTATTTGTCGCAACGACCGTACAAACACGATAATACCGCGCCCGTAATGCATCCTATAAAGCTAAAATATTGCATATGAGATTATAAATTGTTTGAAATTATTGCATGGATATAGAGACTAAAATTTTTAATTCTATAATAAATCGGGGTGCAGTATGGATTACAAGCTGCTGTGTATGTATTATTTATCTCATCGTAAATTTTTGGTTTAGCATTTTGTTTTCATCTGTGATTCTGATGGCTTGTTTTGATAGGCCCAGCGCGGCCGAAATTAAATGCGAATTTTCATAACCGTTTACGTAATTTTCCTGCCGCTACCTATTATTTTCATGAGCTTTTCATATTACTTCATTTTACATTTTGTAACGAATAACATGCTTCACTGGAACTTAAAAACTTCTGTAATGAATAAACAACAACGCAAAATAAATACAATTAAATACACACTGTATTTACTCGAGTAAAATATGAACATTTTTCCAACAAAATTTTCGTTCATATACATACATTACAGTGGGGCGAATAGCCGTGAGCTTTAAAGCTTTGGAACTTTGTATGTTCTGATCGAATCTGAAATACTTCACTTTGAATTTAGCAGGCATTGGTACACACACGACGATCTGATCATTTATCCATTTTAAGTAGGTATCTGTAGTTTCACTGTCTAGCTTACTATAGTACTTATCAGTTAGGTCATGTTAAGATATATTTAAAGGAATAACTGAATCCAAAACTCATCAATTTTCAATTTAGCGCAAATTAAAATAATTGTGACGCATATACGTAAATAAAAATCGGTAATACTGGCTATATTTCAACAGTTTAATTCACAATTGGTCAGAAATATATGTGTTTCCAACCTTCGAAATAAGGTAGTTGGGAACTGAGTCATTGTTTACTCCACTTTGTAGCTCGCTGGAATATTATATTAAAATATAAGTTACAGAAAGCAATCTATTCAATTTCGAATTTGAATTTCGAACATGATTCGCGTGCCGGCAAGTGTGCAAACAAACGATTGCTTGAATAGCCTTTTGTGTTGTGTCGGGTGATTTTAGTATATTGCAGCCGAGGGCTTAGGTACTGTAAATTTTTTAAAAGATGTCCGATCAAGGTCGTCTACGAATTGTATGAATTCACATTTTTGCTCCGCCCATAATGACAAATTCAGTAGTATCGTTTGCTTAGTTTTGATGAGAGTACATAAGATACTACTTTATTTTATTATTGTAAAAATATATGTTACAATAATAATATGTATTACCCGGGATTCGAACACGGAATCTTAAGCGTATAAAGCGGAAACGCTATCCGCTACACTACATCGGTCGGTATATGTTACAATAAAAGCATTCAAAATTCAAAAATAAGTCAACTGGTAAGTTTTTTAGCAAATGTAAAACCAAATATATGAAAAATAAGATACTGAAACAATGCCAGTGTCAGTGACTCTGACGGAAAATAACGTTATTCATACGGCAATGAATCAAGGTAATGTATCTGATTTAATAAATAAACTTACGTTATAGCGAAAGTATTATCAACAACGAGCATCGTTTTAAAGTGGCATGTCCTAACTTGAATTTTTGAAAGACAAGCGTGTTATATCCATCCTTATCGCACAAGCTTATAGTATTTGCAAAGGAAAGAGATAAATGTATGCCAATTTGTTAATTCATTCATAATACAGATGACCTTGATCGGACATGTTTTAAAAAAAATTGTATACGTATTACAGCGCAAGGCTGCGATAAAAGTCCTACCGAGGTATGTATACTATTTTATTCACACTTTTCCTTTATTAAATAAATAATTATCAAAATAAATCATTGAGTTATATTTACCGGTTTCGGGATATTAAGCCTTGGTTTATATCTACAACAGTAGGCTGGTAAATAAGTAATAACTGTATCTGTACGGTGATAATGTTACCGTACAACAGTCTACAAAATGAAAATAAAATAAAATAAAATGAAAATATAATTTTCTTTATTAATACAGACAGATGATGTTAGTGTATCGTGCTTACCATGTTTTACTTTATTCTACAATAATAAACATGAGGAATAAAATACATAATTTAAATATTTGTCATATTGACATATGTCAAAATAATTGTTCTGTTTACCATAGCATTCTGAAAGTAGCATAAATGAAAAAAATTCTAAAAAATAAATTTATTAATAATGTCTTCATTTTCGGAAGCCGATAAACTATTGAACAATCCACGGATATTATGAATCATAACAGACCTTAGCAGTCTTAAAATCCTCGCTCTACGAACTCGGATTGCAAACTGACATCTGCGGCAGTTATAAAAATCATAACAATCCTAGGTATGTTAATAGCTATTAATTTTATTATTTTTTGACATCTCTATTAAAATTTGTTTAGCCTACTTATTATAGAGTTGTATAACAATGTCGCTAAGTAACCCTGCATAAACATTTCCCACCTGTGGGGTCGAAGCGTTACCTATCTGTCAATTATTTCCCAACCCCTAACTTCTAACAAGTTAGGAATTGACATATTACTATAATGATTGTGAATATATACTATTTTCTCTGTTTCAGCTTTCATTTACATCATTTTTTTTATAAAAATAATCATCAATTTCCATTAAGGTAAATTTTTGACAAAATTGTTAGGTTGGTAATAGTGATTTGTATTTTTATTCTTTCTGCCAGATATTTTGTATATTAAGTGCAGTCATACCAATCCCAAGTAATAAAATATTATCAAAAAATCGTTTAAGAATAAAGCTTCTTCTAGTATCAATAACCATGTTAGAAAATGTCATTCTAGTTCCAAAATAGAGAAAAAAATTCACTAGCTAAATGTTACTTTCAAACCGCTAAAATGTCATTTTCATACATGTCAAATTTTAATAAAAATGTCCAGAATCAATAAACATTTTGTCATGTTATCTAGATACGTTATCATGGATCTATATTTAAAAATTCTGGTAGACTAAACAAATTGTAACAAAAGTATTAAAAAATATTAATATAATTAAGGTATAAAACTCAATGGTTACTAATTAATTGTGAATAGTATACACACTTGGCAAGAATGCTTATACCAGTACCGCGATCATAGCTGACCAAGATGTAACTCAGCGCTCGGCTGTGTTACAGTACTTACCAGCTCGGTAACGGTATGTAATGTACTGTCAGAAATACAAATTTACTGACGACAAATACTTTTGATCGTATCTATTGAGGATCGTACAATAAAATAAGAATAACACCTTATTAACATTCTCAGTGTAGCAATCTTGTGTTCGCATATTTCAATAATGATACATATGTACCGTTGAGGACCTGTACAACGGGTCACCTCGTCCGCTGTCAAAGCTGCACTTTTGTGATTTTAGAAAATTGTACATAATTTTGAAGTTTCAAGTTTGACATAGGACGTAATCTAACCCGGACCGTTCGAATCGCAACTGATCACCTAACGCATATAGCCACGCAACGTTATAAAATTATTTTTTTTATGCTCTTATATAGCAATAATGTATATTGTATATTATAAACTAAATAAATTGTCCTTCAGTACGTCAATTATATGTCTGACAACGTTCTTATTTCTATCTTTCAAAGATGGTTTCGCCTTCTATCGTTCGAGTCGAGTATGTCTTTCTATGTCTAAGCAATAAACGATCCTCGTCGGAGCAATTTTAATCAATCAGATGTGAATAGTCGGGCAAAACGTCCAACAAAAACTGCAAAACTACAGCAAAATTTGTAATAGTGAGCACAGAGAAAAACTTTCTTTCTTCATACTGTGAAAAAAACTAAGTTAGCTTGGACTTTTTGCTCTTATTATGTTTTCTCGTTTCTTTTTTGTCAGCTAACTAAATTAATCAATTCTCCGACATGAGAAAAAGAGTGTCCAGTAGCCGTAGCAGGAACAGCAGGCCGGCAGGAATTGAAAAGACGTCGCAAGCCCGCGTGGAATCACGATCGCTTCGCGAAGCGACCAGCGCAGGCGACAAAATAAAAACGGTTTTCATTTCACGTGACGTTTATTCAGCCAAAAGCTTTTTGTCTTCTCCTCTAACTCACATCGCCTTAAATACACCATATTTTTATTTGTTTTCTCGTTATTTGTTTCGCTATTAGCACGACGGTTCGCACTCTTCCAATAGACACAAAATGACGAAAATGAAATTCTTACAAAAGGTAGGAAATGCTTCTATTATTATATTTATTCTTTTGCTTTTTTATATTCTAAGCTTTATTATACGTAGTATAGCGGTTATGGAAACTTAGTGACATGAATAAGCCTATTTTAAAAACGATTAATCTTCTAGTTCAATTTATATTTATATAATCCACAGAATTCTTTTTTCTTGCGAAAAAGTGGTCAATTTTTTGTGTAATAATGATGCAAATAAATATTGTGCAGAATTTAATTATGCATTCAATTCAATCACATTTTATTTTGCATATTTTGTAACTCTAATATTATTTCAAATTTCATAAAAATTACTTTGTAGTGTTTTGAAACAAAATTACAAACAAATGTAACAATATTTACCCGATCAGAAATGCCCGATTTTTACTCAACATTATTGAAAATGAAGAATTATTTACACGAAGAAAAGTAACAAATTATTAATTAATATTATGTTAATTTTATATTTTATAATTTTATAAGCCCTTTTTAATATTATAATAAAACAACCAATTTGCGCCATTGATTGATAAAGTGGTGAACATTGAAAATGACTTTTCCATTATATTTTTGTAGCGCGATGAGACACTGAGAAAAATAATCTTTTTATAGTAAATAAAAACGTCAAATTTATAAAGGCGAAAGCAAGAATATTTAAATTAAATAAAAAAAATCTGATTATTTAATAAGAGCATGGCTCAACATAAAACAATTTTCACATATATTTACAAAATCTATAGGATATTTTACCATAAATTATGTACAATAAATTACAAAGTAGAGTTTACCATATATAAATTTTAGGCTGGTAACTGGGATTTTCAATTCATACAACGTTCTTGTTTACTTTCTCTTCATATTCTTATAGTAAAAACATTAATTTTAGGCGTTCTAAAATGTATATATCTGGATTGTGCATCTATTCTTACATATCTTCTTTAACATTTTATTTTTACATACATGTTGTATCTAAATAACACATTAATTCCCTTTAATAAAGTGATGGATAGATTGCACTCCGATTATTCTTATAACGATGTGTAATTTTGTCAATATTTACAACTTATTGAGAAAAATTTGATAGCTTTTTCGCAGTGCAATGTTACTCTAGTCTACAGTGTTGGTGTACATTTTCCCATAATGTTTGAAACAAATTTAAGTTCTTTAACCTATACTTGTTACCTCCATAATAGTCACAGATCAAGAATTAAGAGATCCTCCAAGTACATTTTTCTTTCATTACTCATTATTTTGATGAGATACAATTTTTCTGTATTTTACGTTGCAGAGTGGAGACCATCTTCACTTTCATCTTGTGTTTATAACATTATAATATCGTCTTCCTTCGAACTGCATTCTCGCTTATATCTATTCTTTACATTTAGATTTTTTATATATAAATTCTTTCTATGAAGAAATTTTGTCCTACTCTTCTAATTTTTCGAGATGATTCCAATTCATTGTCGGCATTAACAGTATTTCTGAAGGGTATGTGTAATATACCTATTATTTTAAATATTTTACTATTAATACAATAAGAAATAATATAATGTATGTACTTCCCAGAAAGAAACTTCAGTAATATCTCCGGATTTCTGACACTGACATTTATTTGTAAGTTACAAACTATTTTCAATAACATTCTTTCGGCTGTAAAATTTATTACCACAGATGTGCTATGTATGAAAAACAAAAACTGCTATTTGACAATTTGAATTATTTGGGATAGAAATTAAATAAAACACTGTTTATAAAGTTATTAACAAATACTTGTTCATTTTAATTTAAGCTCAATTGTTTTTCATACATACCCTACTGAAAAATGTATATAAAAATAAAATTTATATAAATTTCAATTGCATTTTTCTCAACTTTCTTGTTATGTAAGAATATAAAATAATTACATGATTGAATTCAGAAAACAATACTCTTATATATATATATATATATATATATATATATATATATATATATATATATATATATATATATAAAGTTGTGATCATAACTGACCAATTAGGTAGAAGGTGAAATGTTCACAGGTATGCAGTCAGGATGAAAGTAAATTTTGAATAAAACTCTTGTAAGTTATTATCAAGCTTTCGGAATTATTTTATTCCTTCCTCAGGATAATACTTGTTGAGTTTAATTATTAAATATAACAGGGATGAGAACAAACAATGACTGTTGCGTGTTGGTTGTTCGAAACATATTTAAATTTAACACAAAATTTTGATGAACTATATGGAAATTTTGTTGGTGTAACCCATTAATGATGGGAAGAGATTTAGAATAGATGAAGTCGAAATGGTAAAACACGTTAGTGATGTTTTACGAACAATCATTGTTTGTTATAGTATTTTATTGTATCTTAAATAATATAGAAATTATTTGAGGTAGCTCATTTAGCCGTTACACACTGTATATTGATGAAATAAACAGATTTTTCTAATATTTAATATAATGAGCATCTAATATTAAACATATTTAGTAATAGTTAGCAAACCTTATTACTAATTTGGTAGCAATTATTTATTACTGGGGAATATATTTGTTCCGCCATATTTCAATAATTATTTCATTTATATTTAATCAGTCTGCATAACGTCAACTAAATCGTTTTTTCAGTCTAAAGTTTACGCCTAAACACTGTGCCTTCTATCTATTGACTGGTAACTTGCTTAAAATAAATGAGTGTCTGGTCGCGAATCTGGGGACCCGGGTTCGATCCGGACCGACGCCAAAAATTACATCGCATTTTAATGGCACAAAATTGACCCCTGTGACGCACTCTCCACGCCAGCAATGAGTGCCCGTGAGGTGACGCCTGGTAAGCGCCCACGCGGTACAAATATTCCATCATTACCGATATCTGTGTACGAAGCAGATTGGCACACCCAGCAATGGGTAATATGCCGTGATGAAATATTTATTTATTTATTTAATGAAAGCATGTTGTTTTCCCTTTAAGTAAAAACATTCAAAGATATAAATTTACTAATATCCAATATTTAATTTTTCAGGGAATCCGGAAGATTCTTCGCCATAAATTCTTCGGCAGAGCATATCTGGACTCTTCACCGGGTTAGGTAAGACAATCTTTTATTAATTTTTTAAAGTATTTATTTTTCTTAAATAAACCAGTTATCAAACTTTTATTCTTATATAATTTTTGCAATGAATTTGCTTAGAAGAATTATCTGGTAACTATGTACAAGCTAAATAAACTAAAATACATGTTTTAATTATTTAAAATTAAAGTAGTTAATCTAAAATATTTAGTAACACAAAATAGTTAATTTGATTGTGTTGAGCGTATGTATAAATCTATTTCAAGCAGAGTGCAGCAGTTTCAACAAAGTGCATAAATTATACAACCTGCGCTGCCACCAAATTGCACAGTACAAAAAATTAAATTAAAAATAACGAAGCAGCGCATAAAACAGAAAGAGACATATATGTTACAATATAAGCAATAGAACAAAGAATAAAAAACTCTAGCCATATCATGTGTTATTATATTAAAAGTGCTACTACAGCGTTATTTAAAAATAGTTCATTCCATTTGGAGCTTTGAACCTGTCTTTTTATTCGTAATAAAGCAGTAGAATCTTTTCTAACGGACTATTCCACGTTTGATCTCTGCCCGGCCCCGGCTTTACAAACAAACGAATCTCAACTCAAAGTTGGAGTTGGAAGATGGAGCACCTGATACTATGATATACATGCTCTTCATTATATCACATGTGATATATGCATAGGTGTACTGTGACGAGGACGCAACCGAATACGTCTGTGCGACATCTAAAGCCAGCAAATTAGCCGCCAGATCAAATTTACCTAATATGGGAAATGGACACTAATGGAGGAATCGACACGACGAACGAGAGCAGATGAATTTGTCAATGTTTCTCTTTCACTGAGTTTTATTGTTCCCCTCATACGTTTTTGCTTGTAACTCGCTATCCGTTGAATGTATCTCTATAATTCAAACAAAGTCATTTAATAAAGGTGAAAGAGTTTTTAAAGTTCACAAATTAATTACACTTAACATATTAATCATTTTATAGATATTGTTCTTTTTACCTCTCGCTAAGAGAGGTATTGGATTCATGCTAAAAATCTCATCCAGAGTTTAAAGAATAAGCACGTTTTAAGGTCCCTAGAATCCGATTATAAAATTTTTATGATCTGTGTGTGTGTGTGTGTGTGTGTGTGTGCGTGTGTGCATGTGTGTGTGTGTGTGCGTGAGAGAGAGCGCGAGAAAGAGAGGACGTTAGAGGTACGATTTCTCAAATTATATAAGACTAAAGACCTGTAACAACGGATTCCTCAATCTAGCAGTAATGGGAAGAGTTGTATAGGTTCTGGTAACAACTGGAAAACCGGAAGTGGTAGTTTCTAAAAAAAATATTTCTAAATATTATTTTTTTGAAAATTTGTTAATACAAATAATAAAGATAATTAAATTCTCAATCTGACACATTCAATTTTTTTATTATATCTCGTATAGGTTTGGAGATATAGTATATAATAATATAGAATAATCTGTTGTAATAAATCTCGTTGTGTCAGTGTCAAAAATCAGCAATTTTACTGACATTACTGGCAGATTTTCTTAATATATATTATTGTATTATTAATTAAAATGTATTTAAATTATAGGTATGTTAATATTACATATATCTTTACGAAATACCGCTAATACCGTCAATGAATTTAAAGAACTTTGAAAATATTAGAATAGTAGGACAAAAATTCTCATATAACGAAAGAAGAGATACAATTTCAATTATTTGTTTGTACAAGAAATGTTAAATTCGTTACTTATAGGGCGCGAGCAGTCATGTGACTTTGTTGGCCTTGGCAAGCAGATATGAGGATTCGTGTCAGAATGACGGCTAGTAGTTATTTACATAGATGTCACAATTGTCATATGTCATAATTTTTATTCAAAATATTCTGATGTTTATTTTTTATTTGTCATCCATAATATGGAATATACTTGTCGAGGAAAATAATTCACATGGATTTGGAAAATCATGTTTTGAATGAAAACTTATAATATTTGTCACCTATGAACATTATTACTAGCTGTTATTTTGACACGGGACCCCGTATTTGCTTGCCAAGGCCAACGAAGGCAAATAACTGCTCGCGCCCTATGGAACATAAAATAAATTTGATAGATGATCTATAGTTACATAAATCTCACGAAAAGAGTGTGGCTATGCTAAATATTGTATCACCGAATAGGAGTATCATCATTGTAACTCATATTTACGTGACGTCCTTTTGTAGAACCGATCTTTAAATTCGGATAATGAAACTGATCTGATTTGGTCATCGGAATCTATAGTCGTCCTCGGGTAGTTGAATCAATGCTGAATTCCAAATAATAAATACTATAATATACAATTTTATTAGTCTTCCAAATTAAAACAGGTCACAAGGGGTCACAAAGCCCGTAGAAATCAATACAAATATCATTTATTTTTAGAAATAAAATGCCCTTAAACCTATATTAGTTTATTAGAGTGTCATTTATCAGTTTTCCTAACTTAATAAATGCAATAATTTCACATATTACCAATTTTTACTTTCCAATTATTGAATTTATTCTTCGTAAATAATATGGCGAATTAGGCGATCATTATTCATGCCATATTTAAATGTAATACTTAATTTAATGTAAAATATTTGAGGATGCGAAGATTTTCAGTTCTGGAATCAATGTTCACCTGACGTAAAATTACATTGCACACATTTCCAACTAGTTCTAAAATATTCAAGTACCCTCAGTAAAATTTCAATACACTGAAAACTACATATCATAATTATAATTCCTTGCCCGAGTTTTATGCCTTAAACTAAGTAATGTTAATATATTTTTAAAAAACTTATAATCCTAGTAAATGCATTAATTTTAAATTTAAGGTTCATAGACTTTCACTTAATTATAAATATTGGGCTTCACGTTTGCTCCGATACAGGAGGAAGCGTGTTTGGTTCTCATTGTTTTGAGCCTAGCGGAAATTGTATGTTGTACAAAATATGCGTTACTTTATGTATTTTTTCATAGAGATTCTATCTATTTTAGTACCGGAATCGAATATCTAGTAGTTAAGGTTTTGAAATAATTGAGATAAATGGGTATCCAGGTAGATATTTCTAAAACCGGGCCCGATTCTCATAACTAATTCAAACCAATGCGGAAATTACGAATACATCCATCTACTTGTAATAAATATAATTATTATTATCAGATTATCTAATTTTAGACAACAATACAATCTGATATCAAATTATTTCGTTCTTTTTATATTACTTGTAGATTTATTTATGAGGATTAATTTCTGAAATTAATTACTCCCCTTACAATATTCGTAATTAAAATCCTGTGCATCTTTTCATATGTATGAAAAATCCAACATACGTCCATCTTGTACGATCAGGCTCATTACATCTTCATTAGCGATCGTGCTGATTACTCAGTCCGGACAAACAGGCAGTGCTGGGCTGCACTGCTGCTCTCTCGGCAAACTCATGCATACATGAATATCCTATTAGCGGATAGAATCCTATACGTATACGTCGTCCTTTCACATAAACCAAACACCGCGCGTCCCTAGGACGACACATGTATGAGGCGATGACGGGAAGAATTAACGCTAATATGATGATGAGAATAATAATTAGCATATGGGGTCGCGTGGATGGGTATCTTTTGTGATCGGCTATGGTACTGACGACCCAAGTTCGGATCTGACTAGATAATAATTTTAAATTTTTAAATAGCAAAAAAGTGTCCCTTATTGTTCTTTTCTAACGAAAACTTCGTGAGCATATTAGGTGGCGTCAGTATTTTATCCCTAATAAATTGGACTTTAAATGTCAACTGGGCGACGGAGAACTAATCCCGATGGTCATTTGGGAAATAGACGATAGTAAAGTGAGCGATGGTTAAGTGGGCGACGGTCATTTGGGCGACCGAAACCTAAAAATTTTGACGGCGTGCAATAAAACAACCTTTTAGTTTATGGAGATGGAAACGGAAAAAAACAATTTCTCGGACTGGCAGTCAATAATAAAATGTATTTATGCCGACGTTTCGACTACACCATAGTCTTCTTCAGGGCACTACAGTATAACAAGATTGAAATAAATGTACATGTGAACACAAATATAATTACAGTAATATATGACTGGATATTACAGAATTGTCAAGTAGAAAAAAAAAACACTTCTGGACAATAGCGATATATATATATAAAAACACGGACATTTAAAGAAAATAAATGAAATAAAGTTAAAATATACAAATCATAGAATGAAAGTCGTCAAAAATTAAAAAAAAACAAACATATGTTTGATGAATAAAATGAAAACGGATGATTACAAAACTATAACAAAGTAACAGTTACTGATTTTTACCTCATGCACTATGCAGTCCAGACATAAGTATAGCTGCTGCGCGAAAGTTGAGATTCACTTTGTATACGCAGAACCTAAATTTCGTATTTGAACCGGTCGAAATGTAATAGTAATTATTATATGCTATTAATATAAGGGAGAAAATTCTCCATCAACATCTAAAATTGGTATAAAGGAGAAGGGGATTCATTCGTAAGCCAAAGACTGCGTAGCTCCAGTCTCAACTAAACGCGCGCCAGCTATACACCACACTTCGGCCTACTCCCCAAGTACGAGTAAATGCATGGACACCGTTTTTCCTCCCTGGAAGAGCTTTCAGAAACGACTACTCGAACAATTCGAAGACTGAACATAAGCGTCAAACACAATTAACTGGGCGATGGACTACAGGACGATAAAATAATAAATGTGTAGAATTACAAAATTGCACTTTATGTTGGGATTGTGTTAAGGTATTCTTAAAATATGGCTGCAAAACTTCTTGACTGGAAAGGTGATTGGGTAAAAGTAATGACTGGATATCAGTCAATTATATATTTCCGCCTCTACCGGTTTCGACACCTCATGTGTATTCTTCAGAAGCTAAAGCAGTTATTACAGATTTAAAAAGTGTAAAACTTACGTGAAAATGTAGAATTTAAGTAACAAAATAACTATTAATAAATAACATAATACAATGTATTTACTTATTTTTTTAATTTTGACTATCATCCAGCAATTTCTTCTTCCCAATTAAAATATTCTGTTCATTACATTTAATTTTTTTTCTATTGAAAAAATAAACCAAACTATATGCCTGCTAGGCATGTAGGTTTCTTTCATTGGGTTTGATAACTAGGAGGACTAAAGAGAAGAATTGTAAAGAGGTATTTCCTAAAATAAAAATCTGATGTGGCCAGCACATAACCTCTCGCCGTATATTTTACCTGGCTGTATGCATAAAGCAAAGAATATTTTTATAAATACAAATAATATATTCATATAAATCTATGACGTATAAACTTCTTTATTATTCAATAATAGCATGTCTCAACATGAAGATATTTTACCATAAATTATGTTACAATAAATTACAAAGTAGAGTTTACCATATATAAATATTAGGCTGGTAACAGCAATTTTCAATTCGAACAACGTTGTTTACTTTCTCTTCATATTCTTCTAGTAAAAACATTAATTTTGGGCGGTCTAAAATGTATATATGAATTGTGCATCTATTCTTACATATCTTCTTTTACATTTTATTTTTTCATACATGTTATATCTAAATAACACTAATTCCCTTTAATAAAGTGACGGATAGATTGCACTCCGATTATTCTTATATCGATGTGTAATTTTGTCAATATTTACAACTTACTTGAGAAGAATTTGATAGCTTTTTCGCAATTCAAAGTTACTCTAGTCTATAGTACTGGTGTACATTGTCCCATAATGTTTGAAACAAATTTAAGTCCTTCAACCTAGACTTGTCATCTCCATAATAGTCACAGATCAAGCATTAAGGGATTCTCCAAGTACATTTTTCTTTCATTACTCATTATTTCTGACACTGACATTTATCTGTCAGTTACAAATAATTTAAATTTGCAACTATTTTTCATGGCATCCTTTCGGTTGTAAAATTAATTACAACATTATTTTATATATTATATTCCTTTTATCTCTAAATCTATAAAATATGTATAAAAATATTTAAATGTATCAGAAAGAGAATTTATTTTTCTTTAATATTATCAAGAAAAATTTTCAAAAAATAATATTTAGAAGATTTTTTTTCAAGAATCTTCTACTTCCGGTTGTCCAATTGTTACCAAAACCTTTTCAGATCTTCCCATGAATGTCCGATTGGGAAATACGTTGTTAAACAAATTTTAAGTCTTATAGTTTTTGAGTAACCGTCCTTCCAACATCCCACACACACACACATCCACACACACACACACACACACACACACACACACACACACACAGACATCATCGTAAAAATGATAAAATCGGATTGTAGGGACCTTAAAACGTGCTTATTCAATAAAATCTGGATATGCGATTTTTAGCATGAATCCAATACCTCTCTTAGCGAGAGGTAAAAATTATATGCATGAAAAAAATTATGTTGGCTTTAAAATCATTTTGAGACAGATATATTATTTCAATAGCTATTAAAAAAATCATTAACAAAAGAAATATATAAATGCAAAACTTTCTATCCAGAATGTACTATATTTGTCGAACGCATTTCAGCATTATAAACGTGCATTCCACCGGCGGTAATTTCCGTATACAATGTAACACACTCTATGTACCTGTGAACATCCATGTATGTTGACATTAGTGGACTGTGCGTTATGATTTAACAAGCGTGAATTACCGAGACAGAGTGCCTGCATAATTAAAACTGAAAGATTCGCTCATATTGGAAATTATCTTTCACTTTGTGCATTTCAAACATCCAATAGACCAATAATCACAAAAAATTGAACGGAAAATTGTCAATACAATGAAATCAGTTTATTTTCATAGTTTTTGTGAAATCATTTTTTCTCTTACATGCTTGCAATATTCTCTATTTTTTTGAATTTTTTCCTTTTTAAATAATTTAAACATTTTTTTTATTTCATAATGGCTGCAAGCACCGATAATACTACTTTCTTAATCATCTCGTTAACCATGAATGCTTATTATTATAACTTATTTTTATATATTTATTCGTATCCAACTAGTATACACAAGTAACAACAATATAAAAAAATCTGATGTAGCCAGCACAATACCTTCCGTCAATCCTGTGTATTATGTATAAATTCCATACATAAATTTTCTTGCAAAAGATTCTAAATTTTCAGTAAAATTATTTCATAAACAAACTATTCCAATGGGACTTGACACTGACATCGTCTTCTTCTTCTTTAGCTCTTCCCATTCGTTAGGGGTCGCTTTTTACCTCTCGCTAAGAGAGGTATAACAGGGGAACGAGATATAGTTTAATAACTCATTACTGTTACCCGTTTAACAAACGGTTTTTGAATACTTGACCCGAAAGTAAAACACTAATTTGATTAATGCAAAACTATTTAGATCAAGGGTAACGCTGCCACCACTATCCGTGTTTTCAGAGTCCGCGGATAGAAAGACTCAATATAAGAGTATTAACAGATGCGGTCTATCAATCGACAAAATATACAATATTCACACAGAATACTTACGCTTACGCGATTACTGAAAAATAATTAATTCGGGCAACTTGACAAATAAAACTGAGAACTGGTTAATCAACTTAATTTATTTACACAAAACAATAAATGGTTGACAACAATAAACAAAATTATGACTATGGATCGTGACAACTACTGTTTAAAGGATCGGTACCTGACTCTCATAAAAACTAATTGAATTGTAAAAAGGACGACCTCAGAATAAGCTCTAGGCTTACTGAATTGCTATCAGCGCTTAGGTAGTCAACACCAACTACTAAGAATAAAGTAATCTATCAGTCTACTTACTGTTCATCACAGGTCGGCCTCGACTGAAGCACTTTATTATTAAACTACTCACTAACTACCGTTATGCAAGAATTAAGATTATTATGATTTCAAATTACAAGAATAAAAATTAACTCTAAACAACAAATTAAACAACTTAGGAGGACGCAGACTTCAACAATTATTTAAGTCACAAGGACAACTACCAAATTCACAAGTCACTAAGACAAGTTATAAATTTAGACAACAATCAAATGGGAAGAGAACAAACTTCACGATCAAAAGTCAGAACAAGACTCCTCGAGCTGAAATCTTGTGAAACACATCTTCACTCGATTTCACCCCACTTTCCAATAAGGAAGTCCAACCTTCACACCCTTATTGGCTAACTTAAAAATTAACAAACTATAATTGGTCAAGTAACTTAGACCACTTCGGGGCTTTGGGGGAAGAACTGAATTTCTAACGGCTTTCCGAATTCTGGCCTACGTGACAAATCTTTCATCAGAATTTCCAAAGATGCTTTCCCCCGCTGTGACACATCCGCTTTTTGAATTATTTCTCTATGTAACCTCATACTTTTAAAAATACTTTTATGACCCCCAATAATTCTTTGAAAATGTCACGAAACTATCCCATCCCAAAATCTAACAAAGATTAAAACTTCCAAAAGCCATTACAGAATCTTACAAAAAAATTACAAAACATAAGAGTTCTGAACGCAAGATCCGTAGCTAATCTTGACGTTCGGCTACAAATAATTTAAACAAAGAGGCACCGCCGTACAATCGTGTTACAACTTTCCCTTTCCCCTTAAAATAAATTATCTTCCTGAAGGGAATATAATTTATCAAAACCATCCATACACACAGTACTGGCAATGGCTGGGGCTTCTGGGCACGTGCCGGATGATCCACGGTACTTGGCCTGGCCTGGGCACCGCAATGATCTTCGCCTCTTGAAGTCGTCCGTCCGTCTCCCTTGTTGTGGCTACGCTACAATGGCCTCTGCTGGGCGCCTATCCAGGCGGTCCTAGAACCATAAAACCCACGGCAGAATCACTGGCCCTAATTACTTTTATTGCTACGAACAATAGCTCTCTACTATTTTCGTAATAATCTTAAGTAATCCAATACAATTAATAAAAAAAAATTGATACTCACTCTTTCTTATGTGTTCCACGTCCTTTCTCTCGATGACTCTTCATCGCTGATGCGGACTTCCCCAATTGCCTCAACTTGACGCCGCCATCACTCAGATCGGTCTCGGTCGCCAAACTACATTACTGTCCCATGGTGGAAGACTCCACTTCCTCCATGCTTGAACCTACTCTCTATCTATGTGAACACTCAGTAACACATTTACTACGAGGCCTTAGGAACACTGAAACTTAAAAATCGTTAGCAACAAGAACAATACATGACTGTGACACAAACACTGCGGAACTATGTCCGACTCCTAGAAATCCATGGTTCATTTGGAACCCTACCACGACTACGCAACGCATATCTAGCTCGCGGCGTTTCGGTGATTTCTACCGGCATGTCATTAACTACTCTTGGCGGGCTATGAACTTCGGCTTCGACGGTTGCCGTAGCACCACCTGCTTCATTTAGCGACTCTAAACTTTGCGCTCTGCTAACTTCCGGTACTCTTACCGTACGACCGTTTTCCCGTTCAACGCGACTACTTTTTCGCGGTGTATACACGTAATCAAACTGTTTCATATTAGCTACACGCGGAACTGGGCTACGTACTTTTTCCACCTCTTTCGAATTCGGCTCCAAGTACAATTTTAATCGGTTAACATTAACTACCATTTCCTTGCCGCCTGCCACGCCCTGGATCACGAAATTCACAGGACTGGTCTGCTTAATAATCTTGTACGGCCCTATCCATGGCTTTACAAACTTCTTACTCAAGCCAGGTTTCACTACCTCGTTGTGTAAGAAAACTAAATCTCCAACTCGCAAGTTGCGTTCTGCTGCTTTCTTATTGTACTGAGCCTGATTCCTACTCTGAGCTTTATTAATTCGCCCTTTAACAACTTGATATGCATCTTTCAGCCTATCCTCAATATTTTGACTATAATCAGTCCTGTTCTCACTCTCTAATGGGGCTAAACTATCATCACACGGAGTCTCAAACTCCCGGCCATACATCAAGAAAAACGGAGTTTCACCCGTCGAATTATGTACTGAATTCCTGATGGCCATTAATACAAACGGAATCTTCAAGTCCCAGTCCTTGTGATCGCTGCTGATATAATGTGACATAGTGTCTGAAAAAGTTCTATGAAACCGCTCAATACCACCGTTTCCCATTGGATGATACGCGGTTGTTTGTAATTTCTTAATACCAAATGTATGACACACACTCTTAAATAATTTGGATAGAAAATTTGTCCCTCTATCTGTTAATAGCTGCTTAGGTACGCCATGCCGTGCAATTATCTGTGTAATAAAAGCATTAGCTACTGTCTCAGCTTTGTCATCAGGTAGTGCAATTGCCTCTGGGTATCGCGTAAAAGAGTCAATGAATGTCAAAATATATTTATTGCCTCTACAGGTTCTCTCAAACGGACCTACGATATCCATTGCCGTCCTCTCAAACGGCTTACTAAGTTCACTGAACTTCTGCAAAGGGGCTGGCCTGTGGTGCGGTGATGTCTTCCTTTGGTTACACGACAAACACCGAACACAATAATCTTTTACCTGCTTACCCATATCTTTCCAAAAGAATTTCTTTTTAATCCTATTATAGGTTTTCTCAAAACCTGGATGCCCTGCATGAGGTAAGTCA
Source organism: Harpalus rufipes (assembly GCA_951394225.1). NCBI lineage: Eukaryota > Metazoa > Arthropoda > Insecta > Coleoptera > Carabidae > Harpalus > Harpalus rufipes. The sequence goes on along the minus strand of OX596280.1, from coordinate 37,857,365 downwards.
TGATGTGATCTCAATATTTTATTGATCATACTAGTAGGAGCAACCAATCTATCTTCGCGTTCATTTTCCTCTCTTAATTTATAAACTACGCCATCTCTATCCTTATAAAATTCGCCAAATTTATTTTTCTTCAATTTTAACCAATTTTGAATTTCTGCATCATTATCTTGTTCTTGCCTAATAAAGTCCCGGTCCCATACGGGCTCATATTCATTCACACAACGGATTTCTATTCGCGACAATGCATCTGCATTACTATTTAGTTTTCCCGGCTTATGAACAACATCGAATACATATTCTGACAATTTTAACGACCAGTTTAACAATCTACTACTTGGATCATTTACACTGTTTAGCCATCGAAGTGGGCGATGATCTGTTATCAACGTGAATTTTCTTCCATACAGATAACACCTGAAAAACTTTACTGCCCAAATTACTGCTAGACACTCCTTTTCAATTGTTGGGTAATTACATTCTGCTTTGTTTAGTACTCTACTGGCGTACGCTATTGGGTGCTCCATACCTTCGCGGTTTTGACTCAAAATTGCACCTAACGCGAAATTTGACGCGTCTGTTGTTAACGTAAACGGCTGGCTAAAGTCGGGATATATCAATATCGGTTCTTTAATCAACGCGTTTCGTAAATCTTTAAATGCAACTGATTCTTTATCTTTCCACACAAATTCAACACTTTTTTGTAACAATTTAGTTAATGGTTTAGCTGTTTTTGCGAATTCCGGAATAAATCTGCGGTAAAACCCTACTAACCCTAAAAATGATCTCACGTCACGGACTGATTTCGGTACGGGAAATTTTTCAATTGCATGAATCTTTGATATATCCGGTTTAACACCTTCACCCGAAATTACGTGACCTAAATACGCGGTCTCTCTGCGTACGAATTCGCATTTACTTGGTTTTAACTTTAAATTAAATTTCCGCAATCTATTGAATACGTCTTTAATTTTTGACAAATGTTCATCTATATCATCTCGCGAGAATATACAAATATCGTCTAAATAAACGTAACATTTTTCCCCAATTAAACCGCTTAACACACAATACATCAATCTCTGAAATGTACTTGGTGCATTACACAACCCAAAAGGCATTCTGTTCCACTGATAATGCCCCCAGGGTGAACTGAACCCTGTCTTTTCTTTATCCTCCTCGGCAATTTCTACCTGGTGATACCCCGACGCTAAGTCCAAGGTTGTAAACAATGCCGCACCATTCATGTGCGAAATTGTATCTTGCAAGTTCGGCAACGGTAAGAAATCCTTCTTCGTTATTTTATTTAACGCGCGAAAGTCTACACACAGTCGAACTTTCGACGAACCGTCCGACAGGACACGATTAACTAAAACTATCGGCGCTGACCACGGCGAATCACTTTCTTCAATTATGCCATCTTTAAGTAACTCTTCTAATTGTTCTTGCAAAACCTCTTTTTGCGTAAACGGAACACGATATGGCCTTTTTGCTATCGGGTGAACGTCCTCGGTAATAATCCGATGCTTAACTTTCGACGTACACCCTAATTTCACATCTTTGGTTATGAAAATATCTTTATATTTCATTAATACGCCGTCAACTTTACGTTTATCATTACGCGACAAGTGTTCCAAATTGAAAAGGGTTCTAAAATCTGCATCCTGCACTGATGCAACAAAATCACTCGGTTCGGCAGAACCGCATATGTCAATGGTGACATCTTCTTCGAAACCTACAATGGTTTTAGCAGGTACAACTAAATTCTCATTAGTTACATTCATAAGCTTCACCGGTACGTCGGTGTTATCGCTCCTCGCTACAACTCTAGCGGCTATAACTCCTTGAACACTAAGTTCCACAGGCTCAATTAAAATACTGTCTGCTTTCCTAAGAACAATACTCCTCTCCGCCAAGCACACAGCTTCGGACCTAGGAGGTATCGTAAAACTTTCTTTGATGCGGACCGACCGTATCTTACTACCTGCTTCAACGGCTTCGATTTCTCTTTCCAACTCTTGAGGATTGCCTGGCATTTGCATATTACTGCCTGAACCTTGCGAACCGATAATATTATGCTCTACCTGCGCAATTTCCTCGAAATGAACCTTTTTCAATATGCTTTTTGGAACGCTTTCACTTTTCAAGGGACAGAAAGGACTCGACTCAGATTTTCTGTCTTTATCTACCCTATCTAGCTCCGCACTACCATCCTGCTCTACAAATTTATTACCTGCTGTTTTCTTTTTAGTTTTACAATCTGAACGGATTACTTTATCCGACTTTTCGCTCTCTTTATCTAACTTTGATTGGCATGTACCTACGGCTTCTCTACAATTTTCATTACTTTGCGCGGTATTATTTTGAACTACTATTTCAATTTCGCGACTCTCTTTGAGACTTTCGGCTTTTAATTTGCCGTGAGTGACTTTATGGCTTTGCAAGTTACATCTGCCGGTTAACCGTTCGCGACTCTGCTCGCGACGTTGGGTCTCTATACTTTCGTGAATAACTTTGTTACTTCGAACGTTACTCCCACCGATTAACCGTTCGCGACTATTCTCGCGACGTTGGGTCTTTCTACTCCCGTGAGTAACGTCGTTACTTTGAACGTTACTCCCGCCGATTAACCGTTCGCGACTCTTCTCGCGACGTTGGGCCTTTATACTCCCGTGAGTAGCATAATTGTCACTCGAGGCTCTTTCACCTTTTACCGGAATTCCCGTATCACAAAAAGAACTTAACGAACGATTTGCTTTATGGTTATTCGCGGTGCGAAATGCTGAAAAAGAAGTAATATTACTCGCTTTTGGAACACGAAGTTCCCCATATTCGGCAATTTTCGCCCTATCACTCAGATTAGAACGAAATTCGCGATCGTCACGATTTGCCTGTTTCCCATTCGCGGTCTTGTTACTCTCACTAATTGTTGAAATCGTGAGTCGCTCCGAATAAATACGCATCTCATTGCATGCATAATTAATGTGGGCCTGATAATCGGTTAAAAAATCTAATCCGAGCAAACCATCAGTAGCTAAACTAAGCCTATCTTCACATACTACAAAGTTATGGAAAATAACATACTGGCCTACACTCAACTCTACCTCTGTACATCCCACTACAGGTAGTTCCTTCCCAGAAATACCAACAATGGTTCTGGATCGTGCAATGGGAAATACCTGCTGTCCCTCAGCAACGTATCGCTTAACAATACTAACACTTGCACCGGTGTCAATAAGGAAATCAAACCGTCTACCATTAATAACCAACTCTACTTTGTTTAGCCTTTTACCTTTGCTAGCACTAGAAGGGAGAGTGGATACGATGTCGGCTGATTGCGATACTTTGCTATGGCCGCCCGATTCGGAACTAACATCGACGGCCCAACCTAGTTTAAATTATTGTTTTTGAAATTGAATCTTTTATCATTTTTATTATTAATCGGCCTACTACCCGACGGAAGCACTACATGACACGTACTCATAGTATGTCCGCGTTTCTTACACCGTTTACATACAATATTATCACGACAATCTTTCGCAATATGCCCGTACTTTTGACATTTAAAACAAAGAACTTTATTCTCTCTACTTGAGCTCGAACCTGCATGGCTGTTATAATTTTCTTTTTTGAAATTTTTACTACTGCGATCCGGCACAGATTTCTTATTCTCGCTATTATTTAACGCCAAAACTTGGATTAATTTTTCAATTGACTCCGTTAAATGTGAATCATTTCTACTAGTACTCGCGCTATTTCTTTCATCGGCAACTCTATTTACATAATCTGCTTCATCACGACGCAACATTTGAAATACGGTCTCTGATCTTTTCGCGATCTCTACCGCTTTCTCGAAAGTTTTAGGGTTTTCATAAAACACGTCCCTTTGTAAATGTGGCAATATTCCCGTTGTAAACTGGTTTAACAACTGTCTATCTACATAAATAGAATTATCTATAGGTGCGGCTTCCGCACCAGTGCCCGAACCATCAGCCGAACTGTCTTCCTCACTCTCAATAAAACAGTTCGCTAAAGCATGCAATCTATATACATATGCAGATATTGTTTCGTCCCTAAGCTGATAGCAATTATTGAAAGCTTTTTGTACCGTCCTGGAGTCTTGTTTAGGTTGATACCGCTCTAATAATTCTTTTTTAAATACTTTCCAATTCTTAGTATTTCTACTTTTTGAATTATTTTTCACAAATCGTGCCGCGTCTCCCGATAAATTTATTTTTGCCATACACACTGTTCTCTCTTCATCCCATTTTCCCATTTCTTTACAGTTCTCAAGTTTCTCTACAAATTCTACAACACTCTCGTCCGGTTTTCCTGAAAACGAGGGGATTTTTGTATTTATTCCCGACATAGATGATACCGCCACAAGGTAATCTAATAACAATTGGTCATTCATGTTTACTGACCCGGCTTCGTTTTGCGCCATACTAAAATTTACTCAAATTAGAACAATAACCACACGAAGTAGATTTATTGTTTAAAAACTCTTACCAATTTAAAGGCTTGGCAACTACCTGCTATGACCGTAATAAAAACTCCAAGTATTTACTTACGCGTCACAAAAAAAAACTTTCTTGTCGTTTTAAAAGGCACGACAACTACCTACACGCCCGAATAACAATTAACACACAAAGTATTAATTACAACTCTATCTATGTCGATTTACGGCTCGACACCTACCATTCAAAATGCAATAACCACACACAGTAATCTATTACAATTTTGAAAAAAAGATTCTGTCGATTTTAACGGTTTTATACTGGTTTGAATGGGTAGTTTTTCGCAAAAGAAAAACTTTAGATCCCACCGCTGTGCACCACTTGTATATAACAGGGGAACGAGATATAGTTTAATAACTCATTACTGTTACCCGTTTAACAAACGGTTTTTGAATACTTGACCCGAAAGTAAAACACTAATTTGATTAATGCAAAACTATTTAGATCAAGGGTAACGCTGCCACCACTATCCGTGTTTTCAGAGTCCGCGGATAGAAAGACTCAATATAAGAGTATTAACAGATGCGGTCTATCAATCGACAAAATATACAATATTCACACAGAATACTTACGCTTACGCGATTACTGAAAAATAATTAATTCGGGCAACTTGACAAATAAAACTGAGAACTGGTTAATCAACTTAATTTATTTACACAAAACAATAAATGGTTGACAACAATAAACAAAATTATGACTATGGATCGTGACAACTACTGTTTAAAGGATCGGTACCTGACTCTCATAAAAACTAATTGAATTGTAAAAAGGACGACCTCAGAATAAGCTCTAGGCTTACTGAATTGCTATCAGCGCTTAGGTAGTCAACACCAACTACTAAGAATAAAGTAATCTATCAGTCTACTTACTGTTCATCACAGGTCGGCCTCGACTGAAGCACTTTATTATTAAACTACTCACTAACTACCGTTATGCAAGAATTAAGATTATTATGATTTCAAATTACAAGAATAAAAATTAACTCTAAACAACAAATTAAACAACTTAGGAGGACGCAGACTTCAACAATTATTTAAGTCACAAGGACAACTACCAAATTCACAAGTCACTAAGACAAGTTATAAATTTAGACAACAATCAAATGGGAAGAGAACAAACTTCACGATCAAAAGTCAGAACAAGACTCCTCGAGCTGAAATCTTGTGAAACACATCTTCACTCGATTTCACCCCACTTTCCAATAAGGAAGTCCAACCTTCACACCCTTATTGGCTAACTTAAAAATTAACAAACTATAATTGGTCAAGTAACTTAGACCACTTCGGGGCTTTGGGGGAAGAACTGAATTTCTAACGGCTTTCCGAATTCTGGCCTACGTGACAAATCTTTCATCAGAATTTCCAAAGATGCTTTCCCCCGCTGTGACACATCCGCTTTTTGAATTATTTCTCTATGTAACCTCATACTTTTAAAAATACTTTTATGACCCCCAATAATTCTTTGAAAATGTCACGAAACTATCCCATCCCAAAATCTAACAAAGATTAAAACTTCCAAAAGCCATTACAGAATCTTACAAAAAAATTACAAAACATAAGAGTTCTGAACGCAAGATCCGTAGCTAATCTTGACGTTCGGCTACAAATAATTTAAACAAAGAGGCACCGCCGTACAATCGTGTTACAGAGGTATTGCATTCATGCTAAAAATCACATATCCATATTTTATTGAATAACCACGTTTTAAGGTCCCTACAATCCGATTTTAACATTTTTACGATGATGTCTGTGTGTGTGTGTGTGTGGATGTATGTGTGTATGTATGTAGGATGTTGGAAGGACGATTACTCAAAAACTATAAGACTTAAAAATTGTTTAACAACGTATTTCCCAATCGGACATTCATGGGAAGATCTGAAAAGGTTTTGGTAACAATTGGACAACCGGAAGTAGAAGATTCTTGAAAAAAAATCTTCTAAATATTATTTTTTGAAAATTTTTCTTGATAATATTAAAGAAAAATAAATTCTCTATCTGATACATTTAAACATTTTATTATATATTCTATGGATTTAGAGATAAAAGAAATATAATAAATAAAATAACGTTATAATAAATTTTACAGCCGAAAGGATGCCATGGAAAATAGTTGACCAGTTGAACTGTTTGTAACTGACAGATAAATGTCAGTGTCAGAAATTCATAGATATTACTAAAGAGTTTTTCTGGGAAGTACATATACATTATATTATTTCTTAATGTATTAGTAGTTAAATATTTAAGATTATAGGTCTATTACATATATCCTTCAAAAATACAGTCAATCCTGACAATGAATTGGAAACATTTCGAAAAATTAGAAGAGGACAAAATTTCTTCATATAATGAATTTAAAATTAAACAATCTAAATATAAGGAATAGATATATATAATATGTAAGTACAATTTTTGGTGTAGAATGTAGGTATACAAGAAATGTTAAATACAATAGGGCGCCTTGACAAGCAGATATGGGGACTCATGTCAGAATGATAGCTAGTAATTATGTATACATATAGATGTATCATAATTTCTCATTCTAAATTTAGTGATTTTCCAATTCCATATGGTTTATTTTCCTCGACAAGTAAATTCCACACTCCTGGTGACAAATTAACTACATGTATTTAGAAAATCTTGAAATTCTGAATGAAACATACTGACTAATTATCATTCTGAAACGGGCCCCCACATCTGCTTGTCAAGGCCAACAATGTAACATGACTGTTCGCGCCCTATACTTATGTAACCAAAAAAGGAAGTGGCGAGAGGTATTGTGCTGGCCACAACAGATTTTTTATTTTCTTCTTCCATTCATTTCTGTTTTGCGGGTCGTCCTCATTCGGTTGCTTTTTCTCAAGTCTTCCGGAATACAGTCCTTCCATCTTATTTTTGGTCTTCCCCTGTTTCTTCCACTTTCTAAGCTATTCATTCTTCTTCCATTATATTCTTTATCTCTTCAGTGTAATCGTCTCTCTTGTATCTATCTAGAAACTTCTAATACTCGAGTTATTTGCTTTATTCATTAAAACCTTACCGTATCTTTCCGTGTCTTCCCAAACATCTATCTCAACATCCACATTCATTTTCTTTTTAGTTAGGCTTTTCTTAATATAGTAGCTGTTTCCATGATTATAGCATAGCTGGTTGATTTATAAAATATAATTTCTTTATAATTTTTTTACGCTATATCCATTGAATATGAAATATAAAATGCAATCAATTCGTATAGATAATACAATATTATTTAATATTTATAATAACATTAAATGTGTCAATAATATTGCATAGTTTGTTTATAAAATAATTTTACTGGAAATATAGGATAATTTGCAAGAAAATTTATGTATGGGGCACGAGCAGTCACGTGAGTTTCTGACCTTGGCAAGCAGATATGGGCGCCCGTATCAGAATTGCAGCTATTAATCATGTCCATAAATGACAAATGTCATTATTTTTTATTCAAAATTTCATTTTTTGGTATTTTATGATTCCTTTTCTCGGCAACTGAATTCCACACTCATGGTAAAAAAATAAACCACATGAAATATGAAAATCATGAAATTTTGAATGAAAATTATGACATATGTCAGTTATGGACGTAATTAATAGCTGTCATTTTGACACGGGTCCCCATATCTGCTTGCCAAAGTCAGTAAAGTTACGTCACTGCAAGCGCCCTATACATAAACTTACTTGCAAAAGATCCCATATTTCCAGTAAAATTATTTCATAAACAAATTATGCAAATTTCACTTGACACTGACATCTTCTTCTTCTTTAGTTTTTCACATTTGTTAGGGGGTTGATATTTTTTATTTTCTTCTTCTATTCATTTCTGTTTTGCGTGTCGCCCTCATTCAGTTCATTTTCTGTCAAGTCTTCCGTAGTACAGTCCTTTCATCTTATATTTGGTCTTCCTATGTTTCTTCGAACTTCTATTACTAAGCTAATCATTCTTCTTCCAATATATTCATCTCTTGAAATTAACGTAGAGTTAACAGTTTATATTTTCTAAATAAATTAAGAAAGTGTGAAAAGATAATGTCAGCCACATGGATTTGAACCATGGACCACTACCTTGCCGGAGTAGCGCTCTACCAACTGAGCTATGGCCAACCTATCCACTGGCTGACATTATCTTCCACTTTAGCTGCTAATGTATCTCTCTATGGAGAATACAGTTTGTGTCACGTTGTATGATGTGGGGTTGGATAACCACTACATTTGAACATCATTGTGAACATGTCAGAAATTACTCATGGCCCTATCGGTCCAGTTTTTGAAAGTTATCCAACCCCACATCATACAACGTGACACAAACTGTATTCTCCATAGAGAGATACATTAGCAGCTAAAGTGGAAGATAATGTCAGCCATTGGATAGGTTGGCCATAGCTCAGTTGGTAGAGCGCTACTCCGGCAAGGTAGTGGTCCATGGTTCAAATCCATGTGGCTGACATTATCTTTTCACACTTTCTTAATTTATTTAGAAAATATAAACTGTTAACTCTACGTTAATTTCAAAAACTGGACCGATAGGGCCATGAGTAATTTCTGACATGTTCACAATGATGTTCAAATGTAGTGGTTATCCAACCCCACATCATACAACGTGACACAAACTGTATTCTCCATAGAGAGATACATTAGCAGCTAAAGTGGAAGATAATGTCAGCCATTGGATAGGTTGGCCATAGCTCAGTTGGTAGAGCGCTACTCCGGCAAGGTAGTGGTCCATGGTTCAAATCCATGTGGCTGACATTATCTTTTCACACTTTCTTAATTTATTTAGAAAATATAAACTGTTAACTCTACGTTAATTTCAAAAACTGGACCGATAGGGCCATGAGTAATTTCTGACATGTTCACAATGATGTTCAAATGTAGTGGTTATCCAACCCCACATCATACAACGTGACACAAACTGTATTCTCCATAGAGAGATACATTAGCAGCTAAAGTGGAAGATAATGTCAGCCATTGGATAGGTTGGCCATAGCTCAGTTGGTAGAGCGCTACTCCGGCAAGGTAGTGGTCCATGGTTCAAATCCATGTGGCTGACATTATCTTTTCACACTTTCTTAATTTATTTAGAGAATATTCATCTCTTCTCATGACTTGTTCAAAATAATGTAATCGTCTCTCTTATATCTTTTTAGAAACTTCTAACACTAGAGTTATTTCCCTTATTCTTTCATTCATTTACTTTTTATTGACACTGACATCTGTTAATTTGAATTACTTGAATTATATTAGCAGTTTCCATGGTTAAGTTAGCATACCTGGCTGATTTATGAAATTTAATATTTTTATAATTCTTTAACTCTATATCTGTTAAATATGAAATATAAAATGCAACCAAATCGTATAGAGAATAATATATTATTTAAGTTATAATAATATTTAACTGAGTTTATCAAGAAAAACTGTTAAAATCTTCTAATGAGGATATTTCCGATTGACCAATTATAACCAAAATCTAATCAAGTTTGCATATGGTTGTAAGGAAGAGAAATATGCAAGAACTGTAATTTTTTGAATTCTAGTATTGAAGATATCGCGGCCAAAACAGCGGTCACACACACACGCACACATACATACAGACATCATCGTAAAAATAGTAAAATCGTATTGTAAAGACCCTAATACGTGCTTATTCAATGAAAACTCACCACCGATTTTTTTGACCAAAGACAATACCTTCCTTACCTATAGAGGTGACTGAAGGTAAAAATACATCTTTTGGTGTTTCTTCATAATCTTTTACATTTGCAGAATACTAGTTGGTAGCTGCAGAATTAACTTAGGTAAAAACAGGAATATAAAGTTCTAATAAAAGTGGTTCAACGGACAAATAATAGGAATAACTCATGTGATAAAATATATATTTATATCTCCATTACATCGTATATTATATCCTACTTATATTTTCATCTCCCTGTTGGTTCCCTACCCAATTCGTAATCCAGTATCCCCGCAATGCCCTTGGGATCAATTTTGGGATAAACACGGACTTTTCTCTTAGGAAATACAGTCGTACATTAGCTGTTGATGGGTGATTAAGCTGTTACAGCCATATGATTCCACGCCAGAAACGCATGCCAAAGAGACTAAAATTAGAGGGAATTTCCTTAGGAAGTGCTTACTTACCTGAGAACAAGTTATTATTACAAAAACTTTATCAGGCGGCCAAAAAGATATTTGTTATAGCGTAGCTGCATTAGTCAGAAATGTTTGTAATTTATTGTGTTATTGTGGAAATAGGTTCATTGTGAATTTGGCTGTAACTTATTGGATTTAAGTGATTTTTTTCGAAAATCTAAATGTGATCAATAGAACACTTATCGGCTCTAGGATTTTGAATAATTATTTTATGGAAAAATATCCGTAGAATTTAATTTAAATCAAAGACACACTCCTAAATTTTTGGGGCATTAACTCTAAAATAGATATACACTATTATTTTAAATATATGGTTCAGAAATTTGTTACTCCAGAGGTCAGGAACAGTTTGTATTTGAAATAGATTCTTGTTTTTGTTTCAAGTTGTTAAAGTATTTAAAATTATGACTTTTTCGTTCTAACACAAGTACATAATAATTATATTATATGTTATAACTGAAACACATTAAAAACAGTAAAAGTTGTATAAAACCGTGATTTAAATAAAAAAAAAAATCAGAAACAAAAATCTGATGTAGCCAGCACATTACATTTCGTCAATTCTACGTATTTTGTACAAATGCACATAGATTTTTTTTTGCAAACTATAGCATATGATATGGGCGTTTTCTTTTTAGAGGAAAAATGAACTAATCTTACCTCGTACTGAACTGAACTGAACTACTCCTAAAAAGAACAGTATTTTTTTTTAAATATGAAGTAGAAAATAAAAACATAGGTATATAGAATTTATTATAACATAATCTGTTATATTACCTTATGTGATTTGTTTTTGCCACATTAAATTATTTTACATTTATATATTTCCAGTAAAATCATTTCACAAAAATATTATGTAAATTTTGTTTGACACCGACATCTGTCAATTAATATTATTTGAATATTCTATTTCCATGGTGTAGCTTTTAACAGCATAGGTGCAAGACATTTCTTTATAATTCTTTATCACTAAATTCAATGAATATGAAGAAAACATGTAATTAAATCTAATAGAGAATAAACTATACTTTAATATTTATAATAACATAAAACATCAAAAAATAATATTTAACAGCGTTTTTTCATGAAAAACTGTTAAAATCTTCAAATTAGAGTACTTCTGATTAACCAATCGTAACCAAAATCTAATCAAATTCGTATGAACGTACGAAAGAGGAATATGAAAGAATTATAATTTTTGGAATTGTAGTAGTGGAATTATGCGATCCGGAACGATCGTCACATACACACACCCTTACACACACATGCACACACACACACACACACACACACACACACACACACACACACATACATACAGGCATTATCGTAAAAATAGTAAATTCGTAGTTTAAAAAAAAAATATTTCATCACGGCATATTATTCATTGCTGTGTGTGCCAATCTGCTTTGTATACAGATGTCGGTAATGATGGAATATTTGTAAATTCGTAGTTTAGGGACTCTAAAATGTGCTTATTCATTAATAACTCACCATCAATTTTTTTGACCAAAACAATACCTTCCTTATAGGTGACGGAAGGTAAAAGAAATATATGGAGTAATACAGGGCGACAAAACATATCATGATCGCTTCTTTCAATTAAAATTCTGAGAAAGTATTCCAAAATATCAGGATTTTATATTTTTGGCCATGAAATGTATATTTCACTTAAAATTTTTTCAGTGATTAACTCTTCATTTGTACAAAAAAAAATTGTACGACACAATAATTAAAATAATACTTGTTTGTATTGAAAATATATGATAATATTTTTCACATGCTTTAGTGCAAAATAATTATCATTGACGAAAACAGACTGATACGAAATACGTCTAACAACGAAAAAGAAAATTGCTCCGACATATTTATGTATATCCTGTATAATATAACCTTGAATCCTTTTTTAATAAATCCGTATAATGCATCTACATTGCGGCTTAATCAACGTGTATGCAGATCTGCATATCTTCATAAGAAAATGCATATGCAAGTATGCAAGCGCAGCCGTAGCCGTATCATAATCCGGGAAATAGGACGTCTACCGGTCACTATGTATTAATCATAATAGTGTTTCAACACTTCCACTAATCCTGCTGCAGTAGAGCAAACCCGTAGCGTTTAAATATGGCGCTCAGGATAATAAATTCATTTATTCATGTATCGACTCAGATTCAAACATAAATCCGCTAAATTAGAAATGCATAACACTGTAAACGGCGCGAGTACGGAGGATACAATGCAATTTGTGGAGAGTAGACAGGTGTGACGTATACATGGGAATGAGAATGACCACAGCGAATATAATCTAACAATATTAATTGTGCGTATTAAAGGGCTGAACCTGAGGACCTCGGTTCGAAATTAAAGGCAGGCTAAGAGCATTAGCAATAAACATGCCAAAATTGCAGGCAATACAAGAACAATTAATGTCAACATTTTACTCTTAATGTTTATTATAAATCTTCATATATGGTAGCCAACAATCAGAGATTGTCAGAAATTCATAAAAAAGTCAACGAATTTATTATTGCCCAAAAAGTCTTGTAATGTTATTAATATTTAGCGAAAATATTTTGTTTTGTTGCTTTTGGTATCAAAAATCTTTAAAAACAATTTTTCATTTTAATTTGTTTAAATATACCTGTATACGGGGTATAACAGCTAAACGAACTACGTCAAATAATTTCTACATTATTAGAGATACAATAAAATACTTTAAGTCAAACTTATAGAAGACTAAGGGGTACATCCGATTAGAGAATAAATTAATTGAAATTCAAATAAAATTAATTTTTATTGTTATATTTCAGTAGGTTACGTACGAAAAACAAAACTGCTATTTGTCAATTTAAATTATTTAGGATGGGAATGGGGTCTCATGGCCGTGTGCCTGAGTGTCTGGTCGCGAATCTGAAGACCCGGGTTCTATCCCGACCGACGACAAAAAATCTTTGAATTTTAATGGCACAAAATTGACCCCTGTGGTGCATTTTCCACGCCAGCAATGAGTGCCCGTGCGGTGACGCCTGGTAAGCGCCCACACGGTACAAATATTTCATCATTAACTATATCTGTGTACAAAGCAGATTGGCACACCCAGCAATGGGTAATATGCCGTGATGATATATTTATTTTATCAAATAGAACACTATAAAGTTATTGACAAATTTTGTTTCATTTTAATTTAAGTTCAATTGTTTTCCATACATAGCCTACGGAAAAATAACTATAAAAATCAAATTTATATAAATTTCAATTGATTTTTTCTCAATATTATTGTTAGGTAAGGATAATGAATGATTACGTGGTTGAATTCAGAAAAAATACTCTATCGATTCTGCCTAAAAATATATATACCATCCCATTTAAAAAATATATATAAATTTGTGCTGTAACTTAAGAATAAAAAATATTTTCTTCTGTAATCGGATGTCTGCTTTGATCTTTTCTAAGATTGTCTTATAGTATTTATTGCATATTTAATAATATAGAAATTATTTGAAGTAGCTCGTTATACTGTTGCACCCTGTATACATATATTATTCTTTCTTCGTGGCTTTCACGGTAGGATCCAATAAAAACAAAATGAGGCGTGATTTAGTACTAGAAACATTCGAGACTTGAAAAATCGAACGCGGGACCGCTGTTGAACACCTTACTTAGCTTGTATATTTCTCTAAAAGCAACAATCATATCTTCACCTAACGCATTAAACTCGGCCCTCATTTTCCAAGCGTGAATTTTGAGCGTTAGGTTAGATACTGAATGTTTCAAAAATATTGTAAAATATTTTAAGGGCATATAGTACTGCCCAAAATGAATAAGAAAAGTTTAATTAACATAGATCCGATCTTCAGCTGTTTCCAAGAAAAACGAAAAATCGAAGAAAAACTACCAAAGATAATGATTGAACAAAATTTTGTCTACGTCAGTAAATAGACTATAAAAAAAAATTATATGAAATATTTTTCTCAATTTCTAATAGTTACCAAGTTATTTGAAAATTAAATATTGACCAAGGTCGCAACAGCATTTAACTTAGCACAATTTTATTTTTAAAAAAGCAAAAGCACATCTAAGATGACCTCTGAAAGGCAAACAAAAGGTCGTAACTCTTATAGTTTTCGTGATATCAGAGGTAAACCCCGTAAAAGCTCATTTTTCACTGCCTTATATCTCGGAAACTATTTTATTACTTATTTCGGTCAGTACTATATGCCCTTAATTTTTTTACAATATTTTTGAAACAGCCTGTATAATTTTGTATTTTAATGCATGTCAGTATATTTTTTTATTAGATGATCTATAATTTTTTTTTAAATGATTCCTTCTATTTCTTCATTAAAATCTTCATAAAATAATTTCTTTGCAATTATAGGTACTAGTTGATCTTAAACTTAAAATAGTAAAATAAATTTTAGAATATTGAAATTCCAACTATAAAACGCTCTAATCCATTTTTATATTACACAAATACTCTAAACAATCTACACCATCTGATGACGTTATCGAACAAATCTGTCTACTCTCTCAGAGATAATAAAGGAAAACGCCTATGGTGTAATTATCTACAATTTAAATTTTGAATTATTTTTCTTGTGAGAATGATATTACCTAATGCTTTAACTATTACGTGAGCCATTCTTTAATAAAATAATTATCAGTTTTGCAGTAGCATTTAAAATGTGAAGATGCATTTGTGTTTAGTGTGAACTTATATAGATGTGATTTTCGAAAAATCGTAGTGTTTTTATTGATTTATTCATGAGGGTAGAAATTATTTTTAATACAGTCAAGTGTAAATATAAAAAATCTGTTGTGGCCAGCACAATACCTCTCGCCACTGTCTTTTTTTGATTACATAAGTATAGGGCGCGAACAGTCATGTTTCATTGTTGGCCTTGACAAGCAGACGTGGGGGCCCGTTTCAGAATGATAATTATTAATTATGTACATAAATGTCAGAACTTTTCATTAAAAATTTCAAGATTTTCTAAATTCACGTAGTTAATTTGTCATCAGGAGTGTGGAATTTACTTGTCGAGGAAAATAAACCACATGGAATTGGAAAATCATTAAATTTAGAATGAGAAATTATGATATGACATCTATATATATAATTACTAGCTATCATTCTGACATGGGCTCCCATATCTGCTTGTCAAGGCCAACAAAGTCACATGACTGCTCGCGCCCTAATGTATTTAACATTTCTTGTATACTTACACTCTACACCAAAAATTCTACTTATATCTATTCCATATATTTAGATTTTTTTAATTATTCCACATAATTAGATTCTATGAAGAAGTTTTGTCCTACCCTTCTTTCTCGAGATGATTCCAATTCATTGTCAGAAATAACAGTATATATGAAGGGTATGTGTAATATACCTATAAATATTTAACTAATAATGCATTTAGAAATAATATAATGTATGTACTTAC
This sequence comes from Harpalus rufipes, assembly GCA_951394225.1. Classification (NCBI taxonomy): domain Eukaryota; kingdom Metazoa; phylum Arthropoda; class Insecta; order Coleoptera; family Carabidae; genus Harpalus; species Harpalus rufipes. Next base: position 37,841,240 of record OX596280.1, on the reverse strand, counting down.
CAGAAAAAGTGTTCAGTAATGTCTCCGGATTTCTGACACTGACATTTATCTGTCAGTTACAAACAATTTAAATTATCAACTATTTTTCATGGCATTCTTTCGGGTGTCAAATTTATTACAAGAGATTATTTTATATATTATACTTCTTTTATCTCTAAATCTATGGAATATATAATAAAATATTTAAATGTATCAGATAGAGAATTTAATTTTCTTTAATATTACCACGAAAAATTTTCAAAAAATAATATTTAGAATATTTTTTTTCAAGAATCTTCTACTTCCGGTCGTCCAATTATTACCAAAACCTTTTCAGATCTTCCCATGAATGTCCGATTGGGAAATACGTTGTTAAACAAATTTTAAGTCTTATAGTTTTTGAGTAACCGTCCTTCCAACATCCCACACACACACATACATACACACACACACACATCCACACACACACACACACACACACACACACACACACACACACACACAGAGACATCATCGTAAAAATGTTAAAATCGGATTGTAAGGACCTTAAAACGTGCTTATTCAATAAAATCTGGATATGCGATTTTCAGCATGAATGCAATACCTCTCTTAGCGAGAGGTAAAAAGGGTTTTTGAAGTACTGTTGTTAATAATTATAACATATTTTCATTTATGTTTACCTACCAATATTATTTCGTTATACATATATATTTTCATACAAATTAATACAAGTATACATATTCGGTTTTGACTCGATAAGTCTATTAGTGGCTAATTTAAAATCCCACTTCATCTTTTATTGCATGCATTTGTCTAGTATATGGTATATCAGTAAAATGTTTAGTTTCAGTATAGCTTCAAAAGACATTTGTTATATCTAAGGACGTGAGGAATAAGTGAACAAGTCAAAATATAGTCAAAATGACTACATTAACATCACAAGGATTTTTTTATAATTCAATTTTATTCTATGGATGTAAAATAACGCTAATTCATTTTTTGTATAAAGAATGTTAAATAGAAATGTTGCATTTAACAAGTTATTACCTGTGACCACAGTCTTACATTTATTGGAAATATGGGAATGTATAAAAATTAATATAGTATACACTAATCTCATATAAATATATCATCATATTTTTGTTCATAACTAAATACATTTAATTTCATTACTATTTTATACTATCCTGATCCTGCATGCTCTGCTCATTTTGGTGTGTAGCGTCTCGTCATAATCCTGTATCTCTCGCATAAATGATTAAAAGTACGCGACTGGCAAATCCTGCACAGTAGCTGGGGCGGCGATTAAACACGCGAGATCCTTAGGGAGCGCGGACTAATAGCCATTTCAACGGTCCGGCAACTGCCCCTTTATCCCCACACCGACAAGGGAAAAATCTAATTTACTTTCGTTATTTACTTTCGTAAATCGTTACAGAAATAAAATTGCATTATTTCGCGCTACGATACACTGATTCATAGAATCCTGTTTACGTTAATTAAAACACACACGACTTTAACTTATTTTTTTAATTACGAGATTTGTATGTAATCTACCAAGGCATGAAAGAAAACATTGTTTTTTATTTAGTTGCTTTTGATATCCCAACTTTATTTGCAATCACTGACAGTTTTATCCTTTGTTTTGACCAAACCAAATCTACAACGTAAGGGTAAATTTGTCGACTGTTAATTTGGTGTTAACAATTAGTCGAAATCTTAGCCATACACCATAACCGACGTTTTGGTAAAGACTTATACCTTCACAATAATAATTTAATAGTAAAACATCTACCGGGTCTAACTAATACAAAAAGGGGGCCATATACGTTTAACTTTGAAAAATAATTTGTTTTTGCACAAAATTGGCCTACTAATTTTAGACAATAACACTTCTAATAAATGTAGAAAATTAAATTCTCCATTTAATTAATTGATCACATTTTATTTAGGACGTTTCGTTACCGAGGATATTGAATTTAAAATTTTATAAAAATTATTTCTTCATAGTGTTCATGAAATTGAAACTAAATTAAAAAGAATAGTTATTTATTATACAAAACTAAAAAGAGATATTTTATCGACAAGTGGAAGGTGTTAGTTTACGAGTAAAAGCGAGTGAACTATCCTTCACGAGTTGATAAAGACAGTATATCGTCGTGTATAATATATTATTTTATTTTGTACCTGAAGTTTTCGATATTAAAATGTCAAGCTGCAACTTTGTTCCTAACCTTACTGTCACTAAATTTACGAGGGTTTGTCAATATTATAAATTACAACGTTTTTTTTCTTTACATTCTGCATTAATATTTTTATGAAGTTTAGATAAATAGGTAAATAGTCAAAGTGTAGATAAAAAATTACTTTATCTACTGTTGATGTTAAATTGTTAGTTCATCAACAAAAATTGAACGCAGAAAGCCAACTTTCAACACCAGGTACAAAATAAATGAGTTTTTCTACTCCCGCTTGAAAAACTTACCAATCTCTAGAATATAGATATGTAGACATTTACATTTCAATATTATTTAGATGGAAACATTTTCAGCATGAAAAGAGATTTCAATAATTTAATAACATTTAACTAATTAATATTTAAATAAAGTGTAATCACAAGCTAAATAAATTAGAAAAATTGTAATTAGTATGTAAAAACATATAAAATAATAGTATATTATTCAATGAGCATATAATGTATGCTATTACTCATGAGAATGAAGTTTGCATCACGAGCCGAAAGGCGAGTGATGTAAATCATTCGAGTGAGTAATAGCCATTACATGCGAATAGAATACTATACTTTATCCACAACTGTCAAATAATAACATACTGTACTATTATAAAATCAGAAATAATTTAACAAATTTTAAAAATTGTTTGTTCACAAACATAAACATAGTTAGCGTTGATTACTGGGTATTTGTTTTAACAAAACTATGAAGTGATTTGACATTTAGCAGAAAATTTTAAACCGGCTATTCAGCTACATTTTAAGCTTAAGAAGAAAATAAAACTATAAAAAACTAGAAACCTAATATACTTTTGGCTTTTTATGTGGAAATTTATTATTATTTATTAACCACTCTACAGGATATGTAATCCCAATTACAGAGGGTATATAAACAATACATATAAAATAACAATATGAAATATGAAATAGAGTAGACACATAAAAACTATATATCAAGCAATTGACAGTATACATATAAGAAAGAAAAAATCGAAAATATACATACTGAATATTAAGCTAAATTACAGAAATTCTATTTAATCATAAAACTGGTAACCAATTTACATTTAAATACATTGAATCTATCAAAAAACAAATCAAATTCTATATTTAAGTCATTTATTAAATACTTATTAAAAGTAATTAGTTTGTACTTTTTGTAAAGTAAGATTTGAATTTGACATAACGATTGAATCATATTATTCCATCGAACTGTCAATATTATTCAATTAGCAACAGTAACGAAGGTTATTAATTGATAAAAAACGGTTGAATTATGGGTATATTATTTGACAGTCGTGGATAAAATATAATATTTATAACAAATGGCATTAAGAAAGCATAGGAAAACAAGTACATAAAATGACATTAAAATTAATAATGTTCAATAAAATTTCAAATTTCTACAGTTCGTGTTTTCTTTCTTTTCGTTAGTCGTAGAAAAAGTATGCTGCACAACTCGAGTGGATGTGGAATGTCCATATCGCCTTCGGATGATATTGCACTCCGCCTATGGCATCGTACTTAATCTTCATCCTCATACGATATGGACATCATACCCACTTTTGTTGTACAAACTAATATTTTAGACTACTTCAGAAAATAATAGATATCGCGACAGTAGCCTACTTAAGAAAGTTGAAAATATCGTACACTAGCAATTATCATGATATGAAAATCGTACTAGAACGATATAGTTATATTGCAATGATGAGACCAAATCAACATAGCCAGGCAGCTTTGCTTTGTTTGTTGCTATGGTTGGTATGAGTGCTATGAAAACTGACAGATGAATGATATATAACTTCAAATTGCTGACAGTCAACAATGAATTTTCATCTGTGAAGTTCGCGGGAAGCGCTACCAACATAATTCATAAACAAGACCAAGTCATATTTTTGACAAGACTTATTTTTTAAAAAAATATAAAATTACATCAATAAAAAAATAGTATAAAAAACATATTTCATGAGGCTTGTTATTGCACCCGTCTTCTGTAAAAATTGGACTCGTGTGTTATTCGATTGCCATATGAAATTTGTTTTTAATATACTATTCATTGGTCGTCCAAAAAATATAATATAGTTTGTTTCACAAAAGACGACTATTCAAGAATACACAGCCCTTTATACAGTAGCTTAGTAACATTTCATGTTAGAAAGAGAAAGATTATTTATCATATGTCTTTGTAATTTATATTCTGAGACAGATATGCGTAAATTGGTAACATTACTTTCTAACATACTACAAATAATAATGACGTATGTCGTAGAGTTACATATATCTAATTATCTACTACACTGCCCTCTGGGCGAATGTTTACCTAGTGACGCTGACATTTAAATGAAATTATTATTCCATGGTTTATATCAATTATGTTTTGCAAAGGCGAAGAACATAAATATTTGAAAAAGGCATTATTTAAAAAGGAACATATTTTTAAATATATTACACTTATTTTTTCAGTTAAAATCTATATATGTATACAGGGTGTTCATTTTATTTTGTCCATTATTGCTATCTCGAGAGCTATAAGAGCTACGAGGTCGATTAAATTAGCAAACAATTTCTATTTTACAAGACTATTTTAATGAGCATAAAAAAAATTCAACCATTGGTTCAGAAACTGTGGGTACCAACTTTGTTATTTTAAATGAAACTAAATTTTTTTATTTGCTTATTCGATAGAGAATTTTATTCAAAATACAGTCATACAATATTTTTTATTCCCTTAGATAACAATTTTTATGAGAAAAATGCATGTTTGCATCATGAAGTTCGCATAATGTAGGTAACTTACCTTTTTGTTTTGATACGTAAAATGGTATTTAGGGTATACAAACAAGACAAAGTTAACAATTCTTCTTTTCTAAACACCAGCCTATAGGATTTTCTTTTGTTTATCAAAAATATGTTTCTAACAGCATGTTTTTGCAGTTTAAAAACATGAGTTGCAGATCGTGAGTTACCCCAAAAAATAATGCCAAAACTTAGGATGAAGTAGAACAAAATAGAACATTTTAGGTTATGATAAGTCTGACATTAATCTAACATTTTTTATAACGTAGAATAAATATGATAGTGTACTACAAATAATCATATTAATATGAAAATCACATTTTAAGTTTTCTTGTGTATATAATCCTAATACTTTTGATAATACCTACTTTCGGTAGAAATTTCCCATTACAATTAACTGCTGTGGGTTCATAATTTGCTCGAAAGTAATAGCGTATTGCTTGTGTGTTGACTCATTCACACTCGATACTCGTTATAGAATATACTATTCCGTGATGTTATAACATTTGTTTGTAATTTTGTTTTAATTCCAAGAACTTTTATACAATTTTAAATTCGATTTGCCAGGCAACAAAACATTGAATTATTTCAAACATTATTCGTTTAAACTTAATAGGTCATTATTCGGTTTTTTTTTTTTGACAAATGAATGCGTGTATGCTCTTTCAATTTTTTATACGTTGTTTAATAAATTAACTGAATGTTTTGTACGAATGTATTTTGTGTACATGAATTATAACAATTTGTAAGATCTTACTACCCTGAAGAAGGTGCAAGGATACACCGAAACCCCGAAACGTTGGTATAGTAAGAATAAATGCTGTTTGACTGAACTTTCAAGTAAATGTTAACACCTAATCCACATCACAATAGGGAAGTTTAGCGTACTTTTTTATTTTATTAATAACGTCTTCAAAAGTGATATTTTATATTGTATTTCATTCAAAGATGTCTAGATTTCTCAAAAAATTAAAATTTAAAAAATAATGACGTCACTGAAGTTCATGGAGACCGTATAGTCTATCTTAAGCAGGTGCGCGCTGGTTTCATATAGCAACAGGAAGTTTTAAAAATGGCATCCACATATTTCGACGTTTATAAACAGTGACAGTTCTGTGTTGTGATTATTATAGTTTTGTTGTTCTTCTTGTGCAAACGACTGGTTTTATTTATTTCATTTAGTGTATTATTGTGTTCAATATTAAAAGTTAAGTATCGTATAATAGTTTTGAAAACAAATACAATTCCAATACGAACAAAAAATCCTAACCTCACTCCGCGAAACATAAACGAACGCACGTGAATTAGCCAGACGTGTGTAGTGTAATGGCTCAACATACGTTTAAAAAGTCAGGTTTCACCATCCAATAGTTCGATGATAAATAATTAATATAAATAAACGAGAACATAATTTTAACTTACAATTACATTTTAACTTATAATTATTCATATATTTACGATTAAAATATATTCCACATGTAATTTCAATCACGCTAAACTTCCCCATTAATAGGCCACGTTTATGGAAGGAAGAAATGTTTATTTTAAATGCTTATAGGGCTCGGACACTCAGCTGTTTCCAGTTGCCTTGCGATCAGCTGTTCCGGCGCCTTGATATCAGCGCCATCTGTTCTGTCATAGTTTTCCTTAGCGCTAATTCAAAAGTTGGAATCTGTTTGCTGTCTTACATTGAGGTGTAAACATTTATTTTGTGCCTAAAGTTTTTTTGTAAACTGTGTTTGAGAATGTCAGCTTATTTTAAAGCATTAAGTAATGACGTACAAAATCGCTATTTAAATTAAATTAAATTAATAAACAACATTGATCCATATGATTGCGACGAAAGTGATTTTTCCAGGAATATTTTAGACTTTATTATTGCAAAATAAAATGCAAAATTACAAACTACATAAGCTAGCCAATATTTTAAAAGCAGTGCATTATTATTACATATTGCATACAAATAATGCATGCAATTATCTACTTACCACAAAATTCACACACACACACATCAAATAAATATTCGCAAAATACAGACACACATACACAGGATAAATAATGAAAATAACTTCTGAATATTATGCATATATATTTCACTTTATTGTACAAAATATGCTCTGTAATGGGGTAAAAAAATACTCAATATTATACATATATTATTAAAATATGAGCGTTCTTATTACAATAAACACTGTACGTTTACTCAAATAATATTTAATACATATTCGTATGTCTTTCTTCCGTGCTACTATTTCCTCCTTGAGACGTTCCATCTTCGTCGTCCACTTTTAATGGATCAATTTGTCCTACACGAATGTACCTTTAGTATTCCTAGCTGATACTAATAAAAATGTTTTAATTTTGTCTTTTGAGCTAGTATTGCAACCAGGAATACAACATTTATGTTGTCCACCCATGGTTGGTACACACACACAAACACTAAATATTAATAAGTAATCACACTTAAATCACAGAAAATTGCAACACAAACGACAAACACCCAAACCATAAACGAATACAAAACAAACAAAATGGCTGTACTGTCACAATGACAACTGGGGGCGCCGGCACATATGTTTTCAAGGACACTTAAAACAGCTGTATGCCCGCGCCCTATACCTCGTTTTCTTGTTACATATCTGAAACTAGTATTGCGGTACCGATGTCACACTTCGTTACAGAAAATCAGCTGCTTTAATAGCGGCAAACAAAGATATAAAACTATGTATATCCTATAATGGAATTATTATAATTTATATCTTCGAATTATTTTTTCGTGTGCCATACGAGTATACAGGAGGCGATTTATTTCTTTAATAATTTACGATGATGCTAATTCAATGTCTTCGTGGGTGTTCACGTAATTGTTTCATGCAGGGAAAGTACGCAGTGAGCAAGAAATGATATATGTTGACTGTATTCGTTATGAGCAAAGTGCCAACTTGATTCTAAAAAGTAAAGTAAGTATTTAAAAATGATTCATTGCAGCTTCGTACATAAATCTACGAGCACTTACTACCTGGATATATTATTATTAGAAAGATACTTGGAAACGCAGTTTTCAGGTGTCAACAACAGACACCTTATTTGAGAGGAAGAATGGAGTAAAAATTATGATTGAGCGAGTACATTACCTCTCGCGCTCCCGCCCTTTATGTAATTATTTTATGCATATAAAGTGACAAACGTTGTATATATTTTCGATCAATTCATAAATAAACGGTCACGATATATTTATTTTCTTGTAAATTCATGTTTATACAAGGTGTTGATCGCAATACCGAAACATAGGACTTTAACATGTAAAATCATACTTTCGTAATTTCATCCTTCCCTAATTATTTTAATTTTATTTTTAAATCGTAGAAATAGGCTATTCGGATCGAGGAGAATTTAAATACGAAGAAAGAAATCGTGGAAAAATTCATGGACCTCGCTGGGATTTGAACGCAGGGCCTTCCTATATCTAGT